>OX104112.1:85758107-86428559 GCA_944474755.1 Limnoperna fortunei | reverse complement strand
ATATTTGACAGTGTCGGAAAATATAAAATTTATTTGTACGAGCCTTAGTAACGGGGAGAAATGCGAGACTCTGTCCAGCATTTCTCACCTGTTTCGAGGTGAGTACAAATAAACTTTATATTTTCTGACACTGTACGACTATTGTTTTTATTCGCAACCTTAAAATACATTTTATAATACTGCAGACTTGCCTACCCTTACGATTTTGGCGTAAGGCTCCTGATTTTTAAGGCTATATTACGCCATACGATTTTAACTATATTCCTTACGATTTTTCAAAAATCCGGATTTTTGTCATTTTCTTTCCGTCATTTTTAGTTTGACTCTGTGTATTACCTTTACATTGCCATTTCCGCTTCCTGTTATAGATCAAACAAATGTTAACTCTCCTGTCGATGTTGTGCTCTTTGAAATTAAATTGAAGCTTCAGGGACAAGTTTAAAATATACAATAGTTACATTGAATTTGATGTGTCTTTTAGGTTATTTTTTGTTTAGAATTAAAGACAAAGAAAATGTGCAGTTTCTACAATATATCTAGATATATTACAACCTTTTTAACACTTAATGATATGCTTTACTATTTTTCACCTCAAATTACGATTTTTTGGGGAGTGCCTTACTATTTTTGCCTGAAATGGGTAGGCAAGTCTGATACTGAAAAATGTTCACTTTTAGCCGATTTCTCAGTTAAAATTTTCGGCTCGTATAATGTGATACTGACTTCAAAAACATCGTAAACCAGAACAGAATACTAAATTTCGTAAGAAGTGAGATTAAGGGTACCAGGAGATTTTATTCAGCACTGCCGAATAAAGCAAAAAATTATTCGGCTACCTTTATTGGACAGTAAATGTACTGATAGCAGGATAAAATTAAGAGAACGAAAATTATTTATGCATTGAAAATCAATTTTGTATACAGTGTCAGTCTTTTGACACTAATTCAGTTCGTAACATGTCTAAGGAAATTAATAAATGTGTGCTGCACACTTTTATTTTATAGGAAAAGATGGTCCCTTGATGATTTTGATATTGGAAAGCCTCTTGGAAAAGGAAAATTCGGAAATGTATATCTGGCACGAGAAAAGACAACAAAATATATTGTTGCATTAAAGGTATGAAGCAAAAGTAATTTGATATGGAAGTTTGAACTGCTTAGAGGTAAAGGTAGTATTCAGAATTTCAATTTTAACAAAATCAAATTTTTTAAAAACATTTAAGTCAGTCCTCTAGGAATTTTTTTCCAACTGAACTTTAAACGGGAAAGTGTCCTCTAAAAAATAGCTTTCCTACAACTTTCCAACAAAGTTTAAATAATGTGCTAATTATATAGGTAAATAGTGGTCCTCATGTCTGTCCGTCCATTGGTCCCTCCACATTTGGTGTCCGGATGATTATTAAAAAAGTTTACATCCGATTTTAAAGAAACTTTGGGATATTGTTAAATATCAGGTTGGTAAGAAGCCTATCAATTTAGGAGAAAATCCGTCAAATTTCAAGGTCGCAGTCCACGAAAAACGTTAGGAATTTAAACAAAACCTTGGTTTCCGGATGATAATTCAAATGGTTTAAATCCGTTTTGAATGAAACTTTGGGATATTGTTATATATCAGGTTGGTAAGAAGCCTATTGATTTTGGGGGAAATCTGTCAAATTTCAAGGTCGCAGTCAACGAAAAACGTTTATTTTAACAAAAAAGTTGTTTGCGGACAATAACTGAAAAAGTTTGTATCTGATTTGAATGAAACTTTGGGATATTGTTATATATCTGGTTAAAAAGAAGCCTATCGATTTTAGGTGAAATCTGTCAAATTTCTAGGTCACTGTGAAAAACTAGAAATTTTTAGAAAAAACCGTTTCCAGACAATAACTCCAATTATTACATAATATATATTTTTGCCTTTTTCCTATTGGCCTAAACCAATACACAATACAAAATCCATTTTGGGGGAAATCTGTCAAATTTCAAGGTCACAGTCCACGAAAAACATTCGAACTTTAGAAACAATGACTATTGTGTAATTTTGTCTAAGAAGCTGGCTTAGGTTTCTTGAGTTAGATATGTATTTTTACTAAGCAAAAAGTACAAAACCCTCATTATCTCAAAATATATTGTGCACATATTTGTACATAACAAAATTTCATAAAGTTTCATCCTCAGGGAATTTTTTAGGATTTTGAGGGCTTTATTTAGCCACTTCAGTGTTTTTGAAACTTTACAATTCTGGGGGTCATGATGACCCTCTGCAGCTGAGTTTAGGGAGTCAAATACAATTTTCAAGGGTCATATTTATTATTCAGTTTTGATGATAAAAATCTTCTATCGAATAATCATGACAATGTTCCAAACTAGAGTAAACAATATATACCACAGCCTAAAATTACATTTAGAGAAATTGTAATATCATTTATGCATAAATTAATTATACCTCTTATATTACACACATATCTGGTGTATGAAAAAAAAGTGTTTCATGTCAATATCCTAATACAATTGATTTCAATAATTGTTTATAAAAAAGAATTTGATAGTATCATACATGTGTATCTAACCAGAATTTAAAAGAAGGCAATTATTTAGTGTGACTTCTGGAAACACGGCAGAGATAAGATGAAAGCTTATTATTTTCTGTTAGTTTCTGTAAGATAGACAAGGTCTGTACTGTAGTGTAGAGGGTAGAGGTATTGAACAGCTGAAAATAACTAAAACTGTTGAAACTTAAATAGATATCTGAATGCAAAAAGGATAATATATTTTTGTCAAGTATATGATCATCAGTAAACCAAGGTCGTTCTAAAGCCGATTTCTGAAAGATTTTGTAGTGTTTTATCACTACGTGCGCTAATTCGATCCTACTTCAAAAACAATCGTTTTTTTCATTCTTATTTTGGAATAAACTTATCAATTTTATCATCGCCGGTGGACTGTTTATTTGTTTAAAGTGTTGCCTTAATGAAATAAAATGTAGTGTAATTCAAAGTTAGGAAGCATATCGTTCCACGATACAATACAAAACTTTTAGAGTTGAAGATAAAGTCCAAGGACTTCCGGAAGTAACGAACTGGTCACCGTTGAAAATAATAGTTTTCCTTATACGGCAACACAAAGGATACCAGCTTTTACATTTTTCCAAAAAGTATGCGTACGGTAAATAACATACGCTGCCCAGACGAGTAGTAAAACATTTTGTTAGATAATTTGCTGCGTCATGATGACCCTCGGGGTAATATTTTTGGGGGTCAAAAATGTTTTTTATGCGTAAATTACGCACAAATTTGCGTTAACGGAAACGTTGCACTTTTGCGGATGCGCCGTTTTAGCATCTGCTCAGAAGCATGCATTCATTGTACTGGTGAAATATAATTGTGCAGTACTGTATAAACAACTATATTCTTTCATTTGCAGTATAAATTTGTTTAAAAAAAAAATGATTATAACAAAATGTTTATAAATTTTTAAAGAAGTTTAATTTTAGAACTTATTTTATCAATCGGTTACAATTTTTCATTAACTTGCCGTTGTACTCTAGTTTTTTTAAGTGGTAACGTTTGGTAATTTGATGTATCTCGATGTAAACAAATGGCGCGTAATCCATTTGAAACAAGCAGAACATACGAAAAATAAGTCAAATATGCAAAATCTTAACAATTTTTATTAGCATTACATAGTTAATCAAAAGGTGGAAGTCTGTGTGCATAAGTATGATCTATGACACTTTTGTTTGTTAAAATTTATCAGGAGCACCACTAAATCGTGTTAATCGGATTACCTGTAAAAACATTGAATGACACCTGCTGTTTAAAACTACATGTATCTACATGTAGGTGAAATAATTAAATTTCCTGTTAATTGGTATTGGGGTCATAAATATGTCGTTTTACACTTGGAAGAATGAATTTGTAACGAAAAATGTTAGTACTTATTGATAATCAGGTGACGAAATTGATTTTATAATAGGAATTTATTGTCAATTTTCAAATGATTTCGTCAAAGCTGCAAAACATTTTAGTGGCTAACGCTAAAAAATTCCCTGCTCGTATATTTTTCTACAAGTCAATGTGGGTAGGAAGAAATGTCAATATTATATTATTTAATTCATTTCAATTCAATTCAAATAAACAATTAAAAAACAAAAAGAAAAAGACATTTGTTTCTCCCAAAACCCGGATTTTGTCGGTTTTAACGAGTTTGATTTGGTTCTTATTGCATTCATACTTTATCTCAAAAATGTTTTGCAGCAAAGGTAAAAACTCAGATTACAAGCACCTGTATAACATTGATCAAATAAAAACGAAAACAATCATCCACACTTAATTTTTTTATCTTGATTTTATAAAATTAAACTATTGAACAAAATTGATGTATTTTTGTATCATGACAGGGGAAATATTTGCTTTTTCACAAATCCCGACTTTTAATATGTACTTGCCCATGGGTAACCAGAACACAAAAATTGGCTTTCCTGTGCTGAGAAATCACTTTCCACGAGTGATGGGAAATGGGAATCCTAGAACACTGCAAGTCAGTTGTATACAGGTACAATGAATTTTTGACCACAATGTCTTGTGACAGCTACGGGAACCAGTTATGGACAGATTGTAGAAAGAGACATTATTTTATGGAGAAGTTTATCAGTCACGAACATTTATGCTGTCCCCCTATGATTAACCAATTCCTAAATAAGTTTGAACATAGTAATGTTATTTACTTAACATGAAGACAATGTATTGTTCCTGTCATTTACATTATATCACCCATTTCTGTATAAATTTAGTCCAATTCAGCAGTAGAATGTTCTCAGGTGTATTATATTAATTATTTTCACATTTATATTATTTTCAGCTTCGTTATTAGAAAAATGTAGTAGAACAATGATACAGTAAACTTTCACTGCATTCTCATTCTATTGACAAACTTATGACGATGAATTTCATTTGTAGTTCACGGCTTTATTTGTCACTATTTTAACAAATAAATGACAAACAAAGATACAGACGTACTACTTGGTGTGTTTTCAATTGGGATGGGATTGGAGTAAACTTTAGCATTATAATAATAATTCATTGACTTTCTAGAAAATTGTTTAAAAAGTAAAAATATTTTTTTGTTGAAGGTTTTATTCAAGTCACAGCTTCAGAAAGCTGGTGTTGAACATCAGTTAAGAAGAGAAATTGAAATTCAAGCTCATTTACGGTAAGTGCATATAAACCCAAAAGAACTAAAATTCCTTTCTACATTACATAAAGAGTTGAAAGTTTAGGCATAAATTAAACTATTGTTTGTTTGCTGTTTTCCAACCGACCCTATTAAATCAGCCCTACTGACAAAATTTTTTTGCCCCTCATCTTGAATTATTGTTTTATAGTTCCATAATTATCAGTTTCTGATTTGCTTGTACATCATGATCAATTGCTTGCTTAAATTTTACTGTTGTTCTCTTTCGTGTCAAGTGTTTATGTGACAATTTTATGCAGAAAAACATGAGTACCATAAAAAGGTGTGTATAGTCATTATCCCTTTTTTAGAGCAGAATATTGCATGAAAATGTCTATATGTATGTACAGTCTGCATGTACAAGTTTTGGCAAAAAGTCCCAAGATGGAGATGTTCCGAGTCTGACTTTGCCATGGTTTTTAAAAGGAATATGTAAATTCTCTTGAAATACCAATTATGTTTATAGCTTGATTTATTTCTTTTGCTGGTAATAAATAAAATTATTTGTGCATTGTAATATTGTTTATTCCAAAACCAAACCATTTGTAAACCTTTATTAATCAATAGAAGCAATGAAACAAACAGATTGCACAATTATTTTATTACCTTAACGATTGCTATCAACAACTTTAGGTTAATTAGGCCTTTAGACTGAGTCTGTAGTTATGTATAATCCACACATTTCCTTCTTGAATGAGATTAAAAGAAAAACTGCAGACAATATGCCCCTTTTTACGGAAATTGTTTTCATGTTCTCTATGTACGTGCCTCTTCAGGACATTTCAACATGACCCTCAGAGGGATGGTGCGTTGGATGAAATTGCGCCCAGCGTTGACAACCACATAAATAGTTAATGTTACAGAGTACAGAAATTTAAAAATATTTTAGTCAAATTCAGTATCACAGATTGCATTGACAGCCTGTCATTTATCAAATAAAAGTACCTTAAATTTATATGAAATCCCAAGATCAGCAAACTGTCATCTCCCGAGAGCGGTTATATCTTGAAAGTGACGTATTAGAAATTGTACAGACTAACACAGTATGTGAATTTTGAAAATTTGTAAGCAATCCCCTTATTTTTCATTTTTTATTTTTTTCTATTCCGCAAACCACAAATTTAAGAATCCCACTAAATATCTTTTTTCTCCAATCATGAAAATTGATACCCATGAAAATTAATGAAACCACAGTAGTTAATTGGCATATACTGTAAACCAATTAATATTCGCGTAAGCAAACTTTCGCGGTTTGTATTCAATGGACTGTTTCGCGAATACAAACTTTCGCGAAATTGATATCATAAAAAATAAATATTCGCTGATCTACTTATCTTTGTATAGAAAATGAGCACACAATTAATAATACATGTCCTGATGTCTTCTGGGTTTTTTATTGTCTATCGATTTTTATAGCCGACTGATTCACGTGAACAAAAACTCAAGTACATTTAGTTTAGATGAGTTTACTAAATATATTTTATTTTTAAAACAAATAAAAACGAATGATCTAAACACGTGTTTTCATAATCAACACATTGAATATAATAATTTTTAAGTCGACAATTTTATTAACCGTTTTTCATTTATGGCCTGTCATGCCTGTAGGTGTACATAGTTTTTAATTACCAGGGTGATTGCTGTTTGCATAACGGCTAATAAGTCGTTCGATCTTTTAACACCTGACATAATTAAATAATTAATTTGTCCTTTCAAGTGACAAACAGATGTCAATAACAGGACGATAAAAGACAAATAATCAGATTTTAATTAAACCTAAGAAAGATAACTGTTAAATCAACCTGAAGTTGTCATTGTGAAATCGTAGTTTAGTAATTCCAAATAAGGGTTTTCACACAAATTTGGTATTTTACACGACGTTAGAAGAGTTACCATTCCTCATCATTAATTTTCCCAAACCTTTTCGCGGATATAAACTTTCGCGTTTGTTACTTCCTCGCGAAATCCGCGAAAGTTTATATCCCGCGAAATTTTATTGGTTTACAGTATATGGATGCCAGAACAAACAGTTTTACAAACTTATCAGTTTTCTTTTACTTGCAGTCAACCTGCTATGTTATCCCTGAAATTGACTTGCAATACAAATCATTTATATTTTTTATCTGTGAAATATTAACTGAGGTTTTACGTCTTTTGTCAGACATCCGAATATACTGCGTCTGTTTGGATACTTCCATGACAAGACAAGAGTGTATTTGATCCTGGAATATGCTCCTAAAGGGGAGTTGTATAAGGAATTGAAAAGACAAAACAGATTTTCAGAGAGCACATGTGCAACAGTAAGTTTCTACCATGGCCACCCATGGAACATGTCCTACCATTGTAATATGTTGACTCAATTCCTCCTTAAAGTAAAGTATTAAAATAATCTGAGTATTATGTTTGCTGTATTGACTTGAACTTGCCCTGACTGGAGACCCAGGGTTAACTTATGCCATTACTTTTTCTCTAAAACAGCTTGACAAATTGCAGTTGAAACTTATTAGACATGGTCTTCTTCATTCCTTTTTTAATTGTGATTGAGTGTAAAATATGGCTACAATAAAGACTTGCCTTGGGAGTTGAAAAATATCTCGTCTCATCTTAAGTTTTAATGCTTTGTAACAAGTGATCTAATTCCTCATTTTATCTTGATCTGGCAATTTTTATTGCTTTGGCTGATTTGTTGAAATTTAAGAAATCTCTGAAACTACAGCATTGATGATCCTATTTTTAACATGGTGAGAATTTTGACTCTTCTGAAATGCAAGGTTGAATAGATTTTTACTTGGCACAATTGTAGTGCACATGTAGGTGCTAGATTACTGGATTTCTTTTTTAATGCATAATTAAATGTAATTTTAATAGGTTCTTTCATACGTTTTTGGGAAAGACTGGTTGATCTTTCACGAGTGATAGAAATTCACAGCAGAACGAGCCAAAAGACATCAAAATTTCTATCACGAGTGAAAGTTCACACGGGCTTTCCATAAGGCACATGAATGTACCTATTTCTTCCGTAAACCAATAACTTTCACATTGCTATATCCTATAGACTCTCCATCGTTATATACTCCATTGTTTCCGACATCCAATCAGAACGCCGGAAACAAGAACATCATAGAAGAATGTTGTTATGCTTCCAAAACAACGTTCTTGTTTCTGGCGTTTCGAATGGTGAGCTCATCTGTACTGGGTCATCTGTACCAGAAATTGGCCATTTACGGAAGAATGTAGGATCCTGTGCAGGTCTCTTCAGTATTTTACTAATTATGTGCAGATTGTTTGTCTATATTTATTTCCATTAGAAATATTTTCTAAAATTTATAAAATTTGTTGAATTTAAAGGTGTAGATTGGTATACATTTTTGGATTTTTTTTTTGTTACAAAAAACTTTTCAACATCTTCATTTTTGGTACTTCCATTCTTTTTGGTTTGAGTTCCAAATGTTTATTAGTGCTTACCAAGCTTGTGGGGATATTGTGAAATGTCGACCAAGACCTGTGTAGTAAAATACTCTGTTTTGTCTATGGAGAACTCTCTGATGTCCCACGCAAAAAAAAGCTTGGATTGCAGAGGTTTTTCTGACTATTTCCCTTTCAAAGAGGCTTTACTTTTAAGAAATTAAAAAGTATGGAATTTGATCTGTAATAAAAGATGTTAATACTGTCAACAAAGAATGTTTTTCATATTTTTAATAACAACAGCATGAATAAGTATCCTATTACCAATAAGACTCAGGAAATGGACTGTTTACATTCCTAATTTCTTGTCAGATTTTAATAAAATTAAAATGAGTGAATGAACAGCTTAAGCTAAGTTTTAAGGCCTTCTGTCTATCTAGTTTTGAAAATTGCCTGGCAAAGATAAAATGTTTAGCTGGGGGTTTTTATTTTTTGATAGATTTTGTACAAAGAAATTGCAAGTTATGTTGCGTTTATATGTTTCTTTCAGTACATGACACAGTTGTCAAATGCTTTGAAGTATTGTCACAATAAAAAGGTTATCCACCGAGATATTAAACCAGAGAACTTGTTAGTTGGATTAACCGGAGATGTCAAGATAGCAGACTTTGGTTGGTCTGTACATGCTCCTTCATCAAGGTTTGTATACAATTACATTTGAATCATTTGTTTACCTTTTTTTTGGACATGAAATTTGGGGGTGGGGGTATAAATTAGATTTTCTAGTTTTCATTTAATTTCATTAGTAAGCTTAATAGTAAGGTCAATGTGCAGCACAGTTTGGTTTGCATTCTTTCATACCAAAAGCATAGATGCCAACCATTCTGATTTTTTTTTGTAATTTTTACTTTTTTTTTAAGTGAAATTTCGCTGTTTTGGGTGGTTTTCAATTTTTACAGATTTGTATTGTTTATTGTAACGCTTATTACCTGGTTGCAAATAATTTTGTCTTGTCAGGCACATCATTACGTAATTGTTCTTGTAACTTTTGACCCTAGAAGTAACCATAAATTTAAAACTCAAATCATGCTAACAAATAAGTACATGTATTGACCAGATGGGACAAAAATAATCACTAGACATGTGCATAAAAAAAGTGTTGGAACATGTCAACTCTAATGACTGAAAATTATCTTGAACTACAGAAAAAATATATTTTACTGACATTAGTCCATGGGGTTGGCATCTATGCAACAACACCATAGCAGTGTAAAATGAAGAAAACTCCTGAAGTTTCTTGTTAAATCGTGCATAAATTCAGGTAATAAAAATATGACAAATTAAATTTACAGGTTCTGACAGGACTTGGATGTGGGAAAAAAATCATAAATTGCTTTTTCGCATATTTTTGGTATAAGGTAACTTCCTATTTTATCAAATATGTTTTTGTACAATACAATAAGTTCAGTGTAGGTCGTTGTGTATTTTTGTTGCTGTTTGTTTTGAATTGAGTTTTTAGAAACAAGATTTTTTCTACAGGAGAACTACCTTATGTGGAACACTAGATTATCTACCCCCTGAAATGATAGAAGGAAGACATCATGATGAAAAAGTTGATCTATGGAGTTTAGGAATCCTGTGTTATGAGTTTCTTGTTGGAAATCCTCCATTTGAAGCAGAAACAAATACAGAAACATACAGACGTATAACTAAAGTGGACTTGCATTTCCCATCTTATTGTTCAGATGGTGCTAAAGATTTAGTAAGAAAGGTAGGACATATCTTAGTGATGGTGTTTAACAGTAGATTGTTTGTTTAAATATATCCTTTTGATATTACCCATAATGCAATTTGCTAATATAGAACTAACCCTGGTTATATTGATTTTATTATAGAATACCAAATTATGAATTTAAACTGATTGATTTATTTATTGTATATTTGCTTAATACCAGTATTTAGGACAAGAACTTGTTAATACTAGTTAGTTCCTCAAAATAATTCTTTGCTTGAAGAAGTGTCATTTATCAATTAAAAATTTCAGCAGAATGTTTTCATTTTGATATCATTATCGGCTTGGTACAGTAAAAGCAACTAAGGGCTATTCCAGAAAAAAAATGTCTCCTGGGGCAGAACGCACTTGAAATAAAGGGTTACCACCAATAGATTTAAATTTAAAATTAACCCCCACCCCCCACCCCCCCCCCCCTTCCCACTTACAATTTTCCTATATAAAATTATCATTATTTTATTTTTTTCTGGAATAGCCCTAATAACTCTTTACCTGATAAAACTGATCACTTATAATGACACAATTATTACCTTATATTGTTGTACTTATTGTTCTGTTATGTACATCCTTGTTCCTCTTACGTTTATTGTTTCATACTAAGGCCAACATTTTTTTATTATCTGATTTACAACATTTTTTCTAAAAAAATAGGGTCGGGGGGGTCGAAATAAAAATAAAAGGCTGAAAAACTTCCAGTCGACAAAAAAATAAAAATAAAAGTAATTTTAATCATCATTTTTTTTATTTTATTGAACATCAGTTTTTAAGTTTGCAGAATGCTATCAATGTGTAATCTATGTTCATGTGTGCTGTAAAAGTGTGTTTAATGACTTAAATATTGTTAATTCTGACCATATTTGATGTTTTGCAGATCATAGTATCTTATAATTTTAGAATATAAATGCAGTCCATATAAGCATCAAGACACTGTACATTGAATTAGCAGCTACCTGGCTACATACTAATAGATAGTAAAGAATTAAATAATTTTCAAATCTGGTTTCCTTAAAAATCCTTTAATGTGGTATACCATGTATACTGACCTAATTAAAAACATGTATCAAAATATCTTTAGAAACAAGAGAATACAATCATGCACTTCCAAACATGTTGCCTCACAACCTTTAAAAAAGATGACTGCTTTATTGAGCATATGCAAGACACAAAATAGCACAAAATAAAATATTGAAATGATTAAAGCAAAGGAACTGTGCTACTAGTATAATGCTTTTTCCTTTTTCTATACTTAAATAATTTACCATATGAAGTTGATGCATCAAAGGGGTATACTGTTCAAGATGATGTATTACAAAACCCTAAAAGAAGAGAAACTTTGTGATTGTATACTTTGTTCTATCTTTCCTTCACAATGGCATTAAAAATATTATACATATGTCAAAAATCTTTATTATTTGGAACTAAGAACACACACTAGAAATTACTATTTTTATTGCAAAGTTATTTTTTCTGTTTTTCCTTTGTCTTTTTTGCCATTCATGGTTAAATTGCTTTTCCAGATTCCATACATGTACGGCAGATGGGTGTATACTCTCAAATTGTTCTTTCAGTCTGTATTTCTTCATGTTCTACCACTGATAATCTGATACTAGTACATGTATATACCCACAATGAAAGATGTAGACGTTTGAACAGCATAGTTTTTCCTGTAATAAATATGATAATTTGTAAGAACTAGGTTGGCTGTATCAGTATATCAATATTGTTACAGTCCTGTTAAACCTATTCATCAAATGTGGGAATCTTTGAAGTACCCATACAGATACAGAACTAAACATTGGAATAATGTTATTAAAATGTCAGACAATAGTGGTGGTTTATAAAATATTTTATATAGATTGTTTAATACATTTACTTGTTTAAAAAATTGAAAATGGGAGAGTGTGGTGAAATGTTATAAGCACAAGTAAAATTTATATATGTTATAACAGATACAAAGAAAGTTCACTTAGGTCCACAAAATTGTGGAACTACATGTACACTAGTTGACAGATTTTTACATCTAACAACAAGCTACATGTACAAGTAATCTTCAGTAACATGAAGTTATGGACGTAACTCAAAGAAGAAAAAGTACATTTGCCAAGGGTCTAGAAAGAATAATTACCTGCATCGTATGCTGCTTCAGTAGGAGTACTGCACAATATCCCCTCATTGACAATAATGACATCCCACCATCTTGATCATTTGTAGATGTTTACTTTGACTATGCACTTCCTTTCTATCAATTGTTACAGAATAAATTTGTATCTCGAAGTGTTCTGTTACACGCTTTGTGTTTCATTTGTTATAGATATTTTATCAAAACATTTTCTTCATCACCTGTGAAATCGTCAATGATGGATTAATTTCGTTTCCTATACTTGTTTGGACATTCTATATATATACTTCAGTGGATTTTTCACCTCTTCAATTATAGATTCGTAATATTTATAATCGTGTCACTCTCCCCTCCTCTGTTCTCCACCGCGCCATTCAAAACGAAGGACAAACGAAACTTTCACTGTGATTTGTGGCAATCCATAGCTATTTTAGCACACACGCTATATCTGACTGTCTGTTGCTGTTTAAAATAAACGTCAACCTTAGACTAGTTATTTTTCCAAGGCCCAACAACTTGTCAGCGGTTCATCTATCCGGGAGAGCCGGAATATGAAATATTCCATGTTGTTTTTGTTTATTTATACTGTTCCCGAAAATTGAGAGTTATGAATTTCTTCAAATGGTCAACCGGTAACCAGTGCAGTATGATGTAAAGTGTTCATTTTACATTTTTTGAAAAACAGAGATCGGTGGGTCGGCGCAAAAGAAAAAAATAAAAAACCAAAGGTCAGGGTTTTTCATTAGATACTGAGCATGATAACTAGTTGCTTTTCATGTTCAGGTTTGGTTGACGTATGTGTGTGTTTCGTATAATGTTAGTGACATGTTTGTTTTAAAGAAAAAATGAATTCCCTTCTTTTTGTTTATTCATTTTAACTTATTAATTTCAGCTTTTACAGCATGATCCATTTAAAAGACTTTCACTGGATGGAATCTTAGAACATCCATGGATTAAAGCAAATGCTAAAAAGCATCCGTCTACATCTGGTAGTTCCTCCACACCTCCAGGACCAGCAAAAACTATATCGCACACAGAACAAAGTCTGAAGTCCTGATAATAAATTGTTCATCAGGCTGATTCTTAAGTCTTTCCAAGAACATGTTACAAAGAATATTGATTGCAAAAAAAAAATAAAAACAAAACTCAGAGAGAGTATGATTTTTGTCATATCTAGAATGATAATTATGAAATATCATTTTTCAGTGCTCTGCTACTGTTTTTATAATGGACTGTGTTCCTCCAGTGCTGTTTCCCATGGGAATGTGTAATTAATAAATATTGCATTTAAAACAAGGAAGTAAACATGACACACATTGCTTGATACATGTGTGTACAAACTTAAATAAGACTACCATTTTCTCTGTGAGAATTTTTTTCATAACCTTACTAATTTTAATCGTGTTTCATTCTGTTTATAAAGTGCAAGTGTTATGTAGTTTTTACTGATTAAAATAATGAAGATATTAGGGAGGGGTGGAATCTGTAAAATAATCATATAATATTTTGACAGGTATAGTATAATTGTATGGGTATTGAAAATTTCTGATGGTACCATTACTTTTCATTTTGCATTGGTAAGGAGTCATTTAAAGCAGAGGCTGAACTTTAAACTTTAATGAATTAAAATGTATTACCTTATTATTTCACAATATTTTTTTTTTACAAAACCTGCCATGTTTTACCCAAAAGATTATACAAATGTATGTTACACATAGGTCTATTTGATAACAATGTATATGAGAGGGTAGACCTCAAGCAAAAATCCTTGTTTTATGTTTGTTATCCATCAGGCTTATGACCATAGACGATTCCAAACCTGTGTTCCAAAAAATTAATTATTTATTTCTACCCAATCATTGACTTGCATCGAATAACCTTAATGGAAATTTAAAATGTTAGTTTTTTTTAATTTCCTCATGCATTGTAAAAACAATTCTCATACTGTGTGTTTGGTTTTTTTTGCATGTACATGTATCATATTTTGTGAGATTTTTGTATTTCCTGAATTGGGAAAACTTGCCTGAACATTTTTGTAATAACAATTTTAGTCAGTTAAATAAAAACTAATGTTACAGTTTCAATATGTACTCTTAACTTTGTTATTATAAATGAATGAAGGAGGTTGCATACTCTTGAATGAGTGTTCATAATCAGGCTTTCAAGCAGGCCCTTATTCTTATTTTCCTTATTTTTTACAAACTGCCCTAAAATGCCTAATTACAGCTGTAAAATCCTAAAAAAAAGCCCTACTTTTTTGGTTAAAATACTAATTTTTTTAATTTTCAAAATTTCAAAAATAAAAATTAAAAATAAACTTAAAATTGAAGTTAAATGAAGATAGCTTAAGTATACGTTCAGAAATATGTATTTGCCACCCAGGAGACTATTTGATGGTCTTCTGAATTGGTAATTAACTTTTGTACTATTGTTCTGTGCCCAAAATGGTGAGTAAATCTAATATTTCAGTCTTAAATCATTAGAAAATAGCACATTTTATCCCTTATTTTTGTTTAAAAACCCCTCAAAATTCCTAAAATTAGCCCTTATTTTTTGAGAATTTAGCCCTAAAAAAAGTCCTTATTTTTTGCAAAAAGTAGCTTGAAAGCCTGCATAATGTTATTTATTCATTATTTTATGAATTTTGTAGATTGATAAGGAAATACATCATTTATTGTTTATTTAATCCAGATAAGGTTTTTTTACACATTCTATTACAAAAGATTTGAACTGCATTATGGATCTCTTAAAACTGTTTGACATTTTTTTCTTCCAAAACAGAAGTTTTTAATTTAATATAACCAATTTTTTTTGTTTTAGTTGAATTCTTCTTTCTGTTTATACCATTTTCATAGAAACTTAATATGCCAACTTTACCATCTAAAACATCTTCCACAATCCGATTCAAATCTTGAATGTTTTTTTTTCATTGTATTGATATGTCACAGTTCTGAAGTAAACCTCATTTCCACAATGTTAAGGGTTGCCCTTGAGTATCCTTTAATTTAGTGGAAATAACCACTCAAATGTTGGCTTCATGATTGTAATTCTGATTGCTATTTGAAACTAGGGAATTCTGTATCAATGAAAAAAACTCGGGACCACTGAAAAGGAATAATACTTGCTTTGGTTTGATTGCTTCAGGAAACATTTATATTTATGTAAAAGTATCATTAACTAGGTGAATGATTGGTTGACTTTTCATAAAAGGTCATAAGAATGACCTCGAATGTAGTTTTCTCAGATCTTTATGTGACACATTAGTATAGTATGAGCAATGCAACGTCTGATTTAATAAAGTGGTTTAAAGGAAAGAAAAAAATAAAAATGTTTAGGGAAATATGTTGTTAACCTTCAAAAATGAAATTAAAATATTCTACATGTACATCATTTTGCACTGGAAGTCGGCCATGTGTTTGAATGGTTTACATTTGTATGTCGAGTTGAATATTTGAAATCTTTGTATAGATGCAGAATATTTGTATGAAACATTTCAGTAATAAAATTGTGATATCAGTTTTTTATAGTCCACCATGATTACCCTTGCTTTTATTTTACATTGACAAAAAAGGTGTACTTGATATTGGAGCAGCTAAATAGATATTTTGGTGTTTGATCAATTTATTTCAGTTTCATTTAAATTTCTACAAACACAAGTTAGTTGAAATTTTCATGTGCATAAAGGAAACATGCTAGCCAGGTTTTTTTTATCATTTTAAAGCAGAAACATTACTCCTTGTCCTAAATAATACATTCACTCTTAACAAAAACATCAATTAACCTGATACAGTGGATATGGATAAACTGACTAGAAAGATGCAAATCTTGTTCATAATGATACTTGTTGAAAGATTGGGAGTTTTTAAAGATACCAATATAGAATCTAGACTGTTTGTGCTCTTGTACAAAAATACCTAGATGAGGTTGCCAGCATGATGGAAAAAAAAACATAGTTCTGAAAGAGAAATAATTAAAATTACATTCTAGAAAAAAAATCAATTTACATCTCCATTTGACCCATGTAACAACACTTATAAAATACATTCACATAATCAAAATCATTTCGTCCAGCACACCATCTTTATGTGTACAACCTGGTTTTAAATATAAATGCTGTAGCTCTACAAATGAAGGAGAAAATTTCTGATCAAGACATGTACTCGTATATTTGTTATCTAATCTGCAAACTGACTCGGTAGTTTTAAGAATAATACACTAAATTTATATCCTTTGGCAATGCACTCCTCTTTCATCTGTTTAAACATCCTAGCAAATATAAACATTGGCTTCAAAAATGGAGATGGCCAGACAAGATGCACACCCGCCTCAGTTATCTGGTCTACAAACAGACTTAATCCAACTATCTGTAGTTGTGAAGAAAATCAAAATCTTTGATCTTTGTAGCCCTGCACCCCTCCATTATGTGTTCAAATATCCTACCAAACAAACAAAGCTTTAAGTACTTTAAGTACACGAAATTGAAGTATGCAATCAAACTTATTTTTTGACTAATGAAAGTTATATTTGCACTGCTTTTTTATATCTTTGCTTTGAACATTTTTTCATCAAACAATAATTGTAATTGTAAAAGTGACTGTAAAACATGTTGTTTGTATGTTTCATTTGTCATTAATGTTCAATAAATTGTCATCTCTTTAAAAATATTAAAATATATAAAATCTTAAATGAATCCCTGGAAAATAATAGGGTGTTTTTTAACTTATGGCGAGGTGTATATATATACAGTGTATCTGTAGTTTTTTAGAATATTTAACAAAAATCCAAATTCTGTGGCCCTTCACAACTACAAACATTCTGCAAAAAATAAATTTTGTAGACCTAAAATGGTAGGAGTTATCTGGACAAGCCAAGTCAGAAGGATGGACGGACAAGGGTTATTTAAAAATTTTGGGGGGAGGCGGATAACAAAAATCCTTCAGTTAAATTTGGTTTATTATCAACAAACAAGCACTAAAATACAGTTACCTTGTTGGTCCCTAAGAACAAACATATTCTCAGTACACAATGTTTAAACCAAGCACAACTTACAAAAGAAACAATATTAGAGATACAATGAAACATAATGACAAGAGATGGGGGAAAGAAAGCAGAATATATACTTGAGAGAGGAAAAAACTATTGCAGAAAATTGTATCGGAAGGTCTTTGAAGGAACAAAATACTCTTTAAAAAAAATTTTAGTGCATTTTTGCCTGCGGCTGAACATTCAAATTTGTTATACAGGAATGTCTTCCACAACACCCATATATCTTTTATAGAACAGTCCTTGAGACATTATATGAACTTTGATATTAATGCCTTTAAATCTAAACTTTGAAAATTATAACTAGAGGCGCCCAGTAGCCTGCAGTTGCTCACCTGGAACACAAATGACTTCAAGATATCTTTAAATTTTGCTATTTAGAGTAATAGATTATAAGTAACTGGACAAAAACAAAAAATTAAAACAAAAAATTAGGATTGAAGGTAACAACTCCTATAAGGTGCTATCAGACAATTTCTGAAAAATTAAATGAATTGTTGGCTTGTCCTTCAGGTGAATTTACAGTTTTACTCTAGCTGTTTAATATATACTTAAATTTATAACACAACAATTGCAAGATTGCTACACATAGAGAAATGTCCCCTGCCACTGTATATTAAATTGCCAAAGGTGGGAAACTAAATTGGAAAATTTTGCTAGTGATACATTTAGTTATGAAAAAAATAAGATGCACGTTATCTTAGAATTACTAGGTTTGGCATTTGGGAAAGAGCTTAGCAACTTCCATGATCAAAACTTCATCAGAATATGCAAACTTTAATTGAGTGCTTGATAAAATTTCCTTTGAATATTGTTCAATACTGCTCAAATGGTCAAAGTCCCATAACTCCTACAAAATTGGACAAATCAAAATGGTGGTAGAGTAGGCACATCTACCCATCATAGCAATTAATCCTTCCAAATATCAAAGCAATTTATAGATGTGTCCACAATATCGACTAAA
The DNA here is from genome assembly GCA_944474755.1 of Limnoperna fortunei. Classification (NCBI taxonomy): domain Eukaryota; kingdom Metazoa; phylum Mollusca; class Bivalvia; order Mytilida; family Modiolidae; genus Limnoperna; species Limnoperna fortunei. The sequence goes on along the minus strand of OX104112.1, from coordinate 86,410,020 downwards.
ATCCCATAAGTCCTACAAAATTTGACGAATCAAGATGACAGTAGAGTATGCAAATCTATAAATCCTAATGATTAATCCAACCAAATATCAAAGCAATTTGTCAAGCGGTTTATAGGAGACGTGTCCACAAAGTGCTGTGAACAGATGGACAGAACAGCAAAGCAATGACCTTCCATCCCTTCATAGCAGTGGACCATAATTTATTATTGTGTCTGAATTCATCATCAAAATGCAATAACTCATAAAGAATCATCTGACAATTTTGGACTAAAGTAATTTGTCGGCCTTGCCTTGATGATCAATTTTGGACTAATTGATTTGTGGGCCTTGCCTTGATGATCAATTTTGCAATTTACAGTTTCATTCTAGCTGTTATGACATTAAAGTTACAGGGCAAACCAAAAATTATTATTGAAGGGCTATAACTCCTTTAAGGAGTCATCAGATAATTTTCAGGCTAGGAAATGATTTGTATGCCTGGTCCTTCTGATTGTTTTTGCTATTAACAGTTTTACTCTTTGTATTAGTTTTCAATTTCTATATTCATATGGGTTTAAAACTGTAGAAGTTGATTAAGTTGATTACACAAAAATGTACTGTCTGTGCAAATGTTCTGTAAAAATGACTTAAGTTCTCAAGACTGAAAAATCAGAAAAAAATCCTGAAACACTTCCATAGTAGCAGGTGCACAACTTTCTGGGAAGTTTCAGAGATCTGGGTTGAAAACTGTAGAAGTTGATTAAGTTGATTTCCCAAAAATGTACTGTCTTCTGCAAATGTTCGGAAAAATATGACCCGAGTTCCCACGTCTGAAATTTCAGAAAAAAAATCCTGAAACACTTCCATAGTAGCAAGTGCACAATTTCAACACTTGCAATCTTTCTGGGTTGAAAACTGTAGGAAAAGATGATTACACAAAATATATACCCTATTTTCCTTGCACTCCCCCAATAACTCCTTAAGGAAGTCATAACACAACTAAAAGAAACTTTTGTAGAGCTTAATGTACTGATCAATCTGAGGTAAAGGTTATTTTACATAGTTGCTATATTATTTTTTAAGATATTGACCTTTCATTAACACCCTGGGTAAAAATTTGAAATTAGGTGCCCTAAGGATAATTGTGGGCAAGTTTGAAAAAAAATAATGCCCAAGTGGTTTCAGAGAAGAATATTTGTGAAAAAGTTACAACAGACCTGGGACTTAGGACAGCAAGTGAAAGCAAATGCTCATGTGGACTTTTGGTCAAAGTCTGCTTAAAATTTGCAACTGCACTGCAGCAACATTTTTAGCTGTCATCAATGTTAAACAAATAAAATCTGCAACTAGAAAATAACGGAAAAAAAAACATAAATTATTGTACATTTTTTAATTACACAAAATTTTTTCTATAATCTTACTTTGGACCCTATCAATTAAATTTACATTGTTCTCCCTAATGGTTCAAACAACTACTGTTTATGATCCACAGACAACAAATGATATTTTTTACAAGCTGTCAATCAAGATTTTACATCCAGTAAATGTTTACATCAAGTTGAGTAAGCACAATTTTAACTGTGATAAATCTACATGTTTTTTGTTCATAACTGGCACATTTTATCTCCTCTTCTTTTTATCATGCTTTCTATCAGAACTTCCACTGTCAGATCGTTTGCGTTTATGATTACTACTACTATGATGGCTACTCCTATGACTGTGTGATGATTTGTGTTTTGACCTTCGAGAGGAAGAGTGGTCATCTTCATAGGCAGCTTCAGCATCAGCTAAAAGTAAATCAGATGTGTCAGAGTAAACAAAACTTCCAGTTAAAGGTACAAAGACAATGTCTAAAGAGTTACTGTACAAGTGTTTAAATTTATTCTTTTGTATGCGACCCATTCCATTTCCCCCCTTTTTTTTATGTCAACTTATTTCAAATAGCGCTAAAATGTGTTACAAAGTTATTTAATGCTAAATACACATAATCAGGATTAAAAATCCTACATTAAACTGATATACAATGTACTGTATACACAAAATTTAAAAACTGTTAGATGTGGAAAAGTGAGCAAATCAATTACAATTAAAGTTTGTTTTCGCATACAAAAACGATGTCTCCCCCCGTTCCCCAGATCTGACCCAGAGGTTAAAAATTTCCTTATAATATGCACAACTAAATATGGTGTAATTGCTACACACCAAGTTTCGTAAAATTTGATGCAGTAATTTCAGAGGAGTTGAGTGGAAACCATGATTTATAAGGAATTGTTGGAAAATTCTAAGTTCAAAGGGCCATAACTCCCACGAAATTTTGAGGATAAAAATTTCCTGGTAATATGCACAACCACATATGGTGTACTTGTTACATACCAAGTTTCATAAAATTTGGTTGAGTAGTTAAAGAGGAGTTGAGCGGAATAACTTTGTGACGGACAGACAGGACAAAAACAATACGTCTCCTCACCAAGTGGGGGAGACATAAATATTAAAAGAAAAAAACAACTTTCCATTGTTCCCCACTGAAGCATAAAAAAAAACTGATTACATTATGATTCTGATGTTATTTTTTGTTTGATCTAAACAAAAATCTAATTTGTTTCCAACCTTTTCTTGCTTCTTCTTCTAATTCATCCCAGTCTTTTCCACTTTCTTCACTTGAATCTAATTCCTCTTCCTCTCCTGCAATAAAAGAGATGAGAATTGTTACCTTCATGAGTATCTTCTTTATATGTTCATTAACAGTTATCTGGTCAATTTCATGTAATAATGCCAATCCCTTTTTATCACTTCTTTTACAGTATTAATATTGTATCAAAATATCATGGCTAAGCTACTCTTTTTACTACATATTTATTTCTGCCATCATCAATTGATTAATTATTTAGCAAAATAATAAAACATGGCCATTAAATTTGTGACTCACCTGAATCTTCTTCCTCTCCTTCCCAATCACTTTCTTCACTATAATCATCACTCTCTTCCTCAGAGTCAAAGTCATCTGAAGGCTCGTAGTGCTCATCCTCCTCCGAGTCATCATCATCTTCAGCTTCAGCCTATTAAATTATACATTTTACACACTTACATCACATAAAATGTAGATGTGAACAGTCTGTAATTAAATGAATGTTTTAGGTAGTAATGATTGACAGGAAAGAAACAGTATGGAATCAGAAGTGTGTTACCGATGTTGAAGATACAGCAGTATAACAAACAAGTGTGGATACAGAAAAATGCCATGCCTATATTCTGCATCAGAAATGACAAAAATTATGTCATGAGCAAGAAAATAGCTTTAAATTAATTTAAAATATACAATGCATGGTTACAGAGACACTGACCTAACACATTAAAAATATGGGAGATTTTCAGAAGACAATTTTCACCTTGACCGTGAACCTTTGTGCAATGTTTAAACAAAGTCTTGACACATTTTCATGTTATCAACCGGAAACCAACTGATGACCAAAAAAACTTGAAAGTCGAGATTATGCTGAAAATTGCACTTGATCTTCATTTTATAGTGCTTAATAGCTGTGAAAAGTTTAAACAATCTGTTGACATGATTTCAAGTTAACATCTGGAAACTACCAAGGCACGAACAGATGGACAGACACTGATATCCATATGGAAGGTATAACAAAATTTCCCCGCCATTTTCTGTGGCTGGGTAAAAAAAAAGTAATCACAGGGGTTATTTGATAAACTACTAACATCACTTTCAGGGTCTAAGAAAGACCACCCTCCACTGTCAAAGAAGCCTTCTGGATCATCTGTAATGGTCTTCATGATCTTGGTCCAATTTAAACTCTGTATACCCTCTGAGTAACGAATATCACATGAGCTGAAATAGAAAAATACCATTACTGAAACAGAAGTGTACATATTTAAATTTCAGGACTGTACTGAATGAAAATAATCAAAGATGAGTTATAACCATCTTATTAGTTATAAAAGCTGATGATTTATTTATTAAATGATCAGTGCAATGGGGCAATATAATGTTTTTTTTAATGATATACTGTGAATTATAACTACAGTTTAACAAATGATTACTCTTAAGTGGTTCTAAATTCCAAGATTGTTTTACCTTATAATCATGATTAAATTAAAAATTGTATCTACATTAGAGTCACATGTAAGTATTTTTAATTAAAAGGTACATGTATTATAAATATCTTTATTATATAGTTATAAGTTTTCCCAATTTAATTTCATATAGCAATAAAGTGCAATATATTTTCATATTTTACACTGCATCTCAATCTTTTTTTATAATTTATGGAGAAAAGTACAAATGTGTTCTGAACATCGGCTTTTATATTTTTACTTTCATTTGGTAAACAAACATGCCCAAAAATGTTTTTTGTTTGTTTGAATGGTGTTTTAACGCCACTTTCAGCAATTTTTCAGCTATTTCATGGCGTCCAGTTTTTATTGGGGGAGGAAGCCGGAGTACCTGGACAGAACCCCTGACCTGCGGTAGGAAAACTGGCAATCCTTGTCAATTAAGTGCCCAAAAATGACATGCTCTCAAGGGGAGAATTAGCAGAAGCACTTGAAACTGAATAAATGAAATTGAATTTTTTGATTAAAATAAAGGTAAAAAAGTTCATAGACCAACAAAAGAAAAAATTGACTGTAAACTGTATGAAATGGGATTTAAATATCGTATATAAGTGGCTCGATTCACAGCAGGAATTTATATTCAAAACAATAAGGAACAACAAATAACACAAAATTGAAGAAAATAGCCCCCAAAATTATTACTATAAAATAAAAGGGTTATTCTTTGCTTCCTTCAGTAACAATAATAATGGCTCATTAGCATTTCTCAATTGCACATGTTTCAGTAAATTAATAAAGACTCCTCCAGTAAAAAAAACTTTCCAAACACCAGGACTCCAATAAAAAAAAACACCCAAAGTTACTCTGCTGCATGGCTAGGTATGGCAGGGTTAAAAAGAGGCTGTAAACAGTAACCTTTTTAACACACTGGAACCCTGGTCAGATAAAAAAAATCTGAACTTTTAAGAAAGGCAAAACACATAGCAATTTAATCTTACTTACTTCAACCATTCCTTGACATGATCTAGCATATTCATAGGGATTGAGTTCACCATGGCTACTTTTTTACTGTAATCTTTGAATACAAACACCATGTCAAAGTTCTTCAAATGGAACTGTACACGTTCAAAGTGAACTAATTCTGTTTCATCTAATGATATCACAAATGGTGGCTGAAATTTAATGACATTACATAAGAATTTAAACCAAAAAACTAATTCCCTGTGAATCTACATTTTATTAAATCAGACTTTTTTAGAATAAGGATATCAATCACAAATTTGGTCTGACGAATACAATATGAATATGAAAGTGTTTCTCATAATTACTTTAATGCATCGAAAAGTTATGTATATAATCCATTGTACACTTTAGTGAATTTTGTTATCAAACAAACAACATCATTGAAGGATTAGTTAATGTTCTTACCCATTCAACAAGGTTCACCAGACAGCCACTGGTAGGCTGCAACAAAACTGTGCTTCTAAACGGAGCTCCATGGAATCCTAGTTCTCTAAATGGTGTGTCAAACTCCACTTCTTGTTTAGTAATGGCTTCTACTTTTTCACAGAATCCTTTGAATGCTGATTTCAATTTCTGCCTGTATTCACGTTCAGCCTATAACAGAGAGTACAACTACTGTACTCCTTTAGCCTTTAACAGTGTAGATTAAATTAGATAAGCATATAATATTAGTAATTTGTTTTGTGATAATTGTTTACTCAGAGAATAAAATAAAAATAAAGGTTATATGACAATGACATTTTCATAGGACTTTACATTATGAAATATCATAAGGCAAGGAAATTAAAAAAGGCCCAACATTGAAACACTGAACAAAAGGGGCAACCATGCTTACAAGAAATTAAGGATTTTCTTTGTTTCAGCATGTACACAATAAATTTCCAAATAAAAGCAACAACTTCAAAGTGCATTCAAAGGATGCCTTTCAATAGAACACCAATCACCCACCTCTATTGTTTAATTCAGCATGCAGGTTATTTTAATTTAGCACATATTCATGATTTACTCAGATGTGTTTTCAGTACATTTTAGTTTTATTGTCATCAGCAAATAAACCTGATCGGTGTAATAGTCATCTAGATCAGGAAAGCATCATTGCTTACTCAGATCTGTCTTTGAGTCCAGCATATAATTTATTTTGATCTACCTGGTACATATTTATACTAATATCAGTGTCGTTTATATACCTGTTCAGCATGTAAGTCATCTCGATCATGCATGTGTTGATGTTTACCCAGATCTGTTGTTATTTCACCAACTTCTGTGTAAAACTGCACATCAACATGTTTCTTTTTACCAAACAATATGGCATGCTTAAAATAGAGAAATAACAACATTAAAAGGACGATCCTATTTCCTCAAATTTGTTTAAATGAGACATTAATGATATTAAAAAAAATGTATCTTAGCACATATTGATGAACACTCCCCTTTTTCTAAGTCACTAAAGCATGAAATATTTGGCACGGTCCTACAGTATTTTGACAGACAAAAAGACCCAAAATCTATGTTCCCAAACTTTCGTTGGCAGGACATAAAAGAACTTTTGTAGTAAAGCAGGGTATGGAAATGAAAGGATGTAATCTCTATTCTATTTACATTATTCTCAATAGATGTAATTTCTATTTCATTGGAGATCTAAACATTTAATCAATCAATCCAAACAATCATCATTAGTTTTTTTAGAACAATGATGCATCTAATCCGAGTAATATTTTTTTACTGTCAGCTAACTACAACTTTTTCAAACAGAATGATTGTTTAAAACCAAGCTATATTATAAGATTTAACTGTTTTACTGACAACAGATTTGTAGATTCAATTTTGTTGTTTATAGTTTCTTGTTGGTTGATCTTGTCATGAAGATAGCAGGTCTTGATTTCATTGTACTCCGAGTGCCATGATAGTTGGTAGCAATAAAAATCACTTACAACAGGCACTCTATGATGACTCTGACCAAAATTGGTTTATCTTGCCTTAGTGGTTTCAAAGGACAGGTGACATTTTAAAGATAGTCTAGTGACAGCAATAGCTCATATGGATATCTGTAATATAACTGTTTAGGAATTTACCTTCAGATGAAAGTGTAACAAGATGATCATTTCTCCATCACAAGGTTGGAAGAAAGCATGTTTTATGTTGTTATACAGGATGTCAACTTTATCTCCTCTTACAGATGTGAATCTAAAACCTGCCAAAAAAGAAGATCTTAAACTCTTTAACTAAATACAATTTTTTGAAACTAACAAAGATTGCTCAATATTAAAATTTGAGACCAAGATTTTATCTACACATTTTGTTTTATGGTGACTGAGATACATGTATTTATCTTCAGTCTGAAAAAGTATTTAATCATGAGTGAAAATTACTCAAATATACTTTTATAATTCTTTTATGACATGCATTTAAAGAAATAATTTAATATGATTGGTAAAAATTACTTCCTGTTTCTCAGTTTGAAAAGTATTCATTTTTGATAAATGTCTGTTTGTTTGATGGGGTTTAACGCCACTTTCAGCAATTTTTCAGCTATATCATGGCATCCAGTTTTTATTGGGGGAGGAAGCCGGAGTTCCCGGAGAAAAACCCCGACCAGCGGTAATAAAACTGGCAATCCTTGTCAATTATGATAAATGTCTATAAATAACTTACAAAAAAAGATGGGATAACAATCTTGTGCACAACAGTTGCTCGATTTAGATAAAATGCCTGATAACAAAATGCAACTTGGCTCCACACAGTTTTAATGGATATTAAGGGATTTATGGATCTAAAAACATAACGTCTGCACTCACAAATGTATCATAAACGTCCTACAGGCGTTTTTTTTTTTTTGTGAGTGAATTGCTTATGTGTATATATCATCCATCAATCAGTTTAAAACCATGTTTAATTCTAAAATAAAATTATTTCCTAAAATTATCATTATGTCCAAGTTTTAATCAACCAATAAATCTGCACCTTTATCTCAAAGAAATCAAACTTTTTAATTCATGTTTAAATGGTGCAAAGGTTAACATTATATACTGAGGTGCGTTACCATTTGTATGAGCTTCAAGTGTTCCCGAGATTCTCTTTGACACAATATTTGGTCTGATATAGAGATCTTTAAGTTTAGGATTTCCTCTGTTTGGATTAATGACAAGGGTGTCTTGTTTCACAATACCCTGAAATAAAATGCAATGTTTAATACAAAACACTTTTTTAACAGACAATCACTGGCATACAAATTTAAACATTTTCCTATTATACAGAATAATTGGTATAAAAACCATAAATGTCAAGTTTAACCAGAGGCTCTTAAGAGCCTGTATCGCTCACCTGATTTTATAGGAAATGAAGATGGCATTTCCCTGATGTTAAAGTTAGTCCTGTAATTTTCAATAAACTTTAATTAGGACCATCCAAACAATATTACTAGAAAGCTTTGTTTCATTGGTTAACCGGTTGTATAGAGAAGATTTTTTTTATTTGCCCATAGGGTCCAATGTTAAACTAAGTCCTGCGGCAGTGGTGGCCATTTGGAATTTCCAATTGCCATAAAAAACATAAACTTTATAAAGGACCATCCAAACAATATTGCTAGTAAGTTTTTGTTTCAATTGATTAACCGGTTTCAGAGAAGAAGCCTTTAAAAACTTTTTCCCATAGGGTCCTATGTTAAACTAAGTCCTGCGGTAGCGGCCATTTTGAATTTCCAATTGCCATAAAAAACATAAACTTTATAGAGGACCATCCAAACAATATTGCTAGTAAGTTTTTGTTTCCATTGATTAACCGGTTTCAGAGAAGAAGCCTTTAAAAACTTTTTCCCATAGGGTCCTATGTTAAACTAAGTCCTGCGGTAGTGGCCATTTTGAATTTCCAATTGCCATAAAAAACATAAACTTTATAGAGGACCATCCAAACAATATTGCTAGTAAGTTTTGTTTTGATTGGTTAAACGGTTTCAGAGAAGAAGCCCTTTTAAACTTTTTTCTCATAGGGTTGAATGTTAAACCAAGTCCTGCGGTGACGGCCATTTTGAATTTCCGATTGGGATAAAAAAACATTAACTTTATAGAGGACCATCCAAACAATATTGCTAGTAAGTTTTGTTTCCATTGGTTGACCGGTTTCAGAAAAGAAGCCTTTCAAACTTTTTCCCATAGGGTCCTATGTTAAATTAAGTCCTGCGGTGGCAGCCATTTTGAATTTCCAATTGCCATAAAAAACACAAACTTTATAGAGGACCATCCAAACAATATTGCTAGTAAGTTTTGTTTTGATTGGTTAAACGGTTTCAGAGAAGAAGCCCTTTTAAACTTTTTTCCCATAGGGTCCTATGTTAAACTAAGTCTTGAGGTGGCGGCCATTTGGTTTACCAATCAAAATAAAAAACACAAACTTTGTAAAGGTCCATCCAATGAACATTATGGCCAAGTTTGGTTTCAATTGGTTTCAGAGAAGAAGATTAAAATGTAAAAAGTTTACAGACGCTGCCGCCGCCGACGACGACGCCGACGGACGCAAAGTGATAACAATAGCTCACATGACCCTTTGGGTCAGGTGAGCTAAAAAGGAAAGTGGACATAAAAATATTAAATTAACCTTAAAAAAGTAGTCTCTTGCTAAGATAAAATGAAAACGTTAAATGATAGGTCTAGATTGATTGGATGTTTGCTTTACGTCCAGCGAGCAGTATTTCAGCTCAATTCAGGATGGGAAAAATTAACAAACAATACATCAATTGAAAAAGTGGTGGGATAGGACACAGGGAACACAATTTTGACTGCCACTGGAAAAGTACGGTGTATTGGGTAGGGTCGGATAACTTAGCCTTTTGTAGCGGCTACAATGAGCCTACTCATTTAAGAAATCTACAAAAGGGATCTTTATCATGCCAACATTCAATCACTAATGATAAGAGATTGCATAAAACAAACTTTATGCTATTCTAGTAATAACTGCACAGGATCGGAAGGCACATTCTTTACACCCTACAGTACATACAATTTTATTTGATTGTTCAGTAATATTTTATCTAAAAACACAAATGATATTCTCACTAAATTGCCTCCCAAAGAAAGTTCTGGTCTAGCTGTATTGTAAGGGATTAAAAATAAAATTTACCTCTTTTTCTCTTTCTTCTGCCTCTCGGGTTTTAAATTTCTTTTGTACTTCTTTGATCAATCTGAATGCTGTGTTTAAATTTGATGATGGTGCAGATATCTCCCCTGGTTCTTTAGTGTTAGAACTTCTATATGTACTGTTGACAGATATCATATATAAAGCTTTAACTATAGGACTTATTTCTTGTCATAGTAATGGCCTTCAATGCATTATCAAGCATGTGTGTAAAATTGTAGGATCATAAAATACAAAATAAAATTACACCTGTACAACAGCCTTTGCTAAAAAGTTTCAGTTTGTTTATACTAAATGGAAATGTAAAATTGTAATTGGATTTTAAATCCATTATTTATCGCCTTAGCTTCATGTTAAGCATACACCAAAAATCAACACATGTTTGTATCTGATATAAAATGTGTAATGTATCAAAATCATGAATATCTGAAATGCTGGCTAAAAGTTTATACCAGAGAATCATATAATTATGAAAATCACTGACATTTTTTTTAACCAAAAATGTTTTTCAATGTTTTTAACACAAATGTGAATAAATTAGTATAAAAATTAGTATTACTTCAACAAAAGTCTGGAATAACCATTTAAAGTTCAATGTCAATGTTGCTGTAGTTTGTCAAAAAATCTGATTAAAAATAAAATTTTGTTCTTAACCAAAAAAAAAAGGGGGAGACAAAGATAAAGGAATGAAATGATGTTAAAGCTATCTTTTGATATTAAGGTAAATTTGCTATTTTTTAATAAGGGCTTTTCCAGAAAAAAAGGTACAGGGGGGTCGGAACGCAGGTCATTTTTTTTTTCCTTGGTAGGGGGGGTTGAGGGTATTTCTATTTTGGTGGGTGTAGGTATGTTCTTATTAAAATAATCGCGGTTGTCGGTGTTTTTCTGTTTCTACTTCGCCAAACGCGGTGCTTTCGTCGACGTCCGTGCGATTTTTGACTGACGATTTTGTCGGAATGAATGCAAGGGGAATAACCGATCATCATAAACTTTGAATGGTTTACGCCCGAAAGTTCCGAATGGGACTGGTTGCCGAGTTTCTCTAGATTGCTCTGCTGTCTCATTAACCAGATGTTGTAAAAGCCCGAGTATACCGAAAATGCAACTAAAGGTCAACTTTTTGTCCGATTTTTGTAAGCGTGAGAGCGTCTCAGTTTTCGTTATCGTACCTAGCACTGCCGTAACATACATCAATAAAATGAAATACAGCAAAGTCCTAAGACAATAGAAATTTCGTACTGTATAGTTTTAATTTACCAGGTTAAAATGCCGTTTGAAGTGGCATGTTTTGATCTGAACTCGGCGGACAGAAAACTCTAAATTAAAAATATAAATAGGAATGGTGACTAATCGCGACCAATATATTATTAAATCAATCATAATATTACGTCTTCGGTCCAATTTTCAGCTTTTAAAACCACCGGGAACAAATTTGTGTCAGCTTTTTCGGTGACAACATGCCGAAAAGGGGGGGGGGGAATAGTTGGAAGCAACTCGATGTACGCTTAGAAAAATATTTAGCATCTGCCTGTCAAAGTAGAATAGATAACGCATCAGTACTTATTAAATATATAATATATAATAGTATTGCGTCTTTTGTATAATTTGTGGGTCTCAAAGCCGCTTTGAACAAATTTGTGTCGGCTTTTTCTACAAAAAAAGGGGGGGAGGCTGAAATACATTTGCAATGTAATGGTAAATTTTTGGAGCTTTGTGTGCATTAGAGAAAAAAAGTGTGGTATAATCATAACAATCATTAAAATATATTATAGAAATCCCAAATCAACATAATTGTTCAATACATTTACATGTATATAATCAAGACCTGAACAAATTTTTAAACCTTCAATTCAGGAATATTAAACCATGTAGACAAATATTCTTGTTTGCCATTGGAAAACAATGTAATAGTTAAGGACAAAGAATTTTTGTTGTTGTAGCATTAAAGACCCTATGCTTTTTACACTGACGGCAGCTTGTAGGGTTTGTACAGACAAGGAATTCTCAATGTTGCAAATTTTCCTTGCAAGAGTTTCAAAGTCCACATAGTAGACACAATGCAAGATACAGTGACCATTAGTGACCCATAAGCAGAATGGAAACAATGTTTCTTTTTTTCTTTTTTGTATTGATTGATTGACTCAATTACATGACACTTATTTCAGTCAGTATAAATAGTGAAGAAAACTACACAAAACTACTACTTTAAAAGATTCAACCTTTTATAGGCCAGCTGAAAAAAATCTTAATTCAACTAGAAGTTGTGGAGGCCACAGTATATGAAATGGTTGGTTATAGAATTATAGGCATCATTAAACTGTGATTGAATTTTTCATTCCTTATAGGTTCACCCTCTTAAACGTTTGGGGGGGGGGGGGGGTAAGGGGCTATGTCACTCTAGGTGTAATATGAGTTATTAAATGCCAAAAACATATATCAACATTAAATTATCAACAGACAGCACATTTGAAACTATTATATGTCTTACGTACGCAATGTGTACAAATTCACTACAAACACGAAGGCACATGGAGCTTTCCTCAATTCCTGTCAAATTGCACCATGTCTTAATAATTCTTGGAAATTTGTTATATACTAGACTTTTAACCAGTCATGCTTAATGTCAAATTTAAACAAACATTTGTTCTTCAAAACGACAGTTTCATTGATTAAACATGATTTGTGTTCATCAACATTTGAAAACTCGCACGTGTTTTGGTCATGTTGGTAAACAACCTCGTGGCAATCAGTTGATTATATCTGCGTCACGTACATACAGTCGTGCATCAAAATATACCCTTGATCGATTCCTGTATTACGTATAAATTGTTACATTTAATTTAAGAAAAACTTCACCTCGCCAGTTTCTCCTGAACTAAACAATTTTTATAGATGGCGCTGTTAAGAAATTTTTGTTTTACATACAGGTAACTTTTACGGCATTAAATTGACCTTTATCTGTCAAATCGGGGCCTTTGCTCTCCTACTGTTGAAGAATTGAGTGTTGACGACGTTTGCCGTTGGTTAAATACCAACGGCCTATCACAATATTCAGATAAATTTAAGGGTAACTTTATTATTGTATATTTAATCCTATCTGTGGTTTTAAGATTCGAATATAATCAAATACTCATATTGATGTATCAATTTTATTTTATAGGTGGGGGGTACTTTCTATAAAAACATTTTCTAGGTTGTGCCTCTAAAAAAATTAAAATTTTAGTGGTGGTACCCCATTTTTTGAGCTGCGTTCCGACCCCCCTGTACCTTTTTTTCTGGAAAAGCCCTAAAGAAACCCATGGATATGTGGACATTATCAGAACTAAAATAAACTTACATTTCTTTAAGGAAGGTAGCATCTGGTTGAGGAAAAATGTTTCCTTCGTTTCTACCTAAGGCAGATCCAGGATGGTAAAAGTTGATTCGAAGGTAAGTGTAGTCACCTTCTATGGACTGACTTATGTTCTGTAAAGAGACGAGTCATGCATGAGTAGTTATAATTTAAATGTCCAAGCTCTTACTAAGGAGGAGCTTTAAAGAAAACAGATTGAAGCAATTAATCTTCAGTATATAATACTTAACGGCTGTGCAAATTTCTTTTAAAAACTGCCAATTCTTGATAATTTTATATTAATTGGTTTTACTTAAAAACTAGAATTGGGACTGTGCTGAAAATTGAACTTCCTCTTCATTTGGTAAAACTTAACAGAGCTGTGTGTGTGCAATGTTTAAACAAAATGTTTTGACATGTTTTTTTAGTTATCATTTGTGAGCCATGAACTGTTGACAAAAAAAATTAAAATTGAATCTGCCCAAGTCATAAACTACAAATTGGTTTGTGCTGAAAATTAAACTTGATCTTTATTTTATAGCACTTAACAGTTGTGCAAAGTTCAAATAAAATATGATTATGCGTTTTCAAGTGATCATCTGGAAACCACTGAGGAACAGACACTCGTATCAATATGAAGATATCATATCTTACAGTAACTACAGACCTTAATCGTTGCAATATGGAAAGGAGTAGGTACTCCAAACACTGGCAGGATCACAGTTTCATATTTTCTGTCTGTAAAATTAGATAAAAGTTTACTTGCATATAGTACAAGAAAGCCATAGATACTGAAAAAGCCATTACATAAACACAGGGTTTGAAATAAGCACTTACCCACGGGCCAATGGCCCCTAGAAGTTGCTGTGGGCTACTAGAATGTTTACCTTTTTTGTATACAACCATATGGATGGACTAATTAAAATTAGGTTGTGGGTTACCATGCCAAAATTCTTAAGTTAAAACCCTGAAACAAGTGTCAAAGTGCCACAAAATATGCTCAGCAAAAACCAGCCACATTAATAGTAAGTTACTGGGCATTTAAATCATGGGAACCCTTGTTACCATAATGAACTAGATACTGTGAAAGTACTTAAATTCGTGGGTATCAATTTTCGTGGTTTTACCTAAAATTGCAAGGTCGTGGATTAATAAATTCGTGGATTTTTAATTTTGAAGAAAATTTTTTTTGTGGTATTTGGCTGTACTCGTTTCGAGTCGGCACATGAAAGTGTTCATTTAATAAAGATATCAATTTTCACAACCTAATAAAGATGATCAAGACATATTTGTTGTTTACTTAAATAAACGTTAAGTGATTATTATTAATTTATGTGTGGATTCGTAATTTGTGGATTTGTAATTTTGAAGGAAAAATTTTTTGTGGTATTTGGCTGTACAAATAATAATAAAGATATCAATTTTCACAACATAATAAAGATGATCAAGGCATATTTGTTGTTAACTTAAATAAACATATGCCAGAAAATTCCTTAAAAATTCTGTAATTATCATTAATTAATGTGTTAATGAGCTGTGATTATTTTACTTCATTAAGCTGTAAAGGTAGGTCTCATTTTTATTATCTTTTCATCTTTACGTTTTAAACCTATCCAATGAAAATAAACTGTTTTTTAATGTCAATATTTATCAGTCTTTATTTGATTAGATTAATTTTTTTAACCTTTTAAAAAAACACCTGGCTAGACTTTTAATTGATTTATGGTGATCGAAGGAATTAATTTTTATTTTTTACTAGTATAAAATTTAGTATATTTTTTTATTAGAAAAGAACATGTGAACGTACAAGATACATTATAACAATTATGTACACATAAAATGAACACTTTACAAAAACATTTCAATAAACCGGAAGTATAACTGACTTACTCAAAAACATATGAAATCATTCGAATTTTACCTAATAAACATGACAAAAACTTATCAGAGATATTTTTAATAATTGACTTTGATATCCAAGGTATTTATCTGATAGATTAATCAAAGATTGGCTGTTCCCATAGCTTGCAACCTATTAAAAATACACTTCAATGACATAGAGCATCGATCCACATTTTAAAACGTAGCTCGCATCCATAATAACAATACAAAAAGTTAATATTTCGTTGGATTCTTAAATTCGTGGATCAGCCTACCCACGAAAACCACGAAAATTGGTACCTTGCGAATAAAAACGATATTCACAGTAACCAGCCAATTGAATACCTTTTGCGGGACATTTGCAAGTTTTAGTAACTATAATTAATACATAGAGGACAGATAGGTTCATTTGTTAACAACGATAGTTTTAACATAATTTGTTATGTTGAAACACGATTTTACAGTCTGACTCAGTGACATGGCTCACTTTATACTATTTACATCCCCATAAACATTTTGCCAATTTTTCATGGATTTGACATTTTTTGTATAAAAGGCATAACTCTGAAGTGCCTAAAGCAATTTGGGTGGCTATTAAACTTGGTTGATATATTATGCCCATAAACATGTTTCCCAAGTTTCATGAAGATTGGACGACAACTGTTTGAGATAGAGAGCAGAAAAGGCCAATTTGCTATTTTTTTTTATAAATAAAGGGCCATAACTCTTAAGTGGCAAAGTCCGTGCGAGACCGTTTTACCGTAGTCAAGGACGTTAAAAACCCCCTTAAGTAAGTTAAGTGGCAATTTGGCTGGTTATCAGACTTGGCCAAGATATTATGCCTATAAACACTTTCCCCAAGTATCATGAAGATCAGACAACAACTGTCTAAGTTAGAGGTCAGACAAGGCAAATTTGCGATTTTTTTGTATAGTTTTTTTGGTCATAACTCGTGGCTGCAGTGATTTGGCAGATTATAAAACTTGGCAGAGATATTAAGCCCGTAATAATTTTCCAACAAGTTTCATTAAGATCAGATAAAAACTGTTTGAGTTAGAAAGCGGACATCGCTGTGGACATGGCCCGACATGGGTGTTCCCAAATTATGGGCATATAAAAATTTTCGCTGGTGAACAATTTTGCTATTTGTACTTAATATTTCGTGGTTGTTAATTTTTGTGAGGTGAAAATTGTGTAAAGAACAAAAATATTTGGACTAAAATTTTGCTATTTTTTATTTTTGGAGCTTCCATAATGCATTACACAGGCCCATTGTTAACTATTAATTATTGCAGGCTGAAAATTTTTAAATACATGCACATTAGCAAAATGTACAATTATGATTTGTAAATGATAAAAAAAGGTTGGATATTATGCTTCCAAATTGTGAACGACTTACAGCCACAAAAGAAAATAAATTAAGTAACATGAATTTTCTACATACCAACATAAAGCTGCAGATCACGAACTTCTGATTCATGTGGCAAATGTGAAACACTCTTGTAGGAGACATTAGACTTCCGTATTCTAGAAAAAGAACGACCAAAAAATGAAGGAACATTAAATTCAGCATTAATTTGGAAAAATAGTTTAGAAAATAACCTGTAAAGGCCTCAAAAATTCTATGAAAAGAATAACTTCTAAGAAAATTAAAAATTATTGGCATTGACCAAAACATTAAGCATAATTTTGAAAGGGGGATTATCAAATATATGATGCAACAGAAGTTTAATTAACTGGTACAATGATTTCAAATATTTTCTTTTCTATTTCTATGTTAAACCAAAAGTTGCTGTAGAAGCTTTTTTAGATCATTTCAAGTGTTTGAATGAATGTCAAAATTTGTGTAAAGATTTCAATGTTGAACTATTACATTTTTTTCAAGGAGCACAAAACTTGGCCACTGTTTGGTCAAATATTGCAATAATACCAAGTTTGAAGATCCAGGCAAAATCATCTAACTACTATGTATTACTTACTTTTTATCATCTGATCCTGTTTTCATTCCTTTAATCCTCTGTAATGCTTCTTCTTTCATTCTTTCTCTTAATTCCTGTTGGTGTTTGTGTCTTTTTTCTTCAGTTGTCATGTCCATCTGAAAAACAGTAATCCTTTTGTTAACTAAAACTTGTAAATAAAAAATTACTCTTATATTAACAAGCGTGAATAGTATTTCTCGGGGAATAATAAGTCCACAATTAAAATGTTCCATGTCCAAGTACCATAATTGCGACAAAAATGATTGAACTGGATCGATATTCTAACTTGATCTGTAACTCATTCTGGTTGATCTGCAACTTATCATGGTTGACTAACATAGCAAATATCAGATCAACACCTGCAAGCATTTAGAAATTATTTTTTTCAAAAACATGTATGATGTACAGTTTGTTTTTGTTTGTTTGTTTGATGGTGTTTAACGCCACTTTCAGCAATTTTTCAGCTATATTATGGCATCCATTTTTTATTGGGGGAGGAAGCCGAAGTTCCCGGAGAAAACCTCAGACCTGCGGTAGGATAACTGGCAATCCTTGACAAATAAGTTTTGAGATTTCAGTACACCCTGCTTGCAATGAGAATCAAACCCGCAATCTCAGTATTGACAGACAAAGTGATCAATAGTAGACGAACTACCTTCACCACTCGGGCTTGGAGGCCCCTGTATGACGTACAGAGTGCAAACATATAGTCTCCTTTGGTGAAGCTGGTCAGGAAGTAAAAAGGGCCCCTGTATGACGTACAGAGTGCAAACATATAGTGTCCTTTGGTGAAGCTGGTCAGGAAGTAAAAAGTACGAACATTCTGCATCTGCAATTTAACACTTGGTAAATGTGTTTTTTCTTGAAGTACTTTTCAAATATACAGGCAGGAGATGCATATACTACACAGAAAACATAAAGGCAATAGCACATTCCTTCTTACAGACAGGAGACCTAACAAATAAGTTGTGACCCTACCCTTGTTCTGCTATCCAAAACTGCATTCCTTTGTCCCCTCCCCAGTTGAATAGGTTCATCCTCTTTTTCTTCTTCTTCCTCCTCGTCATCTTCATCCTTGAGGAAGATTCCAACATGTTTGATTCTCTTCTTCCCTGTTGTCATCAGAGTAGCTGCTGATCCCTGTAATGAACACATGCTTGAATAAAAGTATATTTAATAAACAAGTGTGGACACAGAAAAAATTCTCGCCTGCATTCCGCATCAGTAACGAAAATAAATTTCATCATAAGCATTACGTAAATAGCATTAAATATCAGCAGCGGCCTGTATACCAAATATTGTCACCATACCATGCATAGTTACAGAGGAACTGTCCTAATACAAAAACTTTAACGTAGTCGCTAGACTGTGAAATTGAGGTCAAGGTCAGGTGACACCTACCAGACAGTCATGTACTATTCAACAGCAACCTATATACCAAATATTGTCATCCTACCATGCATAGTTAGAGAGAAACTGCTGTAACCCAAAAACTTTAACGTAGTCGCTGGACCGTGAAATTGAGGTCAAGGTCAGGTGACACCTACCAGACAGTCATGTACTAGTCATCAGCAACCTATATACCAAATATTGTCATCCTACCATGCGTGGTAACAGAGAAACTGCCGTAACCCAAAAACTTTAACGTAGTCACTGGACCGTGAAATTGAGGTCAAGGTCAGGTAATACGTAACAGACAGTCATGTACTAGTCATCAGCAATCTATATACCAAATATTGTCATCCTACCATGCGTGGTAACAGAGAAACTGCCGTAACCCAAAAACTTTAACGTAGTCACTGGACCGTGAAATTGAGGTTAAGGTCAGGTGACAGGTGACTGACTGGCAAGTACTCACCATAAGCTACCTCTGTACCAAATTTGATGGACCTAGGGCTTAGGCTTACAAATATATGAAGCAAGATGTGAAGTGTTTACGCCGCCGCTAGATTCCCATACATAAATCAAAATCAATAATAGGTGATAAAACATGTAAATCATTTCCAACATTTATTTTACAATAAAACACATTGAAACTTAATTTTAAGAATACAAGAATCATATTAGAATAGTACAAAAATACCTCATATAACACAACACTACAAGTGTGGACACAGAAAAACGTCTCGCCTGAATTCCGCATCAGTAACGAAAATAAATTTCGTCATAAGCATTATGTAAATAGCATTAATTATGAGCAGCGGCCTGTATACCAATAATTGTCACCATACTATGCATAGTTACAGAGGAACTGTCCTAATACAAAAACTTTAACGAAGTCGCTGAACCGTTAAATTGAGGTCAAGGTCAGGTGACACCTACCAGACAATCATTTACTATTCATCAGCAACCTATATACCAAATATTGTCATCCTACCATGCTTGGTTACAGGGGAACAGCAGTAACCTAAAAACTTTAACATAGTCACTGGACCGTGAAATTGAGGTCAAGGTCAAATGGCACCTACCAGACAGTCATGTACTATTCATCAGCAACCTATATACCAAATATTGTCATCCTACCATGTGTAGTTACAGAGGAACTGTCGTAACCCAAAAACTTTAACGTAGTCGCTGGACCGTGAAATTGAGGTCAAGGTCAGGTGACACCTACCAGACAGTCATGTACTAGTCATCAGCAACCTATACACCAAATATTGTCATCCTACCATGTGTAGTTACAGAGGAACTGTCGTAACCTAAAAACTTTAACGTAGTCGCTGGACCGTGAAATTGAGGTCAAGGTCAGGTGACACCTACCAGACAGTCATGCACTAGTCATCAGCAACCTATACACCAAATATTGTCATCCTACCATGCGTAGTTACAGAGGAACTGTCGTAACCCAAAAACTTTAACGTAGTCGCTGGACCGTGAAATTGAGGTCAAGGTCAGGTGACTGACTGGCAAGTACTCATCATAAGCTACCTCTGGACCAAATTTGATGGACCTAGGGCTTGGGCTTACAAAGATATGAAGCAAGATGTCAAGTGTTTACGCCGCCGCCGGCGCCGCCGGATTCCCATACATATGTCTCGCCTCCAGCGACTTTCGTCGCAGGCGAGACAAAAATGGGGACCGTCATTGACAAAAATAAATGGGTCGGAAAAAACTCTATCGATTCTGTATTTATGTATAATATGCACCATTCCTTTTCAACTTAGATTAAAAGAAAAAGACCTTGGACAATACCACAATAGTTATGGTATGTTTCTATGATTGCAATACTCATTTCAACACTAGAATCATTGAATTTGCAATCTACGGCAACAAAATTCATATCAGCTCTGGAAATTTTCATATGTTCTTAAGCTCTGAACTGGTTTCCGATCGTATTTTCAAATTATTCTTTATGTACCAAGTAAAAGTCAGATGGGTACCAGATTACACTTTGAGACAAGTAAACATAACAAGTGTGATTGTGAGCATGCTCACAAAGGGATACCCCCCGAGGTCTCACACTGAATACTATATTTAAAAAGTCTAAGTCCAATTATCTCCCCTGAATGATATCCGACAGCGACGAAAATTCTTCATGCACATCTACACATGATGTACTTCCTTCATGTAAAGTTTCATCAAAATCTGTCAAGCGTTTTAGGAGGAGAAGCGCTTACAAGGGATGTGGACAGACTGACAGACAGGGTGATTCCTATATACCCCCCAAACAAGTTTGCGGGGCGTATAATAAACATAACATTGTACCAAAAAATAAAAATTTTTCTTATATCAAATTAGGAATAAAATTTGAAAGAAGAAAATAAGGCAATATAAACAAATGAAAGGGGGACTTCACTTCCCTTTTAAAGATGATCAAGGGAGATGTGGGAACACGATAAGGTTACTTCTTCAGCAGAGTCCCGGTCCTGGCAAATTTACATTCTTTCAGAACATTTGCTAAAAGAAGTCCATTTCAAATCCTTGATTCTACGAGTTTCTACGCTCAGTTTAAAAAAATTCTTCGAATTTACGTAACACCCAACCATAAAAGCATTTTATTAAGTAAAGCAACTGACCATAGATGTGATTTCCATTGAACAATAACCATGTATATATGTTTTTTGTTTTGCTGTCCCTGTATCCCATGCATGTTTTGCGGGAACAGCCCTCACCCACAATGTAACCTCATATTTTTTTTTAAATGTGCACAATTCCTAGCTTACAACATCCCTACCAATAACACAATACCAAACAAAGTTGTACTTAATGTAACTGCTCAAACAAGGAAAAAAAACAATGATGATCATAAATTCTAATTATTTGAAACTAAAAGTAACCATAACTGATACTTCTATATCTTTCATTAACAGAATTTCATATTTCACTCTATCTCACCTCATTTGCCAATACAGTGTCTCCAATAAATAAAGCATATTTTTTGTCGCCATCTTGAAGATCAGAAAATCCTACATTAATGTTGAAGGTCATACCTAAAAATAACAAAAGTTAAAGAAAATTAGTATAGTTGTTGATATTAATTTAATATTTCCTCAAAATTTTTAATACATGTTATGTACTGTGATTACACTTTATAGGTGGTTATGAAACATAGAATTTTATCCACAACAGTAATCCCTGTTAAGCACTTGTGAAATAGTCATTATTTTTTACTCTTGTGTTGTTTCCACCAAATATTCATCTGCCATTATCAAATTAAGAATTTAGCATTAATATGTGAAAAAAAATTTCATCTATATAATAAAAGTAGGGCATCTAATGGGACATTAAATGATACCCCGCCACGATATTCATCAATAGTTAAATATATTTGTATATACTAGTATACTATACTGTATATACTATACATCCACTATAAACTAGTATATAGAGACAGAAAGAAATGAGTTATCTTTCTTAGACCAGAAATTTCATTATTGTCATATTTGAAAATTTATAAAGTGGTAAAACTTTAATAATATTTTTCGGATCATCCTGAAAATTGAACTTGAGCTGTATTTTATTGTACCAAACAGCTGTGCAAAATATCATTCAAATCCAACCTTCAGGGGGGATGGACTGACGGATGGACAGACACCGAACGAAACTGAGGGTATAACATAATACTGCCCCACTTCGTGTGGCGGGTATAAAAGGGACTTACAATTGCATCGAGTAAGTGTAAGAAATATGATCATTAATGTCACCAAACGAATCTGATAAACTTATTCGAGCAACAAGTTCTACAAACTCGTTTAATCAGATGCATTTTGCAGCACTCGTGGCCTTATTTTTTATATTCACTCCACCCAATTGAACATCCTTTAGTTATTGTATGAATTGTTCTGAACACAATGTGTCGCAGTGTTAATTCATTTAGTTTTATTTACATTCCACAACTCTTAACTAATTATTAATTTTGTCAAAGTTACTTTCTTTATATTTCAATGTAGTTGAACTTTTTATTATATTTTTAAAGTTAGATATTTTTTTGAAATTAAAGACATCTTTTCTGTCAGCCTTGCTTTATCTTTACCTTTCTTGATTTTGATATTAGTCTTTCCAGACAACAACAGTGAGCCTTCCCTGAATTCGATACCCATAACAAATCCTATACTTTTGGTCATATTATCTACCAGCTCTGGTCTTTGCTTCTTTACTGTACTCACTGCATGGTCATACACAGAACTCATTTTCTCACCTGAAATATAAAATTAAATTTTAAATGTGTTAATATGCATTCTGTTGCTTGAGACAATATAAGGGGTCTAGTTTTTAACCATACTTTCAGCAATCATAGAAGGCATACCGTTTATCACTCACTCCTAAGAAATAATATACACCTATCTGTTCATTTCCGATTTTGAAAATTATTTTTTAAGCCTTAACTACTTACCATCTTTAAGTTTTTCCATTATGGCATCTTCCACTGATAGGAGAAAATCATAATCTTTTTGTTGTTTTTCTGAAGGATCAACCATTAATGTTCTAACAATGTTAGCACAATAAGACTTGTATCGAACACCCATAGCACAGATGATTGTTCCAAAGTCAAGGTTGTTGTCATCACTGAAATGAAAAAGTTTTTGAAAGTTAGATAAATAAAATTAAACAACTGTAAATATGAATGTCACACCCCTAACATGATATGAATTAATGCTTGATATGTAAATTGGAAAGGTCAACAAATGAAAAATATGGATTGTATGAGAAAGATGAGAATTCAGTTGATAGGATCAGAAAATTATGCTGATCATCTAAGGGCTACTCATAATAAGCTTGCAAAATGATTTATTAGTAGCTGCCATCAATTAGCCAGAGATCTGAATTTAAAGGATAAAAAATAAACACCAAACATGATCATACCTGACTGTACTAAACTTCAGACTGTATTTTCCACCACTTTGTATTATAGCAGGGTAGCACATATCTAAATTAGATGAATCAACACCCGACACAAACTTTTTGTTCTGTAATGCCTGTTCAACTCCATCAGCAAGCTTTGAGTGTTTTACTTTCTACAAGAATAAGTAACTACATGTACATGTAAATCTCTACAGAATGTCAGGTATTTGCTCATTGTTATGGTACCCTCCAGATCAGGGGTCCGGAAGTTTTCCCTGCCCATTTAAGTCATTTTTTCCCCTAAGAAATATCAAATTCCATGGTAGGGAATATTGGTCTGGGGTCGTTTCGTACCGAAACTTGTTTGCAAGTCAGGTAGTTTCGCCACAATATTGGGAATACACGAAAATATTTGTAGTGATACATTCTGCTGCTAAAAGGTTTTATTGTAAGGTGACATGTTGTCTATGCAACAAAATAATGGCAAACAATGTTGTTTTGATGATTATCCCGGCGAGTTTTCCATTAACCGGAAATAGGAAGTTGTCTCCTAATTGCCACAAGTTCGGACTCGAATTGAATTTTTGCGTTATTCTGCGATGGATTCTTTTTACAAGTTTTTATTATTAAATGAAATAATCATTTTTGTTCTCATTATTTTCAATGAATTTTTCTTCAAATGTGTTTTCTCTTGATTTGTGTAACGTTTAGTTACATTGGCGCTTGCGTAGTGTATAATTTTGACCACACATGTTTTTCATTAAAGTTGCACGTGTACTGCAAAGTTGTCGTCTTAATATTTTCTTAGAAATGTGATATAGAAACATGCAATCTATTATATTCAATTCTATTGTTTCTAAACACTTGCTTCAAAATGTTGTTGGAATAGTATGTTTACGATATGGATGAAACAGATCTGTCACCTGTTGACCTTATTACATAATCACCGGTCAGTGGTCAATAAACACATGTCAGTGACAGTAATTAGCCTTAGGGTTGATTTTTTAATACAAATATTTCTTCATAGCAGAAATTAAAGGGATTAAATCCAACAAATGATTATTGCATGTAAAATATTACTTTTTAGATGTCCGATTTGAGCAAATCTTAGTCTGTCATTTTAGCAGAGGTGTTTACCCCTTTGCTGTACTCCCAGTAATCCAAATTATTTTTTTCAGTAATTTGGCGCATTTATCCGTAATCTGAAACTTTGCAATAAAATGTCCGAACTTATAACAATACTAAAAGAGTTTCTGGCCAGTCTTTTACTATAACATCTTTCTGATGCACATTTTATTGATCAAACATAAATAAAAAACATGTTTATTCAATATTGTAATACCTGTACAATGTCATAAAATCACAACCAAAAGAATTTGAAAGTTAATTGTAATACCAGCGGAAATGCGTAATTCCCGGGTGCATTTCCGTGATGCGTATTTTTAGACCCAAATTCGGAATAATTCCGGAAAATCCGTAATGGTAAACACCTCTGTTTTAGTATAAATTTCGGTCATGTCCGGCAGATATGACTGTTTCCAGACCATTGCTCCAAATACTGTAGCCTGAATATATCTTAATACATATAATGCAGGGCCATAACTCTTATAATAAAGTTTATTGCCAGCTATGAGTAATGAGGCTACATATTCATGTAAAGTTAAATGAAAATGTGACCAATGTTGCAAAGAAATAGAATTGAAAAATATATCTTCAGTTAGACCCACAAGTGAAAAACAAGATTCAAAAGAATTTTATACTTTGTATCTGGTGGTATTTTATATATTTGTGATATCAGTGAATCAAACATGTCATCTGCACATTTCATACCAGATTTGGAGCAAGGTATGGCAGGGGATGAAGATATGTTGTTAAAAAAAAACTTTGTATGTCATTAATTAGAAATACAGTTGGTTGACAAAAGCAATTTACTTAACCTCAACACACTAGCACCACAATCTTTTTCCTATACAGACCTAACATATGATTATACCAACTTAAACTACATTACTAACTTTTTCTGCATCAATAATCTCCATGATCTGATCTCTGAGATATTTTGAGAAGACATCACATGTAATCTGGCTGGCCTTCTGCATCAACTTAAGCTCTGATTCTTCTTTAACAGACATTTCAAGTGCTAATGAGGCACTTACGTCAACCTATAAGATCCAAAGTACAAGTGAAACAAACTAAATTATTTCCTAAAATTACTTCTAACCAAAAATGGCAAGATTTCACACAAAGTTTATGATGTAATGTATATCAAGTGACAAGACATGTTGATTATATAGCAGTCTTCTGTAAAGCCCTAGCACGATATAAAAACATTTAAAGTTATTACCAACTGTATATATTATTCCATGTGAACCTGTCAAACTTAATGTCATATGTTAAGCTGAATCTGAAGTTACACTGGTGTATTGCTTCATTCTACTGATTTAAGATTAACTAAATTTAACTTGCATACTTCTAAACACATTACTATTATTACTGTCTTTACATTAAAGTAATAACAATATCATAATAGTTATTAAAAAAATACAAAGGTATGTGTTTGTATTGGTTTCTGTGGGTAAGCCTTATGATATACTTTACGTCATCCTCATTGAATTTCACAATACAATCAACCATTTTCTTATCAGATTACCTTTTCAAATCCTCCTCCTTTTAATGCAGCTTTCCATCCATCCACAAATTCTCCTGTAAATTTATCTTTTGAAAATTCCCCAAGTGTTTTACCCTGCAAGCAAATATAAAACTACATAACATGTTCATGCCAAGTTTACTAGAAAATTATAGTATAAATATTTGAAACTTTTTTAAATTCAATTTTAATTTCTTCAAAACAATCCCTTTGAACATATTGTTCTATGTGTCCAGTGATTGATATCAGTATTTGACTTTTCTGTTATTAGTTTTGTTAATTTTAGGTTTATTTCTGACTTACCTCCTTGATCTATAAAAAAATTAAGTGTTTGGAATAAATGTCACTTTCAGTGTTGTTAGATGCACAATGGTGACCATTTTTAAAGTCCTACATATATTTAAAATAAAAACTGAAAGGAAGATTAAATTGACCTTTTTACTGCCTTTTATAGCATTAACTAACTGCTGATAGTTAGCCTTGTCTTTGTCCCCCTGGAAAACAAAATAAAATATTTCTTCAAAAAGCACAAATCAACAGCATACATTTGTTTTTTAAGCTCCAAAAATTATCTATTTGAATTGATTGTTTGATTTAAAGGTTTCTGGGCTATCAAACCGTGTGTTCAGCTTTCCTCAGCTCAGGAGGATAACAACTTGTTTAACACATTTTATTTAAGTGGGAAATATTATTATAGATTTGTAAGTATATTGCAAAGTAAAGCTAAAGTTGTAAACATTTCAAAACTAAATAATGTGTTTAATTCTCACACAAGCTATGCTGGCTACAATGTTATGTGTGGATATATGTTAATATAACATGTGATGAGTTGTAGTAAAATTCTCATTGGCTTAGTGTTGTATTAAAATTTTGTATTTTTACAATCAAAAGTCTTTTTTTCTATTTTTATAAATATTGATGCTTTGTTTCTATTTTTTACATATATTGCTACACTACTTAATACAGAACGTAACATTTACTCTGGTTTAATTTCATTAATTACAATCAATATAAACAATATGGCAATTGTACAAAAGAAAAACATATACTAAAGTATACTAAATGCCAACCCCCCTTGGAAAAAAATTGTTTGCTAGCATTTTTTCATTTTTCTATATTTTACCTTGTTATTACGAAAATTCAGTAGAAAAAATGTAGATACGATAACCTGTCCATGTTTTATAGTATGCCTCTGTTGTTAAGTTGTTACAAATCGTCCTTGACTTTTGCTACAGAAATTTCACATAATAAAATCAGCCATTTTTCTTTCTAAAGGGACCTTATGATGTTTACAAATGTTGTCTGCTTTCGTGACGTTCAATGGTATTCGGACAAACCGCGATTTTTCCCGCCTAAACTGCAGACGACATCACCTGAAGGTTTCGAGTAGACAACAATAGATTGTTCCTCAAGTACACTTCTGTTCTAATTAAGGTCAAATTTTAGTATGGAAAATCACCAGTTCAAAATTTAAAAACTGCCATATTTCAAAATGCTGAATATCGCGGGGAAATAATTATTGATTTCAACAAGTTCCCTTCTTGATCTACAAAAGGAGCTTAAGCTGAACCATACGAGGTAAGCAGTTTTCATTTTTCACGCAAAAAACCCTCTTCACAATACCTCAACACTTAGTATAATGCAATTTCAGATGTAGTTTTCATACGTAATATAATAATTAAGGACTAAGTTCTGTCAACATGGTTTAAATTGACCTTGTAGAAAGATATTGAAATCCAACTTCGTCACCTTTCAGTATCACTCTACAAGGTCCATAAAAACGTGTATTGACCTTTAAAAAAGTCCATAATTGATCAATATATTTCCCATCTACACTTTTCAGCTATTGTAACTTTTACTGCACTTAAACTGCTTTTATTCATTTTTTAAGTATTATATTTTCACCTTTTCCCTGGTCAACAACTTAATTTCTGGAGTATCATTTTCATTCTCCTTGGACGATTCTATTTGTTTTAGAAATTCTATTTTTTTCTTTGTTGCTAATATTAATATCTTCTTTTCTGCAATAACCATGATGGTATCTGTTAATTCATATCCAAATAACCAGGTCTGAAAATAAAAATATTAAAAACTAGAGTAAAAACACCTGTGAGCAATGCTCACCATTGATATCCCCCGCTTCACAATTACTTTGAAAATTCAGGTGTTCTTAATTATGAAATTGAAACTTTATCTAGTTAAACGTGAAGGCGAAATTGCAGATAATACATGTAACCCTCCCCAATCCCCCAAAGAATGGCATCCCCTATGTCAATGACAAAGTCCATGTTTTTCTATGGCAAACCTCCAATAATATTCTGATCAAAATGTTTAATATCCAATGCACAATGGCAATATGTGACCAAGATTCTGTATAAGTTTCAACAAATTCCATTCAGTGCTGTAGGAGGAATTGCAAATAAACCAGAGGCTCTTAAGAGCCTGTATCGCTCACCTGATTTTATAGGCAATGAAGATGGCATTTCCCTGATGTTAAAGTAAGTCCTGTAATTTTCAATAAACTTTAAATAGGACCATCCAAACAATATTACTAGAAAGCTTTGTTTCATTAGTTAACCAGTTGTATAGAGATTTTTTTTATTTGCCCATAGGGTCCTATGTTAAACTAAGTCCTGCGGTAGTGGCCATTTTGAATTTCCAGTTGGCATAAAAATCATAAACTTTATAAAGGACCACCCAAACAATATTGCTAGTAAGTTTTGTTTTGATTGGTTAACGGTTTCAGAGAAGAAGCCCTTTTTAACATTTTTCCCATAGGGTCCAATGTTAAACTAAGTCCTGCGGTGGTGGCCATTTTGAATATCAGATTGGGATAAAAAAACATTAACTTTATAGAGGACCATCCAAACAATATTGCTAGTAAGTTTTGTTTCCATTGGTTGGCCGGTTTCAGAAAAGAAGCCTTTCAAACTTTTTCCCATAGGGTCCTATGTTAAATTAAGTCCTGCGGTGGCAGCCATTTTGAATTTCCAATTGCCATAAAAAACACAAACTTTATAGAGGACCATCCAAACAATATTGCTAGTAAGTTTTGTTTTGATTGGTTAACCGGTTTCAGAGAAGAAGCCCTTTTTAACATTTTTCCCATAGGGTCCAATGTTAAACTAAGTCCTGCGGTGGCGACCATTTTGAATATCAGATTGGGATAAAAAACATTAACTTTATAGAGGACCATCCAAACAATATTGCTAGTAAGTTTTGTTTCCATTGGTTGGCCGGTTTCAGAAAAGAAGCCTTTCAAACTTTTTCCCATAGGGTCCTATGTTAAATTAAGTCCTGCGGTGGCAGCCATTTTGAATTTCCAATTGCCATAAAAAACACTAACTTTATAGAGGAACATCCAAACAATATTGCTAGTAAGTTTTTGTTTCCATTGATTAACCGGTTTCAGAGAAGAAGCCTTTTAAAACTTTTTCCCATAGGGTTCTATGTTAAACTAAGTCCTGCAGTAGCGGCCATTTTGAATTTCCAATTCCCATCTAAAACACAAACTTTATAGAGGACCATCTAAACAATATTGCTAGTAAGTTTTGTTTTGATTGATTAAACGGTTTCAGAGAAGAAGCCCTTTTTAACTTTTTTCCCATAGGGTCCTATGTTAAACTAAGTCTTGAGGTGGCGGCCATATTGGTTTACCAATCAAAATAAAAAACACAAACTTTGTAAAGGTCCATCCAATGAACATTATGGCCAAGTTTGGTTTCAATTGGCCAAGTGGTTTCAGAGAAGAAGATTAAAATGTAAAAAGTTTACAGACGCCGACGACGACGGACGCAAAGTGATAACAATAGCTCACATGACCCTTTGGGTCAGGTGAGCTAAAAATGGGTATCCCATTATGACCATTACAAACTCCATGTTTTTCTATGGGAAACCCCAAATATCATTCCGATCAAAATGTTAAATATCTCATGCACAATGGCACTATGTGACATGGATTCTGTGTAAGTTTCAACAAATTCCATTCAGTGGTGTAGGAATGAGTTGCACATAAGAGATGGGTATCCCCTTATGTCCATGACAAAGTCCATGTTTTTCTATGGGAAACCCCAAATATCATTCCAATTGAAATGTTATATACCTAGTGCACAATGGCAATATGTGACAACATTCTGTGTAAGTTTCATCAAATTCCATTTAGTGGTGTAGGAGGAGTTGCACATAAGAAATGGGTATCCCCTTATGTCAATGACAGTCTGTGTTGTTCTATGGGAAACCCCAAATATCATTCCGATCAAAATAATAAATATCTCCTGCACAATGGCACTATGTGACAAGGATTCTGTGTAAGTTTCAACAAATTCCATTCAGTGGTGTAGGAGGAGTTGCACATAAGACATGAGGACCCCCTTAGGTCAATGACAATGTCCATGTTTTTCTATGGGAAACCCCAAATATCGATACGATCAAAATGTTTAATATCTCCTGCACAATGGCACTATGTGACAAGGATTCTGTGTAAGTTTCATTAAATTCCATTCAGTGGTGTAGGAGGAGTTGCACATAAGAGATGAGGACCCCCTTAGGTCAATGACAATGTCTATGTTTTTCTATGGGAAACCCCAAATATCGATGCGATCAAAATGTTTAATATTTCCTGCACAATGGCACTATGTGACAAGGTTTCTGTGTAAGTTTCATTAAATTCCATTCAGTGGTGTAGGAGGAGTTGCACATAAGAGATAGGGACCCCCTTAGGTCAATGACAAAGTCCATGTTTTTCTATGGGAAACCCAAATATCAATCCGATCAAAATGTTAAATATCTCCTGCACAATGGCACTATGAGACAAAGATTCTGTGTAAGTTTCATCAAATTCCTTTCAGTGGTGTAGGAGGAGTTGCAAATAATAGAAAGTGTAACGGACGGACAGACGGAAGGACGGACACCATGAACACTATATACCCCCGCTTTTCAAGTGGGGGGTATAAAAATTAGACACCAAGGCCTATATATATGAAGGTGTCACTAACTATTGAATAATAATCATAAAACTGTTGTTGCTTCAGAAAAAATAAATTTATTTGCAATAAATATTATAGAAAAAATATATAGTTATTTGAAATTCAAGGATCTATGAGCATTATTTATATGACTGCTCTACAATTTGTCATTTAACAGAAACAACCAATTTGACAAAAGAAAAACAGGTTGTTTTCATTTTGAAATGTATTTTGAAATGTGCTGGTCTGAAAGACATGTCCAGTAAACTCATAAAAGATATGAAAAATATGTTTTAACTAGAAGAAAAATTAAATCAAAAGCAGCTCCTTTAAAAAAATACTGAAATCACATGTCCTGATGAAATTAAAAGTAAAAGATTCTACCTGCAAAGCTGTTGATTTTGAGTACACAATTTCTTCATCTTTGCCATTTGCAGCAACAAAAGCATCCATCTGAGACAGAGGATCATTTCCACTACTTTTCTACAATTGTACAAGTACAACATAACAATGTAATTGAGGTGATATCAATTTTGCATTGGTGTATTCAACAGATGCAGTTGCCATAAAGTCATCACGGCATATTTTTTGGTCACAAAACATATGATTCAGCACATGTTATATAACTTCCTCTTTCAGTTTTAGTATTTAAAAGTTATTCATTTACCATTCCATTAACTTATTGTGTTCTTGAAATTACATTTTCAGACAGTTTAATTCTGCAACAGAAATTTATTCAAACATTTCCAGCATTAAATATTATAAAGACAGTCTTTAAAAACTTCTATCAATCTGGAGTATGACATATCATTGACTGTTAGATTTAGTTAATTTTCAAAATTTAGCTGTTTTATCACTGTTATATATCAAAATCATTAAAACATGCAGTTTTGTTATGGAATTACATATAAAGTGATAAAGCTGATTCTTGTCTGGGCAAATTAGATCAGATATATTAGAATCATATGTAATCCATCTGTCGACTTGAAGGAAAGAACAGGACAACTTTAACTTAGCTTAGAGGTGTATTAGGGCGTTTGTTGCCCATTTCACCCAGTTTGGTGAGCCTTGGTTAAACATTTAATTAATGATTGGACTATAATTTTAATTAGGTTTTACCAATTTCTAATTAAAACAATTAAACCTTAATTAATTATAAAAGTATATACTTATATTGTTAATACTGGGGAAGAATTGACCAAGAAATAGGGGATGAATATTTATCCACCAGTGGATGGAATGACCTACATACTGATAGTATGCAATTTAAATTTAATTTTTTTTTTTTTAAATGAAATAATTGATGACTTTTCAATTTAAAAAATGTTACCTTGTGTCCACTTCCGGATGGATAATCTTAGAAAGAGTAATTCAAAAGAATATTTGAAGATTATCAATGGCAACATAAAAGTAATAATGTACCTATTGGGGATTTTTTATTATTTTTTCAAAAACCTAAACACTAGAAGAAACCCCTTTTGTTAACCTAAATGACAATGTACCTGATAACTTTTTAAACGAAGCAATTACAGAGGAGGAAATTAGAAAATGTGTTAAGAATAACAAAGCATGTGGTGGTGACAAGATTATAAATGAATACATTAAGAGTACTTGTGATATATTTTTATCTGTGTATTGTAAAAATGTTTAACATTATTTTTCATTATGGAGTTATTCCAGAAGAATGGTTGGTTGGAAATATTATTCCTTTTATAAAAATAAGGGAGACACAAAAGATCCACATAACTATAGACCCATTACTATACTTAGTTGCATGGGCAAACTTTTTACTGCTATTTTGAATCAAAGAATAAACTTCTTTGCTTTCTAGAGGTACATATTACTTAATGAAAACCAATTCAGTTTTAGAAAAGGATACTCAACCATAGATGGTATCTTTGTCCTACATTTACTTTTTGAATTGCTTAAGATTATAAAGAAGAAATTATTTTGTGCATTTATAGATTTTGCCAAAACATTTGATACAGTTTCGAGATGTGACCTTTGGACTACTCTCTACTTCAATAAATGGCAAGATGTACAACATCATTTTTAAGGTAACCAGTCATTTCGTACTATAACCAAATCATACCCTTATTAAAACCATTTCGTACCATATGGGGAAGTGTATGACAATTTCGTACCATATGGGACAGAGTAATATGATAACAAATTGGTAAATAAAAATAATATACGGTGCATCAAAGTTTACCAAAATTTTTTTGGCTGTTCTATCAACATACGTGTAGACTACATG
Organism: Limnoperna fortunei; assembly: GCA_944474755.1. Classification (NCBI taxonomy): domain Eukaryota; kingdom Metazoa; phylum Mollusca; class Bivalvia; order Mytilida; family Modiolidae; genus Limnoperna; species Limnoperna fortunei. Next base: position 86,376,482 of record OX104112.1, on the reverse strand, counting down.
TAGACTTGTTCTTGGTTCTTAGGAATTACAAAAACTGGATTGCCAAAAAGAAACGTTTGTTACATTTGTTAAATTTTCTTCTTTTGATAAATTATATTTTTTAACTCAATAAAAATTGTTATTGACACACTTGTATCGCATAGTCGATGCTGCCCATTGTCACAACGATCATATTGCAATGCTTCCTGTTGTCTACGTACAATCTTCTTGCAGTGCAGGCACTTAACTTGAGCTATGGGTAGCATTTTTTTTAAGAGGTCAATAAGCTTAGCTATATCTTTTAATTTTTGATTTATTGATTTTTTTTTTTTAATTATCTCTCATTGGATGTTGAAAGCATTTAATTTGTTAACAATTTTTTTAATAAATTTTATTGGTTAATTAGGTGCATTGTTAGTTAAAAAACACTCAAATGTTCCATAAAATTTGTTATAATGGTTACTTTAAACGAACTTTCTTACATGTAAAAAAAATAATTTTTTGTCCAAATTTTATTAAATATTCATATTATATACAAATAACCTTTTTAATAAATAATATTGCATATATCTTCTTTAGATTAATATAAAGATTTTTAACAAATTTTTACTCAGTGTAGTTGTAAAACGTATTCATTTAGTTTTATACATTAAATTTTATGCATGGCACGAAATTGTTTACATATGGTAGTCCAGGGGTCACCACACTCTAAAAAAGTAGGGGGAAGTGACTTCTCCCTGGCAGTCAAACAGGGAGAAGTCAGGCCCTGATAGGGAGACTTCAGGAGACAATAGGGAGAAGTCAGGGGGACCGTACAAATAATAAATTTCGCGGTAGTTAACATATATTTTTCATTATTTACAGCAATTTCCAGGATTATTTCTCTTGTGTTTTAAAACCATAACACACATAAATTCAGTAACAAGATATCTATATGAATTATATTACAAATCAAGCAGGAATCACCCCTGTGTTTCCGGATTGCCATTATACTGTTCTGCGTTTCTAACAACCATAAGTACAATACTCTTTGAAAGAACTGAAGTTTGACACCAATTAAAAGTGTCAACAAAAAAAAAATTACGATTTTTCATTATGGGCCGTTGTACATTACTTTTCTTAGTTGTTGACTTCCGGTAATTAGTGACATCCGGTAAATAAACAAATGGCGCGTAATACATTTGAGAGACGTAAATCGTTTGAAAATATGTTAAATACGCATATTGTTTGCCGTTTTTTATTGGAATTACACATTAACTGATAAATTGGTAGTCTGGGTGAAGTATTTGGACCAGATTTACAAGTATCTTATGTGAACCATCGGGTGACTTGAGGGAAATGACAGGGCGACTTTTGAGGCGCCTTAGGGCGACATCAGGTACTAGTAGGGCAACAAAGTCGCCCACTTCGCCCAGTGTGGTGAGCCCTGGGTATGATATGGCATTTCGATGGTACGAAATGGTAATTTTGGGTACGAAATGGCAATGGTATGAAATGACTGTAATTCATTTTTAATATGTACAAAAACATCAAATCACGAGTCTTTAGTGGTAATGAATATTATGATTATTTTTCATGTGAAGTAGGTGTTAGGCAAGGTGAAAACTCCCCAAATGATATTGAAAATGAACTAGATATGTATGTTAACCTTTTTATGATACTGTATGCTGTTTTAATGTCGGAGTCAAAAGAAGACCTTTAAAAGCAGCTAAATGCACTTTCAGAGTATTGTACTCTATGGAAACTCAAGGTCAATATTTCAAAAAGCAAGATAGTAATTTTTTCAAATGGGAGATTGCCTCAAAATATCAAATTTTATTTTGATAATACAGAACTAGAAATTGTTAATGAATTCAAATATTTAGGAGTTATTTTTTCAAGAACAGGATCTTTTTCTAAGGCAAAAAATGTGCAAGCAGAAAAGGCTACTATTGCAATGTATGATATTATCAGAAAAGGTAAATTACACAATTTATCAATAAACTGCTCGATTGACCTTTTTGAAAAAGTTGTTAAACAGGTTCTTCTATATGGTTGCGAGATATGGGGACATTGTGATAATAAAATCATAGAACGTGTCCATATAAAATTGTGTAAACTTATTTTAAATATGAAAAAATCTACACCTGACTTTATGGTATACGGAGAGCTGGGAAGATACCCACTTGATGTATCTGTCCAATTCCAGTAATATCGGAGATGAGTTTCATTTTATTATGAGTTGTAAGAGTATCGAAAACAAAAAACAATATATTAATTCAAGTATCACTTATAGACCTAATATACAATTTAGCAAACTTATCAATAGTACAAAAGTTAACATACTTGTAAATCTATGTAAATTTATCAAATTTATAAATGTAAAGTTGAATCCTCCTGGGTAACCTCAATTTTCATCATAACTTACTTATGTCCAAATCTGTTCATTTATGAATCATGAATAATTTGTACTAAATCCGCCCATCTTTTGTACATTTGTAATATTTATTGATTGATATTTTATTGTATTATTATGTTTTTCTCTGTACCATGTATTTGGTTGGTGAGAATAAAGATATATATATAAGGTACGAAACGTTTTGAAATGGACAATTGTCTTTCATAAATTTTCACGCTTCAGTTAAATGACAGGTGTGAATATCTGAGTGAATTACTTTACATACTGGGTATACGAAATTTTGCCACTTGCAGCAAAAGACTTCAACATCTTGTTATTATTTCTGACTGAAAATTTTCACCATTCAGTTTGCCATTTGTTCCCAATGACACTAAATTAATATGTTGAAAAGTACACCCGACGTTGTTACAATCAACACACGGTGTAGAATGGTAACGGACTTATCGCGTTTTTTCTGTTTAACGGACTAATCGGGTTAAGCAAATGACTGTTCGTGCCAATAAACATGAAGTAACTCAGAAAAATGAGTTCATATGATAACAAGAAGAGGTAAGTTTTATTAAAAACTATACTCACAAAATACGTTTTGAAATGGACAATTGTCTTTCATAAATTTTCACGCTTCAGTTAAATGACAGGTGTGAATATCTGAGTGAGTAAGGTAATTAAAACCTGCTTCTGTGTAAACTTGATCGTTAATTAATTACCTGATGTTTATTACCTTATTTTACCTGATGCTTATTGGAGGTAGAACCCCAGCTGTTTAATAGCTTGAATAAACAAGCTTACCAGTGACATCAGTGTTGTATTCAAACTGAATTATGGAGACTTCGTACCATGGAGAAGTCATACCAGGAGACTTCGTACCACTTACTTGGAGACTTCGTACCACATATACAACACACGTGTTATCCATGTTATCATGTGCAATTATTATCATGAATTTTGCCATGAATAAAGTTGTTTTTTTGTAATATTTGTGTGTATTGTGTTCAAAACCTGTTCTTTATAAACATGATAAAGCCATAATAAAAATAAATGTTATCGGCTGCAAAGACAAGTTAATAATTACCACAGTATTTGTGGCTATAATTTCTAAAAATTATTCTCTGCTTGTACAATTATCTTAAGACATGCATATTAATATCAAATTCGTAAACGATCTTTAATTAGGATGGAGACGTGCAAAGAATTACTTTACATACTGGGTATACGAAATACGAAATATTTATTTGTTGTAACACATTTACAGTAAGGAACACGCTGATGCAATGGCCAACCTGGTTCAAACAGTATGGTGACTCATTTGTTTCTTATCTTTCGAATGATATACATGTTAAATTACTTGCAAAATACTTCCCATTTTGTTTGAAAAAAAAACTTATTTCTGCCTTCTTTTCACATGGTTTCAATGCAAAAATAGTCAAGTATACACCACTTCTGACGTAAATTACATTGTGAAATCATTACAAACTAGAGGAATGTATTCACAAGAATACGACTTACCCGCCTGCCCAAGTTGTTTCGAGCACAAATGTTGAACAATATAGTACCCAATGCACAGTCAAGATCATGGTTATACACGCAGGATTCAAGCGCTTTTTATTTTTTTCAATCTGTCAATATTTTGCCACTTGCAGCAAAAGACTTCAACATCTTGTTATTATTTCTGACTGAAAATTTTCACCATTCAGTTTGCCATTTGTTCCCAATGACACTAAATTAATATGTTGAAAAGTACACCCGACGTTGTTACAATCAACACACGGTGTAGAATGGTAACGGACTTATCGCGTTTTTTCTGTTTAACGGACTAATCGGGTTAAGCAAATGACTGTTCGTGCCAATAAACATGAAGTAACTCAGAAAAATGAGTTCATATGATAACAAGAAGAGGTAAGTTTTATTAAAAACTATACTCACAAAATACTTAATTGATCTATGATAACTCCTAGAAAATGTTACGTCGATGTACCTCGTGGTTATTTCACAAAGTAAAAAACAAATTTTTAGATCCGTTTTACTGCTGATCTAATTAAACAAGACGAATTAAGGCTAAATTCTATATTCACTAAATTCTACATCTAAATTCTACATAAAACAAAAGCAAAAGTCATCATCAAAATTCTCTCAGAACATCAGCAAAGTTAAAAAATCTCTCTCTAATTTCCCCAGACTACACGTGCATTTTAAAGATAATTATCTTATGCATATTCATATCTGACCAAACTGACCACAACAGATAAGGAGGCGTGTCATTTACTAATGTATCAATTAATTACATGTCAATATACATACAGCTGCTCTGATTTCACTAACCAGTATCAATAACATAATTATAACATCCCCGCCCACAAAAAGAAATTTTCCAAATTTCTAACTGGTTACGGAAATCAGTGCAGAAAAATAATAAATCCACATCCTTGTAGACTATTTTGATAATGATTTATAAATGAAACTAGCAGAGACCTTTAACTCTTAAAAACAATATTTAAAATAATAATTTCTAATTTAAAGCGAACACACACCTTTCAAGTAACCTTGCGCAAAGTTACTCTCTTACAAATAAACATACATACAGTAGTCCCCGTCTTATACGATCCCCTCGCCGACAACCACCCGCCTCATCCGGCCAAAACCCTGATGCATTAAGTGTTTCTAACGTAAAATTACCTCTCGGGAACGACCACCCCTCAAACGCGACCAGCGACCACGTTTTCTTGACACAACAACGTAAAATTCCCCTCACGAACGACCATTTTCACTGACCGGATGTTTATTTTGGAATTCTCGAATGGAACGTGATTTGGTTTTATTATCGTAAACGGGTCCTACTAAACGCAGAGAAATGCAAAGAAGTGAAGAGAATTACATCGTATGTAAACATCGACCAACTGCTTGAAATTGTCAACTAAATGATATTTTTTGTAAAAATATGGGCTTCTTTATGTTCATGTATACAATATAAAATATATTTATATATAATAAACCTTTATTTAATCAAATAAACCATTTTTTAATTACTTCTCTTCACTTCTGTGCACTTCTCTGCGTTTAGTATGACCGTCGTAAACCAGTTCGGTAACAGTTCAACGACCGGTAAACAAAATGTCGAAATCGCGTAAAAGAAAGATGTTTAAGCTGGATTAAAGGGGAAAACAAGAAGGATATTGTAGATCAGTTTGATTTCGGTATTACGGAAATCGGGTTTCTTACAAGAAGACTGAAAATTTCAACAAGGAGATAATAGTACAATGTACCAACATAATCATAAATCAAAATTTACAACAAACGATCTCAAAAACTTGGGAAACTGGAAACAGAGAGAAACCTGGATTTTTCCAAACTAAACGGAACCTTAATACAATACGAAGTGGAACCTGGGCAGACAATAAAAGTGATAAAAATAATGATAATGCAGATGAAACAGGAACAGAAACTTTCACTGATAAGAAGACTTGGAATTCTTATACATGTATTATCATTACACATTTTAAACAGATAAAAACTGCATGAATTCTTTTTATTTATACTGAATAATAAAATACAAATATTTATTATGTGTGATTCTTGATCACTTCACAGTTCTTGTTGCTAATTAATCAACCGACCAAGCTCTATAAACCTGTGTTAGTGTGTGTATATCCCCTCAAGAAAGACCACCCCCATTATAAGACCACTTTCATGACTCAGATGGGGTGGTCTTATAAGAGGGGGACTACTGTACTAAGAAAATATTATTAAAAATGAAGGTAATTTCTAGATTTGCATTCATCATTTACATCATATACCTACCAGCATTTTCTATAAACATCATACTAACTTAACAATCCTAAAACATCTATAATTAGTCATATAAAATGCTAACACCAAATACAAACTATCAAGAACACGTGTAGTCCGGGAAACAATCTTATGCATATTCATATCTGACCAAACTGACCACAACAGATAAGGAGGCGTGTCATTTACTAATGTATCAATTAATTACATGTCAATATACAGCTGCTCTGATTTCACTAACCAGTATCAATAACATAGTTATAACAAAATAGAAAAATCAAGAAAAAGCAAACATGAATTTCTATCATGCATCGTCAAATTGATATAAACAATTACTTTTTATGTTTAGAGATGTCCTGTTTTGAGTTAAAAATGCATTCAACAAAGCTCTAGCAATTAAAATTGAACAATAATCATTTGCTAACCCGATTAGTCCGTTAAACAGAAAAAAAAACTCGATAAGTCTGTTACCATTCTACACCGTGCAAAAACAAGAAAAATAATTAGATTAAAAAAAATAAACAAACGTGAAATAGATAAAATCTGAGATTTTTTTTATTAAATAAGCCCCCCCCCCCCCTCCTCAATATAATGAATTGGCATTCAAAACCACGTGGGTATATTTAAAATCCACTGTGTTATCTATCTACACTGCAGCTGTAGCTGTGTAGGCTATTTATAGAACAGTGTGCACAGAACATTAATTAGGGAATATCTCACTAATAATTTAATTAATAAAAAAAAGTGAAGATTTATATTAATTTTAAAAAATTAATACAATCGATAATTTATAATCTACACCTTTTCACTATCTTTTAAAATTATTCCACGTGACTATGTTTTCTAATTATGTCACGTGACTTTTTTCACAAATGCACAACCACGTGATATATTTAAATACCTGTGTTATCGATCGACAACGTTGGTTATTTATAGAACAGTGCACAGCATTGAACAAAAAAACCTTAATTAGTGAATATCTCATTAATAATTTAATTAATAAAAAAAAGAGCGCCGTTCGTCTATTGTACTAAATGAGTCCGATAATCCCTGCAAGTTTGAGCTCTTAATATTGTGTAGTTTTCGGATAAAAACGGTTTCACACAAAATCTGTGACGGACAAAATTTTGCCAAAGTGAATACATTACTTACCCGCCTCCTATAGGAGGGCTGTGTTAGCACTACCTCAAAATTTCCATTAGCCAATGTGGCTAATACATCCAAATTTTACTTAGCCACATTTGAAATTTGTTAGCCACAACATGTCAGCAAAATTTGTGTGTGCAAAATATGGAAGCTGTAAATTTAAATGACTTGTATAGAAAAGGGGGAATATGTGATGAGCAACACTAAAATTTGGGATTAATTCCATTCATAGGTCACAACCAGGTCTTTTACAACTGTTCTTCATTTGAAGAATTTAGATTTAGTGCTCAGGGGTCACCACACTCTAAAAAAGTAGGGAGAAGTGACTTCTCCCTGGCAGCCAAACAGGGAGAAGTCAGGCCCTGATAGGGAGACTTCAGGAGACAATAGGGAGAAGTCAGTGGGACCGTACAAATAATAAATTTCGAGGTAGTTACCATATATTTTTCATTATTTACAGCAATTTCCAGGATTATTTCTCTTGTGTTTTAAAACCATAACACACATAAATTCAGTTTTTTTCTTTCTTTTTCATTATTATTCATGGTATGCACTATCAAACAGTACATAACCTTCGTCATTAATCAATGAAAAAAACACCAGATATAGGGACTATTTTTCTATCTACTTCAGTACTTGTAGCCATAAAAGGTATTGTTAAATTACAATACTCTTTAAAAGTGTTTGTTCATCAAAAATATTACGATTTTTCATTATGGGCCGTTGTACATTACTTTTCTTCATTGTTCACTTCCGGTAATTAGTCACATCCGGTAAATAAACAAATGGCGCGTAATACATTTGAGAGACGAAAATCGTTTGAAAATATGTTAAATACCCATATTGTTTGCCGTTTTTTATTGGAATTACACATTAACTGATAAATTGGTAGTCCGAGTGAAGTATTTGGACCAGATTAACAAGTATCTTATGTGAACCATCGGGCGACTTCGACTTCGCTTTTGAGGCGCCTAAGGGCGACTTCAGGTACTAGTAGGGCGACTTTGTCGCCCACTTCGCCCAGTGTGGTGAGCCCTGGTGCTGAGGTTCAACTTTTAAATGAAAACATTTAACCAGATGATAATAGAGTAAACTTTATTAAACAAGTCAAGAAATAATAACTGTGCAAATCCAATCATTACAAAAGTCATGGAATGCTTAAAAATGTCATATCATCACCTTGTACATCTGTGGAGTGGAATCAAATAAAATAGATTTTGTTTCTTTTCGTCAGCGTTAGGTAAGAACGAAAGCATTGAAAGCTGGCGTTTCGCCATGCTTGACAAAATTAAACTGGAATTAAGATCAATTACTGCAATGGGAACCAGTTCGGTATTGAGTAAAATCGAAAACAAATTCGGACAAGGGTAATGTTTTTACGGAATAGACAATTACGCATTGAAATTTCCCGGATATATATCGTTACCGCTCCGAACTTTATCTCAAAGATTTATTTTAGATTTCGACAGTCAACATTTTACTTTCGCTTTCACTTCGCCAACGTGGCGAACGAGAATGAATAACACTTCGCCACATTAAAGTTTAATTCTCATTGGCGACTGTGGCGACCTATTAGCGCTAACACAGGCTCAGGGCGGGTAAGTAAAAATAAACATTGTTTTTGTGTATTTTGTACAGAATGTGTTATTTATATGTAAATCGATAAATAATAAAATAATAATATACTTAAGTTTTATTTATAAATTAATTTGACATATGTGGTACGAAGTCTCCAAACACGGTACAAAATCTACTAAGTACGAAGTCTCCAACAAACTTCAAACTCACCTGTTGCCTATGGCTATAGTAACATCTATTTATGAGTTTAATTAAATGAAAATTTAATTAGAATAGACAAACAATACATAAGCAATGCACAATCTTTATTTCAATATCATTGTCTTTTAGCCATGACATCCGTATTTTTTAACCGGAAGTAAAAGGGGAGATAAATCATGTAAACTGGAAATGGGTCAATGAGGCACTTCCTTATTCAGGGGATAAGTCTGAATTGTATGTCCTAGCTAGGAAGCTTGGGGCATACGTAGCATCATTTGTCCATCCGAGGAAAAGGCTGGAGTGTTCCGACACAGTGTTCCAAGTCAGATCACATAGATCAAGAGATGACATCTTAACAGTTTTCGATCAAGTTGAGCAGGTAGTTACAATAACACACGTCCTGGGATCATATACCTGGACCCCCACCAGTAGGATTTAGCACTCCTATTTTACATTTTAATGTCTCACTTGTGTTTGTATCAATTATCCTTTTGCCAGATTTAAACAAATAAAATTATGTTTGTTTGTTTTTGTTTGAATGGTGTTTTAACACCACTTTCAGCAATTTTTCAGCTATTTCATGGCGTCCAGTTTTTATTGGGGAGGAATCCGGAGTACCCGGAGAGAACCCCAGACCTGCGGTCGGAAAACTGGCAATCCTTGTCAATTAAGATTGGAGTCGAGTACACCCTGCCTGCAGTGAGAATCGAACCCGTAATCTCAGTGTTGACAGACCACGTGATCTATTATATATTGGAATATGCTGCCGAACTCCATCATCCAGCTGCAGACATTGGAAGACTTTAAGTCATCCATCCAGTCGAGCGCACCATGGATAACCACCAACTAGACTCAACCCATATTGTACAGTGTAGATACATGTTAGGATTTTAACTGATTGATGCTCAGCATGACAGTCTTCACGAAATCTTTCCAAAGAATGGTGGACATTCGGTCCACCAACTTCCCCAGAAATGCTGGACCGAAGCAGCTTTTGCCGGACCAAATTTGTCTGATGTTGCCATTGTTTACATTTAACTAGCTACCTTATGCATGTAGATACAGACATATATTATACATAAAAGATCATACTATTCATAACTGTTATAAACAAGCTGTGTATATCTGGACAAATGTGTCTAAAGAATATAAATAAAATAACATTTATTATACACAGCAATACTTCACAAAGCTGAAAGCAACTGCTCAATGGGACACCCATCTACAGAAATCATCATGTGGTCATTGATAACTAGTTATCTTTTTTCTTCAATTTCAGCTTACTAGTATATATTTTATATATTATCAAAGCCAATGATTAACATAAAATATGTTTTAAATGAACTTTTGAGTTTCAACCCCATTTTAAAGTGTTTGTTTATCAAACAGTTACGATTTTTCATTAAAGGCCGTTGTAGTCTACTTTTTGACTCATTTTCGCTGTTGGCAATTAGACGTATCCCGGAAATAAACAAATGGCGCGTAATCCATTTGCCCAACTAAAATGTTTCAAAAGTGAGTTAAATACGCAGGATCTTTGCAATTTTTATTGGTTTTACATATTTACTCAAAAGTTGGAAGTCTGTGTGAATCAGTACAACCAGATATATAAGTATTTTCTGTGAATGAACCATCAGGACAACTTGAACTTCGATAATAACAATGTCGGACTTTCGGACCGACGAAACACGATTTTTTACCGGTCCAAGCGTTATCATACCGGTTTTGTCCGTCGGACCGACGCATTTCGTGAAGACTGCATGACACTATGCGCAAGTTTCCTCGACTAGATGTCCAATTTGGATTTTCCGAGTATCAGAGTTGAAGTTGAAGTGATTAATAGTAGACGAACTACCTTGACCACTCGGCCACCGAGGCCCCCTAATAAAATTATGTTCTCATCTTCTGAGTATTAATAAAGAACTGTGATCTACATTCAATTATAAGGCAATCGTTCAATGAACAACGTTATATCAAATGATCCTACTAGTACTACTACTAGTACTAGCAAGTAATGCACATGATGCAATAAAAAAAAGTGGAGTGATTGCTTTTAAATCAGATCTTAAGAATCTTACATTCCATGCTGTGTAAAAACGCTTGATTCTTCGGATGAAAGCATCTTTGTCGACGTGTAAGTTCGACATTTTTAAAACGCACTTATTTCAGTCACATTTATTTGTGATGAAGACTGCAATAATGGCGGGAGTGCGAAATTATAGATTACTATAGTGTTCATTAGACACTATAAACATAACATTGTGATAAAGAAAATGACAATGACTAAAATTATTTCATGTATTGTTTTTGTGTTATTTCTATAATTTTTTGTCAGTATGTAAAAATTTAATAAAATAATAATTGTCCTACGAAATTTCACAAAATATGAACACTATATGATAGAATGAACCGGAAATTGTGAAACTGATAATGGTATCTTCGGTATTGTAACTTCAGTCCTGCCCTGGTATTGGTTTCAATATACACTTTCAATATTAAACACACGAGAGAGATGGCTGTCTGCGTTGCAGTCATTGCCAAAGAGGTGATATTCTTATAACTAAAAAAACAACAAAAACAGTCGTGTTAAATCATCCCATAAGTTACATCTGTATGGCCAAAACAGTTAATAAAACTAAAAGAGGGTATCAGGTCACTTCGCCACGGTCACTTCGGTACTGATATAATTAGTCACTTCGGTACTCGGTACTAGTCACTTCGGTACTGGTCACCTCGCTACCTGTTTAATTTTCGGTACTTTGAAGTATCGTGCCTTAACCTGTTCTCGATAGTAACCTATTCTCGATAGTCATGCACAAATTCATTTTGTCAAAAAACGAGGATTCGCACATGCCTTCTGTTTGTTGGCAATTTTCCTTTAGGACACCACTTTGCTCCTCGGCAATAAAAACATAAACTGGTTCCCCGTTTAGATGTTTAAAATTCTCCCAAATACAGAGTACCATATATTTCAATACCTTTCCGTAATCCCAAAAATTTCTTCAACTTATGGTACAATAGACGGGTCCTATCTTTTAAACCAATGCTCCAATTTAAAAAATTTTTATATGAATAACATTTTAAATTACATTTTATGGTATTTTATTGTCAGAATAGCCCTGCATAACTAATTACGCATACATTATCGAGAACTGGTGACGTAGTATACAATATGTCAAAAATTAGGGCGTTCGAATAATTAGAAGAGCTTGGCAATAACCGGACGCTTCCTTGTAATTTTTTGCAAGTGTGTAGTTGTTTATCTATGAACCAAATGGGTAAATAAATAAATAATATCTATTAGATAAGAACAAAGTTTTATCCAATAATCTCTTGAGCTATCGAGAACCGGCAAAGCCAGGATACTTGTTTATATGTTTTATCAATAAAACAAGAAAATGAGTTGTGTATAAAGACGAATTAATAACTAATTATGTTTTGATACGAATGTTTAACAGTTTCACTATTTATAATCAACTATTAATGATTGGTCATCAAAGGTAATTAACAAAACTAATTTCTTTTAATCATACATCTCTTTGTCATGACTACAAAGAAAAAATTAGTAATTGCAAGCTAAAATTATTTTGAGAAATTGCAAAAAATATATGCCAAGCTAAGAGGAGGCATAAATAATGGGATGACCTCAATCCAAATTCAAACCACAATGAGCGAGTTCCCGTGTATCCAGTGTAAAAAAACGTGTGACTTAGACAAGAAGCTGTCCAGTGTGAACAGTGTTCCCACTGGCAGCACAGCACCTGTGACACAGGTATTTCTAGAGCGGATTACAGACAAGCTGTAAAAGGCAATCTAGGTTTGCAGTGGCGATGTTCCCCGTGTACACAGCCAGAAGAACCAGAACCTGAGCTCCAGATTGCCCAAGAAGAGCCCACACAGCATGCCGTGGAAGAGAACTCTATAGTCATTGAAAACTCATTTGACATTCCCATCCTAATAGTGGAGAATTCCATCCAAGAAGAGACAATAGCTGATGATCCAATAAGTCGAGTACACCCTGCCTGCAGTGAGAATCGAACCCGTAATCTCAGTGTTGACAGACCACGTGATCTATTATATATTGGAATATGCTGCCGAACTCCATCATCCAGCTGCAGACATTGGAAGACTTTAAGTCATCCATCCATTGAAAACTCATTTGACATTCCCATCCTAATAGTGGAGAATTCCATCCAAGAAGAGACAATAGCTGATGATCCAATAAGTACAAATACCAATCCAGTCAAAGAATATCGTTTGGTGGACTCCGGTACCATACGTGGAAAAAGAAAGCTTGTTGACTTTGACGGATTCTGTTATACAGTGAGAAACCAAAAAGATGACCATACATTGTGGAGATGTGCCAAAAGATCAAAGACCACCCACTACCCAGCCACTATTATCCAAGACGGTGACCAATATAAACTTGGACTGAAGTCGCATATTCACCCTGCGGAGCCTGGTGTTCACATTGCAGTGAAGATAAAGGCAGTGGTAATTTTATATTAATTATATATAATTTATTATATCGTTTAAATTACAAAAATATTTCGCTACTATAAACAATAAGGAATCATCAAACGACGTTGAGGGTTGGCACAACCTTAACAGCAGAGTCAACTGTCGGGGACCAGTCCCATTCTACCTTCTTATCGCCGAACTTTTCAAAGAGGCAGACGACCTTCCCAGGTTGATAAAGATGGTGAACGAAGGGAAGCTGAAACATTACCAAAGAAAGACCACGAGACAGACTCAGTGTCAAGTTATTCCAGCTTTGGCGAAAATACATCGAAAGGGAAATATCAACCAGCCGCCTGTTATCCAGATGTGCCGCCGTCTACGGACCACCAGCAGCAGAATGAGTGACTTAATTAAAAAATTGATGCAAAGTATATATTGACACATTTTGTTTTTGTTGTTGTTTTCAGTGCTGAAACATACTATTTGTAGTGCTGTAATACGAATATTGCTCTTAGTGCTGTAATATATCGTAATGCTTCATAGTGTTGTCTGTATACATTTATTATTATTATGTTTAAATACATTATTAGTTGTATCAATAAATCGTATACGACCAGTGAATTCTTTGTTGTCAAGAAGCCAATAAAATATAGAAGAAGAAATAACTACACACATGTTTATATATGTCAATTTATTTCAAACACAATTATCATCTTACACATTACAATATACAAATATAAATATACAAACTAAAACAATATTATGCAAAATTTAAACAATATAAAACAAAAATCTTCTCAGTACCGAAGTTGTGACAGACTATAAGTTCAATCATAATACTTGTTTTAGAGATCTTTTATTATATAACAAAAGTTCCAGTTGGAACATTCATTATGTAATATTTTATCCAATGTCATAAGGAAAATTCTACCCGAAAGAAATGGAAATATCATTATATAAGTAATTTTCCGTGGAACTTTTATTATATTATAAAATGTTCCGGGCGGAACAGTTATTATCCGGAATAAACATATGTTCACGAAGTGACCAATACCTAGTACCGAACTGTCCGGTACCGAGTACCGAAGTGTCCAGTCAGTACCGAGGTGTCCTTGTACCGACGTGACCAGGTACCGAAGTGACTAGCATTCATAAAAGAGTGTATAAAATGGTAGCTGGTCAAATCGCCCCATGGAAAAATCGCCCCCGTCAAAAACGCCCCCACCTTCAGCAAAATCGCCCCATATACAAAAAATACTATTATAAAATTGTTAAGACTGATTTGAAATTTGAGAACTATTTTCTTTCTTCCATCTAATCTAGCAATTATTTTTTGTAAATTTAGATGTGGAAACCATCAACCATCTGAGCAACTGTGCCAGCGTTGTGATAAATCCAATGTGGGTGATGAGTTCCACTATGTACTTTCTTGTAATTTTTTCAGAAAGGAAAGACGTCAATTGCTTCCCTATATTTGTCAAAAGCACGCGAACACAGTACAATTTAACAAATTGTTATCATCAAATACATGTGTAACAACCAAATTATAAAAAATCTTTGTATTTTTATACGATATATTAACAAAAAACTTACTCCTCATATATTTACATTGTATTTCATACATTACATGCATATATGTTTTGTATTGTTTACATTTCATCTCTGTAACTATGTCTAGTTTATGAGAATAAAATGCATTCATTCATACAAATATTTACTCCTTTTAGGATTATATTGTCACTGAATTACAAATTAGAAATATTAATGTTCTTAATAATGATCGATTATGTCGTTATTCGCTTTAATTATTACAAGTATCCTAATTAACTTAAAGATTTTCGGTAAGAACTATATAATTATATTGTAATCATGATTAAATAATCAAAGATTTGTTATTTAAAATAAAATCATCAAAAGAATATAAAGTTCATAATGCATTGTTTGTACCCAGTGTTTGTTATCTTGTTTTCTCCTATAATCAAAAAGATTAAATTGTTGTTGTGTCTTTCGTATTTTCCTATAAAAAGAACAATTCAAAACTTTGAACGTACATGATTCTAATTAGACCGAAGAGTGAGCAAATATTTATGATTTACCTTCACATATAATCAAAGGAAAAAAATTAATGTGTACTACTGAAACTAACGATTTTTGTAAATGGGGCGATTTTGTAAAAGGTGGGGGCGTTTCTAGATTGTTCATGGCATATTTATACATATTCTTTCTGTTAAACATAAAAAAAATCTCCATATCAAGCTATAACTAGTAAATTGGTCAAGGTGTATATCATTTAGAAATCTATATTGAAATAGAAACTTATAAATCACAAGTTAGTTATAATGGTCACAGGTTTATATTTAATATAACAAATCTTTTTTTATAAGTTTATTATACCGAGGGTGAATGGTAAAGTCACAGAAGACTAGGTCAAGATGGTTGATATTCCAAACATTGGAGAGAAAACAAGCCTAATCTATAATATTGTAGCATTTATTTGTATTGCTAGCAGTATGTTAAGCAACAAACAATAAAATCGTTTATTCTTTTAAATGTCTGTCAAAACTGAAGCCTTCACTTGTAAACTAGTATAGTATACTATTTCTGTTTTTCAGAACTATCCTCTGTATATCAAAACAGTACATGCAGAGAATGAGTTGAGATTTTATTACACAGTACATACATCATTGGATGTAGTGGAAGAAAAAATATCTTCAGTTGGTAAAAATGTTAACGACTTGAGAGAGTTGTACCTTGGCTTACTATATCCTACAGAAGACTATAAAGTGTATCCTTTTGTTTTCATCTTAAACTAAGTATGTAATTCGTCAAATTCTGAAAAATTAGAGACTGATACAACCTGTGTGATAACAAACCTTTTATCATCTATATATGTAATACAAGATGTACATTTGTCGGAACTACCTCTTGACGTCACAATGAATGGTAAAGCCAATGATTCGGTGAATGATTTTCATTCTATGAATGAAATAGGACGTCATAATACGTGTGACGTTGGAGACTATATTTTTAAAACAAATGCTTCATTGAATTTAAATTTTAAATGTTAAACATTCAGTTTTATTCTGCCCTTTGTATACTTCTTAATTTTAAATAAACTTATTACATACATTTAAGTGTAGGTACAACTACCTGTATCACGTCTCAACAGTTGCATACATTTAACATCACAACTCGACGCTGAGCGTGTCGTAGTGAAGTGATACAGGTAATGTACCTACACATGTATGTAATGTGTATATATTTGTTAGTTTTATACCTAAATGTATTTTTTTATTTTGATTCAGGTATTTTATTTGACCACGAGCAACAATTTTACATGTTTGTTTATTATTTGGTTAGTTGTACATAATAGTATTAAATTATTTTCCATTTTAATTAACCATGTATAAAGGTTGTTAAAGTAAAAATCATATGTAAAATGATTGCATTGTAATGTCTTCCACAATTATGACAAATTTATATATATTCAAATTCAACATTTTTGCTTTTCTCTAAAGATTCACCACACAAATATGTACATACCACCATATAATTAAAGCACCACAATTAAAATTCTACCATATCCTTTGTAAAACGGCATTATTTTTTTAGGTCATAATCCTAATAGCACAAATTAAAAATCATTTAGATTAGAAGAAATATTTCAGTAAATAAATTTTTGGGTTTTTTTATTGTTTAATGCAACTTTCAGCTAAATTATGGCATACAGAAGCTGGAGCACCCTGTGAAAACCCATAACCTTTGGCAGGAAAGCTGGGTTTGCTTGCCAGTTACAGTTGGATTGTGTAGACCTTTCCAGAGTAAGGCTTGAACTCACAACCAATGTTCATATTCTTGTGATCTATAGTAGATAGTCAACTGCCTTTATCACTCGGACACCAGGGTCCTGTATAAATATATAAATAACTGAAATTTATTTGTTTTAATTTGACATTTGACATGTATGATATACACTTTTGCTGTGCATGTATCAGCAACATAGTTTGGTGGGGATTATCCTGATCCTGGAACAGAAGTAGTAAAGCAAACCATTAGTACATTAGTTAAAATTTCTCTCATATAAGAAAAATATAGACATGTATGTTACCATGTTATTACATATAAATCATATTTTCTTCAATGTCTGATAGATATGGATATGTTACAAACACCAAGGTGAAATTTGTCATTGTTGTAGAATCCACTAATTCATCGTTACGTGACAATGAAATCCGATCAGTAAGTATATATTTTTCCCCATTGATAGTAACATCCATGTCTGCACTGTCCAATTTTTCTGTCAGTCAACTTGAATATTTGTGATTAGGTTGTTCTAATACTTGTAATAAGGCTGCTGCAATAGATCTTTAACCTTCCAAGAACATGCCATTCTCCAAACTCTGAGCAGAATTTACTGCCTGTCAAAATAAATGTGTTGTACAATGTAATGTCCCACTTAATACCTATCAGCAGTAGACGCCAGGTCTTTTTTGTCTTGAAATAATATAGTAGACTTGTGTCCGTTATTTTGTATCTGTAGCTCTTTCCATACTAATCAGTTTATTTTATACATTATACAATATGTACTAAAAACTGGATTCACCTATTTTTTATATAATTTTACAGTCTAATTAAACAAACCAGGTCTTTTTTGTGGATGAAAGATCTTACAACTTCACATTCAAAACAGCTGATAAATACAAATTTTCATGTTGATGAAATTATTCTATTGAGATTTTCTTTAACCATTTTACTTGTTTTACAGATGTTTAGGAAGCTACATAATGCATATGTAGACATGTTATGCAATCCATTTTACACACCCGGGGAAAATATTACATCAGTGTAAGTATAAGACTGCATAAAGTGATGTTCAGTTTTAACAGGAATACAAAAAGTAGACAAATTTTACTTTAATCTTGTTTAAAACAACCCACAGCTTACATGTTATGGTATTGTGCAGGCATGTTAACTGTTTATATTAAACACTCAGTTGACTTTTAAAATTAATTACACCTCATATAAAAATGCTGGCTTTCGATTGGTCAATAGACAGTGTATTTTTCGCACATTTCCTGATTTTGCATCAATTTCGTCATTACCCTCTGTGCCGTGGTATTTGCTTAAAAATAGCCCTCGCATATTATAATGCTGGAAATATTCATTCGGAAGTTTTGACTTTTACTCCCAAGTAAACGTAACATGAGTAATCGATTTTGAAAATCGGAAACGTTCTGATACTAAAGAGTCAATAAACAGCACGCAAGTGGTCTAGTTTCACCGCTGCCCGCTCTTTGAAATCATGATATTCGGTGTAATTAAACAGATAAATCATGTCTGGGAGGGGTATTTGTGAAAAATACCAGTCTTGAGAATCAAATTTCCCTCGCTTAGCGGCTCGGGAAACATTTCATCTCTCGACTGGTATTTTTCACAAATACCCCTCCCAGACATGATATATCTGTTTAAAATAGTCATTATGGCTGTGAGATTTAATAGAAATCTAATATGTATTTCATTTACCATTACATTTTGCTAGAGTTAATCACCACGGAATGCATGTTTGTTTTTTTATTTTGAGTTTTCTACCACTTTCAGCCTTTTTTCAGCTCAATCTACCATAAATAAAATTAATCTTTAATGTGGTCTACCCTTTTCCTATTGTTGCTGCATGGAAGATCTAAAGTAACCCCATTCAGGTCACATTATGGGGATCTTTGTTTAAACAAAAATAATGTTCAAATGAATGTTAGTTACACATTTGAACAAACCAATCAAGTTGAAGCTCTAGATTGTTTTCAGGTACATGATATTTTTACCAGTGGAAAATGCTTTGTAAACCTCAGCTCTTTAACAGAAAGACTGGTAATCCTTGTCAGTTAAGGTTGAACTGCAGTTAGGCCTTAACCAACAACCAACAACCAACAATTGTCTTAATGCAAAAAGGAACCACACAGTGATAAAGCATATTGGGTCAATCACTCTTAGTGCAGTCATTTATAAAGGTCCACTCATCCTGGAAAACTCCAACAGAAATTCCCTCTTGTGTCTCATGCGTTTCTTTAAAAATTTCTTTTCTTGTTTCAATTGGTGAGTAAATGACAGGTTTTTCCCTTTTCTAGATGAACAACTGGCCAGATAGCTAGGTATTTAATGTATTAAGACAGTTATAATCCTATTTGGTGAGTACCCCAATGGTTTTTCTCCGCTCCAAATCTTCTCAGAAGACAAATTAGTGGGTCACACAAACAAAAATGGTAATTGTATAACATCATATACAGTGTATATTGTAATGTTTTGTTGCATGAAACAATAGGAAAGTTGTATGGATTTGTCTTTGTAATTTTAGGTCATTTGAGAATATAGTGAAATCAATGATGGTTCAAGACTGATAGAATCCTAAACCAAGAAGTATTGTGTGATCTTGTCAGTGGTACTGTGCAGGATTGACAGAATAGGAAATATTATTACACAGACTGCAACATTTCAAAACACAATTGTGAGACTGTTATCCAATTGCTGTCTGATGATTTATTGTGAATGAAATATGAATATGTGCAATATATTGAAAAAATGAAAATGTGTTTGTACAAAAACCTTAAGTCTCTTTATGGCCAATCAGAATGAAACAATGTGTAATGAAAATTTTTCTTCCAAAAACTTCCTGTCCTTTTTAGCTCACCTGACCCGAAGGGTCATGTGAGCTATTGCCATCACTTGGCGTCCATCGTCGTCGTCGTCGTTAACTTTTCTATAAAAATCTTCTCCTCCAAAACTACTGAAGGGATTGCTTTGAAACTTTGCACACATCATCAGTAAAATGTCCTCTGCCAAGTTTGCACAAATCATGGCCTCAGACAAACCAACATGGCTTACATGGCTAAAAATAGAACAGGGGGGTCAAAATACAGTTTTTGGCTTATAGTTCAAAAAGTATAACAGATACAGGAAAACCAAAGAGACCTTCCTTCTTCAGCATCAAAAGCTCTACAAAACAGTCCATTGGGTCAAAATTGTATGACGACTCCTTGTAGGAGTTATGGCCCTTTAATTGTCGAAATTGATGATTTTTGCCATTTTTGCCTCAAAATCTTGAAAATTATTAGAACTAGAGAAAAAGTAAGCTTTGCTTTATTGTTCAGCTCTATGATGGCTACAAAATTGGCTTGATCAAGTTGTCTGATTAACCGTTTAAGAGTTATTCCCCTTGAACTGTTTATTTTAATCAGTTTTAATTGATTTTTTAAAATCTTCTGTGAAACCACTGAAAGTACTGCTTTGAAACTGTGTACACATCATCTGTCAAATGTCCTTCAACAAGTTTGCACCAACCATGGCCGCAGATTAACCAACGTGGCCACCATGGCTAAAAAAAAGAACCGGGGGGAGGGGGGGGGGGGTCTAAATACAATTTTTGGCTTATAGTTCAAAAGTATAACAGATACAGGAAAACCGAAGAGACATGCCTTCATCGGCATCAAAAGCTCTACGAAACACTCCATTGGGTCAAAGTTGTATGATGACCCCTTATAGGAGTTATTGCTCTTTAATTGGCGAAATTGATTATTTTTTACATTTTTGCCTCAAAATCTTGAAAATTATTAGAACGAGAAAAAAGTTAGCATTGCTAACCGTAATTGTTCTGGTCTATGAGGGCTACAAAAATGACTTTAGGGTAGGGTTAAGATTATCTGATGAACTGTTAAAGAGTTATTCCCCTTGAACTGTTTTTTTAATCGGTTTTAATTGATTTTTTAAAAATCTTCTCCTCTTTAACCCATTAAAGGACTGCTTTGAAACTTTGTACACATCATCCGTCAAATGTCCTCAACCAAGTTTGCACCAACCATGGCTGCAGATTAATCAACATGGCCGCCATGGCTAAAAATAGAATGGAAAGGGGGGGGGTGTGTAAAATACAGTTTTTGGCTTATATTTAAAAAAGTGTAACAGATACAGGACTACTGAAGAGACTTGCATTCATCTGCATCAAAAGCTCTACGAAACACTCCATTGGGTTGAAGTTGTATGAGGACTCCTTATAGGAGTTATTGCCCTTTAATTGTCAAAATTGATTATTTTTGACATTTTTGCCTCAAAATCTTGAAAAATTATTAGAACTAGAGAAAAAGTTAGCATTGCTCAATTGTTCTGCTCTATGAGGGCTACAAAAATGACTTAGGGTCAAGATTGACTGATGAACCGTTTAGGAATTATTCTCCTTGAACATTTTTTTTAATCAATTTTACTTGATTTTACAAAATCTTCTCCTCTTTAACCCATTAAAGGACTGCTTTGAAACATTGCACACATCATCTTTAGGACGCCGTCTACCAAAATTAATGACTTGCAGAAGTGTTGGGCAATTCCTTATAACAAGAAAAGCTGGATAAAAAGGGGTTGTTTGGTTTCAGGTTCAGGTGAGCGATACAGGCTCCTGGGAGCCTCTAGTTTAATTCTTTATGATTATCTTAATTCTGCATTCACTCCTCTCACTAAAGTCTCCCTCATCAAAGGCAACATTACACATATACACTGATTCTAAACCGAAATATTTCTCCAATCAGGTCCCACCCTTGCATTAGGCCCCAGTTTTAGTCAGAACATTTGGTCTTGTAATAGAACTAATATGTTGTGAAGATAGCTTCTACAGTTTTACTATATTGGTGTAAATCTTTTAGTTTCATGGTTAACACTGCTCACATTGTGACCTTGGCTGTAGCAATCTGAATTTTGCATTCTACAAGTCTCAGTAAAATTTCAATTATTTGGGCAAATAATTATAAAATCATTTTTTAAAACCCAAAATAAACACATTGACATTGTCTTTCAAGGTTGTGATCTGAATTTTGCACGTCATCTTAATGTGGTTTTTTACTTGCCCTATATAATTGAAAATCAGTCAAAACAACAAAGTTATGGACTGGACACAGATTTGCTTCAATTGTGCAGTAACCAGAATGTTGCATGCAATTGGCCAGTAGCAAAGAAAATTATAAATTTTATAATATACCCCAAGATGATTCAGACTACCGGTAGTTTTGGTTTTAATTTGGCTAAACAGTTTCAGAAGGGTTTTAAAATATGGCTTTACAATTATTGCCCAAATAACCAACATTTTACTGGGACATTAAGAATGCAAAATTCAGATTGCTACAGTCAAGGTCTGTGTGAGCTCAATTTTGATAAAAAGTAAAACAAGGAAAATGATGCACACAGATGCTATTAGTTATGGCAATATCACAATGATCCTTTAGTTTAGGTATATAAAAATGGGTATCTGTGATTGTCCTATATATCGGTAGTTTACTTGTTGCAATATAAACAAGACAGCCATTTCCTTTCATTTTTAATATCAGATGGTACAGACAAATATTAGTATTTCTACAAATTGTTAATATAAAATTACCATTAGATAGAAAACTTAACAACAGCATGAACCCTGGTTAATTCTGAAAATATAGGCTATATAAGTTTTTTTAACATTATTTTCAAAGAATATTGTACAGTCAACCCTCTTTACAACGACCATGTTAGTTTCCGGCCATTATTGACGTTAAACTGAATTTGCTGTTATAATGAATTTGTATTTTTGTACTTTCATTATCTCCCTTTTTTATTTGTGTCTATTGAAAATCGTTCAAGTCTGCTCAATATTCAAGCTTAATAACAAAAAATTTATAAAATGCTTGTTTTCTTGCCGATATTCAATTAAAAACCCTTTTTTCCTTTTTTAACAAAATTAATTGTAAGTTATGATTATTTACATTAGACCGATTTTCAGTAATTATCCTATTTCTGATGTGCCGCTTCAATCTTAACACACTTGTAATTAAGCCAATAATTTTCTGAAATATTTAAAGATTTAAATATTTAATAGCCTTTCACACCTTCTTAATGAAGCCATATCCCTATCATTGATTAGTTTTGTAACGGAAATGTCACGCAAGCCTAATTACGCAATAGCAACAGCTGTTCACCTGTGCAATTAACCATTAGAAAAATAAACTCTCTGGACAAAGATAACCTTTCACAGGTAAATCTTGATAATTTGTCGTTGTAACGAATTATTTTATGCTAGCTTTGGTATATTTGTTACCGACAGACGAAGTCGGAGTCGGAAACCGAATATGTCGTTGTATCGAGCATAAACAACACGTGGACACGTTTGTTCCCACTGAAATCCTGTCGGATGTCGAATATTCCATTAAATCGAATGTCGTTGTAATGAGGGTTCACTGTACAAAGTTCAATATAGACGGAGAATTTAACAATAAACAGTCTTACAGTTGAATGAGTACTGTAATATTAAAGCCAATATAATCCTGGTATGACAATTACCTTAAGTCATATAATCCACTGAATACTGACAATTTCATGTGTTTATCTTCCATTTATCATGTATGCAGTAGCAATTTTTGGATTTATTGTAAGTTATCATCCAGCATGCAATAATCAGGGCATGAAAATTTCAACAAAACCAAACCAAAAAAAGTCCAAATCATTTTCAAAGACCAAAAGATCTTCCACAATAATTTGAGAATATACAAAATTAAACAAATACATAATCTTAAATATGTCACAATTTCATATAAAATAAGATGTTATGGTTTAAATTAATCTCTTTTAAAATAGTGTCGCCAGCGACAGTTGTAAACAGGTTTAAAAATGAAATGACAAAATAAAAGTGTTCCCTAATGTGGGCCACATCAACACAGTTCATTAAGACATGCTTGATTGTATATGGACAGCTGCAAGGCACACACTTTAGCAGGGTTCGTTATTAAAATATAATGATGTGTCCACTGCTACCTGTAATTTTTTTTCCATAGTAGTGGGGATCTTTTAAGTTTGTTATGAACTTGGAGATCCAAAACATTCTGCCACAATGTAGAAATATTATTGTAAGAAATTATACAATTTTTTTTTCATTGCATTGTAAATGCATGGATAGAATAACTTTTCGTTAAAACCAATAAAACTTCACAAAACATTTTGAAAACATCGCACATTTGATGTCAAAAGAATGCATCAACACATTTGGAAACATCATGCATGTGATGTCAAAATTATTTTTAAAAATTTTCAGCAACCACCAACGGTATACATGTGATGAAAAAAAAAGGCAAACATGAGGTTTAAAAATAAAGTATATAAATGTATCAACCTTCTTTACATGTTTATACACACTTAATTATTCACACATAACTTTTGTTAAAATATGTACAATTAGGAGATAACTGTATTGTATTTGAAGATTTCCCGGCATCAATTGGTGATTTGATGGTCGGAAATTTAGTTTATGGACGATGCGTCAGCGGAGCCAGTAAACAGATATTTCTGACCATCATATCACCAATTCATGCCGGGAAATCTTCAAATACAATACAGTTATCTCCATTCTAATGCTACGGCAATATAAAACAAAGTTAACTGATTAAAATTGGAATTTTTTATTTGCTGGAAATAAAGTCTGCGCTTGCGTTAAAATCTGACAGCATCAATCATGAATAAATCAGAATTGACGTTACATCAAGAACTGCATTAGAATTATGAATATGGCGATCATTCTATATAAGACCACAGGCTGCTGAATTGCAAGTCAGCTCCAGTAATTAACATTAATATATTTATCACACATGAAAGTATTTATTTTCATGAAGAAAATGACAAAATATTTAATACTACAAATTTGATGAAAATATGTGCCCTTTCCAGCTACTGGGAAGCACTACATTCAATTATTACGAAGGGCATATACAGTAAACTGGTACAGCCAACAGATTTTTTAGTTTGCATGAACCAAATTCTTATAATCATCAAACATACTTGTCTGTAAATAGACAATAAACATCATTCATGTGATTGACATGTTATGTGTCGAGTGATAAATCTTTGAAATATACCATTTTTTCTGCCAATATTCTGATTCCTAAGAAATTCATAACTTTCTTCAAAGAAAATCCAGCAAAACAAGATCTAACTTGGTGTAATAAAAAAACAAGATTTTTCACAAGTGGCTGAAAAATACCGTCAACAATGTATTTTAAAATGGCATTATGCACCATTTGATGGACAAACTGTACTACAAATATCTTGAGTTTAAAATACATAATCATTAAAATTGCTTTAAAAAACGTTGTACATTTATTTTTCACAACATGAATTACCGGTTATGATACATAAAATAAGTGATTTTGTTTTTTATACTAACTATTCATGTGGAATTACTAAACTTTCACATGCTCTAAGTCAGTACAATGAAAGAAATATTATTTTTTACCAAGTTATTAGACATTTATTTTCAAATACATATATAATACATATATAATATTAGTGTCTTGTCAAAAAATATAGCTTGTATTTCTATGAGAATTAGGGACTCACAGTGGGGGAGGGGGAGGCTATGTAAGCATTTCCCTTCTCCCGTTCAGAATACAAAACACAAAAGCTATATTTTTCCACAACAAACTAGTGCTGTTTTTATCCTGCCATTAAAAAATGTTTTTCATAATAAAATTGTGTGGCTATAAAAGGTGCCCAAAGCATATAATTTTGAATTGATTGTGACTGCATATTGTTACATTTTACACCAATCAGAATATTGGCCTTTCATATTGTAGGCATGGTTAACAAATACAGCAAAAATGCACAAAAAATATAGGTATTGACACCCTGTATTTGTCTAATAAAACAGTGATTTCAGGATAAATCATAATGCATGTACTTAGGCAACATAATTTCATAAGATACTAAAACAGCAGAACAATTGTTAAATACATTAAAACATGGACTAAAGATATTCTAATATCATTTTTAAGTTTCAGCAAAACAGAAGTAAAATTTTCTTTAGAAAACAATTTGACCATTTATTATTTAAAGTAAGTGAGAAATGACAACCTTTAAACAATTATCAATATATACAAATCCAATGTCTTTCTTTAATGCTCTTTCATCTTAAACAAAGCAATAATATATATTCACTGTTATTTCTCTGATTTATTAGATAAGGAAAACCCTGCCTTAGAAATATTTAAAACACAAAACAAGATTTAATATATTTACATTTGTGTATTTATTACAACTTTCCTGTTTACAGTTTTATTTCCACCCATTATCTCCCTTGAACTGGTCCCAACCATCTATTTGGATATCAGATTATTTTTTGAAAAAAAACATGTACAACGTAATTAAAACATTGGTTTTTTCTTCAAGAAAGAACCACTTGTTTTTTTTGTAAATCTTTTAAACCTTCACAAAATATTTTGTATGTAAAATTATTTGTACATTAATGAACATACATATATCATTTTTCAATTAAAGAATTTATCTTATTCAGTAAATGGCTGATCACAAGTTGAGATGACCAAATTGAGTTAATGTGTACTCATATCTACTTGTTGTGGCACCCTATCAGATAACAAGAATGCTACTATGGTAAAATTGTTGTTTTTGTGGATTTTGATTGGATACTGGACATTATACAATGAAGAGTCTGTAGGAGATTATGATTGTTGGTTTACAGAAGAAATTGGTACTTTCATGCATTCTTAGGGAAAACTTTTATAATCATCTATAATCATTTAAAATCCATAAAAAGTAAGGAAGACATCTGCTATTTTATGAAAGTGTATTATTTTTCAGAGTTGGACACAAAATGACAGAATTGCACTTTAATGCTACCAATAAAAGTACTATGAAACTATACAGAATATTTTTCCAGTGTGGACTAGTATCAAAACTCAAAACTTTCATCAGCTGTACCAAATGCCCACTTGAATTTCTCTCTCTGTGTCTTGTTGAAGACTTTGTCTAGAGGTACATCCCACTTCTTACACCTGTGTAATATAATGTAAAAATAACACTTCTACAAATAATGTAATAATTACTTAATTAAACTTCTTAATCCACCTTAAGTGGATGCATGTTAGTACTATTGTAGTCATTAAATGAGAGATAAGTTTCTAATAAAACCGACAGCATAAAAAAACAGACAGCATAAAAGATGACAAACAATTTAATATTTTGTATGGCATGTCTTTGATATTTTAAACAGAGGTACTTTTGGAACTCTTTGAAGGTAAACTTGGCAAAAAAATGATAATTTGTCTATTGTTCTTTAAATGAAAAGAAACACATTTGCCGTTTAATGTTTTATTTCACTTTCAATGCCAAAGTTTCAACAGTGTAAAAAATGCACTTCATCTGAATATCTTTGTCACTAGATGAAATATTCCTTGTAATTTAATTTGAACTATAAATCTTAACAATTTTTATGGTAAAAACATCAATGACATCATGGAACTATTTGAATTTTATCAGCGTCAGAATATGTCAAAGGTCACGCAAATTATAATATTGGTTGCTCAATTTGAATTGACCAATCAGATTTCAGCTTACAAAGCAAATTAAATTATTGTATTTTATTATTAGTAATAGTAGTAAAATTTGTTTTGTGTGTATGTAAATAAACATATAACTATAAAGTTTCCAAATGTTAAGTGTATATTTGTGTCATTAACATTTCCAGTGTTCTGATATCTACAGGTATTCAAACTATATTATACAAATATTGTGCTCTGACATTTCAGAAACTAAGGTTTACAAGTATATATTTTAGGTACTCAGCAAAAATTCAAGTAATAATAAATCCTAACTGAATTTTTCAAAAATTTAAACTGAGTAGTTATTTTAGCATTATTTTTTGATGATCTAAAATAATCCTGATATGAGAAGTGATTCCTAATAACATAATTAACGATTAATCTGGTAAGCCTTTGTAAATTGTGGCATAATCATATTTCAAGGGTAACAGTTGAAGATATAATAAACATCAAAATGTAATATGTTTCTTTTCATTTAATAAACAAAATATCAAGTTTTCAATTTTTTGCTAAGTTTCCCTTTAAATTTACTGAATAATTTAACAATATTTTATTAACAGACAAACAAGCTGTGCATAAAGCTTACATAACAAGATACCCATACAGAAATGGACTCGAGTATTCTAACTTTAAGTTTTACATGTAAAACTATGATTTTACACAAGTTTTGTTGTTCTAACAATTTTTCATACTACACTACAACTCACCATGCAACAGAGATTCTTGGATCTATGTAATATAAGATGATGGTACCCAATGCAATTTCTGTATTCTCATCCTATTAAATAAATATGAATAAAATTACAAAATAAAGATCTTTCAAAATAAATAACATACTGTATTTTTTACTAATCGGTAAAAGTTTCAGTAAAAACATTATTATTGACAATACAACACAATTTTTTACAATTTCTGTCATTTTTCAAACAACAAGGAATCCTCTCCAATAAGATACTTAAACAAACAATGTATTTTACCTTCTGTAAATTTTCCATCTGTTTGGCAAAGTTTTTAGGGACTGCATGTTGATGGTTACATAGTATAGCAACAGCTCTCATAGCTTTGTTATAGGACAAAAGTTTAGCGCTTTCTTTATCATCAGCTGTTTAAAAAATAGTAAGACTTCCTATTCAACATTTATAATGAAGTTTCAGTGTCAAGTGTTAAAGGGAAACTTCGCGAAAAAATGAAAATTTGATATGTTATTCTTCAAACAAAAAGAAACTCTTTTGCCTCTTGATGTTTTATTATATTTTCAATGGTTAAGTTTTTACATTGAATTTACCGTGTAAAAAATGCACTTATGGAGGTCCGCCTTCTTGTCACTATCTCGTCACTAGATGGCGATACTAGAGATCCCTGGACATCCAAGAACCTTAAAAGTCGCCGTATGATAATAATGCGAAACGGTCAATAACAGAAGGTTGTACTATAAGACAAGGTTGTGGCAAGATTACGTTTCATATTCCTGATCTAAGCAAAAAAAAAAAAAAAAGATTTGTGTAACAAATAGTTAACCAGTTTAAAGACTTCTACTTAAGACTATGTCCACAGCAGCAACAACTTCATGTGAATATCATTTTCCAGAATTAAATGGAGGATAGTTTAATGGTATGGTGACCTCATTTTTCATCGAATATTCGTTTCAATTTTGTCCATAAATATAAATTAAATTGAAAATTATTCGTATTATTATTTTCAAATTAATCAGATTATGCAACTTATTGAACGAAACTTTTTTTATACAAAATCTTTGCGAAGTTGACAATTTTAGAAATAATGGTCATTAAATGAAATATTTTTAAATACCCTGTTTTCGCGCATCAAAATTTCACTTCACGTTTAGTACATTTATTATTATTATTAATACTGGTAACATTTATTTTGCGTATGCGTAACACAGTTTCCAAAATTTTACATGTGTATATTTTGAGTCAACGTGTCAGTTTGATGTTTCCTCTGACATGGCATCTAAAGGTATTCGAAATCTTATATACATCCTGTGTTCTGACACTTCGGTGTATTCAAATCATACCTGTCCTTGGCAGGAGGGGGCGTACTGTTCTAATTTCGAAGTACATGATTAACCTTCAATCTGATTAGCTTTTGAAAATGTGCGAATATTTATACTTCAAAGTCGGCATGAAATGATAACAGAAATAGCAATTAACATCCTGTTTGTTTACCTGCTATTTCTGTTAATTACCCTTCAAAAACGAGTAATGATTTACCTGCAAAATTTTCTCGTCCAGGTACAACTGCCGTTTTAAGATGTGCAACATTGTCTACGGAATTTTTTTTATGTTAAAAAAATTAATATACAAATATATCTTTTATTACAATTATTATTTAGGTAATTATCTGAGTTATATAAAGACAGGTAAAAATTTGTGTGTTAAAATACTTTTATTAATACAAAGATCAATAAAACATTATGACATATTTGGTAATCTTATGGTGTCAGCTGGTTATTTGTAATCCCCACAGTTTTAATATTCTTCAAAGAGCAAAGGCAGAAAAATATCTTTTTAAACTGGATTATTTATCATATTTACTGGATAATTACATTTATCACGTCAGAAACCCAGTCACTTGATAAAATACTGTCAATATGGCAGCCCCCATACACAAAATTTTACCACCTTTAATCCACTCTAGAAGCGTAATGGTAAAGAATACAATAAAACATCAAAAGGCAATTATATTTCTTTTTATTTGAAGAATAACATATCAAATTTAAATTTTTTCGCGAAGTTTAGCATAATACAATTTAAGTTAAATCCACTCACACTAATCTGCACTTAAGTTAATAACCACTAACACTAAACTGCACTAAGTTAATAACCACTCACACTAATCTGCACTTAAGTTAATAACCACTCACACTAATCTGCACTTAAGTTAATAACCACTCACACTAATCTGCACTTAAGTTAATAACCACTCACATTAACCTGCACTAAGTTAATAACCACTCACACTAATCTGCACTAAGTTCATAACCCTTCACACTAATCAGCTCTAAGTTAATAAAAACTCACACTAATCTGCTCTAAGTTAATAACCACTCACACTAATCTGCACTTAAGTTAATAACCACTCACATTAACCTGCACTAAGTTAATAACCACTCACACTAATCTGCACTAAGTTCATAACCCTTCACACTAATCGGCTCTAAGTTAATAACAACTCACACTAATCTGCTCTAAGTTAATAACCACTCACAATAATCTGCACTTAAGTTAATAACCACTCACATTAACCTGCACTAATTTAATAACCACTCACATTAACCTGCACTCAGTTAATAACCACTCACACTAATCTGCACTAATTTAAAACCACTCACACTAAACTGCACCAAGTTAAAACCCCTCACACTAATCTGCACTTAAGTTAATAACCACTCACACTAATCTGCACTAAGTTAATAACCACTCACACTAAACTGCACTAAGTTAATAACCACTCACACTAATCTGCACTAATTTAAAACCACTCACACTAATCTGCACTAATTTAATAACCACTCACACTAATCTGCACTAAGTTAATAACCACTCACACTAAACTGCACTAAGTTAATAACCACTCACACTAATCTGCACTTAAGTTAATAAACACTCACACTAAACTGCACTAAGTTAATAACCACTCACACTAAACTGCACTAAGTTAATAACCACTCACATTAACCTGCACTAAGTTAATAACCACTCACACTAAACTGCACTAAGTTAATAACCACTCACACTAAACTGCACTAAGTTAATAACCACTCACACGAAACTGCTCTAAGTCTATAACCACTCTCATTAACCTGCACTAAGTAAATAACCACTCACATTAACCTGCACTAAGTTAATAACCACTCACACTAAACTGCTTTAAGTTAATAACCAATCACATTAACCTGCACTTAAGTTAATAACCACTCACACTAAACTGCACTAAGTTAATAACCACTCAGACTAAACTGCACTAAGTTAATAACCACTCACACTAAACTGCACTAAGTTTATAACCATTCACACTAATATGTTACAAGTTAATAACCATTCACACTAATCTGTTCCAAGTTAATAACCACTCACATTAATCTGCTCTAAGTTAATAACCACTCGCACTAATCTGCACTTAAGTTAATCACCACTCACATTAATCTGCACTCAGTTAATAACCACTCACATTAATCTGCTCGAAGTTAATAACCACTCAAACTAATCTGCACTTAAGTTAATAACCACTCACATTAACCTGCACTAAGTTAATAACCACTCACATTAATCTGCTCTAAGTTAATAACCACTCACACTAATCTGCACTTAAGTTAATAACCACTCACATTAACCTGCACTAAGTTAATAACCACTCACATTAATCTGCTCTAAGTTAATAACCACTCACACTAATCTGCACTAAGTTAATAATCACTCACATTAACCTGCACTAAGTTAATAACCACTCACACTAATCTGCACTAAGTTAATAACCACTCACATTAATCTGCACTTAAGTTAATAACCACTCACACTAATCTGCACTTAAGTTAATAACCACTCACATTAACCTGCACTAAGTTAATAACCACTCACATTAATCTGCACTTAAGTTAATAACCACTCACACTAAACTGCACTAAGTTAATAACCACTCACATTAATCTGCACTTAAGTTAATAACCACTCACACTAATCTGCACTTAAGTTAATAACCACTCACATTAACCTGCACTAAGTTAATAACCACTCACATTAATCTGCACTTAAGTTAATAACCACTCACACTAAACTGCACTAAGTTAATAACCACTCACATTAACCTGCACTTAAGTTAATAACCACTCACATTAACCTGCACTAAGTTAATAACCACTCACATTAACCTGCACTAAGTTAATAACCACTCACACTAAACTGCGCTAATTTAAAACCACTCACACTAAATAGCTCTTAGTTAATAACCACTCACATTAACCTGCACTCAGTTAATAACCACTCACACTAATTAGCTCTAAGTTAATAACCACTCACATTAACCTGCACTAAGTTAATAATCACTCACATTAACCTGCACTAAGTTAATAATCACTCACATTAACCTGCACTAAGTTAATAACCACTCACATTAACCTGCACTAAGTTAATAACCACTCACATTAACCTGCACTAAGTTAATAACCACTCACATTAAACTGCACTAAGTTAATAACCACTCACACTAATTAGCTCTAAGTTAATAACCACTTACACTAAACTGCACCAAGTCAAAACCACTCACACTAATCTGCACTTAAGTTTATAACCACTCACACTAATATGTTCCAAGTTAATAACCATTCACACTAATCTGTTCCAAGTTAATAACCACTCACATTAATCTGCTCTAAGTTAATAACCACTCACACTAATCTGCACTTAAGTTAATAACCACTCACACTAAACTGCGCTAATTTAAAACCACTCACACTAAATAGCTCTAAGTTAATAACCACTCACATTAACCTGCACTAAGTTAATAACCACTCACATTAACCTGCACTAAGTTAATAACCACTCACACTAATCTGCACTTAAGTTAATCACCACTCACATTAACCTGCACTAAGTTAATAACCACTCACACTAATCTGCACTAAGTTAATAACCACTCACACTAATCTGCACTTAAGTTAATAACCACTCACATTAACCTGCACTTAGTTAATAACCACTCACATTAACCTGCACTAAGTTAATAACCACTCACACTAATCTGCACTTAAGTTAATAACCACTCACATTAACCTGCACTAAGTTAATAACCACTCACATTAACCTGCACTAAGTTAATAACCACTCACATTAACCTGCACTAAGTTAATAACCACTCACACTAAACTGCACTAAGTTAATAACCACTCACATTAACCTGCACTAAGTTAATAACCACTCACATTAACCTGCACTAAGTTAATAACCACTCACATTAACCTGCACTAAGTTAATAACCACTCACATTAACCTGCACTAAGTTAATAACCACTCACATTAATCTGCACTTAAGTTAATAACCACTCACATTAAACTGCACTAATTTAAAACCACTCACACTAATTAGCTCTAAGTTAATAACCACTTACGCTTAACTGCACCAAGTTAAAACCACTCACACTAATCTGCACTTAAGTTTATAACCACTCACACTAATATGTTCCAAGTTAATAACCATTCACACTAATCTGTTCCAAGTTAATAACCACTCACATTAATCTGCACTCAGTAAATAACCACTCACACTAATCTGCACTAAGTTAATAACCCTTCACACTAATCGGCTCTAAGTTAATAACCACTAACACTTATTTGCACTAAGTTAATAATCATTCACGCTAATCTGTTCTAAGTTAATAACCACTCACACTAATCTGCACTAAGTTAAATCCACTAACACTAATCTGCACTCTAAGTTAAGTTCAGATATCTTGATCCTTTGAAATTTAGACAAAATTTTAAGAAGAACAAAGTAACAATTCTGCTTTTAAAAATTGAACCCATAATTTATCTAATTTTAAATACAGATGATCCATCTGCAACAAATATATGCAAGTTAACACTCATCTTTGTAATGTAATTGTACTTACGATCAGTTAAAAGTTTGAGTTGCTCTTGTAATGTTTTAGATGCATTAAACATGTGGAAAACTTTAGCTGTAAGACCTTCCATCAAGTCTTGTAAATGTTTATTGAGAATTGTTGTCTACAAAAAAGGCAACATGTATGTAAATCATAATTATTATATTTGTACATTTGAGGCTTTAGCAAGTTTTTAGGTATTTATAGCATGTGAGTCTATGACCCTTACATTCTGCAAAAAACAACAATACTTATCAATTAATGTATGGATTGAAGGTAACTATGACTGCAGTAAGGCTTAAATACCTCAGTGTTGACATGCCAGTGCTTAATAGTAGAAGACTACCTTAACCAGTTGGTCAAAGAGCCCCTCTCTGACCCTGCCCCCCCCCCCCCCCCCTCTCACCTCATTCTCTCACCCCTAGTAATTTAAACTATTCACAATTATTTCAATGTATAGAATTAAAGTGTAAATAAATTAAGTTTATCAATAAACACTAATACTGAATTAAGTCGTATACTGAAATCACAAGTTAGAAATATAGTAATAAGGATTGATTCTGATAGATCTTGTAACTGCTTCTTTCATGGTCACTGGCTAGAAGATATTTTGGTTTCTTTATTATGACTTGTGCATTGTTTCAGATTCAAAATTGTTAAAACTTACATTAAGTGTATCAAACAGATCATCTCCTGGTTGTTTATTTTCCATAAAAAATTGTAGATTTTTGAAAACTCTTTTCTCCACTGGAACACGATTGTAGTATCTGATAGAATCTTTACCCAGGAAGTCAAACTCCACAACAAATTCCTGGTCATCATAAGTCTCATGGAGCTTAAGCTGTTCCACACGAAGTGAACAACAACCTACTGTATCTGCCGTCTCACTTTCATCTTCTTCATCACCAGCCATTAATGCAAGCTATTAAAACAGAGTAAACTCTTTACCTGAATAATTTATACATTTGAATACACAACAAAAGTATTTAAAAAAAACTAATGTCCTTATAGAATAGTTTAAAATTAACCAAATAATTTTCCAATTTATTTCTGATGTTTCACAATGACAACTTTGAACTTTCTCTTTCTATACTCACAAAAGTAAAATACAATCTCATTTTTGTCAATTCTTGCCAATTTTACTACAGATGAATTTATGTCAAAATGAAACACACATTGATCATTTATTCCTGATTATATTATTTTTAGCTGTTTAGTATTACTATTAAATTTATTAAAGGATTGAACAGTTTTTTTATAGATTTATTGGAATATCAACAAGAACAAACAATTAAAAGTTTAAAAACTTTCATGGTATGTTTGTGAGTTGGTCTTGTTCATATAACGATAAATCAATGATAACAGATTTCAATCCTTGTAATTCTTTAAAATTAAGAAATTATTTTGCCTAAGCAATCTCAATTACAATGACCTTATGTAAGAATATGTTGTTGTTTTTACATACAAAATGTTATTCCATAAACCATCATCTGATAAGAATAAACTTTAACTCTTTTTTTTTCTCAAACAACAAGAAGAACCATTTTAAATTTGAGAAATTAAGAAATAATTTGTGATTTTATTGCAGTAGATGTTGAATGCCACTATCTTTGTTTACATTGGTTATACTAAAAGTAGTTCGGTCAACGTCATTTACCTAGCAATATATTTAGTCAACTTATACAAAAACAAATTCTGTTGAAAATCTCTGCTGGAAGTAATCTCGACTACTAAAATAAACACATTTCTAAATATGCAAATCATATCGGAATTATTTAATTATATAATGCAGTAACAGTATCACTAATACATGTAGAGTCATGAATACAAACGAAAATATTAGCACATGACCTGTAAATTAGCAAACTTACAGAACCTGTTCAACTCACTTTTGTTTAGCACTCATGGTCTTATTTTTATATTCATCAGACTTGTTGTACTGTGAACCTTACCTTGTCAATGAAGTATAAAGCAACAGCTCTTTGTCTGATTCTCATTTCCTTAGATTTCCAATCATTTCTGTATCCTTCTCTTATACTATCTACAAATTTATTCAGTTTTCTAGCTGTATCAAATTTATGCAAATCTTTGATACCCTGAAATTTGACATCAATTTCATTCAATATAACATAGTATCTTTCGTCAGAGATCTTTATTCTTTATTGACAACAATGAAATAATTTCAGTTTTTTCACTGCAATGAAGTGATGTCACAATGTTACAAACATTGACACCCAAGAACATTAAAAACAAAGTTTTGACTTCATATTAAATATTTCTCTATGCAATCTAAAGGATAATCAATGGGGCATCATGCATCATAGAAAATATGATCACTCGTGCTGAAACACATTGAGATTTAACTTGTGCTCTGATCACTTGTTTAATCTGATGCATTCTGCAGCACTTGTGATAGTAGTTTCAATACTTACTCTGAGCAATTAATTATTCTTTAAAAAAAAAACAATTGTAATGTTATAAACAAGTAATGTTTATGTATAATTATTGTCTTGTTGCAACAATTGAAATATATATGCAATATTATTGTGTTGTAAAAAAATATAGCTTGTATGAGACTGGGAAATGCTATGCTGTGTCATGCATTTTTTATCTGTCCTCAGCCGAATACAAAACACTAAAGCTGTATTTTTTTTACAAATGTTGTTTTTACCCTGCAATTAAAAATGCTAAAAATGTTTTTTTTTTAAATAAAATTGTGGTTTTTTTTATATATCTGTGCCTCAAATACAAAAAGATGAACAAACAGTATAATAAAAATAAAAGTTTTCTGTTTGGTAAATATTCTTCAAGACTATTTTCAGTTGATTGTGACGTCATATAACCAATTTTGACCAATTAGAAAATGCCAATGCGTATTCATTAGCAAAAGCTATTAAAAAATACACCAAAAAATGTACATCTACAAAAAATACAGTTCGGTTGTATTTAAAAGTGATTGCAGGATAAAATATACCATACACTGATAAACAAATTTCAGTTGTCATGGCTGAATAAGTAAGCCCTCCCAAATGTTATAGTATAATTTATATAAATATATTAACAAATAGAATTACCTTGCTTACTACTGTGAACTAAAAAGAGCATACTTGGGATTTTTGCCTTCCCTGTCATCAAAGGTGTCAAAATTTAACACATTAATTAAACGAAACAACATGGCTTTAAAAGAACAACATCAAATTATCCCCACCCATGACAAAATAATCTGATTTAGAGTACCAGGTAAGCAATGATGATCCTTCTTGCTATGTTTGGTTTCAATGGGCAAAGTGGTATGGAGAAAAAGACTGAAATGTTAAAAGTTTACAGCTGAAAACAACAGATGACTAGAGATAACAAGTAATGTCAATGCCCTATACTGCCATGTGAGTGAAAATATTACTGCTTACTTCTTAAACTTGTGTTGGAGCAATGTACGGTAGACTGATGGATAGAAGTGTAATTTGTTTATATTAATGTTCAACGGGGCAAAATGATACAAATTGTAAAAATGTCATAAATGTCACATATTTTGTAAATTTCTTGTAATATATTTCTGGAAGGAAGAACACATTTCACTAGTCAGCCAGGTAGAAATGTAGGTATTGTATTCTCTTATGGTGACATACATGCTCTTGATAATGTGACAATTGAAGACAGTGTACTGGTCAGCAAGTAGTTATTGACAATGTGAATGAATTCATTTTATATGGAGAAAAAACCTTTTGTGTTAATTTTTATGTTAAAGCATGTTATAATTAAAGAACCTTAGTGAGCAAGCTCACAATACCCCACACGTTCCCATTACATCACGGTGGTAATTGGTATTTAAATTTGTATATTGAAGTTTCATGAAAATCCATGAAGAAATGAAAGCGCCATCCAGGCAACAACATTGAATATACATGTACATGAAGAAAGTTGACTAAGTCCCCTCACAGAAATATGCTCCCCTTGACAAATTTTCCAGAAAATCAATCCCATCCAAGCAACTACTATAAATAACAATT
Organism: Limnoperna fortunei; assembly: GCA_944474755.1. Lineage (NCBI taxonomy): Eukaryota > Metazoa > Mollusca > Bivalvia > Mytilida > Modiolidae > Limnoperna > Limnoperna fortunei. The sequence goes on along the minus strand of OX104112.1, from coordinate 86,337,929 downwards.
ACCCAAAGTTTCATAAAAATCCATGAAGAAATTTTTGATGTGCAAGAATAATGGTCTTTAGTTAGCCAAAAGATAGTTAATAGTACGCCTTTCTTCCGTTTCTATTATTTTTACTCAAGTACTTCCTGCAATATATTTTCCACGAACTCATGTCATTTCATTGATGTCACAGCGCCATTTCCATGTTTTGTGTAAGGATATGAATAGCAACATGTTTTAGTTTTATTGTATATTGTATCTATATTGTCATTTTACTTTCAAAATAGCAGTAATCCTTACATTTTTCATAAACTCTTCGGGTTACTTTATAACTGCAATATTTACTTTGACCTTCGAATATGATGACGGGAAATATCTATTTTGTGTGTCATAATTAGAACTATTAAGGGAAACGAAACTATACCCAAAAAAATAGTTCTTTTAAACACAGTCGTTTTTAGCCTATGAGACTAACAAGATGTATTTCTATATTACAGGTATTTAGTCACTCACTGCTTCATCCAACTTTATTGTTGTATAATTTTATCATAGATATTGTTCATTTATGCACATTTGAACTATATTTTTGTATACTGACTTACCAATATTGAAGACATATTGTTTCTCTGAATAGATATTTATCTTTATATCTTTGAGTTAGCAGTTTAACTCTTGCTTCACATTTATAATGAGCACTTCAGAAATGAAAGTGCTATCCAGGGGACAACATTGAATACACTTGTACATGAAAGTTGACTAAGTCCCCCTCTCAAAAATATGGTCCCCCTTGATGAATTTCCCTGAAAATCAATCCAATCCAAGCACCTACTATAAGTAACAATTTCCTAAAGTTTCATGAAAATCCATGAAGAAATTAAAGTGCTATCCAGGCAACAAAACATTGAATATACATGTACATGAAAGTTTACTGTCCCCATCCCAAAATATCATTATGGTCACTTTGACGAATTTCCCTAAAAATCAATCCCATTCAAGCACCTACTATAAGTAACAATTTCCCAAAGTAATGTTAAAATCCATTAAGAAATAAGAGTGCTATCCAGGAAAGAACAGCATGACACACTGACAGACCGACTGACGGGTCAAAAACATGATACCCACCGGCAACTTTGTTGCGTATGATATAATAAATCTCTAAAATGCATTAAGTTTATAATATGTTCTTACACTTTTGCACAGATACAGGATGCTTTGCAACCTTTCCAAAAACCAAAATGAACCAAATCTGGATTTTAAGATGCAATGACATTTTGGAAAAATACATATAAAGGCATAATCCACAGTAGTCCACTTAAATGATATTGAGCATGTAAAATATACATAGAATTCCACACTGATGTCAATGTATGGTTATGTTGCCATACTTATTAGTTTTTATTTTCTTTAAATAAGGTAATTACCTTTAATATTGGAGAAGCAATTGGCATAACAAACATATATCTATATTGTCTTTGAACATTAGCTTTCCATCTGGCACCCCACAATACACTTGGGTCATGTCTTACTTCCTTCCATTTACGTCCTGGTGGGGGTGATGGTATCTTGGAATCCCTGTTTAAAAATAGAAAAATAACAGTTTAGAGAAATATGTACAAATAAATAACATTTATTTTAGGTGAACAAATTGTGCAGTTTTAAAATATGATAAAATATAAAGCTGATGGTAACTTATTAGGTATCAGAGGTTATCTGAAATCTAGAAAAGGTTATTTGGCTTTAGTTTAACAATAATTAAGCACACTCCTAACCAATTGTACACACATTTCTAGATCCCCACCGCGCTATTAATTATTGAAGCATTTTGTGAACATTCAGTTAAGTCAACATTTGACGACAGAATGTAAGATGGTTTCTGAAAATATACTTACATATGACAACATTTCAGAACTAACAGCACAGTGCTAAGAAACAAGTACAAGTGATTACGACAAATTGGAGTTATATAAGCACGAGACTATACGTCTTTAAAACAAACTATTGAGTGCTCAACAAAACCAGAAATCCACTTTATTCAGTGGTCACATTAAAATTTCTGTGTAATAATTTCTGGGTCTTACTCACTTGCTGCAGTTTATAATTACATGCTCAGGTAGTATTCTCTTCTTTAACATTCCTTGTTTAGGATGATTACCACGACCTCTGAACAAATCTGGAGGTTCTACTCTAAAGTTTCCAATTTTTTCTTTTTGTCCATCCATAATACAGGTGCCATATTCTGCCATTATTTCCTCATTTTTCTTTTTCTCAATCTACATAAAGAAAATTACAGTTCTAGAAAATGTTCTCACTTGTACAAGTGTGGACACAAAAAATACATGTAGGTCTCCCTGCATTCCACATCAGTAGTGATAAAAAAATTACTTTATGAGCAACATATAAATAGTATTATACAGCCATTCCATAATAATATTAACAATTAAAATTCAGATGCAGCGAAAAAACTAACCTATCTGGAATTGGTCATTATTGTTTGTTTCTCGATCTTGAGTATTCCAACTACTAATATAAAATTTTTCACACACAAAAAGCGAAAAGTTAGATGAAAAATTATAATTTTTATCAGAGCAGTTAAGTTGGCTGTTATGGACGTTAAATTGCTTATTACAAATTTTTAATTGGAAAACAAGATAGAACTAGGTGTTATTCCATACAATTTTTACTCTTATTTCAGAAAGACGTACAATAATAGAAAACATATAACAAACATTTAATCAATAATGCTATTTATTGGCTCCAAATCTGACATATTAAAATTGGTCTTGTATTTAACAATTATTGAAATTTCAAAACGTCACTTTAGGTGTTAATTGAAATTTTACTTTTTAAACGAAATTAACAAATTGCTGTAAATTTTTGTTGTTGTAAACATGTTTAAGACTTGAAGAGACATTGGTTTGGTCGTAAAGCACCTTAATCAAATATATAATGAGCTGAATGTTACTTATGGAATTTTGTTACGGTTTTCAAATTTTATTTAAACTGAGATAAATCAACTATTTGCCACAAAATACTTTTAAATGGACACAAACATAACATATTAACAGATATCTTTAAAAAAAATTAAACAAGTATCAACAATTTCTTTCCGTTACGGAAGTTAGTGTATTTAATATTTTGGTCAATATTCTAATGGCTTTTGAGAAGTTTGTATTTCAAACTTCTCAAAAGCCATTAGAATATTGTTCATTTCCTCCTGTGGAATTTTCAATGATCTGCTTGTTTTGCCAACAGGTGCTGGGCTATCTGTTAATCGGTGAATAATGTTATGTGGAGTTATCCAAATTTCATCCCTTTGACGAGGCCATTTGAACGTATTGATTAGTTTCCCCGACTTCTCCATAAAGTTAATGAGTAATTCCCCATCTTCGTTGTCCAATTCTTCCAATGTACCAACTGGAATTATAAACCGAAGTTGTCCAATTCTTCCAATGTACCAACTGGAATTATAAACCGCCGCTACCAAGTCCCCTTCATTTGCTATTGTGACATCTTTTTTCTGTCGCTTTGCTGGTGGTTCCTCGTCATTAGGTCTGTTGGCATCGTCTTCAACAGTCGCTTCTTGGACTAGAGCTTCAGGTACTATATCCTCTTGGTTCCTCTCAATATCATCTTGATTTCTAAGGAGACTGTGCTTAACATACCCTTCACAGTTTGATGTTGATATGTCAGCTATGCATTCGGCGCAATAACATGATACATTTCTTGTAAAAAGTTCCGTGTTGGATGCAGCAGACACAAAGTGAACTTTAAAAGTTCCAGTTACAGGACGAACAGCTGGGCGGTCAGAGAGGTTTTTTTCTGCTTCATTGTAATCCTGCTGCGTATACAAAAAGTATCTAACCTTACTTCCAGTCTCTTCAGAATGAGTTGCCCAGGCGAAGAAATCATCTGCATTTTGTATGGAACATTTGCCATGCTTTACTGCATCTCCTGCGGATCTTTTCACACTTGCGCCCAATCCGTCACACGGACCTTTCCCGTGACCGGATTCTTGGTAGTTCCATCTCGCATCAATTCCGAATTCATCCTTGTGTTGTGTGATCATTTGAAATATGGTTTTATTTCGATACTGACTTGTTGGCGAATCAGTTAGATAATGAATAGTATTTAAATCATTACACTCTTCTTTCAGTTTTGGAATGAGTTTAAGGAGTATAGCATAAACTGCTGACGTGTTGTGAGACATCACGTCAGAGATTGCTACATAGCTTTGTATTGCCTTGCTCATGCCTGCTGGAAAGTATGCCACCATTGTATGCAGTGAAATAACAGGAGCATTCCAGTACGCCGACTGGACTTCTTCAACTGATGCACATTGGAAGTTCTCAGCAAAGTCCATCCAGACGACTACTTCCTTCTCTGGTAGACTTTCCCTCAATTTTCTGAGCTCCTTGTATTGGTGTTGCACTCTCTCAACGTGTTCACGGAATTCTATCAGGTCCTTGTTTAATAACTTTATAAAATCTTCCTTCGGTAATTCGGTTTCTACTTCTCGGTGACGAAATTTGTTTCCTTCTTGAACTCTCTTCCAGTGTTTGAAGCTCACTGTGTCTACCTCCACTTCTCTGGTCTTTGTGATTATTGTCTCATTTGTCTGATTTTGTCTGATGAAATCATCTGGATTCTTTGGACAGTGAACTCCTATACTATTGATTGCTCGCATTTTCAGGGCCATGTTCTGATGTCTTGAACAAAGACATGTTTTTCTGCTGGCGAAATTTGCAAGAAGAATATTCTGTGGTCGAAACGAATAAAAAAGTGATCTTGATATCTGTAATCTTGGATTTTCTAACGTGAATTTAAAGTACAAATTGTGCATGTAATCTGATAGCACGTGCTTTTGTTTCAAACTTTCTTGAACTTTCTTAAACTTTCTTAGTGTCCTTCTTTCCAGGTAGAACGGAACTATTATCTTCTCTCTCTAAGAATGCTACGACTTTGTTGCGCAAGTTGATGTTTTGATTGGACATTTTTCTTCTAACGCAAAGCTTGGCCACTTTCTGTCTACACACACCTATTGACTTTGCTAGTTTTGACCTGCATCTGTACTTTTTTACCAATCCTTTCCATATCATTGCAGTGTTTAGTGTTTTCTTCTTTCCTTTTAAGTTATCCTTTAATTCATTAAGAACCGTATTTGTAAGAAGAATCTTGCGTCTTACTTGTATTAATTTGCGTCGAACTTTTGTGTTGAGAGCAAGCTTATTTAATCCTAGAGTTTTCATTTCTTTCTTCGTTTTAGATCGAGGAGTGTCAACAAAAGTTCGCTCTCTTTTTCTGTATCTGAGCTTTCGAACTCATTTCGTGTCTGTTGTTTCCTTATTCTTTCAATCCTTTTTTGTAGTCTTTTGTTTGCTCTTAAAAGATTCTGATTCTTGTGTCTTAGTTCCTGGTTGTTTCTATATGCTTGTCTAAGGGATCTCCTGTATGTTTTTCTAAGGCCAGTGGATTTTTTCGTGTTTTTCTGGATAATTCCTGGCAATTTGACAATCATGACATCTGATGATGTACTTGGAGAATTGGGTGTATTGTTACATGTATCCGTTTGTTTCTTTTTGTCATTGTGTTTTTTAACTCGTTTAAGTATTTCTGCTCTCCTTTGTTTCAGTTCTGCTGGCTTGAGTCTGGAGGTCGGTACATAGGATTGTCTTTTTCTCTTTGCTTCTTTTTCCAAATACTTCGTAGCATCTTTTTGTTTTTGCTTTTCACGCCATCGGCGTTGTCTTTCTGCATTCGAAAGTTGCATTCTGTAAACAAAACATTTTATTAGCAAAATCGGTACTTCTACAATACAAAGACACGAATAAATAAGAGTTTATGGGGTGGCAGACAATAATTTTCACTATACTATTTCTTGTACAATACTAGAATTTTTGATTGAGTTATTGGTTAACATCCATAACTTTTTATTAACTTCCGTAACAAGCTTTTTAGAATCTTTGCTTCAAATTATAGCAGGTGTCATAGTGCATTTTAACATCCGTAACGAATTATTAAGATAACCAGGTCCACAAACCATCCAATTCGAACAATAACAGGTGGGAAATGATAGGAGGAATATATTAATGCAAAATAATTAACACGGTGATTAGTTTAAGTATTCATTATTGGAGATTTCACTCGTGTTCAAATATTATTAACCTGCGTAACATCAGCGATATTAATTATACGGACTTTTTTCTATCATCACCGGTTTTGTTCTGCATAAAACCAAAATCTAAACAAATAAGTGATATTGGTGTAGTGTAAAACAATATATTTATTTGTTTTTTTCTAATCTATAATCGTGTTTATCTCAAGTCAAAATAGTTATAAAAGCTTACCTGGTAACTTTAAAAAGTGTATCCTAATCACATTTAATAGGTGACATCGTGTCGTCTGCTTAACTGGAATACTTCCGGCGGTGATTATAAAACCAAATCAATGCAATTTGTTCCTTTATATTGAATATATAGGAACATTACTCTATTACGTGACGAAGGTTAATGTTATGGAAGTTAAAACAAATTCTTTTGTTCAAAATTGTTGAACTCAATTTATCGTATAAAATAAATTAAATGCGTTTTTTTAATGTTGAGAATGCGTGGTATGTAGTAGACTTTATTTTTAAATATTCCGAACTTCGAACATTGAAATATGTTCGCTATGTATGTTAAACCCTTGTATGCGACAATGCAATTTTCAGTTAACATGGTTTGTCAAGAAAATTAATCAATGCCGGTTATATTCTAATGTTAAAAATCATTGTATAGCATCAATACACTTCTTCAAAATTTATTATACTTGTGCATATCGCCTACGCAAATACCTACAACGGGGTTCTAAAGTGTTGTTATGGATGTTAATAGCATAAATGCGACATCCGTTATGATTATCGTAAGTCTAAAATGTAACGTTGTATCAAGTTTATCTTGTATGCTATCAAAAGATCAATATCTCTTGTATAAAATAAGTACCAGACATGTTTGTTGTTCTCCGTCTGACACTATTCTAACCTAATAGTTATTTTAGTTACATAAAAAGCGACATGGTTAAAAAGGGACTAACTGGTTGACGTTCGCAGCATAAATGTAAAAAACTATCGATTTATTTTACAAAAATCATACCTATTTTCATCATTCACGCTGCCGTTTTACAACAGAGTACACAATTTCTGTATAACGCGTTATATAAAAAGTTTGAATAGAGGCGACCGTGACAAGTTAAAATTGTTAACATTATTCTGGAATCACCGTATAATGTCATCAAATAAAATATGTTACATAATTTCTATACAGACTGTCATGTGCTGGTGGCAAGCAACCTATACCAGCTATTATTATCCTGCATAGTTAATGCGGAAATGACCGTCATATAATATAAAATCTGAATGCAGGTACCAGACAGTGAAATTGAGATCAAGGCCAGATGTCACTTTCATCAGCATCCTATAAACTAAATACTGTGGTTTCATTTATTTTCGTGGGTATCAATTTTCGTGGTTGGAGGAAAAAAGACATTTCGTTGAATTCTTAAATTCGTGGTTCGCGGAATCGAAATAAATAAAAAATGAAAGATGTGGGAATTGATTACAAATTTTCGGTATTCACAAACAGTGTTAGTCTGTACACTTTCTAATACGTCATTTTCAAGACGTAATCGCTCTCGGGATGTGATTTGATTTGATTTAAATGTATTTTATTCATGAAATACATGAATTGGATTGGATGTGACAATTGTAATGGTGATCACGGGATTTCATAGAAATTTACGGTACTGTAGTGGAAAGCGTCGACATTAAAACGAAATGAACCGGCTTAAGAAAATCGATGCAACACAAAACCTGTTCTTTGTTGTTGAGTGGTGCAAAGCCCACACTAAACATAAATTTATGTAAGGGGTTGCGTTTTATGTGGTTTGTAAACACAATTTCAAAACACGGTGCGTTGAGTAAAGTCCCCTAAATAAAATTATGCGATACAATATATCACATGATAGTGTACATCTAACTACATATCTTGAAAACGTCGTATTGGCTGTTTTATTTTTAAAGGAACATGAAGTAATAAAGATTAAAAAGAATTTGATTCATAGCCGTAAACATAATTAATAAACATGTCATTTTATTAAAACCAATCTAAATAAACAGTTCATTGTAAATCCGTCGTACATTCCCTGGGGCAAAGATTAAGTTTGTTTGTTTGACAATAAATTTTATGATATAATTAGTGTTTTTTAAACATGGAAATCATTATAAAAGTGTTAAAAAATAAATTGCTTTATCGATCGCTATCTCAATTAAGAAAGTTAAGAAAATATTTGTGTATACATCAACACTTTACAACGGAAATGCACAACAGGAAGTACGTTCATTACTCACGGGATTACGCAATTAAAACTAACAACGATGTGTTTTTTATCAATTTTATTTCTGTTTAGTGTCATAAACACAATAAAGTTGTTCATAATGCAAAATTGTCATATCTATCGAAAACATCAATATAATGATGCATGTTGAACATCAGTTGTCATTATCCAGGTGACAACCGTCCCATAGCAGGTTCTCATGTCGGCTTACCGTCATTATAGATTTCTAGAGGCAATTATTCGTTGAATTCTTAATTTCGTGGTTTGCCCCCACCCTCGAAAACGACGAAAATTGAAAAAATGAAACCACAGTATTGTCATTCTGATATACATGGTTACAGAGAAACTGACGATCCAAAAATGTTAACATTGTCTAGGACCATGAAACTTAGGTCAAGGTCAGTTGACACCCACTAGATTATTATGCACATTTCATCAGCAACCTATAAGCTTACATATTGCCATCCTAATGTGCATCGTTGCTGAGAACTTTAAAAATCACTTACATTTAAATGAGGTCTATGGGCTATGAAATTGAGGACAAGATAAGGTGACACCCACCCAACTGTCATGTACCTTTCGTCAGCAACCAATATACACCAAATATTGTCATCCAACATACATGGTTACTAAGGCACTGACTTAATTCAGTAGCTTTGACATAGTCACTAGATGTTGAAACTAAGGTCAAGGTCAGAAACCTAACAGATAGTCATGAACCGCTCATTAGCAACCTATATATATATTGCCATCCATGTACATTACTGAAGAACTGACCTAATCCAATAACTTATTTTTGTTATTACAGATAGTATTTGTTTTTATTTTGTTAGAACTTTATACAGAATTATGCAAAACCATGGAGAAAAAATAACACTGGAGACAATACCTGCTTCTCTTCTTTTGATCTTGATTTCTTCTCTTCTAATTTCCGTTTGAAGTAAGCATAAATTTCCTTAAAATTGCATTTTTTCAAATCAGTAATGATTTCACGTTCTTCTGATGTCATGACCTGCAAATTGAAAATATCCCATTATATTTTTTTGTTACAACAATCAAAACCAAAGCCATAATAATTTAGAATTATCAGATGAAATTATTTTGATCATTCATAAACAACTTTCACTAATCATTGAAATAACATTTCACAGGATACAGTTTGTTTGTTTGTTTGTTTGAATGATGTTTAACGCCACTTTCAGCAATTTTTCAGCTATTTCATGGCATCTAGTTTTTATTGGGGGAGGAAGCCGGAGTACCCGGAAAGAACCCCAGACCTTCGGTAGCATACAGTGAAATTTAAACAGGGCCCAGCGCCATAAAACCTACCTGAGTAAAAAATTTTTGCTCAGCATGAGAATTTACTCAACTACCATGACAACAAGGGAAAAGGCTAGATTTGATTGGATGAAATTGAGAATAAAAAAGTTCTCAGCAAAAAAAATGTTTATGGCGCTGGGCCCAGATGTCTCATGTCTTTAAGTTGATCAATGTTAACAATTTAATATTTTTACCTTTCTCCAGTCCTTGAAAAAATTATTGTTAAAGACATCAATTGATGTGTAGTCAAGGTCCAAGATTCTAGCATAAAAGGTAGCAACTTCTTCCGTCTCTTGCGTAAGCTTCATCTCGTTTTCTACAGCATATACATTTCTAATATTTGTATTCGTGTTTATAATAATTTGTTTAAAATATCATCAATATATCTAGCTTTCAAAATTTCTTTTTATCTACTTCTAAGATTACTTACAAATCTGACTGAAAGAAGCTGTACTGTTAAGTGAAAGCAGCTGTCTTTAGCAGAAATGTTTTTAAAAACTTTTTCATCAAATGCCACTCAACATTCAAATTTAATGATAACTTTCAGCATAAACTCATATGATTTTTGTTTCCATATGCCCTGTGTTGAACGTATCATGTATGGCCCACAAAGCACAGTCCAACTTTTTATTGAAAGTTAGTTTAAATTCCATAAATATGAACCACTTTTGTTTGACATCTTACCATTGTAATAAAACTTGACATTATCTGGGAGAGGTTCATAGTCAGGAGCAAACAAAACTCCTTTATGTTCCAAAAATCTCCATTTGATGTCTTCCTCATGCATTTCTTCCTCTTCCTGCCTACATGTACATTACAAATTTTGTTAATATTTGTTGTTTCAGATTAAGTGGTCTTAACACATACACAATAATTCTCCAGTCAAGACATAGCTCTTCATACATAAAATTTATACAAATGACTAGCTATTATCATACAAGTTAAACTGACCTTTGTGTGATTTATATGCCATGAAGCTATCAAGGTAATCCAAGTTCAAATTCTGTGTCCAAAAAGGTATTAGCATTAAATAATACCATCCTAAAACTGCATTAGACTCTCTGATATTAATCGGCAACACAGACTGGAATTTTCTAATCAGTAAGTTAGTCATTTGGTCTAATAAATCTATAAATTATAATTTTATTTATGCATGCATCACTTACAAAATGACAGTCATTTTTAGTGTTACTTTTGTTAACTTTATGTTGGAGCTATGAATTATGGTTATTAATATAAACACTCCACCTCCTCTGTCAACTATTACCTTGCAGATAGAGGTTGGTCATCTTCATCATCAGATTCTGGCAATTCTCTCTTAACAGGTTTTTCTTTCTTAACTCTCTTTGACTGAAGAATGACAAACACATTTCATAGAAAAAGTAACATTCAAGTTAATGTTTAAAAAAAACAATTTTTTTTTATACAAATCTCTTACTGTGCTTCCTTGTTTTTAGAGCAAGTTCCTAATAATTGCTGAACTATAAATAAATCCAAACTGCAAATTTTCTTTTATTATTGTTTATTTCTTAGAATGAAACATATGTTCTCTAGCTTGTATAAAATGACCTACTAGTAGACCATGAAATTTTCTTTAGCTTTTTTACAATGACCTACACTGTGCGATGCACTAGCAGACATAAAGATTTACCATGACCTACCAGATGTACAGTGTCTTCACTCATAGGTTCTTCTTTCATGAATAAAGACTTTACAGGTGTTGCCTCTTTAACTGGAGATTTGGGCTCCAACCTCACATCTATATTCATAGTTAATTTTTGGCCTTCGTCATCTGTTTCATTTATTTGTACTTTAGTAACATTTGCTACAGCCTGCTTCTTTTCTTCTCTGTTCTTTTTGTTTTCTCTGTGCTTTTCTTTGTGCTTGTCACCTTCTGTCTTGTCATCACCATGTTCTCTGTGTTTATCAGAACTTTCTCTATGCTTATCTTTGTCTCTTTGTTTTTCACTAGAACTACTACTTGATCTGTGCTTTTCTTCAGAGCTGCTGCTTGACTTCAGTCTCTCTTGCTCCTTATTAGAACCACTTTCTTCTTGTTTGTCTTTTCCTATGCATGAACATACAGAGCCCATCTTTGTGTTTATCAGTTGTTATGCTCCAATGATGAGAACAAATATAGGGATTGTCCATGGACTGGCTAGAAGATGAAGAACTTTGATCTTCTGTGTACTTATTGCTGGGGTTGTTGCTTCCTTCATTATATTTACTGCTGTAGCTGCAGTTCCCTTCCTTATGTTCACTGCTGGAGGTGCTGCTTCCTTCCTATATTTATTGATGGAGCTGCTGCTTCCTTCCAATGTTTACCGCTGGAGTTGCTGATTTCTTCCTGTTAATTTCTGGAACTGCTCCTTCCTTTCTATATTGTTTACTGCTGGAGCTGCCTCTTTCCTTTATGTTACTGCTGGAGCTACTGCTTCCTTCCTTATTTCTGTACTGCTAGAGCTACTGCTTCCTTTCTATGTAGTTTACTGCTGGAACTGCTGCTTCCTTCCTTATATCTGTACTGCAAGAGCTCCTGCTTCCTTTCTATGTTGTTTACTGCTGGAGCTGCTGCTTCCTTCCTTATATCTGTACTGCTAGAGCTACTGCTTCCTTTCTATGTTGTTTACTGCTGGAACTGCTGCTTCCTTCCTTATATCTGTACTGCTAGAGCTACTGCTTCCTTTCTATGTTGTTTACTGCTGGAGCTGCTGCTTCCTTCCTTATATCTGTACTGCTAGAGCTACTGCTTCCTTTCTATGTTGTTTACTGCTGGAGCTGCTGCTTCCTTCCTTATATCTGTACTGCTAGAGCTACTGCTTCCTTTCTATGTTGTTTACTGCTGGAGCTGCTGCTTCCTTCCTTATATCTGTACTGCTAGAGCTACTGCTTCCTTTCTATGTTGTTTACTGCTGGAGCTGCTGCTTCCTTCCTTATATCTGTACTGCTAGAGCTACTGCTTCCTTTCTATGTTGTTTACTGCTGGAGCTGCTGCTTCCTTCCTTATATCTGTACTGCTAGAGCTACTGCTTCCTTTCTATGTTGTTTACTGCTGGAGCTGCTGCTTCCTTCCTTATATCTGTACTGCTAGAGCTACTGCTTCCTTTCTATGTTGTTTACTGCTGGAGCTGCTGCTTCCTTCCTTATATCTGTACTGCTAGAGCTACTGCTTCCTTTCTATGTTGTTTACTGCTGGAGCTGCTGCTTCCTTTCTTATATCTGTACTGCTAGAGCTACTGCTTCCTTTCTATGTTGTTTACTGCTGGAGCTGCTGCTTCCTTCCTTATATCTGTACTGCTAGAGCTACTGCTTCCTTTCTATGTGGTTTACTGCTGGAGCTGCTGCTTCCTTCCTTATATCTGTACTGCTAGAGCTACTGCTTCCTTTCTATGTTGTTTACTGCTGGAGCTGCTGCTTCCTTCCTTATATCTGTACTGCTAGAGCTACTGCTTCCTTTCTATGTTGTTTACTGCTGGAACTGCTGCTTCCTTCCTTATATCTGTACTGCTAGAGCTACTGCTTCCTTTCTATGTGGTTTACTGCTGGAGCTGCTGCTTCCTTCCTTATATCTGTACTGCTAGAGCTACTGCTTCCTTTCTATGTTGTTTACTGCTGGAGCTGCTGCTTCCTTTCTTATATCTGTACTGCTAGAGCTACTGCTTCCTTTCTATGTGGTTTACTGCTGGAGCTGCTGCTTCCTTCCTTATATCTGTACTGCTAGAGCTACTGCTTCCTTTCTATGTGGTTTACTGCTGGAGCTGCTGCTTCCTTCCTTATATCTGTACTGCTAGAGCTACTGCTTCCTTTCTATGTGGTTTACTGCTGGAGCTGCTGCTTCCTTCCTTATATCTGTACTGCTAGAGCTACTGCTTCCTTTCTATGTTGTTTACTGCTGGAGCTGCTGCTTCCTTTCTTATATCTGTACTGCTAGAGCTACTGCTTCCTTTCTATGTTGTTTACTGCTGGAGCTGCTGCTTCCTTCCTTATATCTGTACTGCTAGAGCTACTGCTTCCTTTCTATGTTGTTTACTGCTGGAGCTGCTGCTTCCTTCCTTATATCTGTACTGCTAGAGCTACTGCTTCCTTTCTATGTTGTTTACTGCTGGAGCTGCTGCTTCCTTCCTTATATCTGTACTGCTAGAGCTACTGCTTCCTTTCTATGTTGTTTACTGCTGGTACTACCTCCTCCCTTTATATGTTTACTGCTGTAGCTGCTGCTTCCATGCCTATATCTTTACTGTGAAACTCCTCCTTCCTTCTTATATGTTTACTGCTGGAATTTCACTACTGGAACTTTCTGAGCTACCATTGTGTTGGATGCCTAAATTGTATAAAAACAGCCAGTCAAAGCACAAAAACATTTATTCTATATTTCAGCTGAAGTTTAACCTGCCAATAACATTATGCCCACCAGTGAGCAAAGAAATAGATATTTTAATTGGTACATGTTATAAGAATATAAGAACATAAGGTGGACAGAAGGATTGTTCAGTTAGTCATGCAATATTTTACCCCACCCCCCACTTCGCAAGGACCACCTAACAATTTAAAACTTTTATTGGCTTTTAACAATACATTCTCTTTGATTTACAATATTTAATAGATGGTTTTTTTGTATTGTTCTTATGATTAATTTTGTTATTTAAAATTTTACTCTGAGTAATACAGTTTTTAATGTAAAAAGCAAAAAATGGTAATTTGTCAAAAATGTCACTCAAGGGCATTTAACTCCTACAAGGGGTCATCTGACAATTTCAGATCAACAAAATTGAATTGCGGTACATGTCTTGCTGATCATTTTGCAATTTACATTTTCACTCTAGCTGTTATAGTTTTCAGCTTACAGAACAAATACTAAAAATTTTATAAAAAATTGGCATTCAAGGACAATAACTCTTATATGGAGTGGTCTGAAAATTTGGGACCCATTATGTGTTTTGTAGGGATTGTCTAGCTGATTATTTACACAATTTACAATGTAAATCTAGTCATTATATGTTCTTATATGATTGTTAGTATAATTATTGTGTATCCTATTATGATGAAATAATGTTTTTAATAAATTAAAAATCTTAAAAGTATTTAAGTTATATTGTAAAAATCATAGAATGTGTCCATGGGACACAGATTCCCCCCACTAAATGAAGTCCCAAACAGGAAGTAGTTGTCTGACAGGTCTGAAAGTCGCTTAGGACGTACAGCTTGTGATACTAAACCACCCTGCCAAATTTCAAATTGTTCTCATGTACGGTTTCTGAGACAAGCTTGATGGAAATTCGACATGAGTCGGACATGAGTAAAATTAATGCCCCCCTCACTCTCCACCCCACCCCACCCCACCCACCCTTTCGACATATCTTCGCGGGGGCATAAAAACTGAAAATTGTGTTAGAGATCGTAATTTAAAGTAAGTTAATTCTACAGGTTATAATTGTCATACAACTTCGGAGTAAAAGGAACTTTTGTGGGGCATAATGTGCTGAGCAGTTTGAAGTTATTGTTTTTATCTATAGCTATTATAATTTTTGAGATTTGACCAAAATTGTGTGTTCACAGCCATGTCCTTTTTGCAGTAACAACCATCTTTGTCCATTGATCAAGACCCTAGGTACCGTAAGGATGTTTGTGGCCAAGTTTAAAAAAAATTTAGCGCTGTGCTTTCAGAGAAGATTTTAGCAAGAGTTACTGATGGATGAAAGACGGATGCCTAGTATGGCAAAAGTTCACATGGACCTGTGGTCCAGGTTAAGCTTAAAAGGGTTTTCTTTGCTGCAGCCACTCTTTAGAACAGCCTTCCAGACTATTTCAGGCCAGAAAATAGCTTTTGCTCTATTTAAAAGCCTAATTCAGTTCTTGAACAGTTCTGAATGCTGTTGCTCTACATTTAAATAGTTTGATTTGCTTTTCAGTTTTGCTATATTTGTAACTTCTCTTTAAAAAATTTATTATATGGTTGTGTCTATATTAATCGATTGTTTTGTTGCTGCTCACCAGTAATCCTGTGTCTGATAATATTGAAACAAACTTTTATACACAGGCATGTTATGGGATACCAGAGATTTTAATAATAAATGTAGACATTTTTGTGAAAGAAATAATTTAACACTTCTGCAGTCAAAATACAAATGTTAATAAAAATGTGACTGCATTATCTTTGTTCAGTATTTGTGCAGAGTATGATTCAAATAATACATTTAATTACGGTCTCCCATCTGGATTGCTTACCTCTGTTACATTTATGTATAAACATTTATTTTCAATTATAACTTGTTTAAATGTTTATCAACCCATTGGCATTGCTGAGAATTTTAGTGAACTTTTCAATAAAATTCCTGATCAGAGTTCTATTATTGAACATGTGCTTGGCAAAACCTTTGTCTTCAACATCCTGAATATGTTTACTATAGGTTAAACAAATCAATCAATCAGTCTTTACTGGTCGACTAACATATGCCTAATAATTGAGCCACAATAAAAAAGGCAAATCTCTGTCAAAATTAAAGTTTGAAGTATATGACAGTATAATTCAGAAAACTAAATTTAGGTATCAAAACAGTCTATATTATATACAGTAGAGTGATAGACGTATCAAATGCTCATCTGATGTAATTCTTTTGAGTTGGATTTCATGTCTGTTGAACTGACACGAACTTAAGACGATTGATTAATTCTTTAAAATGGCGTTTGGTATTCTACATGTGTCATGATCGTTATTATCAAAAAAATAAATGGACCTGTGTGACTATGCACTGTTGATGTTCGGAACACACCGAGACAATTTGTTGGTTTCAAGCGTACTCGGAAGGAAGCCGTTGATAATGACAACAAGGACGGGCGGTTTTTATGAAAATAACAAAGTATTCGAATTTCTTTGTATTGCAATCGTTTTTATTATTATTGCGTTTATTGATTCGGGAAATATATAAACGTGTTCAGTGTCGAAACTTATGTAGAAGTCGATACAATTTTTTAAAGACTAATATAAAAAATTATTACGTCAGGCAAACAGTTTCGGCGTGTAAGTTATGGAAATCTTTCATGTTTGTCAATAAATAATGTTAATTTCTCTTAAATTGTTTGAATCGGTCAGTATACGACAGGAAACCATATTATGTATTCGTATGGGCGCAAATCACGAAACCTATTTTCCCTCCAAATCCACTTTAAATTTGTAACATTCAATTCAAGTAAATTTTATTTTTAACCGGTAAGACATATATAGGATCTTACATTGGTACGAGTGGATTATCGGATTTCTCCAATCGAGATAGTTAAATTATGGAATTTTAAGTCCGAGCCTTGGCGAGGACTTAAATTTCCATATAGAGATTGGAGAAATCCGATAATCCAAGAGTACTAATGTCGTGACTAATGTAAGATTCAGTTTCTCTAATTTTAAAGAGTATTCAATTTGCGAAACGAAGTACAAATTCTCCCAACGTTTTACGTTCATGACGTGAATACGCAGTAAATTGAAGGTGGTTTGTTTATGACGTCATGAGTTCTTATTGTGACGTTATTATTTTTAACCAATCAAATGCTGAGAACAACAAATTCACTACAATCGGATCACCTCGGTTATTTCCGCCTATGGTCGGAAAGTAATCTCGGAGGTCAATCGGAACATCTCTCGGTCATTTCCGTCAAGGGTCGAGAAAGTGACCTAACCTGGTCCCCTGGTGTAATATTTTTCATTTACGCAAGCTTCACTTTCAAATATAACCCCAGGTCACCACCAGTTTACTACCCAGTTTGATTGGTTGTTTAAAACGCCATGTTTAAGCTAACTTTTCGCGCGTTTTGTTCTGTCGGAAATTTCTGTCAGAATACTATTTCAATAAAGTAGCTACCTACTTCTTGTTTTCCGGCTTTGGAGTTAGACTGACCATTCCCCGTAGAGTTATTTCCACAAACCAGACATAAATCTATAAGAGCATTCCTTTGATAAACTGTATTTTTATTTGAATTTGATTACCGGACGCCGTACGTTACGTCATAATGCTTTGTATCGGAATTACGTCAGTTACAGTTAAGACTGACGTAAATTTTGAGACATTCCGAATGTTGCAAACCGGTCAAAATTTTGACCGGATTCATTGCTGGTGACCTGACTGTATATTCGAACCGGAAGTCCGCTTACGGTATTGAGAATATTTAGTCAGGTTCCCAGACTAGAAAGTGACCTCGGAGGTAAGTGATCTCCATTTTGAACTATTTTCAGTGATTTCAAAGAATTTGTGACGTCACAAGTTCGTTTGTGACGTTTCAGTTCATTCATTTGATTGGCTTGTCATTGACGTTTAGTTGATTGTTACTGATGACGTCAGATTGTAAACAATAACTTATCCATTTCATGGCACTAAAAATAATGTTGTTGTGTAAACAGGCTAACCGCATCACATTTGGACCGATTTTTGGTCCATATCCATACACTTACCTCCGAGATTACTTTCCGACCATAGGCGGAAAGTAATCTCGGAGGTAAGTGTATGGATATGGACCAAAAATCGGTCCAAATGTGATACGGTTAGCCTGTTTACACAGCAACATTATTTTAGTGCGATGAAATATATTACCCTTTAATTATTCAACTATACAGATCTTTTATCGAACAGAACAAAAAATCGGATAGAAGATTGCATTTTTTAAATTTAAATTCGCTAAACTGCCAAAAAATTCCTTCTCCGACAATGGTTTAAATGGATAAGTATTTAATTACAATCTGACGTCATCAGTAACAATCAACAAACCGTCAATGACAAGCCAACCAAATGAATGAACTGAAACGTCATAAACGAACTTGTGACGTAACAAATTCTTTGAAATGACTGAAAATAGTTCAAAATGGAGATCACTTACCTCCGAGGTCACTTTCCCGACCCTTGACGGAAATGGCCGAGAGATGTTCCGATTGAAATTCACTAGTGACGAGAAATATTTTTTCCACACCGGTCAAGCGGTGGAAATATTACGTCAAAATTAGAGAAAAAACGATAACAAATTTATATACATAACATAAGTTCGTTTGGTGAATGTCAGTTAAACGTCGTAAATTGGTTGCAAAAAAACGTTAAGAAACCATCCATTTTTTTCGTAAAAATAACGTTATATAGTAACGTTATTGCAACTAAAAACATACCTTTTATCGACGTTTCTACGACGTAAAATTGTTTGCTGGGTAGCTGGTAAGACAAAACGATAACAAATTTATATACATAACATAAGCTCTATCTTCAGCTTTTAAAACCGACATTTAGACATATGAGTACAAACAAGCAAAGCAAACAATACATTGCATACATAAAATCAGTGGTAAAAGCATGTTCAAGTACAAAATACAGAAATACAGTACATTAAATCATGCAGAGATTTTCTCATATATATATATATATATTATATACATATAATTTCATCCAATCAAATCTATCCTTTTCCCTTGTTGTCATGGTAGTTGAGCAAATTCTCATGCTGAGCAAACATTTTTTACTCAAGTAGGTTTTATGGCGGTGGGCCCAGGTAAGATACATTTAAGCGCATAAATACGAGCAGACATGGGGAAAATGAAAGCAAATTAGCAGAAAAAGCAAAAAAATATATTAATAGCATACACAAGCATCAAAAAGCACACATGTTTACATCTTAAAAAAATAAAACGATGTAAGCATAGCCAAAGCATACGCAGCATTGAAAGGAGCACTAGAGATTTCAGACACTGGTGAGCTCAGGGATGCCAAACTATATCTAACAACAAAAAGAACAATTACAAGCCATCCGTTCCCATCTACTGATTAAACCCTTAGATTGATTTAAAACACATATCTCCTCTCAGATCTTTTTGGAGTTAATTCCATAGTTTGGCAGCTGAGTGTAGATCATACCTTGTTTTATTAACGTTTGGTTTGGCTGCTATATTTGAATATCTAAAAGAATACAAACTCTGTTTAATAGATATAAGATCATGTAAGTATACAGGGGATTTTTTGTTAGTTATTTTTAAAATTTGTATAGCTAAAAGACGTAGTCTTATTAGACGTAATTATGGCATCTTAGATTTAATAAGTAGGTCTTCGTATGTACCACTATCGTCGTTACAGATAAATCTTAAGGCCCTTTCTTGATTTTTTTCTAGTTTTTTGTTGCCTTTTTTCGCTACAGAAATGCCACACTATGAGACAATAATTAAAATTTGATAGAATAAAAGTATAGTATATAGTGAGTCGACCCTATTTGTTGAGGTGTTTTCCGATTCTTTTTAAGACATTTAATTGTTGGGAGTCTTTTTCGTTACAGTCGCTTAAAAAAGTAGATGGCTTGATTTGTAATAATTTTTTACTCATTTGATCTTATACAAAATGTATTTAATCACAATTTTGTTAGTGTACCAATCAATGAATCGTCAAGAGGGCATATATTTAATATCCATGTCGCCATTGTCAGGAGAAAACTCTATAGGTTCTTGGAGTTATTACTTTCTATTTTATTATCATTGAAGATACTAATAGATTTACAGGCTTTTGATGTCGTTTTGTATATAAAGAATTCATTAGAAATTATTCTAATTCTGGCCCAAACGATAAAGTTTGTTCAATATTAATGTCTTAAATCTGAGGCGCGTATGGTTAAGGAGAAAAATACATTGTACTTATTTATACTAAAGGTAAATAGGATAATTGTCACTGCTATTTAGTTTTTTTTCAACATATGTATATCGTAGATATTTATCTGGTCAGCTACAATGATTCAACTTTCACAGATTTCGAAGCTCATCTGAAATTGTAGGAATGAAACATATATACGTTGCCGAAACATACGTTACACTCTCACCCGGAACTACCATCTAGATTTCACATAGTATCTTAAAATGAACGATTGATACGTTAAATGTTTACGCTATTTCAAAATAACTCTAAATAGATGTTGCAAGCAACAATAAAACACTTCTGAGACCCATAATTGGTAAGTCTAATGACATCCAATATTACCTATACTTTTCTTTACTAGCACCTGACAATTTCGCGTTTATATACAAACCTCATCCCTCAGAATAAGTAAATGTAAATTATAGCATGTCGTTCCTTGATATACCAATATAGTAGAAACATTCGTTACCATCTGTGACGTAAGTTACGGAATTTTTTTTTATGGTATTAATAGCTGTTTCACGTTTCCAGATGATCTATTTAAAATGTAAATTATGCTAACTTCTTTATAATTAATAGAAAGAAACTATATATATATATATATACATGTATATTCAAATATTTATATATCCAATGAAATAAGCATTTTACTTTATACATGAAATATCCTCTATGATGTGTCTTTCTTTCACTAGTGTTGAAAGTACATTTTATTTGCATATTTTGACGGAAAATAACATGCAAAATAGGCTATCTAAAAACAAAAAATACAAAAATAATCAATGCTATTTTTTAACGCATAGTAACGTATATTTTAACACTGAAACCGAGTTATTGGGGTTTTTTGTTCTTGAATAAAGATGGCATTAAAAAAGAGCGGAAAAACATTTAAAAAACTACTGTCAAAGATAAAAACAGAATTAATCAACTATATTAAGATGATTTGAACAAATTTTAAGACTGTTTTCAAAGCATTGAAACATACGTTAACGAAATAAGTGAAATATGTTCAGAAATTTCCACTACTTCCAAAAAGATCTTATTTAATTTAGTAAATCATATTACAATTACTCAATCTGTACAAGATAGCACTTTTCATTTGACAATTTAACGGGTTTTGTTTCATGCAGAGATACTTTAAGTTACATACGTTCCTATCCGTAGATATGGAGATTTTAACACCTGAAGTGCGCCGAGTACGCCCTGAGGCGAAGCAGAAGGGTGTACAGGGGTACTGAAGGTGTTAAAATCTCCATATCTACGGATATGAACGTGTATAACGTATTTAACCCTGGCTGTAGTTTGAAATGGTGGATTTTTAGGTTCATTGTCAGCGCAATGACGGACGTTAACGTAACGTTTTCTTCATTATCGAAGAAAGTAAGTTTGATTGAAATGGATATGGAGATTTTAACACCTGAAGTGCCCCAAGTACGCCCTGAGGGTATATTGGTTTTGTAAAGACGTGTAACTGACCAATCCCATTCCAGGAATACTATCGATACGGGGATAATGTAACTTACGTTATGAATGTGTTAAACAATTTTTTAACAAAAACTTGGTCACATCGTTCGAAAATGGTGAGTCTAAGATGGTAAATTATTGAATTATTATTCTTTGGGCGGTTTTTTTCTTATGTTCAATTGTTTATTTCAATTGGCTATTTTTTCATTCAATTTATATCAGAAAGAAATTTTAATGATGTTCAAGTAATTATTTTTCCCAACTTTTGCAATAAATCAACCTTTATGCAACAAGTTTTTTTTTAATGTTTATTTTATTTTGTAACATTCGTTATATTTGACACCATTTCGAAAATTGTCTTCATCTTTTTACCTCATATTCATAACCGAGAAAAAGTATGCATGACGATTATTTATATACGGTAAAATGCTTTAATAGTATCGTCATTGTTATATTTGGAACGATTTATTTGAAGAAAAAAATCGTAATCTGGTCATAGCAATATTTTTTCTGTGCCACGTTATGATGATTTTTGTGTTCGTTTGTTACTTGTCGAAGAGTTTATTTGATAAAATGTATGAGTATATATATACTGATTTGAACAGCTCACCTATCCTTATGTCCAACGAGACCAAGAACAGATTAAATAATATCACATATATACTATTTTGACGCTCTTTTTATGCTTTATACTTTGGTCATGTATGTTACTGTGCTAGATTTTGAATAAAAAATTCATTAACTGGGTGAATTGTGACTCTTCTACCTCAAAAGTTAACTTGAAACAAATTTGGATCCAAATACCTCAATAATGTGAGTCTTTGAAAACAGAGTTACAACTATCTTTTTAAACTTTTTTTTTCGAATACTATAGGGCCATTTGCACGGTTTTATTAAGACTGGGCGAATTATTGACTGACGCCGAAGGCGCAGGTTATTATTTTGGAGTCTATTAAACTTATATTGACTGACACATGACTCATATGTTGTCCAGTACCTTTGTTTGTAATTGAGCAAATAAATATCATGTTTGAGTATCTGAAAAAAATCGCTAGCTTTGGTAGGAAAACTGGCAATCTTTGTAAATAAAGAAGTCGAGCGCACCCTCCCACTGAGGCCCCCTTTTGCAACTTTATTATAATTGGTGCACGTATACTCAAGCAGTGCGATTTTTCTGGTATTGACCTAGCTGCAGAACCGTAGCTCTATGGTCCGTCAAATAAAAATATAGCTAAAGGACCGAAAAGAGCTACGGTTACGCAGCTAGTATTGACCAGAAAGTCCTATCTTCTTCCTTACCAAACTGGTTTTTTTGTGTCAGCGAAATGAAGGTAATAAAAAAATACAGAACAACGATGAAACGGTTAAAAAAGACAATTCCCGAATCAAAGTCTGAGAAACCGGCAAACTGCAAACCAACAACCAAAAATATAGTAACTACAGCAATGGTCCTGACTTGGTACAGACATTTAAAAAGAAATGGTGGGTTAAACCAGGTTTAATTGCATTCCAAACCCCTCTTCCATTTCTATAAAATGTTAGTTGATTAAAAAGGATGGGTATCATATACCACTAGTTACTAATAATGTCAACAATCATTGAAGCACATTCACTTTACACCTTATTAAAAAATTTGAAAAACTATCTGCAACCATATCCTAAGGCGAGATAGATTATTTTTTGACAATGAGTGGTATCTATAGTAAAACTTATTACAGGCACGGACGAGTAGTTTTTTCTTGTAACCTTGTTTATAAGTTTATCCAGAGAAAATAGGTGACGTTAGCAAAAATCAGTCTACTTGCTGCAAGCTCTTGCATATCTGATCAACTTAGAAATATAGACACCATATGCAGGAGAACATAGAATATTGCTGCTTAGGTTAGGAAATTGGAATTCCGAATGTCTGATGAAAAAAACATCCTACAATAGTTACAAAATGATCAGAAGATCTAGCATACTATAAACCTGTTCTTCGCAGAAGCACAATTTGCCTTTAGTTCTTCAGTGGACAAAAAACGTATTGTCCTAACCTAACACTACACATTTGTAGGCATATGTTGATTTCGTTTGAATGGTGTTTTAAGGCCAAATTTAGCAATTTTTCAGCTATATCAATGCATCCAGTTTTTATTGGGGGAGGAAGCCGGAGTACCGGGAGAGAACCCCCGACATGCGGTAGGAAAACTGGCAATCCTTGTCAATTAAGATTGGGGTCGAGTACACCCTGCCTGCAGCGAGAGGCATACGTTGAAGAGAAGGCTTTATGTGTGAATTCCATAAGACGGGATTTAAGTTTTTCGTTTGGCAAGGTAGTATAAAGAGTTGAATAATCGAAGGTTCTAACATATGAAATTATAGATTTCAATTTTGATTTTAAATTTTCCAAAAGTTGTTTTGAATTTTTAAATATGCACATATGATTAATATTACTTCACAAATAAACAGTTTCACAGTATTTTTGCTGCCCTTCTTTCACTATATACAATATCTTAGTCAACCGTTTTGGACAACTCTTTGGTAGAGCATGTAGATGAGCTGGCTATGTATCTTTCTTGTAAGGATTTTTATGTAATTTTGGAATACAGTACAAGTATGGTAAGTCGTCTGACTCTGTCATAATTAATATTCAAAGAAGTCATGAAGGACTTGTAGAATAAACCCTGGTACAGGTAGTCTGGGGATTAAGAAATCATTAACTATAATAAGAAGTGCTCCGACAATTTTTGTCCAAGTGAATGACAAGTATATCTTGACATTCGGAGAATATGTGTTCCAATCTGATTTTCTCTATCGATGACGGTTTTCAAGAAACTACACACCTATTAACAGACCCTTAGACGATTTATGCCAACTTTGGTTTGAATTGGCTTAGGGATTTCAGGAGAGTTTTAAAATGGTGTATGATAAAATGCTGCAGACAGATGCCAAGTGAAAGGTCAGTGGACCTTTGGTTCAAGTGAGTATAATGGGCAAATGCATTTTGTTTGTAAATTTCAGTATTTAACTTGTTGCAATTAAAAACAAAAAGCATTTCCTTTCATTTTTAATATCAGACAGTACAGACAAATTGTGTGGGAGATAAAACAGAAACAAAGACCCAATAACATTTTTGCTGTAACAATTTAAAATATGATCAGATGACAATGTAAATCAAAAATGCATTTCATTTAAAAAAATTTCATAAATAGAATACATTTGTTTTTCTTACATAGAGCCGTCTTCCGTGCATGGCTTCAAATACGTATAAGAACACACATGTAGCTTTTATTGTTCATGTTTTTTTTACATGATTTTTATACAACTAATAATGACAAACAATTTCTGGATGTTCATGATATGTTGTAAATTACAGGAAAGGCCATATAGAAAATGTTTAAACATAATTGTTTGTGATCACATTATTGCATACATAGGCAATACAGAATGTCAAACATGATATTACATAAACATGAATATATTTAAACAAAATTAACATTACAACATTGTTAAATTTTACACACTAATATCCATTCATGTCAAAGGTTTTATTTGGCTATTTGTACAAAGTAAGCAATAATTTCTTTCATACACAATTATCACATGTAAGTACATACTTTTCCCACTTTTAAACACATATAATTCAACAAAGGTAACTAGTTTTTTTCCTGTAATAATAGTAGCTCAATGAATTGTTAACCTGAAATCATCATTAATAAGAAAACCTAGTAAAAGTAGGATTCTGAAAATATCACTTATATTAGTGTAGGTCAATTATTTTCACAGAATATGTACTAAGGTTAGTCTGGACGGAGAATTTACACTGAAATTACTTGGCTTCTCTAGATTAAATTAAACACAGAAGAATCGAGCATTAAAAGATTCTGTTTCAAAATGTGACATACAGGCGGCCATGAGTCTATGTCAATAAACAGCCTTACAGTTGATCAGTCACGTAACATATTAAAGCCAATATAATCCTGGTATGACACTAACCTTATGTTTGATTATCCACTTAATACTGATAATTTCATGTTGTTATCTTACATTTGGTATAAACTGCAGTTAACACCGTTAAAACTCCGAGTAATGATTCAACAAATTTCACATTTAATCTGCAGTAAGGAACAAAATTCTAAAAATACACAACAAACCATATACGTAAATACAAGCAATAAATCAAGATACAAGTAGTTAAAATGATACAAACAAATTAAAATTGTCAGCAAACACAAATACTGGTTTTACAAAAAAAATGCTTAAATTGATTAAATACCTGTATTTAAATACACCATAGTGCATGTACTTTGGCAAGATAGTTTCATAAGATACTAAAACTGTGAACAAATTTAAAACACATTAAAAGATATGGACTAAAAAATACCTAAATTTCTTTTTTAAAAGTTTTAACAAAATTGATGTAAAATTTTCGGTAGAAAACATGAGATTATCCAACAATTTACGGATTAAAGTAGATGAGAAATAACAACCTTAATATATATATATATATACACATACAATGCTTCTGTATAATGCTTTATAGACCCCCAAAAATCAAAAGGAATATTTTTTCTTTTATTTATTGCTTTAATTAGAAACAAACCTGCCTCAACCAAAATTTAAAATACTAAAAGGATTTTGTACTTTGTGTACTTGTTACAAGTTTCTGGTTTAAAAATGTTCATTTTTATTTCCCTGAAATTGGTCCCCTTGTTTAAATAAATATCAACAATGTACAATACAATACAATATTTACAATAATAATTAATGTTGTATATCTCAAACCTAATTTTTGTTGTCTGGACAACTGCTCATTGGATATCTATGTATTTTTTAACTTGTATAAAGTTACTAACAAATTTTTGTTCATGAAAGCACCACTTTTAACCTGCACCAAAGAATGCTATTCTACTTGGAACATTATTAGGCATAAAAGGTTTCTTTAAAACAGCCAAAGTTTTATAAAAGATTTAAAAAAAAACTACAAGATATCAGAATATAGATATTAATTATAAATTCTTTTGTGAATCAATCAAACCTTTACAAATATTTCTAGGTTTGACTTTTAGATATACCATGTTGAAAATTATTTTTAAATTCATGATCTGTATAATTTTCAAAGAATGAATTTACAATCTCATTCATACACATCCTGCATAATTTATGTACATTAAATATATGACAAACACAATAAAAGACAATTTAATACCATTATTGGTTTCCTTTCCTTTATACATGACCTCACATCTTTCAAAATAAAAAATAAACACTTTCAGACAAGATTTTTACCTATTATTGAAATTATCAACCATGTGAAAAATATAACACATTTGTAATAGATGTATATGTACTATAAAAGTATAGGTAAGAATTTTACATCAAAGACTTGATAAAATCATAAAACAAATCAATAGAAATGTAAGCACGACATAATTATTGTATGTTCCAGCATTGTCACACTCTGACAGAACTGCACTTTAATGCTACTGATAAAAGATCTATGAAAGATTATGTAGAATATTTTTCTAATGTGGACTAGCATCAAAACTCAAAATTTTCATCAGCCATGTCAATTGCCCAACGGAATTTCTCTCTCTGTGTCTTGTTGTAGACCTTCTCTAGAGGTACATCCCACTTCTTACACCTGTATGATATAATGTAAAAAAAATTAATTCTACAGCGAAAATCTTTGATTTCTACTACTAAATTATATTTATTTAATAATTATTTCAATTAGATTTTACAACTAGAGTTAAAGATAGGCATAGTGCAAAATGCATATTTATATTATTGCAGTTATCAAATGAGAGATTACTTTCCAATAAAACTGAAAAGCACAAAAGATGGAACACTTTAAATATACTGATAAATTGAACAATGTCACGAGCATGCTATGTAAACAGCTAGTCCCAAGAGCTGATATAGAAATAGATTAAAGTATTTTTACTTTAATTTTTCTGGTGTAATATTTTTTCTGACACATGTTTTATTGTTAAAATTATTTGTTTATACTAAATCAAAACTCACCATGCAACTGAGATTCTAGGATCTAAGTAATTCAACTTGGAGGTACCCAAGGCAATTTCTTTGTTCTCATCCTATACAATAAATAAGAGTAGAATTATGTCATAATTTCTAGTTACATTAAATCTTCAATTGACAAACATTGAAAAAAATGTTTTTTAAAACCCTCAAGAATAAAACTGCTTCACGACAACCATTTTTAAATACTCTTGAGTGCTACATTACTGCCATTTCTAAATACCATTAGGAACAAAACTGCTACATTATGGACCTATCAATGTTATCACTTTTAAACAAGGAACACAAACACTAAAAGTTAACATGCTATACAAAGAATTCAATCTTACCTTATCTGTTGCCTGTACCTCCAATTTTGTCAACTGTTCTTCCAGTCGTTCAACAGCCTTCTTTTTCTTTTCTACATTTCTACAAAAAGACATTATTTGTGAAAGTCAAAACAATTTGTACACAGAGAAAAACTGCTTAAGTTGAAATATTTTTGAACTTTAAAATCTTTCTTGAAAGTTAAATTTTAAATTTCAACCACAATGCTCAAGAAAAAACTATTGCAGAATCATCTGTTTAAAAGGAAACTGCAAATTGTGACATTCCAGCAATGAGTGTATAGATGGTGGTAAAAACTGAATTGTTGTTTCAATTATCGAATGAAATTTTATTTATGCAGTATTACCAAAGAAAAAAAACAATTTCTGACTTCACATAAATTTCTGTAGTAGTCTTACTATAAATACCGTAATTCATTTTTAAATACAAATTAAAATATTTACTGTTTTGCCTTTTCAGATTTCATTGCTTTATAGTCAGCTTTGGCATCTTTTACGGCTTTCTTTGCCTCTCTAATGGCTTCTTTCTTGGCCTCAATCTAAAAAAGAACAAAAAATTAGCTGGAGATCCTAATGAAACACAACACATATCATTAAGAGATATCATAAATAAATTTAACATGCGGACATTGAAAAACATCTCTTCTCCATTTAACTATGAACAACAAACAAATGGTATTACAATATCAAATAGATATATATTACTTATGTATGATGCAGTCTCTGATTGACATGTCACTGTTGCGACAAATACTTCCTGACATGTGCAGCTAATAGACAACTAATATGCTATAACTATGCATGGTAACAGAGGTACTGACCAATCTAAAAACTTTACAATGTTTGTTTATTTGAATGGTGGTTAACAACAATTTCAGCAATTTTTTATATCGTGTCATCCAGTTTTTATTGGTGGGAGAAAGCCAGAGTAACAGAAGAAAACCCCTTACCTGTGGTAAGAAAACTGGTAATCCTTGTCAATTAAGATTGGATTTGAGCACACCATGCCACAGTGAGACTCGAACCAGCAATCTCAGTGTTGACAAACTACTTGGTAAATAGTAGATAACTGACTTCTTTGTAAATATTAGACGACTAACGTCCTAAACCACTAGGCCAATGAGGCCCCCCACAAGACAATAAAATTGAAGTCAAGGTCAGGGGACACCTACTAGACTGTCATCCTAGCATACTTGGTTACTGAGGGACTTATCGTAGTCATTAAATCATTATTGGAGGTCAAGGTCAGCTGACTTGTCATAAAATTACACTGAACCAAAATGTTAATTGATAACATTACCCCTGCAAACAACACATGTCCTGTCTTTAGTAACACCTTTGCACCCTTGACAAACAGGCATAATTATATTTCATACCACAAAATATTATTTCAACTGATACTTCAAAATAAATACCATTCTTGATCAATTTTCAGTTCTTAGTATGCATGCCAATACAACTGAAATAATATTCTTCAAAATTTCGATTGTTCAATGACAAGGAATCTTTTCAACCTTTAATACCAAGAATTAAGAGAGTCATTTACCTTGTTCTGTATATTTTCCATCTGTTTGTCAAAGTTTTTAGGGGCTGCACGTTGATGGTTACATAGTACAGCAACAGCTCTGTTGGCTCTATTATAGGACAAGAACTTAGCACTCACTGGATCATCAGCTGTGAATAAAATGTTTTCAGTTATGAACCTTTGTAACAGTTGTTACGTTTTCATAATTATAATTAAATTTGTACAATTACAAAGAATATACATCAAACATTTACAACTGGATGACGAAAACTGTGATTTACTTAGTACTTTCAACCCATTTGGTTATTTGAAAAACAAAAACATCTGAAAAAGGCATGTACCGTGGGACATATTAATTGATTTTATGGAGCACAATCAAGCATATGATTTGATTAAATACATATAACATTGCACATAGTCTGTTTTTTACAGTGTTCGTATTAACAAAACTGGTCGACATTTATCAATTAATCGGTGTGGATGCTTTACACTGGTTGTTATCAGTAAAATGATCCATATGTATATATATATATATATATACATCCCAATATTTCTCAATGTCACACTTGGACATTAATTCATGAAATAAAATTGTAAAAGTGTTTGAAAATACATACACAGTTCCCAAGCTAAAGCATGTCTTTGACAGTGATAAATTTATATCAAATATGGAAACTAACAATATTCTTTTAATAAAAAATACTTCAAACTTGATAAAACGGAAATACAAAAAATTAAAATTTTGCCAAAACCACTAAGGGACAAGAAAATCCATGTAATTATAAACATCGGGTTCAAGTAACAACACAAGAGGTCGAAGGTCAATAAATGTTACTATTTATGCAAGTAGCAACAAACAATACATGGTAAACATGTTTCTCTTGTAAGGTAAATGTACTTACGATCAGTTAACAGTTTCAGTTGCTCTTGTAATGTTCTAGAGGCATTAAAGGTACGGAAGACTTTAGCTGTAAGACCTTCCATCAAGTCATGTAAATGTTTATTGAGAATTGTTGTCTACAAAAGAGGAAAAATGTATTTAAATCATTATAATTATAAATATTTAAAGCTATTTAATTGTATACCATAATTTTTTATTAATTTGTCAATAATTATGAACAAAAAAGTTGAAGGCAATTACATACACACACAAATAAAGATATAATGTATAAGTATTAGCCCTTTTAATTAGTTCACCTAGGATATCTTATGTTTTTTTTTTAAATTATTATTAACACCTGTAAACAGTTAAGGATTTAATATTGTTATAACTTACATTTAGTCTATCAAAAAGATCATCTCCTGGTTGTTTATTTTCCATAAAAAGTTGTAGATTTTTGAATACTCTTTTCTCCACTGGAACACGATTGTAGTATCTGATAGAATCTTTACCCAGGAAGTCAAACTCCACAACAAATTCCTGGTCATCATAAGTCTCATGGAGCTTAAGATGTTCCACACGAAGTGAACAACAACCTACTGTATCTGCCGTCTCACCTTCATCTTTCTCATTACCTGCTCTCAAAGCAAGCTATTAACAAGATTAATAGATAGTAAATGCATTTTTTTACACAATATGAATATGTAAGCAAGTATTAGTATACTTTTTGTGAAAAAGACCAATGTTCTAATATAGTATAGAAAAAAAGTAACAATTTTGGAGTATTTACTTCTGGTGTTTTAAAATTACAAACTTTTTATTTTTAAAAATGACATCGTTCAATTACTGGCAAATAATTTTCAAATTTTACTATTATATTAATTCATCTGTATCATAAACAGATACAGTGTTATACATGTAAATAAATATAAAATATATAAACTCTAATGTTGAATTGTGGATGAAACAAGTGTACAGAATTGTTCCACTCTATGACACTTATTGCATTTTTAATACCCATGGTCTTATATTTATATTCATCAGACTTGTTGTACTGTGAACCTTACCTTGTCAATGAAGTATAAAGCAACAGCTCTTTGTCTGATTCTCATTTCCTTAGATTTCCAATCATTTCTGTATCCTTCTCTAATACTGTCTACACATTTATATAATTTTCTGGCAGTCTCATATTTCTGCCAATCTTTTTCACCCTGAAATTTTTTAAATAGTTTCATTATCTATATTAATAATCAACTTTTATAACAAAACCATTTAAATGATAATAATGATAATGTAGACACTAATTATGTTCACTCCCACTGCAACATTACAAGAAATGAGAATAAATTTGTACCCTTGCCAAAGCAAAAAAAAGGTTTGGTTACGATTATTCGTTCTATAGGAAATAAAAACCCTTTAAAAGAACATACAAAAAGGTCACATATAAAACATTGCATTTCTCCTGTACCCTTCTTTTGAAATTTAGTAAGAACATTCAACTTCAGAATAAAATATCTGGATACTGAGCTATACATGACACCGACACTGAAATAGTGCATATAAAAAACAAAGTTTTGGGGGCATGTGAAGTTACAGCCTACAATTTCATACCTTCTTCAGTTAATATAAATGTACTTATGTCACCAGATCCACCTGTTTTTGTATTTTTGTTGTTGTTGTTGTTTCACTTACCTTCAATCGTGAGGCAGCATTAAGCATGACATATTTTGTTTGTCCTTGAATATTTTCTGTCCAACTGGCCAACCACGATACACTTGTGTCATGTCTAACTTCCTTCCATTTATGTCCTTGTGGGGGCGAGGGTATCTTGGAATCCCTGTTAAATTATTTAAAAGGATTTTCAAAAGAAAAGAAATCTTCGGGTATTTTCAAAATAAGTATATGTTTATGTAATATGAATAAGTAGTGCAATTTTACAGCCTGCTTAATACATAGCTGATGCTTCAACATCTGAGACACTCGAAACTACTAAAAAAGTTGTTTGAATCCCATTACCTTGTATTTTACTAATTTATTTGCTAAAAAATTCAGTTAACAGTTAATTTTTCTGACAGTAAGTACAGTCAACCCTCTTTACAACGACCATGCTAGTTTCCGGCCATTATTGACGTTAAACTGAATTTGCTGTTATAATGAATTTGTATTTTTTGTACTTTGATTATTTCCCTTTTTTATTTTATTGAAAATCGTTCAAGTCTGCTCAATATCCAAGCTTAATAACAAAAAATAATAAAATGCTTGTTTTCTTGCCGATATTTAATTAAAAACCTTTTTTTTTTCTTTTTTTTAAACAAAATTAATTGCAAGTTATGATTATTTCCATTTGACCGATTTTCGGTAATTATCCTATGTGCCGCTTCAATCTTTACACACTTGTAATTAAGCCAATAATTTTCTGAAATATTTGAAGATTTAAATATTAAATAGCCTTTGACACCTTTTTAATGAAGCCATATCCCTATCATCGATTAGTTTTGTAACGGAAATGTCACGCAAGGTTAATTACGCAATAGCAAGAGGTGTTCACCTGTGCAATTAACCGTTAAAAAAATTAATTCTCTGGACAAAGATAATCTTTCACAGGTAAATCTTGATAATTTGTCGTTGTAACGAATTATTTTATGCTAGCTTTGGTATATTTGTTACCGACAGACGCAGTCGGAGACCTAATATGTCGTTGTATCGAGCATAAACAACACGTGGACACGTTTGTTCCCACTGAAATCCTGTCGGATGTCGAATATTCCGTTAAATCGAATGTCGTTGTAACGAGGGTTCACTGTACATGGATAGTTTAAATTATAATATATTGATATTGAAGAACATCTTTCAGAACCAACAGCATACACAATAACATACTTAGATTGGGTTAGTCACTTTCTTTTTTTGTAATTTTTTTTTTTTTTTTATGTTGTATATGTTCGTCTTAATCCAGATTAGTTATCGTTCCTTGACTTTTAAGTCTTGTTTTTGGTCTTTTTTTTTTTTGTAGAAACAAGTATGCATTACAAATACCAATGATTCCATGACCATAAGACTAAATGTCTGCAAAAGTAGCACTCCAGCTTAATCGCCCAATAAACACTGGATGCTATGATATTGCTGAAAATGGCCTTGAAACACCATCTAAATAAACTTAAAAGTAACTATTTAATGTTTTACAAAACCAGAAATTCACTTTTTTATTGTTCAAATTAGAATTTCTATGTGATAATTTCTGGGTCTTACTCACTTGCTGCAGTTTATAATTACATCTTCAGGCAATATTCTCTTCTTCAACATTCCTTGTTTAGGATGATCACCACGACCTCTGAACAAACCTGGAGGTTCTATTCTAAAGTTTCCAATTTTTTCTTTGTGTCCATCCATTATGCAGGTGCCATATTCTGCCATTATTTCCTCATTTTTCTTTTTTTCTTGCTGAATAAATTAAAATACAGTTTTTAAAACATAGTGCCAAAAAAAAAAAAAAAAAAGAATTAGTTTCCTTTCTGACTTGTTAATGATTATACAATTGTATATATAAATTAAACTCGACCTTTTTGTTTCATAAAATCAGGACTTTTTGGTTGAATCTTGTATAATTCCCAATCATGAGCAATTTGTTACAAAAATTGGTTATTTCAAGTTAAGCCGATTACATTGCACCAATTCTGAATACATTAATCCATAATCTGAAAACTAATTAAAAACTTCCATTAGGTTTTAAAATGCCATCAGGTATTTTTTTTTTTGCTGCTTGAAAAAAAAAGTCACACAAGAATTAGCACCCTCTGTATGTGCTGACAACAGACATGGAGAAATTAATTTGCTCTTTTAACAAATCTTATGTGTTTCATCTTGGGTCCAATTAAGTTCGCATGATTTCCAGACCAGTTTTCCATCTTGGATTACGGAATTAGAAAACTCTGACACGTGCATAGTTATATTTTCCTGTATTTTTGGTTTTAAAAAAGATTGTTTCTTAGACTTTTTACCATAGTTCATCATGTTTCCAAAAAACTACTGTAGAAATATTTATTTTCTTTTAGCAACATATCATTTTACAAACGCAATACAATTATTGCCATGGCTGCTAAAGATCAAACTGTTGCAAACATTGATTTTGAATTGACCAGGGCTCGCGTTGGAGGGAGACTCAGGCGAAGAAGTCGCCTTATCGTGGTCCCACTTCGCCATCGATCATCTTCAAAAGCGAAGTGAAGTCGCCCTTTCATTTTGTAGAATCGCCTAATGTCGCCTTTCAAATTTTATCCCCATTTTGGTAAGAAATCTTCATATTTTTGATACCGCGTCATGTTTATTATGTTTACGCGCCAAAGTTGAACTGGTACCCTTTTAATTTTTATTTGGTATATAAAGCGTAGGTTTACAATATAATCGAAAACCAGTTCGGAGCACAAGAATTTGTGAAAATTTCCGGAGCGGATATGAATTTGGTGCCGGAGATTGCAAATATACTATGCTGACAGTGGTGAAATGCATTTTGCAATGATAGACACGTAGTAAAAATAGTATTTTGGCAGTTAATTAAAACAAATTTAAGTTAAATATGTTTAAATACTTTTAATAGTGAATTTTACAATTTTACATAATATATTATGTGTCACAATGATGTAATTTTCTTCTTCTAGTTCTAATAGTACTTGATTATAAATCAATCAAATTGTGTATCAATGACTAAGAAACATTTATTTTAATGAACAGTTTTGTGACAGTTGATTCTTTTTTATTGTTATGTTTAATACATGTATTTTTGAAAATGTGTGAAATAAGTATACTGAATAGTTAATCAAATCTTTGATACTTTATCCTCAATAAATTAAACTGCTAAACAAACATAATAAAAATGCAAATGCCAACACTAATTTAAAAAAAAACAAATAAAGTAAGCAGGACATGTTCGCGACATATACTGCAACTTCTCCCTGTTTTCCACCCACTTCTCCCTGATCTATCCTCACTTCTCCCTGTCAGGCACCCAAAAGAGAAGTGACTTCTCCCTATAATTTTGACCCAGCATGAGCCCTGTTGACTGGTCCAGCAAACTTG
Source organism: Limnoperna fortunei (assembly GCA_944474755.1). Taxonomy (NCBI): domain Eukaryota; kingdom Metazoa; phylum Mollusca; class Bivalvia; order Mytilida; family Modiolidae; genus Limnoperna; species Limnoperna fortunei. The sequence goes on along the minus strand of OX104112.1, from coordinate 86,302,334 downwards.
GATTTGGTCTGACAAAATTTTTCATGGTGTTTGACTAGTCAGAAACTATTTTGCCAGGTCTGTGATAATTAGATATAAAATGTTTGTTTCTTTGAATGGAATTTATGTCAATTTAAGCAATATCATGAACAGCAGTTTTTATATGGGGGAGGAAGCTGAAGGACCTAGTGAAAACATCACCTTCAACGGAAAAACATTGGCCCAATGTGGCACGAACCAACAATATTAATTGACTATTTTTATCTTGACAGACAGATGGTACCAGTCTTGATTTAATTAGGCCTATATACAGAATCACGCTAAGTTTAGGAAAAATACTGTTGACAATACCTGCTTCTCTTCTTTTGATCTTGATTTCCTCTCCTCTGATTTCTGTTTGAAGTAAACATCTATTTCCTTAAAATTGCATTTTTTCAAATCAGTTATAATTTCTCTTTCTTTTGAAGTCATGACCTAGAAATAGAAAATATCACATAACAAACAGAACCAAAGTCATAAATCAATACAAAATGATCAAAGTGTTCTGCCTAGTCCAGATGTTTGTGTATTTCAGACTTAAAATAACCTAATCAAGCAAAGAATTTAGTAACTTTCAGACATCCAAATCTGTATACTTTTTTGTAGCACATACAATTGTACATCTTTTTTGGATAGTTTCAGTAATTGTTCTCGTTTGAAGCATTCGTGACAAGTTCTACTTTTCAGGGTTTTTTGTCTAGTCCTCAAGGGGGCAGTACTCCTAAAATGGAGTATCATAGTAGTGCAAAAAAAACATCCCCCCCATGGGGGAAGGCAAGAATTAATCTTTTTTTCTAGAACTTTCAGGAGTAGGCAAAAAGTATCCTTGATACCGCTGATTTTTGATTTTGATATTGAAACTATTATTTATGTTTTATATCTTATGCCTCAACAGTTAGGGTTAAATTTAAAATTAAGTAGCCAGGACGGAGGCCTAGATAATGCTCTTTATATTCTGACGAAGACACAAAATGCACGTTTTAGTACTTTTTCATTTCAGTAGAAAAACTTTGAAACTTTATTTTTTGTTAAAAAAATATATCTGGTATAAGGGGAACAAATAATTTCTCAATTATAGTGTACAGGGCCAGGGGTTTTAAACAAATTGCATTACATTGATAATTGATACACCATGCAAATTAAAATTAAAGTAAAATAAAGTGAACTAGGAAAGCAACTTTAAAAAAATTAAGTCGACAAATTAACACACTACAAAAAATATCAATAAATAAATTTGAAATTGTACAAAGAAACCTTAAAAAGCTAGGCAGAACACTGTTATGAGACAACAGTTTTTGTCCATTGATATACAACTTTAGAAATCATTGAAATAACATCACAAATATTGACACAGTTAACAGTGTTGAACATGCAAATACCTTAAACTTAACAGTTGAAATTCTCACTCGCTTTCAAAAGAAGTATCAAGTCTTCAACTAGATCATGGAATTAAGTTTACCTTTCTCCAGTCTTTAAAAAAGTTATTATTAAAGACTTCTCTTGTAGTATAATCATGGTCCAACATTCTACCATAAAAAGTGGCAACTTCTTCTGTCTCTGGGGTAAGCTTCATCTCTTTTCCTACAGCATAAACAAGAATATCACAATTTTATTCATTTTTAAAGCTGAATTTCTTTTGCTTATATACTTATATACTTTTTTAAAGACAATATTTACTTTTTAAAAGACTACTTATTACAGTAGAACTTTGATAACTCAAACTCGATGGGGTTGCCAAAATAAGTTTGAGCTATTGGAACCAAAGATGGACGACTTCTGGAAATATTTCCGTAATGTGAATTTTTGCGCAATCAATGGCAGATAATAATAACTAATGCTATAAACCAAAAATATGACCATGAAGAAGTATTTACAGCTCTATAACTTTATACATGCAAAAAAAAAAGGACTAAAAACAGTGTACCACCTATTCCAAGTGGGGAAGGCTCATTATAATATGGCATGATCTTACAAAGTATTACAGCACTTAACACTGCAGAGAAAATTGTGATGGAAAACAGGGGCTGCTCTGGCTTCTAAAAAGCTGGCGCCAAAAAAATCGCCAACTGCTATTTTCCGTCGCCACTTTTGTAAAAGTGTCGCCAAATTAGAAATCACTAGATCACTTTATGACATGGCGAAATTGTTTAACATTATGTGACACGTTCTGTAACATCGGACGAAGTTTGCCGGACACTTAATTCAATTTTTCAAGTCTCGAGCGGGCTGCACTAATTGTATTTTAATCATGAAAAGATGTGTGAGTGATTTCGTGTTGGCAGAAAACCAAAATTTTACAGTAATTTATTAGAAACATCTATTCCCGTGAATGAACATAAAACCGGAAATACTGAAAATAGAATTATGCATGAGTAAGAGTTTTCTAATTACGAAATTAAGACGGACATCTGGCCCGGAAATCACTCAACAACGACGTCAGTTTTCATACCTGTATTTTATTAATTACATTATAAAAAAATATTTCTACAAAAATATGTTTGTTTTGTTATTTTTATTAATTACTTAACAGCATCAATTGTTTTATTACACGTCTATTCAAATCTGATGCAGGTAAAGCTGCTTTCCATCAGACAACTTTGTTGATTCATTTATTGCTGATTTCCGTTAAATAACTCCAAATAACACACGTCACTGGATACTACACAATACACGTGTATTTATGACCATAGAAGCCGACAAAGGATCTTTAATGATGCAATTGCCGATTACCGATAAATTTAACACGTGCATGCATCGTTTAACATTAGAAAACCTTGGGGCCAAAAAAATCGCCAGACGCAATATTGTCGCCAAATGAAAAAAAAAATCGCAATTGGCGACATTGGCGAAGCCCGGGGCAGCCCCTGGGAATATGGTTTCACACTAACACACACATACAGAAGTTCTTAGGACCATGAATTCTTTAATAAGTAAATAAAAATTACATCTTGATTTCTTACCATTGTAGTAAAACTTGACATTATCTGGAAGTGGTTCATAATCTGGAGCAAATAAAACTCCTTTATGTTCCAAAAATTTCCATTTTGTTCCATCATCTCTTCTTTCTTCTTCCCACCTATATGCACAATAAACATTTGTTCATATTTGCATGTACACCTGATGTGGGATGGACAGATGCACAAAGAGACAGAAAATCATTCCCATAACTTTCATTGGCAGGACAATAAAACATGTTTAAGCACTTTTAAATTGCAGAAAAAAAAACAACATTAGTGTGTTATTGAAAAATATAGTTAACCATATTTTTTATTAAGCACAGGACAGAAGTGTATCCTTAAATTTTGTCAGTCCCTAATCCTTGTACAAAATACAAGCTTTATTTGTGTACAACCCACTTATATTGTATAGGTTTCTGAAATCCAAGTCAATACTCATTATCCCAAAGGTATACAGAAAGTAAGCAACAATCCTACCATTTCCAAACTTCTTGTTTCTCTTCTTCTTTCTTCTTCCTCTTAGTTGGTGATGCCTTTTCTTCTTTTACTTCATTCTTTACTTTCTTCTTCTTTTTCTATAATATAATCAAAAAAATAGTCAGTATCTCAAATTTGATTATTTCTAAATCTGAAAAATTATTATCAAAATTAACAGTAAACATTTCCAGATCCTTAAAGAGATCATGAAACACACAACTTCAGTTTTAACCATCCACATACTAATAAGCTTTATATTTGTATCTGCACAACCAATTAAACTTTACGAGCTTTACCGTGCAGCAGAATTGTAGTCAGCAGTGTGAATGATTGCTAGAGACTCCAAAAAAGTCCAAAAAAAATTATATGAATTGATATTTAAATTTGGTATAAACTTAACCTATTATTTATAGGCAACAATATTAGGTTTAGTAATAAATGGCTGTAGTTTTAGAGACAAGTCAAAAACGCATTATAAGAAGGGATAAATTTCTGTACAATCTGCTCTCAACTTTGCTGACATACTGGGACAACAAAAAAATATGCCATTGAAATATTCCAGAAGTTTAGCAAGAAATAACTTATTTCCATCCGTATTTTAGTCATTAGCAATGTGCATTGCTATCTCCTAACCAACATTTAAAGCAGATGATTTGTACTTATGTCATGTTCTATAGTACTTAGTACTATCGTTTCGGGCAAGGCTTTTGCGAATTGACAACATTTGTAATCTGTCCATTTTTGCTTTATATTTGATGCACAATTTATAATAAAAAGAGATAATAATGATTACAATAATGAACATAGATTTTCATAATCAAATTCAAATACCCTAAGATGTTCCGAGTTAATTTCCATGTAAAGGATTGCTTTGAGCCAAAAACATATCTTCTCCTTACCTTTTGATAAAAGCTTGCAGTTCAAATTTGTAGCCTGTAGGGATTTTACTAAATAAGAAGCAATAATGGGCAACGCAATCATAATGAATATAGGATTAAAGAACGTTTTCAATGGATTTATCTGTATACCAACAAGACCAACTCACTCACAAATAAATGTCCGAAGGACTTTTATGATATGTTTGTGAGTGAGTTGGTCTTGTTGATAAACCGATAAATCCATTGAATACGGTGTTTAATCCTTATAATTCTTTAAAATTGCATTAAGAAATTAATTTATCTAACATGTTTCTCAACTTCATATTTCTTGTGTATTTGGTAGCGGGATTGACTGAACGTATGAATATTTTGGGTTTTTTTTGTACGTACGATTATTGAAAATGCTTGATAATTGACAATGGTCTTAAATTCTCCTTTTAATCCGACTCGAATTACTTTTTTTTGGGATAATTTTACACGGGATTTCTCAGTCACTAGTCCTGTAAGGCAGAAAGTCATTATATATGAATGGTAGGAATAAATACCGTCCAATAACAGAGTCTTTATTTATAGAGGTTGCTAAGACAAGTTTGACTGTAATTATGAACAGATTAACAACAAATTTGAACAAATAGGTCCAATTTCACTCAGGTGATTTAAAACCTACCAGTGGTTTCTCATCATCTGATTCATCCATGCCTGAAGATTTACGTTTCTTCTGATCTTTCTCTTTCTTCACTTTCTTTACTTTATCCATCCTATCAAATGATAATGATTATGATGTCTTTGAGTGATACCTTCTACTATTTTAAGATAAACAATGTAGTTAATTTTGACAGCAATTCTACAAAGCAAATCAATATGGATAACTAAAACATGCTTAAGTTATTGTGTACTATGTAGATGAAACACTGTCGGCAAACTAGTCTTACTAACATTTAAATTCTCATTTCATTCATGGTTATATTGCAAAGATATATATAAATTTTAATTTAAACCTCTGTCATCTTTAAGTGATTATTTTATACCACAGATTACTCTACTCTCTGTGAAATATTACCTTGCAGATAGTGGTTTGTCATCTTCATCATCAGATTCTGGCAATTCTCTCTTAACAGGTTTTTCTTGCTTGATTCTCTTTGACTGAAGAATGACAAATTTGTATCAAATATAATATTCAAGTAAGATTTAAAAAAAGATTTAAACAAAATATCTTGATGCAAAATTAGTACTTTGCTAACTAAATTGTTCAAATTTTGATCAGTTTTAATTTACTGTTTATAACTAAATCAATTACCCATAAAAAAAACTAGTTTTTCAATCCATTCGTTTTTTTCACTTCTGGGTGCCATTGTGTTGTGTTATGCCAGGTTATTTTCTATAAGAACAGGATTATTTTATAAACTTTCAAAACTCTTCTTTGTATGGATATTAATTTTCAACAAAAAAGGATATAAAGGATGATTTTAACCAATATGAAAAAAAAAAGATGTTTAACCTGTTTGCATAAAATCGAATTAATATAAAAACAGGGCGAAGTGGGTGACAAAGTCACCCTACTAGGACCTGAAGTCGCGCTAAGGTGCCTCAAAAGCGGAGTCAAAGTTGTCCTGTCATTTCCCTTAAGTCGCCCGATGATTCACATAAGATACTTGTAAATCTGGTCAAAATACTCACCAATTTATCAGTAAATGTGGAATTCCAATTTAAAAGGCAAACAATATGCGTATTTAACAGATTTTCAAACTATTTACGTCTTTCAAATGTATTACGCGCCATTTGTTTATTTACCAGATGTGACTAATTACCGGAAGTGAACAGAGAAGAAAAGTAATGTACAACGGCCCATAATGAAAAATAGTGTAATATTTTTTTTATAAACAAACACTTTTAATTTATTTCAAACTTCAGATCTTTCAAAGATTATTGTACTAGAAATAATCCTGGAAATTGATGTAAATAATAAAAAATGTATGTAACTACTGCAAAATTAATTATTTGTACGGTCCCCCTGACTTCTCCCTAGTGTCTCCTGAAGTCTCCCTATCAGGGCCATGAAGCAATTTGGATCAGTACAACTTTGATTAATGATAAAGGTTATGTGCTTTTTGATATTGCATATCATGAATAATAATGAAAAAGAATGAAAAAAAAACTTAATCTAAGTGTTTTATGGTTTTAAAACACAAGAGAAATAATCCTGGAAATTGATGTAAATAATAAAAAATGTATGTAACTACTGCGAAATTAATTATTTGTACGGTCCCCTGCTTCTCCCTAGTGTCTCCTGAAGTCTCCCTATCAGGGCCTGGCTTCTCCCTGTTTGGCTGCCAGGGAGAAGTCACTTCTCCCTACTTTTTTAGAGTGTGGTGACCCCTGTTTAATAACGAAAAGAAGATGAATATTATGTTTGAATTTTGTATAAATAGACTGAAGATTTAATTTTGTAATTGCTACATTACGAGCAATAGGACTAAATTCTGTCGTTAATACGACAATCACAAAACTATCTTGGGATTATAACGGCAATAAAATTCTGCCTAACAAAACATGGCTTTTTACCATAAATTGCAAATTTTGTTTTCTTATTGTTTATTTCATAGTCAGCAAATAAACAAAACCTCTAGCTTGTGTACCAGTAGACTATTTTTTATAAAGACCTACCAGAGGGACATCATCTTCACTCATAGGTTCTTCTTTTGCTACTTTGACAGGTGAGGACTTGAGAGGTGATGACTCTTTAACTGGAGATTTGGGCTCCAACTTCACATCTATATCCATTGTTAGCTTCTGACCATCATCATCGTCTTCCTCTTCATTAATAGTTTCTTTTGCAACATTTGCTACAGCCTGCTTCTTTTCTTCTTTGAATGATTTGTTAACATTTGCTTCATCTTGTTTCTTCTCTTCTCTGTTCTCTTTGTTTTCTCTATGCTTTTCTTTGTGCTTGTCACCTTCTCTCTTCTTTTCACCATGTTCTCTGCTTTTATCAGAACTTTCTCTATGCTTTTCCTTTTCTCTGTGTTTTTCCCCAGAACTACTACTTGATCTGTGCTTTTCTCCAGAGCTGCTGCTCGACTTATGTTTATCCCCATCCTTACTAGAACTGTTTTCTTTATGTCTGTCTTTGTCTTTGCTAGAACTTGAGCTCCCTTCTTTGGGTTTCTCACGGTTCTTATGCTCTGATGATGACGATGAATTTAGAGATTTTTCCTTGGAATGGCTGGAACTTGAAGAACTTTGACCTTCTTTGTGTTTACTGCCAGAACTGCTGCTTCCTTCCTTATGTTTACTGCTGCTTTCTTCCCTATGTTTACTGCCGGAACTGCTGCTTCCTTCCTTATGTTTACTACTAGAGCCTTCAGAGTTACTGCTGGTTTTGTTAGAGGAGCTAGAAGAGCTTCCCTCCTTATGTTTGCTACTACTAGAGCTGTGTCCATCATGATGCTTGCTACTGCTTGATGAACTTCCATGTTTGCTACTGCTGCTGCTGCTATGGTGTTTACTTGAGCTTGATGATCCATCTTTGTGCTTTGAGGAGCTGGAGGAAGAGGAATGCTTTGAACTTGAGCTATGGTGTTTTGAGGAACTCGATTCGTGCTTGCTGGACGACTCTCTTTTCACATGTTTGCTGATGTCTCCATTTTGCTTTGAATCATCAATGTGGTTTGAAATATTTCTGCTGTCTCCATTTAATTTAGCTTTCAATTCTTCAACTAGAAAAAGAAATAATTCAAGTCAAAAAGAGCAAAGCTGAAAAGGTAATTTTTTTTAATACCAAATATCACTGACTATGTTTTGTTAATAAACTTTATGTACCTTGTACATAAAAAATGCACCATAAAATAAAGAACAAGTTCACAGATAGCCAACCATGTACGTGTATAACAACTTGATAAGAAAGTAATGTTATTCTTAGCAAAATATTGCAACTCCCACTTACAATATGCCCACCAACATCCAGAAATTGGTAGACATATTAACTGGTATACTGATAACAGTGCACTCATGCAATGTCTTCCTTAAGAACAACCTTACAATTTTTCCCAAAAAATGTTAGTTCTTTAATGCTACATTGTATGTGTCATTTGGCTATTTAGACATGTTCATTTTCCTGATGCAGTCTTGAAATTTGTAATGCAGCCAACTACCCATTGAAGTTTCTGGGCTTTTCAAGTGCATAAATGACAGATTTGGTCTCAAGAGAAGCGACAAAATTTAAAAGTATACAAATCTTGAAAAAACTTGCATTGAAAATAGTTTTTAGCCTACTGTAATCTGAAACATATAAAATCCTCCTAGAAGGAACTTGTATTAATGTTTTAAGAGCATGGTAGCAACTTAAGAACAACCAAAATATATTATAATCATTTAAAAAAAAGCCAGTTGACTGAAGTAATACTTTAACAATTGTATTTAGAGTATTATAGATGTATTGTGATTTCAGTAACAATTCGAATTCATTCAAAATTGATCAAGTTATCAATAAATTTACAAGTATTAAAGATTGACAAAGCAAAGTAAAAAGAGCATATTTAAAATGAGATATTTATTTTTGTGTGCCTCAATAATGACAGTAATTATTGTACTATTATACTATTCATAAGCCTTTTACATTTTTTTAACAAATTGCTTACATGGGTGCTAAATTATCCCTGTTAGTCATCAGATCCACCTCCCCCTATTCCCACCTGATACTGATAGCATTCACTAAACAATCAAATAGCTTGATGCCTAGATTTGTCCATTTTTTTGTATTTTTAACTGTGTTTCACTAAATTTACAATACAAATATTGCATTAGTATGTGTAAACTTAATTAAAATCCCTTAAACTGTCAATCTGAGATGTCGCGCATGAGTACCTATACTAGCAGTCTGGACTTAGCCATTTTAACATTCATTTTAAAATATGTTCAAAATACTCACCGCTTTGTTCCTTTCCGTTGGTTACAGAATTATCCTATAAAGAGAAAAAACAAAATACATGTGTTTACTCTACCAATCAAGCAATTACAAATATTCCACAAACTGTTTGAAATGTATTAATTTCAAAACAAAATCGATGAAAAAGTAAAGTTTCAATGACGGACTTAGAAATTTTGCGGCCATCTTGACTTTGCCATTTTCTTGGTTCTTTGTTCGAATAATTTCACAGGTATAAACAGGGTTCTAACACCCAATAAAAATACAGCTTTTGTGAAAATAAATGTTCATTTATCCTTTTTACATACCTCCAGTGAATTATTTTGTTCTGTCAACACCGGAGATTCCATTGCACAGAATTTTTTTGTCGACAATATCCACGTTTTATGGCGATCGAAATTTTGCTGAAACGGCTAAGTCCACATTGAAAGTTTGTGCGCATGTTTAAATAGCCCGGATGTGACCACCTGCTACGTTTCACCATAACGCGCCAAATTTAGATCTATCTTTTTTTAAAATTACTGAATTAATCAGAATTGGGTCAGTGTGGTTCAAGTTTTTAGCTTTGAAAACGTATTAAGTTGGCATTGTTAGAAGTTCTATGGTTGGCATGGTTAATTTGTCATGTACAACTGGGACTAGTGACCAAGAACCTATAAATTAGTTATACCATGGACAGCCTATACAGTCTACACCGTCTATACACTAACTATAGTATAGTATTGACTGTCTATGGTTATGCTAATGGTGACCTCAATGGTATCGTAACGAGCTGCCCCACTCTCGAGTCGTCCCACGTTTAATAATATATTTAATACTTTTTAATATAAATAAATATATTGATAGTATAATTTTTTTAAATTTGTGTATCTTTTAAGTACTGCTAGGTGTTTTAATTGGCGGTGGATCTCTTTTGATTAAAATGAACTCCTTCTTCTTCTTCTTTAGGTATACAGTTCACTATCAATAACTGATAATCACGAAACTGAACATTGCGCAGCGTGGCTTGGGCTAAAATTTATACTTTTCAATATAAATTGAACTCATGTTCACTTCTTTAATTAATTATGATAATTATAATTGAATGTTTGCTTGTTTACAATCGTGATTAACTTTGACAGGATTAACAGTTTGAAATAATTTAAAATAATTTGTTTATATTTGAATGGTTGTTTGTCTGTTCCTATAATTTCTGCTACTTTGTACAGGGACAGTCTATTTAGTATAGCGGACTGTCCCTACTTTGCAGTATTTTTCCGCATATAAAATATAAGAAAGAAGATGGTAATGTTTTAATCAATTTATTATCTATATTTACAGAATTTGATGACGATGAAGATGCTTATACTGATGCAGAAAAAGTAAACTTCTTTTCCATAATTTAGCTGACATTTCGCTCTCTGGACCACAGGCACTTGTTATTATTTTTCTTTATTATATATTATAAAGAAAATTTTTTTATTTTTCTGAGGTGAATATTTCACAATGAGATATGTCAGACTAGTTACCAAACGAGTGACTACACACTGTAAACTCATTTATTGGCTTTTGATTCCATAAAATAAATTATCCTGACCCCAAGTGCCTGTGCTCTGGACGTTATCTCGTAGAAAAGGCAAAAAATCAATCAACAATCTAACTATCACTATTCACTATTTCGTTTTCGGCTATATGACATTATTAATATGGGGACTCGTGATGGGGCGACTCGAGAGTGGGGCGAGTCGTTATATATTCATACTAATTACTAATTAATTAATTAGTTATACTAGTCCCAGGTATAACTTATTTCTATAGATTCCTGTATACAAGGAACATAAATAATTTTCAAGATAGAAATTTAATTCAAAATATCATCAGCGACTTAATAATAGTTGTGCAGTCTAATTAAAATTAGCCCCGTGATTAGCCCATGCACGTTTACTATTTAAGTAGTGTGCACACAACGTAAATAGTAAACATGCATAGGCTAATTTTAATTATAGACTGAATACTTGTAGGCCTTTTAGTTATAGTTCCTGAATCACGTATGGTCGTCTGCAGTTCTTCGCAAGGGAGTGCACCTCCCTCACTGATGTCAGAGACATATATGTCTATGCTGATGTTAAAGTATGTTTAAAAATTGAAAAATATATTGACACTTCATGCGCCTTCTAAACCAAGTTTAATATTTTACAAATAGATTACTAAACTGAGACACCCTTTTAAATATGTAATATATTTTTATGAAAATGCTAGTCTAAAACGAATCGCATTTTGTATACTAATCCATCCTCACAAGTCGGGGTTTCCGTGTCCACAATGTGTCCATGCACGAAGGGTTTCGTAGACACTTACAGAGGACGTGTGAGGATGAAACTAATCCAGCTTACACACATTCAATTATTTGCCTTTTATAAACATCTGAATACAATAAAATAATTGTTTTATTCTTTAAAGGTAGTGCTGGAGGAAAATACATTACAATACAATTGTTTTGCCCGCCAGTTCTGGCCTGTGTATGTAGGCTATGTTTGTACGACACGCCAATGTCAGCTATTTTTCAATGATATCGCGGCGTCCAGTTTTTATTAGCGGAGCAAGGAAGCCTGAGTAAACCTTTTGCTTTTGATAGGTAAACTGACAATCCCTGTCAATTAAGATTGGAGTCGAGTATGGAACGTCGAGTTCCAGAATATGTATTATATGTAGTTAACATGTTTATTCCGGTAAATTTAAATTTAGAGATAATTTTATTTGTTATATATAAGTACATGATTTAATCGACAAGTCTCCAAGTTTTTTTCAAAGACATATACTTCTGGTTCAAGAGACATAAGTTTTTCATAGACAAGACAATTTTATTAAGGCCAACCATGATGTCCAATACTGGGCAGAAAAACAAATTAAGGCATAATTGAAAAAGTGACGATTTGATTAGTAAAAAAAAAGAGTGAACATAGTACAAGCTATGGTATGAAAGTACCAACAACTTTCACACCGCTATATCCTAAAGACTCTCCAATGTTTAATCCAAACGTACGAAATAAGAACGTTAAATAATTTCATTGGAATGTCACCATAAATGTCATGATGAAAGCTATACGACAATTTTACATACAACTGATAGAAACAATTACAAACATATTCTCTTGTGCGTTATGCTTGTTATTTTTACATCGTTACCAATGGGCCTCCGTTAATTTTTCTTATTGTGTTGACAAGTTACCGGTATATTATTGCACATCCGTGTATATTGACTAGAAAACACTTGCACGATTAAAGAACAAATAGTTTCTCCCAAAAGTTTTTGATAATTTATTGTTTTTATTGTAATCCGTTACCAATGTGTTTTATTTATAGAAGCTTTTTATTGACTGTAAGCACTAAAACATTTTAAAATTTAATATGATTATGATCTTATGGATCATAATTGGTTCCCAAACTCTCTTTGGACCCTATAACTCAGACGTCGATTTTCTCCAGTACTCTCTCCCTCCCCCAATAAAACTGGACACCTATATATAGCTGAAAAAAAGTGGCATAAAAGACCATTCAAACAAACAAAACAATCATCTTCATGATGAAAAAAAGTCACATAGATTTGCAATCGAATTAAAATTATATCTTCACTTGGCTCCCCCTTTTTGCTATTTGTCACGGCGACAAATGCAAAAGGGGGGAGCCAAGTAAAGATATAATTTTAATTAAATTGCCTAGATTTGTTATTTTTTTACGTGTGGCAACCACATAAACGATTTTTACAGATTACCTGCAGCTGGTACGTGCACGTTGTCTTTTCAGCGGGTAACGACAATAAGATCTTAGAAATCACCAGCTATGAGGGGCGAGAGATCTTTTCTGTTAACGTGGTTAACAATTTTGTATTTTTCCCAAAACAGATAACAGTGAATTTAAAAAATAATGATAACAGATAACAGCAATTTTATTTTACATGAGAAAACAGAAAACGGCGAGTTCAAAAATCGAAAGAACATATTAACAGAATCTCATCGAAGGCGATACGGCGCGGAGCAAATGCATACATAATCATTAAATGACAACAGAAAAAATCTGTAAATCAGTTAACAGTGTTCTGACTATTTACAGCAAACAGGGTTTTTTTATTTTCTCAAATAACAGTTAATAACAATGTCAATTTTTAAGAAAACAGATAATGTTCAGCAACAGTTGTATTATTTAAAAAAAAAACAGTTAACAAACGTGTAAAAATGCCCCAAATACGTTAACAGAAACGATCTTGCACCCCAACCTGTTCAGTTTTAAAATATAATCTGTGTGTAAAAATCTTGATCTAAATTTGTTTTAAGGGGATGCAGGACACCATCGACCATTTTTGTGAAAATATCAAAATAAATATGAATAATAATAATTTATCCCAATTGCCTTAAAATTAAAAAAAATGAGTTCATTTACCTAGAATATTACTGCACTTCATTAATGGTTGAAATACAAAGTTTTAGATTAAATGAGTTGACAAAGGCAAAACTAATTAAAAAATGAGATGTTGAACAAGGGAGGTAATTTTGACCAAAAAATACAAATTTTAGTAATTTTTTGCCACCAATACTATTATCTTTCCATAACTAAAATGTACAACTATTAATTGACATTATATAAAAAATTCAGAAATTTCACTGGACAGAATTTTTAAATCTATTATTTTATGGCATTGTTTATTCTCTTTCTGTATAATATATTAGAAAATTTGAAATTTCAGTGCTCAAACCCTAAAAAAATTAGTTCTGAAACCCTTATTTTTTATTTGAATTATGAATAATGGCATAAACGTTCTTGTTAATTAGGGACCGACCTGGTCTGTCCCTTAGCTGTGCTGCTTGGAACCGATTTTATTCATGATGCTTGCTTTTATTTCATCTGAAATTTCTACAAATTTGAAAATCTGAAATCTAAAAATAATTAAAAATTGATGCAAAAATTCTACCGGCGGAATGGTGTTTTTTCATCGCCACGTATTATGGTTCTCCGAACAATGGAGAAATATAATTCAGTACGTTTCTAAAACAGGAAGTGTATAACACGCCATTTCCCTCCAAAGAAAGGATCAAACATGTGTTAATTTTATCTGTTGTTGCAAAATACTCCATACTGCAAAAGAGAGTAAGTTGTTCCTGTAATAATTTTTTTATATATAGCATATAAAACTTGTTTGTAGCAAAATAGGAATGTAATGCATCGAAAAGAAAAACGGCGTGGCTTGTTGACTGTTGTCGGCTTGCATTTTGCAGCACGATAACGCCATTTATATTTATTTACATTACAGGCAAACATCTGTTCTCATTGATTTACGTTATGTAGTCTTCGCAATTGTACAATGAAAACCAGTAAAAACATATATGTCAAGAAATAAGTTCAGTCTGATGATGTTTAGAGGGCTGTGGGGTTTGATACATGATTAACTGGAAATGGTGTGACTGGAAATAAAATTAATTACACTTTATACTTCTATGAAAAATAAATAACACACCAAAGTGTAAGTTAGATCATGGTCATTTTTAACATTTATATTATAACATAAAACATCACATATCAGATTTATATTTGTCATTTTTATTGGTCTTTTCAGGCGCATAGCTAGCCTATAAAGAATGTGGATTCAAAATAATCTAGGGGGGTCAGGGGGCATGCCCCCCCTGAAAATTTTGAAATAAATGGTGCGTTTTGGGGCCTCCGGAGAGCTTTCTTGACCAACGAAAATCCATTTATTTTAGCATAAAAATGGAGATAAATAGCTTTACTTTCGTTTATTTCAAAAAAAAATTTTTTTGGTCAAAATAATGTGGATTCAGCTGCGTACTCGCGTATAGGCAGCTACGCGCCTGCTTTTACATTTTTGATTATTATTTAAAATGCAAGGTTTTATCTGTGGGTAACCAGTCATTTCGTACCATAACCAAATCGTACCATAATTAAAACAATTCAGTAACATATAGGAAAGTGTATTAAGGCTGAAGGGGTCATTGTCGACCTGGGTACTATATCAGCGTACCCAGGGCAGGGCTCACCACACTGGGCGAAGTGGGCGACAAAGTCGCCCTACTAGTACCTGAAGTTGCCCTAAGGCGCCTCAAAAGCGAAGTCGAAGTCGCCCTGTCATTTCCCTCAAGTCGCCCGATGGTTCACATAAAATACTTGTAAATCTGGTTCAAATACTTCACCCAGACTACCAATTTATCAGTTAATGTGTAATTCCAATAAAAAACGGCAAACAATATGCGTATTTAACATATTTTCAAACGATTTACGTCTCTCAAATGGATTACGCGCCATTTGTTTATTTACCGGATGTGACTAATTACCGGAAGTGAACAACGAAGAAAAGTAATGTACAACAGCCCATAATGAAAATCGTCATTTTTTTTATGAACAAACACTTTTAAATGGTGTCAAACTTCAGTTCTTTCAACGAGTATTGTACTTTAACAATTTTCTTTGATAAGTATATGAGCTCCACATGAAAGAATACAGATATATAGTAATTATTGACATCATGATAATTTCTGTAGATGGGTGTCACATGAAGCAATTTGGATCAGCACAACTTTATCCAAGTGGAAGTGTGCTGAACTGTAGAATTATTTCTGGGTTTTATGTAATGTTATTCTATCTATTTTCTTTGGAAATTTGATAAGATAAACATGGCATGTTCATAACAAACTGTTAGGAATATTATGATACAAGAACTCATGAATGAAGTTTATGTCCACACATATACAAATATTTTTGTTGATCTATTTTTGTGTGTGAATACCTTGTATGGCTAAAAGTAATGAAGTAGATAGAAAAATAGTCCCTATATTTGGTGTTTTTTTCATTGATTAATGATAAAGGTTATGTACTCACTGTTTGATATTGCATACCATGAATTATAATGAAAAAAAACTGAATTTATGTGTGTTATGGTTTAAAAACACAAGAGAAATAATCCTGGAAATTGTTGTAAATAATGAAAAATATATGTTAATCACCGCGAAATTTATTATTTGTACGGCCCCCCTGACTTCTCCCTATTGTCTCCTGAAGTCTCCCTATCAGGGCCTGACTTCTCCCTGTTTGGCTGCCAGGGAGAAGTCACTTCTCCCTACTTTTTTAGAGTGTGGTGACCCCTGCCAGGGTACTTAAAATTTGAGAAATGGTACCCAGGGTACTGTCGCTTAACATAAACGTACACAGACCAATATTGTTGAATCAAATCCATTATTTTTCAACAGTGTTCATAAACATGAACATAATCAAAACAAACTTAACTGTAAATTGTAACAAAGCGCCATTCTTCTATTTATAATTGTGGACCAAATGAACGTAACCTCGCGATACTTACCACACCGGGTACCTTTATGTTAAGCGACAATACCTGGGGTACCATTTCTCAAATTTTAAGTACCCTGGGTACGCTGATATAGTACCCAGGTCGACAATGACCCCTTCAGCTGTATTAAGACAATTAAGTACCACAGTACGACAGTGCAATATGATACTTTCGTACCATATTGGGTAGTGTATGATTCCATGTCATCTCAGACCAAAACAAATTCAGACTATTGCATACTCGGACCATGGAACAAATTCGGACTACACAAATTAGGACCATAACATATTTGGACCATTGCCATTTCGGACTACCTAAAAAAAATCACATGAATTTTGTTTGTAGTTTTTCTTTATTTTGTATTTATTTGTAGTTAAGTTTCTGCTAAATAATGTGACGCATTGGGGTTATGTGTGTAATAAATTGTACTTATTTCCGAAATAGATGTAGATATATATCAGTGTTCCAGCTAGGATTTAAAAATAGAGGGGCACATGAGAAGGGCACTTTTTTGTGTATTCTTTGTGGTTGTAACTTCAACACAAGCAGCATTGTATTTGCAAGTTCCTGAACTAAGTTCATATCCACTCCAGAGATTTCCGTATTTTCAGTTGGTTTGTACTGGTTGCCACAAGTATTTTTACTTAAGGCTATTTGAACATAGAAAAAGGCAGCCTGGTACCAGCTTTCACTTTTTGTTAAAAAAAAATGGCTTGTTCAATGATAAACATGGCGTGGTGACAAATATTCAAAGATATCTAACGCAAATGGCAATAAAAACGGTTTTTAGATATTTCCGGTCTGGATCATAATTAAGCCAAATGGCCAAAAACAGTGACCACGCAAATTTTTAAGGTAATAACATTTTTGAACTGTTACCTGTGTATCAGTCCCCACTGTCTACCACTAATTACATAATCAAAATTATAAGGAAACGAGAATAGTCTAATAGTTAATTAGCTATAAAAACACTATGATTACTATTAATTTTAGAACAGAAAATTATTTAGAGCAATAGAGTGATAAGGGGCACAAATCTCGACACCGGGGCGCAGCGCCCCTCTATTCCCCCTAGCTGGAACACTGTATATATATACTCAGTTTTCTTTAAAATCTATGAGTAATAAAAAGACATAAGATTTAATTTTTTACTTTATATCTTTATAGTCATAACATTCAAATGTTGTAACAAAACAAAGAATTAAGTTGTTTATTTAACTATAGAAATAGCATTGATAAGACATACAAAGCACATTAACAGGGTTCTCACTAGGATTTCTTTATGGTGAGTCCTGGGACTCATCACTTTTTGGAATGATGAGTCCCAATCTGTCTTGGTGAGTCCATAAAGTTGACTCGAACCAAACTACCGGTACTGCATGACGTTACCATGAATAATACATTAAGTTTTGTTTTGTAACATCTTCATGTTTTATTTGATACTAAAATCCTTGTTGAAACCCATGCATTACTCTGTGACAGCTTAATCTACATGTTTCCAGAATGAAAACATATTAAAAATATTTGTTTTGGTAGTTTTGCTTTGTGTCGACCTAATATATATGTATGATATATTTCGGTTCACTGTCTTGGTGTACTTAAAAGTCTGAAGTTGGTCAGGGTTGAGGCATTTTCAATTCATTCATGAAATTTGCAGTGAAATTTCTTTAAACTTTTCAAACAAATGTAGGGTTGTAATCTTCTACTGAGGTAAAAATTTAGTCTGAATGAGCATGTAAAGATACACATAATTTATTGTGCTCATATTTGTATACCCCAAGATTTTAGCATCATTTTATGGAAGGTAAGTATCAATTAACACCATTTACTTCTGTTGGTTATTTGAAGTCTGCATGGCTTCATCTGGGAGAAAATTATGGGTTCAGTGTGATAAGAGGCAACACCTTAAAATAATTGACTAATACATGTATAATACATAAATTTCAAAGCACTAGTAGTTATGTAAACCCGCAAATATCCCAAGTTCTGGCTAGTCACTGATAATTAATGGAAATAATTTATTATTCAAATAGAAAACACAAGTCACAAGCCAGGTGTTTCACTTAATTACCTTTAAAAAACCATGAACATCGAAAACGTGTTTGTTTACTTTCGGCGCGATGTACAAGAAAGATATTATTATTATGGTTTATAAAAACTTGTTTTTTTAAATACATCATAAATTTATTAAAATATTTTTTAATTCATGTTAAGATTGTTTAGATTTTTGTTAATACACATGCAGCCACTTATTAACGGTCATCGGTCACCGTCAGAGATCAAATATATTTCACCTGCTGTGCATCACAGCTAAAAATAGAATTACATCCGGTTGTAAAAGTGTCATTCGGTATGCTTTAGGTAAATGACGTGCTGTTGATTAAAGCACATTTAGGGACGCAAATGATTTGAATGCGATGCGTCCCGAGGATTCACGGAATCTTTTAATGGCGCGTCCTACACAACTTTGACGCGTCCAGGACGCGTATACGCGTCTTAACGAAAACCCTGCATTAATCAAACATTTACGCACAACACAAACAAGCACAAATATATACACAAGACTGTATAGTTGTACAGTTATTTTTGAAATCTCTCAGTATAAAAGGAAAAACAGATTTTTTTTTATTTCTAAGTCAAACACATGTTACAAGACTTATTTAACAATACACACAAAAAGTACATATATATATATATATATATATATATATATATATATATATATATATATATATATATATATATATATATATATATATATATATATATACACAAGGACATATATATATATATACACAAGGACAGTAAGAAAATATATTTACAACATAATATAATATAGCTAGTCACTAGCTGGACCATAGACACTTCCACATTGCTTAAGTAGCTGAGGGGCTGTGATTTCATCGTCGTCGTACTGGTCCCAGACTTGATGAAGATGACCTTGCAGCTCTTTGTACTTGTTTCGTTGATCCCGTAACATCTGCTGCTCAGACTAGTCTTTGGGTAAGATCAACCAGGTCTGACTCTTAAGAGCTGGCACCAATATATAGAATGAGACTTTGGCTTTTCCAATATCTTTATTTATTCTGGTGTGCCATCCTAAAAAGAACAAATGAACAAAATGTATTAAATACATTTGACCATATTAATATTAATTTTATTACAATTATCAATTATTCATTCCAATATTTACTCATTATATTTACAATTTATGAACAACTTACCTTCAACATCATTATTTGTTCTTATGCTTGTCTTGTATATACTCCAATTACGCGGCAACCATACTGAATTGCTTCTGGCAACATTATTTTGTAGTACTGTAATTAAAATTTTTATTTTGTAGTCCAAATTTGTCCTAAATAATTAAAATTGCTACCGGTATGTATAATTAGTAGGCCGAATTTGTTATAGTCCGAAAAGATAATAGTCCGAATCTGTTTTGGTCCGAGTTGACCGGTTACCAAGTGTATTAGTGAAAACCTGTATGCAATTTCAGCACAATATTTTTCTTTTGACCAAAGTGGTAAATAAAAATTAAAACAATTTTAAGTTTACTTTATTAATATCATCATTTCGTCGTAACATAATATATCATATAACAGCGTAATGACACATATAATTTATTTTAACATTTTAACTATTTGAACATTAGCTACTTAGGTGCATTGTTTCGTTAATGTTGAATATATCTTCTTCAAGATTTTTAACAAATTTTTACTAAATACCATTGTAAAATGATTCATTTAGTTTTATACATTAAAGTACTTCAATTTTACAATTTTACGCATGGTACGAAATTATTTACATATGGTATGAAATAGCAACAAGTTATGGTATGATATGGCATTTCGATGGTACGAAATGGTAATTTTTGGTACGAAATGGCAATGGTACAATTTGGTTATGGTCAAAATGACTAAATCTATCTGTGAGTTGAATTTTCGCGGAGCAAAATTTTTTCAAAAGTTTTGTATATTTTTAAAATCTGAAATATATGGAAACTAACAAACACAAAGACAACACCTGTTTTCAGTAAATTATACTATGTTCAATCAAGTAATCAATGTTGGAAATGTTGAGGCAAAGTCTGTCCTCTGAGATGACATTTTAAATAACTGTAAGTCAAAATTACAGAGTTATATTTGGTAGGGGTGAAACGATACAGTAGCTCAACGATACGATACATATCGTAAAATTTCTCAATGATACTATTACATACGATAAGATACATTCGATCGTTATATATAAATTCATTGATTTTTATGCCCCCACGACAACATGTTGGGGGGCATTAAGTTTTACTCATGTCCGTCCGTACGAATTTCTGTCAAGCTTTTCTCAGAAACCGTACATCAGAATAATTTGAAATTTGGCAGGGTGGTTCAGTATCACAAGTTGTACCTCCTAAGCGACTTTCAGACCTGTTGGACAACAACTTCCTGTTTGTGACTGGGCCGATATGAAAATGTGTTAACATGAGTATGAAAATTTCCCTCAAGCTTTTCGCAGAAACCGTACATGAGAACAATTTGAAATTTAGCAGGGTGGTTCAGTATCACAAGTTGTACGTCCTAAGCAACTTTCAGACCTGTCGGACAACTACTTCCTGTTTGCAACTGGGCCGATATGAAAATGTGTTAACATGAGTATGAAAATTTCTGTCAAGCTTTTCTCAGAAACCGTACACAAGAACAATTTGAAATTTGGCAGGGTGGTTCAGTATCACATGTTGTACGTCCTAAGCGACTTTTAGACCTGTCGGACAACTACTTCCTGTTTGGGACTGGGCCGATATGAAAATGTGTTAACAAGAGTATGAAAATTTCCGTCAAGCTTTTCTCAGAAAATGTACACAAGAACAATTTGAACTTTGGCAGGGTAGTTCAGTATCACAAGTTGTATGTCCTAATCGACTTTCAGACCTGTCGGACAACTACTTCCTGTTTGCAACTGGGCCGATATGAAAATGTGTTAACATGAGTATGAAAATTTCTGTCAAGCTTTTCTCAGAAACCGTACACAAGAACAATTTGAAATTTGGCAGGGTGGTTCAGTATCACATGTTGTACGTCCTAAGCGACTTTTAGACCTGTCGGACAACTACTTCCTGTTTGGGACTGGGCCGATATGAAAATGTGTTAACAAGAGTATGAAAATTTCCGTCAAGCTTTTCTCAGAAAATGTACACAAGAACAATTTGAACTTTGGCAGGGTAGTTCAGTATCACAAGTTGTATGTCCTAATCGACTTTCAGACCTGTCGGACAACTACTTCCTGTTTTCGACTGGGTCGATTTGAAAATGTGTTAACACGAGTATGAAAATTTCCGTCAAGCTTTACTCAGAAACCGTACATTAAAACAATTTGAAATTTGGCATTGTGGTTAAGTATCACAAGTTGTACGTCCTAAGCGACTTTCGGACCTGTTGGACTGGACAACTCCTTCCTGTTTGTGACTTCCTTTAGCGGGGGCATCCGTGTCCCATGGACACATTCTTCAATTGTTGTTATATGTATTCATATTTTTTATGCCCCCGCGACGACACGTCGGGGGCATTAAGTTTTACTCATGTCCGTCCGTCCGTCCGTCTGTCCGTCCGTACGTACGTACGTACGTACGTACGTACGTCCGAACAAATTTCCGTCAAGCTTTTCTCAGAAACCGTACATGAGAACAATTTTAAATTTGGCAGAGTGGTTCAGTATCACAAGTTGTACGTCCTAAGCGAATTTCAGACCTGTCGGACAACTACTTCCTGTTTGGGACTTCATTTGTACGTAAATACGTCCGTCTGTATGTACAAATTTCCGTCAAGCTTTTCTCAGAAACCATACATTAGAACAATTTGAAATTTGGCAGTGTGGTTCAGTATCACAAGTTGTACGTCCTAAGCGACTTTCAGACCTGTCGGACAACTACTTCCTGTTTGCGACTGGGCCGATATGAAAATGTGTTAACATGAGTATGAAAATTTCCGTCAAGCTTTTCTCAGAAACCGTACATCAGAACAATTTGAAATATGGCAGGGTGGTTCAGTATCACAAGTTGTACGTCCTACGCGACTTTCAGACCTGTCGGACAACTACTTCCTGTTTGCGACTGGGCCGATATGAAAATGTGTTAACATGAGTATGAAAATTTCTGTCAAGCTATTCTCAGAAACCGTACATCAGAACAATTTGAAATTTGGCAGGGTGGTTCAGTATCACAAGTTGTACGTCCTAAGCGACTTTCAGACCTGTCGGACAACTACTTCCTGTTTGCGACTGGGCCGATATGAAAATGTGTTAACATGAGTATGAAAATTTCCGTCAAGCTTTTCTCAGAAACCGTACATCAGAACAATTTGAAATTTGGCAGGGTGGTTCAGTATCACAAGTTGTACGTCCTAAGCGACTTTCAGACCTGTCGGACAACTACTTCCTGTTTGCGACTGGGCCGATATGAAAATGTGTTAACATGAGTATGAAAATTTCCGTCAAGCTTTTCTCAGAAACCGTACATCAGCACAATTTGAAATTTGGCAGGGTAGTTCAGTATCACAAGTTGTACGTCCTAAGCGACTTTCAGACCTTTCAGACAACTACTTCCTGTTTGCAACTGGGCCGATATGAAAATGTGTTAACATGAGTATGAAAATTTCCGTCAAGCTTTTCTCAGAAACCGTACATCAGCACAATTTGAAATTTGGCAGGGTGGTTCAGTATCACAAGTTGTACGTCCTACGCGACTTTCAGACCTGTCGGACAACTACTTCCTGTTTGGGACTTCATTTAGCGGGGGCATCCGTGTCCCATGGACACACTCTTCAATTTTTATGTTTTATGTTTCCCCGTTGACAATTTTGAATCCAAAATATTTCCACACAGGAGATCTACAACTTGCTGGCGGATCTTTCAATTTAATCACAGCACTATCATCCGCAATCATGTATTCCTCAGCCATAGCTATGGCAGATTTTTGTATCTTTGCATTGAAGATTTCCTACGGAAAAGGCTAAAAAAATAGTGATGTTTGGTCCCAAACCCGCACCGAATAGAAAATTGACAATTTTGTACCGTACACCGAAATTCACCAAAATACTGTGGATTTTCAGTACTTTGGAGTATCGTTTCACCTGTAATATTTGGTGGAGGAACTAATACCATTTGTCGTTATTGTAATAAATGAAAAATTCATTCTGTCAAAAACAAAGCCATAAGATAAATTTAAATGTTTGTTTGTTTGTTGGTGTTTAACGCCACTTTCAGCAATTTTTCATCTATATCATGGCGTCCAGTTTTTATTGGGGGAGGAAGCCGGCATACCCGGAGAAACCCGCCTACCTGCGATATAGATTTAAATGGGGTAGGCTATTCAATGTAATGGGAGTGAAGAGGTATCTCAAATAAAGCTTCAAACAGGACTTTAAACATCCTCATTATACTAAAGTAACTGGCACTACAAACAGCAAAACCTTAATTCCTCGGAAAAAAATTGTTATCTCCAGGGAAAACCTTAAGTTTTTAAGGTTTTCATTAAAAGTGGGTGTTGGTTTTTAAAAATTAAGGTTGTCACTGGCAAATTAATGTTTTCCCTCATAGATTAAGGTTTTCCAGCGGAGATTAAAGTTTTTTGTTAATTGGACCCCTGGGTCAATTTTAGGCCCTCGGGCATTGTTGTTGATAACGATCAGCAGTTCCTCTTATATATGTACTGTATATCTATGTTTATAAATCTATATGTATAAAATTTATTCTAATAAAAAATAATAATGCATATGATTGTAAATGCGTAATATACCATGATTGTATTATAAAAAGATACAAAATTAATTTTCCATTTGAAGATCAGTAGATTACTGAAAAAATGAGAAAAATCAATGCACAAGTGACTTTCAATTCACATCTGCCATACTGTTTGTTTACCTGTAACAAATGAAACGAATAAAGGCAGGGGTCACCATACCCGATAGGGAGACTTTAGGGATAAGTCAAGGGGACCATACCAATAATTAATATTCGCAGTAGTTACATAGATTTGTTATTATTTACATCATTTTTAGCTCACCTGACCCGAAGGGTCATGTGAGCTATTGCCATCACTTGGCGTCCGTCGTCGTCCGTCGTCGTCGTCGTCGTCGTTAACTTTTCTTCAAAAATCTTCTCCTCCAAAACCACTGAAGGGATTGCTTTGAAACTTTGCACACATCATCAGTAAAATGTCCTCTACCAAGTTTGCCCAAATCATGGCCTCGGACCAACCAACATGGCTGCCATGGCTAAAAATAGAACAGAGGGGTCAAAATACAGTTTTTTGCTTATAGTTCGAAAAGTATAACAGATACAGGAAAACCGAAGAGACCTTCCTTCTTCAGCATCTAAAGCTCTACGAAACACTCCATTGGGTCAAAGTTGTATGATGACTCCTTGTAGGAGTTATTGCCCTTTAATTGTCAAAATTGATGATTTTTGCCATTTTTGCCTCAAAATCTTGAAAATTATCAGAACTAGAGAAAAAGTTAGCATTGCTTAATTGTTCTGCTCTATGAGGGCTACAAAAATGACTTAAGGGTCAAGATTGTCTGATTAACCGTTTAAGAGTTATTCCCCTTGAACTGTTTTTTTTAATCGGTTTTAATTGATTTTTTAAAATCTTCTCCTCTGAAACAACTGAAAGTACTGCTTTGAAACTTTGTACACATCATCTGTCAAATGTCCTCAACCAAGTTTGCACCTACCATGGCTGCAGATTAACCAACATGGCCACCATGGCTAAAAATAGGATGGGGGGGGGCGGTAAAATAAGTTTTTGGCTTATATTTAAAAAAGTGTAACAGATACAGGAAAACCGAAGAGACATGCCTTCATCTGCATCAAAAGCTCTACGAAACACTCCATTGGGTTGAAGTTGTATGATGACTCCTTATAGGAGTTATTGCCCTTTAATTGTCGAAATTGATTATTTTTGACATTTTTGCCTCAAAATCTTGAAAATTATTAGAACTAGAGAAAAAGTTAGCATTTCTTAATTGTTCTGCTCTATGAGGGCTACAAAAATTACTTAAGGGTCAAGATTGTCTGATTAACCATTTAAGAGTTATTCCCCTTGAACTGTTTTTTTAATCGGTTTTAATTGATTTTTTAAAATCTTCTCCTGTGAAACAACTGAAAGTACTGCATTGAAACTTTGTACACATCATCTGTCAAATGTCCTCAACCAAGTTTGCACCTACCATGGCTGCAGATTAGCCAACATGGCCACCATGCTAAAAATAGGATTGGGGGGGGGGGGGGGGCGATAAAATACAGTTTTTGGCTTATATTTAAAAAAGTGTAACAGATACAGGAAAACCGAAGAGACATGCCTTCATCTGCATCAAAAGCTCTACGAAACACTCCATTGGGTTGAAGTTGTATGATGACTCCTTATAGGAGTTATTGCCCTTTAATTGTCGAAATTGATTATTTTTGACATTTTTGCCTCAAAATCTTGAAAATTAATAGAACTAGAGAAAAAGTTAGCATTACTTTATTGTTCTGCTCTATGAGGGCTTCAAAAATGACTTAAGGGTCAAGATTGTTTGATGAACCATTTAAGAATTATTCTCCTTGAACATTTTTTTAATCAATTTTACTTGATTTTAAAAAATCTTCTCCTCTTAAACCAATGAAAGGACTGCTTTGAAACATTGCACACATCATCTTTAGGATGTCCTCTACCAAAATTGTGCAAATCATGACACCTGACTACCTACATAGCTACATTGGATTAAAATAGAAAAAATGAAAAAAAGGGGGGGGTTGAGAGAGTTTTCGACTGATAGTTAAAAAAGTATAACAGGTACAGCAAATTTGAAGTGAACCTCCCTTCTCCCTCTAGCCATCAAAAGATCCTCCTTATAGGAGTTATTTCCCTTAAAAGGTCAAAATTAATGATTTTTGCAGGCAATTCCTTATAGCAAAGAAAAGCTGGATATAAAAGGGTTGTTTAGTTTCAGGTTCAGGTGAGCGATACAGGCTCCTGGGAGCCTCTAGTTTTTTTATGTAATTGTGGATTTCCAGGATTATTTCTCTTGGGTTTTTAAACCAAAACACACTTAGATTCAGTTTTTTTTCTTTCTTTTTCATAACTATTTATGGTAAGCAATATCAAATAGCACATAACCTTTATCATAAAATCAATGAAAAAAAGCACCAGATATAGCAACTATATTTCTATCTACTTAGTTCTTGTAGCCATACAAGGTATTCACAAATAAAAATATATCAACTAAAATATTTGTATAGACATCATTCATGAAGTTCTTGTATACATAATATTTCAAACAGTTTGTTATGAACATGCCATGTTTATCTGAGCAAAAATTTCAAAGAAGAATAACATAACATTAAACCCAGAAATAATTCTTCTGTTCAGCACACTGCCACTTGCAGGGAATTTTTTAGGATTTTGAGTGCTTTAGTTAATTAAGCGCATGAGCAGTATAAGCATCTGCTCAGAAGCATGTATTCATTATAACCCCGCTCGACAGAGTCGGGGGCATATAGTGGTCCTCATGTCCGTCCGACCTTCCATCCGTCCGTTCATCCTTCCACATTTGGTTTCTGGATGATACTTCAAAAAGTTTACATCTGATTTGAATGAAACTTTGGGGTATTGTTATATAGCAGGTTTTTAAGAAGCCTATTGATTTTGGGGGAAAAACCGCCAAATTTCAAGGTCACAGTCCACAAAAAACGTTACAAATTTTAACAGAAAAGTTGTTTCCGAAAAATAACTCAAAGTTTGGATGTGATTTGGATGAAACTTTGGCATATTGTTATATATCAGGTTGGTAAGAAGCCCATTGATTTTGGGGGAAATCCGTCAAATTTCAAGGTCACAGTCCACGAAAACATTAGAAACTTTTACAAAAGCGGGGGTATCAGTGGTCGCTAGATCGACTTTGTCTTGTTGTACTGGTGAAATATCATAGTATAAAAAGCCATATTCTTTCAATTGCAGTGTATAAATTTGTTTAAAAAAATGATTATAACAAAATGTTTATAAATTTTCGATGAATTTTAATTTTAAAACTTATTTAAAAAGTTAATAATAATAATTTTAATGATATTGGTCTATTATCTTCATTTGGTTTAGTTCCCTAAAAATTTTAATTTCTAACATCATATTTCACCTAGGATTAGTGGAAAATCTAGATATTTCAGTAATATAAATTGCTTTAGATACTATTTTTTTTTAGCCCTGTCTGTGTAAAAACTGGAAGTTAAAACAAGTTTATCGTGGTCATAAATTGTTTTTTTTATAATTAAAATAAAGTTATTTACTCTTAAAAACCAAAGAGAAACATCACGAATAACATCGTTAATGCTAAGTTATAGTACATTTATCATCAAGTAAGCCTGGATTGTTACATTTTCTTAGAACTCGCCAGATAATTTCAGCTCGCCAAACTGACGAGTAGCAGTTGATCTGAGCTCGCCAAAAAATCTTCTCTACTTGCATTTGGTGAGTTGGCGAGCGGACATTTACCACACTGAAAATGATGTTACAAGAATCACTGTGAATCAAATTTTAATGTGTAGTAATTTTAAGTAATACAGACTAGTGCATGTGTAATTTTATATTTTATAATATAAAAAATAGCAAGAAATAAAACAAACCACTTTTTTATTAAAAGACATAGATTAGATTTTTGTTGAACCAAATAATTGTATGCATGTGCTTAGCTTGACTTATCTTCCATATATGTATCTAGGACAGTTATTTAATTCATTATTTAAACATAATTTTTTCATTATAAATAAAATAACACTGATATTTTCTATTTTAGACTAGAATATTATTGCCACATTTGCAAATTCTATTGGAAAAAATTTATTCCTTATATTATTTTCATCAAGGCTTGTAATTTCTATTATAGATCCTAAATTAAGTAATGATACCAAGAATGAGAATGCCTATGCGTCCAATGGGTCCACGTGGTATGCGGCCACGAGGCCCGAGGCCAGTTCCTCCACCTGGAGTAAGACCCCTTCGTCCTGGTGGTCCTCCAATGAGACCACGACTAGCTCCACCCCCTCCACAGCCCGTACCTGCACCAACAATAACAGGAAATGCCACAAATGATCCTTCAACTGCCAACAAGAGGGTGTTTGTTGGAAATTTAAACACTATAGCCATAAGTAAAGAAGAAGTTGAAAGAATGTTTGGTCACTATGGAATCATCACAGGGATTTCAATGCATAAAGGTTATGCATTTGTGCAGTTTGCCTATGAACACGAAGCAAGAGTAGCTTGTGGAAGTGAAGATGGAAAAACTTATGCTGGTCAAAAACTAGGTAAATTGTCTGATTTTGATCTTAGCTGACTGGCAGTTTGGTATGACTTTAAAACTGAAAAGTATGTATTTGCTTGTTAAGTTTTATTTAACATAAAATTAAATATCTATTGCCAGATGATGTCAGCTTGAGAAGGAAAGTAGTTTGTTTTGTTTGGACATGTTCCTTGAACGAATAATTTTACCCTGGCCTTTTTATTCTCTGCCAAAGGTAGGAATTTAGTCAAATTACTCATAGAAGTAAGAGAAGTGCAAGCTACAGTTTTGAAATTTGTTGGTTTTAATTACAGATTGTAACATTGCCTCTGAACCAAAGAATAAACAGAATGCAGCCAATACAGCTGGAATTAAAAGGTATATATTAATACGAATACTAAAAAACACTTGGCAGTAACTTGGAGCCCAAAATGAGTTGTTTCACAGCATTATTTATTCCTCAAAACATTAAAATAAGCAATAGAAACATTTTCTGCTTGTCTGACCTGTTCCTTACTATACACATATGGAAAAAAAGTGGGTGTGTACTCCACCTACCGATATCTTGAATGTGAAGTCAGTAAAACATGATTGTTCTGGTTCCTGTTAAACCATAACTGCTTGTATTACAAATAGAAAGCAATTAAATGCAAAATACAGTTCCTGGAAATGTGTTATAAGAAAATCTACAAGAATGAGCACTTCCAAAAAAGATTTAATATCTTTAAAAAAAACTATAATATAAACTTGCATTTGATACTTAAACAACAATGCTGAACTTTTTGCACTTTTGTATTCCTACTCACACTGAATTAAGTAAATATCTGTTTATATTTACTGTTAGTACTGCACATCCTGAAATTAGCATATATATTGCAATGCTGATTTGTTGTTTTATTCATTAGCTGTTTTTAATCTGTTTTTTTTCCCAGCAAAAAAATTAGCACCTTTGTTAGCGGTAGACAAAATCTTTCAATAGCTTAAATGACAATAAACTTGTTTATACCCAATCACATTTGAATCTTAGGGTTCGTTAGAACATAGTAAACATATTTTTTTTTATTGGGCATTTTTTCATATTTTGATTTTTTGTCTGTGGGGGCATCTTTGGCATTATTTGGGCTTTGCTGTTATGCTGGTTATGCAGTTAAACATTAAATGAAATGGATTAATTGATATCAGAAACAGCCCTTGGAAACTGGAATTGTTCTTCTTTCACTTTAAAGCTACTTCATGAAATGTTAAATATAACCTGTCATTGGGATGTATGTTAATTTAACTGTTGCCAGAATACTGTCTTTTGAACATGTTACTTATACAAAGGTATTTGCTAGTGGCAACAGTCAATTATTATACCCCCCGCAAACTTGTTTGGGGGGTACCTTAAATTGAGTAATTTTGGCGTCGGGATATTTTGGCGTTTTTCTCTGAAAAGCCATGTGTTTTATTTTGGTGTGTTTAATTTTTGTGTTTTATCCAACTGATGTGTTTAATTTTGGCACTTTCAATTCGCAGTTGTGAGCAATGTTATTATATGTGTGTAATATATAATTGGTAAATAATTTGAGTGGATTCCGCGTAACCACTTCCAGCAATGACGTCTTAATTACATTTTATTAGAGTAAGTAATTACCACACATATCATATAAAACAAATGTTCATTAAATTCCTTTCTGTCAGTAATTAACGATCAAGGATTTAAATATTAATCCCTTGATTGTATTCCAGCAGTACATCTTGATTAAATGACGATAAAGGTGTTATTTTTATTTATAGGATAGATAACAGATTCTAATTAGTAAATGATAAGCCGGACATAATAATGTATGAATAGAATTAGTGTATGAATAAAAATTCATACATTGTGTTTTCTAAATAGTTTTATAAGAAAATAAGGAAATGTGTATTTAAATGTATACTTGTAATTACCGGTATTTTAAGCCATAGACTTAATGATATTGTCTAACCGGTCGCTATTTTGGCATGTAAAATTTTGGTGCATGCTTTATTTTGGTGTGTTTAATTTTGGCTCTTTCACCAAATAAGCCAAAATAAAACTACAACCAAAATAACCCGATTTACGGTATATAGAAATCACCCTGTCTGTCCGTCTGTCTGTCCATCTGTCCACATTCCTTATAATCGCTTCTCATCCTAAACCTCTTGACAGCTTTTGATGAAACTTTACATGAAGGAAGTACATCATATGTAGATGTGCATGAAGAATTTTCGTCGCTGTCAGATATTATTCGGGGGAGATAATTGGACTTTTTTATATATAGTATTCAGTGGGAGACCTCGTAAGCGCAACTCCTCTTAAACCGTTTGATAGATTTTGATGAAACTTTACATGAAGGAAGTACATCATATAGATGTGCATGAAGAATTTTGATCA
Organism: Limnoperna fortunei; assembly: GCA_944474755.1. Lineage (NCBI taxonomy): Eukaryota > Metazoa > Mollusca > Bivalvia > Mytilida > Modiolidae > Limnoperna > Limnoperna fortunei. The sequence goes on along the minus strand of OX104112.1, from coordinate 86,271,053 downwards.
ATGTCTGATATTATTCAAGGGAGAAAATTGAACTTGAAAGCGAAGCGGGGGTATCCCTTTGTGAGCGCGCTCACAGTCCACACTTGTTTTTAAATGGCTAAACAAGACAATCACTTGTCTTTACTGCTAACAAACTAACACCGCAGGACTTAATTTAACATAGGACCCTATGGGAAAAAGTTTGAAAGGCTTCTTTTCTGAAACCAGTCAACCAATGGAAACAAAACTTACTAGCAATATTGTTTGGATGGTCCTCTATAAAGTTAATGTTTTTTATCCCAATCGGAAATTCAAAATGGCCGCCACCGCAGGACTTGGTTTAACATTCGACCCTATGAGAAAAAAGTTTAAAAGGGCTTCTTCTATGAAACCGTTTAACCAATCAAAACAAAACTTTCTAGCAATATTGTTTGGATGGTCCTCTATAAAGTTTATGTTTTTTATGGCAATTGGAAATTCAAAATGGCCGCTACCGCAGGACTTAGTTTAACATAGGACCCTATGGGAAAAAGTTTTTAAAGGCTGCTTTCTGAAACCGGTTAATCAATGGAAACAAAAACTTACTAGCAATATTGTTTGGATGGTCCTCTATAAAGTTTATGTTTTTTATGGCAATTGGAAATTCAAAATGGCCGCTACCGCAGGACTTAGTTTAACATAGGACCCTATGGGAAAAAGTTTTTTAAAGGCTTCTTCTCTGAAACAGGTTAATCAATGGAAACAAAAACTTACTAGCAATATTGTTTGGATGGTCCTTTATAAAGTTTATGTTTTTTATGGCAACTGGAAATTCAAAATGGCCACCACAGCACAGGACTTAGTTTAACATAGGACCCTATGGGCAAATAAAAAAAATCTTCTGTATACAACCGGTTAACCAATGAAACAAAGCTTTCTAGTAATATTGTTTGGATGGTCCTATTTAAAGTTTATTGAAAATTACAGGACTTAGTTTAACATCAGAGAAATGCCATCTTCAGGTGAGCGATACAGGCTCTTAAGAGCCTCTGGTTTTTTACATCTATCAATAAGTATTTCACCTATATTTATTAGGAAAACAATAAACAATAAATCAATTAGGAAAAGAGATGGACCAATGCGTATACAATTTTGTTTTCCACTCGAAAAATATGATGTAATAGGTAAGGTTGGAGAAATAAGCCTTTTGTAGCACTAGCAGCTGTAATGAGAATTTTTTCTACCAATGGGTCATTGTTGTAAAAGGAGCATGGCAATCTATCTATGGTTCATGGCCAGGCTTTACTACAACGTAAAGTGGAAAATAGGAACAATTATTAAAAGAACAAAATCCAAGTAAAAAACTATGGCTAATAAAAAATACACACAAACAAGAAAACTTTTTGTGAGACAAAATACCCTGTAAGGATCATCCAGATTTAATGTCAAGCAGAGCAACCTTATATGAATTTGAAATAACCTATTATCAATGGTCTTTGAGTGATTAATTACTGTAAAAAACATGTTGTTCCTTTTAACAACAATTGAATTATTGACAAATTGAAGTATATCATTGCCTTACAGTCATTACATGGCACGTCAGTTGAATTTACCACGAAACCTTGCACATAGAACTGAACAAAAAGACTGAGAAAACCAATTGGATTTACTCACATTTATTGTATATTTGATCTTGCAATCCATGAATTTATGTATTCATGTAATGGATTGTTTCTTATTCCATTACAATTTATACCCACAAATGAATTACAATTATAATTTTAAAGAATTGATTGAATTGTAATATATTAACAGGCCCGCAGCAAGTTTGCAACCAGTGAATGTAGGAGGATCATCAGCACAGATTGGACCTCCAGCTATCAAGAAAATTAGAACAGACTCTCAGCCTACTATTAAGAGAACCCTCGTAGATCTCACGGGTAATGCAGCAGAGACCAGAAAACCGACAGCAGCGACTACTACAGCAAATTCAGTAACTGCTGCAAAAAAAGGTATGCTAGCATTCATGGAAAAAGTTACAAGCACTTTAAAACAGCGTAGAATGCATTTAAGTAATGTTTATTTTTGTTTTTGTTGTAGTAAATGTAAAGAGTAGACTAGTGTTTTAAAGAACCAAAGAGCTTTCTGTACATTTTTTTGTTGTTTCTGAATTGTATATTTATTGGTTAAAAAAATTTTTTTTATCTTGGAATATATTGTTTTTAAAACATACAATACAATTTCTTAAAGTTTTTGGGCAAAGTATTGGGGCAATTTATTGCTTTTGTTTAGTTTCTTAAAATTCTTTTTTTCTTCCCTGCAAAATGTCAACTTTGTCAGATTTCAAAAAAAAAATTTTATGCAGATTTTTATGAAATACTATCCATGGGAATTTTGAGCCAATTTGGTGTTGCCATCCTACACAGTAATACTGATTAATTTTGTATTATAACTGGGCTTCGAAGAAGAGGGGGCATACTGGTTTACCCCTGTCCGTCTGTCCTTCTTTCCGCAACATAACTTTCATTACAGTTTTCTCAGCAACTACTTATCACTTGAAATTTTTTTATGTGATCTTATCATTTGCTCCTAAATTGGGAGTACTTATTAACTACTTCCTGTTTGCCAATTTAGTCAATTTTCATCATTAGTTGTCAGTGGCTGAAAATTTTCCTTACAATTTTCTCAGCAATTACTTATCACAACCACTTGAAATTTTATATGTGACCTTACCATGTGATCTTATATTGCGTGTACCGATTTCAGGTCTGTTGCATGTCTACTTCTGTTTATTGACAATGATGTGAAAAGCGAGGTATACTGAGTGAGAAGTAGCTCACACAAACTACTAGTTTTGTTCAGCATGACCTGGTTTTATGTTAACAATATGTTTGGTTATATTGCACATCTGCTATAAATCAATATAGGAATACATTAAAAGATTTTCATATGTAACTGAAATGTTAATCAGTAATGCATCCTCACAAGTCAGGGTTTCTGTGTCCACATGTTCCACAAAACCCTGACAAACTAAGCTAGGAAATGCCCAGTCTAGAAGATATTCATATGCTGTCAATCCTTCAAAATATCAACTAATGTAATTGCTTGAAAGAAGCAAGTGTTTGGCATTAGTTATTCTTTCTCATTCTTGAGTGTGAAGAAAATGTAACACAGCTAATAAATAACGCAGTTATAACAAACTATTAGGACCATTGTACAAAATACACTGATTTTCACATGGTCTTTGCAACACATCCGTTTGGTTTATTTATAATCAAAATCTGGATCCCCTAACCAAGTCATGAATGAAAGCGAGCTTTTGATTGGCTACATTAAGGTATGATGTAACCAATCAAAATAGTGACTTCTAGCCTGGGAATTTCCTAGCTAAGTTTGTCAGGGTTTCGTGGATTCATGTGGACACAGAAACCCGGACTTGTGAGGATGTCCATAATGATGAAACAGCTAAATTTGGACACTTAAGAAATGTAAGTCATTGATATACTCCAGATTGATTGAAGTTTTAAAGATGGTGTCTTTCATCTTAGCTTTTCATAATATTTAAGAAACAAATGTTTCAAAAATATACATTGCAGAATAAGAGTGTCCAAAAATTGAATATGAAAAGCATAATTATTCCATGGAAGGTTAAAATAAATAATTTTTTTTCAAAAGTGGAAGATGCGTAACCTTCCTGGAATCACCAGATGCTCAGTAATAGATTCCTCGACTCAAGTTGTCAAAGATACTTACCTGCCATGAGGTACACTTCCTTAATATAAGGTTCAAAATAAAGTTACTTAAATATTTGCATGGTCCAAAGGCATCTGTAGTCTTTTAACAGCAGGTAAATTCCTATTTTAGCTTATATTTATTTTTGCAGTGGCAGCTAGAGATGTTTTGATTTGTGGAAATTGTAAAACTGGTTTCCAAAGTCTACACAGTTTAGCACAGCACAAGAAAGTACCATGTAAACTGAGGTTTTCATGTAAATGTCAGAATGCCCCAACCCCAGATACTGGTAAGGTTTACATGACATATAACAAATAGTTATTCTTCTTTATGAAAATTGTATAATGTAGTAGTATTGCTTTGGAAATTGTATGTGCAGATGAGATGTGGACATAAATTAAAACTGAGTAATAATGATATTTTGTTATACCCCGCTATGATGAGAGTGGGGGTGTATAGGTATTCCTATGTGCGCTAGTCTGCTTGTTGGCAAGTTAGATTGTCTGTCCAAATTTGGTTTACAGATGACAATTCAAAACAATACTTTCATACAATTTCAATGAAACTATGGGTTAGGTTTACAAAAAGAATTTTAAGACAATAACTCAAAATAGTTTGCAAAAGATGTTAAATCCAGGATATTGGTGATCACTAGATTAACTTTTTCCCCTTTTTATTGTCGCAGGTGCCTTGCAACCTCCACATGCCAATTTAATTCTACACTAATTTTGGATTCAATTACATGTTAATGTAAAAGTTTGGTTATTAGACTGTTTACAGTGAATCCCGTTAAAGATTTGCGATGGAAAAAACTTCATGCAGAGTGTAAACATGCAAAAAGTATTGTGATGCTTTTAACAAGTATCGCAACAGAAAAAAGCAAGCCGGTAGAAACATCACAATTGTGACATGAACAGGCACTGAAAGTAGAATTCTTGTGCCAACAAAAACTGTTTACTCTGTATATCATGGCAAACCAACAGATATAGTTGGCATGATTGTTTTAATTTTCTCTGTAACCTACATGCGTAACCTGGTTGAATTTGTTGTAGGGCAGCATGTTTTGAATACGGGCATGGAATTTAAAATGAAAAAGGCTGTTACTTAGTGAATAATATATATTTGTAATTTTTTGCAAATGTAAAAGAGTTTATGAAGAAAATGCGTAAATAAATAAAAAATATATCTTGGATGAAAAGCTAGTTTTATTTCAAAATATCTTACGCTATCAAGAACCCGCAAACAAGGATATATGATTTTTATGCCCCCGCGAAGACATGTCGGAGGGGCATTAAGTTTTACTCACGTCTGTCAGGGTTTTAGCTAGGATTTTTTAAGCATTAGTCACTTTTGCGTGCGACTAATTTTAAGATCTAATATGTGTGTATATTTTTTTATATGTCTAAATGTATGCAAGATCATTAATTAATGAATGCGATAAACATCAATCAATATTTAATATTTTCTGGCACCATTTTATAACATATATATTCGATGTAATATTGCCATAGAACATATATTTAAACAGATTTAAATAAAAAACTTTAACAGTGTTTGCCAAAATATTCATTTTTGTTTATATTTAAATTTTTGCAATAGTCGTTTTTAATTGGCATCGTATTTTGCAATCTCCGGCACCGAATTCATATCCGCCCCAAAAACCTATCGGTATTTTTTTTGTTTTTTTTTTTGTTTTTGTTTCTCTGACTGGTTACCAGTAGTATTTTATCCTACGCTTTATGTACAAAGTAAAATCACGCCGGAACCAGAGTTAACAAATGGCACGTAACATGATAAACAGAGGCTGTGACAAAAATATGACGATTCTGACGAGAATGGCAATAAAATTAAAAGGAGACATAAGACATTTTTTTACATGACAGAGCGACTTCAGCTTCTCGTTTAATGGTCAACAACGCGACGTGGGACCACAATAAGATCGCCAGAGTTGTCATCCAACTGGTTATGCTCGATCGCGTGTGACAGTGTGTACACAGTAATTAAGTGATTAATTATCAAATAATATCAGGTGGCCTATCTCTTACATAATTAATTTGATTGCCTTGGGTCATAAACATGTACCTTAGGTAAGATATTTGGATTTACCTGCGCCGATTTTGACGATGAAAATTTCGAAGTTTGAAAATGGAAGTGGCGAATTACGTTCAAAGTATTTTCGTCATTTCTAAAAAGGATTCGCCAATTGCGAAAGTGGCGAGCGCTAGCTAAATCACTGGTCTGTCTGTCCGTACGTCCGAAAGAATTTCCGTCAAGCTTTTCTCAGAAACTGTACATTAGAACAATTTGAAATTTGGCAGGGTGGTTGAGTTTCTCAAGTTGTACGTCCTAGGAGACTTTCAGACCTGTCAGACAACTACTTGCTGTTTGGGTCTTCATTTGTTTGTACGTACAGACAGCCATACCTACGAATTTCCATCAAGCTTTTCTCAGAAACTGTACATGAGAGCAATTTGAAATTTGGCAGGGTGGTTCAGTATTACAAGTTATAGCGACTTTCAGACCTGTCGGACAACTACTTCCTGTTTGGGACTTCATTTGTACGTAAATATGTCTGTCCGTATGTATGAATTTCCATCAAGCTTTTCTCAGAAACCGTACATGAGAACAATTTGAAATTTGGTAGGGTGGTTCAGTATCATAAGTTGTACGTTCTTCAATTTTTAGCTCACCTGACCCAAAGGGTCATGTGAGCTATTGTTATCACTTTGCGTCCGTCGTCGTCGTTGTCGTCGGCGTCTGTAAACTTTTTACATTTTAATCTTCTTCTCTGAAACCACTTGGCCAATTGAAACCAAACTTGGCCATAATGTTCATTTACAAAGTTTGTGTTTTTTATTTTGATTGGTAAACCAATATGACCGCCACCTCAAGTCTTAGTTTAACATAGGACCCTATGGGAAAAAAGTTTAAAAGGGCTTCTTCTCTGAAACCGTTTAACCAATCAAAACAAAACTTACTAGCAATATTGTTTGGATGGTCCTCTATAAAGTTTGTGTTTTTGATGGGAATTGGAAATTCAAAATGGCGGCCACCGCAGGACTTAGTTTAACATAGAATCCTATGGGAAAAAGTTTTAAAAGGCTTCTTCTCTGAAACCGGTTAATCAATGGAAACAAAAACTTACTAGCAATATTGTTTGGATGGTCCTCTATAAAGTTTGTGTTTTTTATGGCAATTGGAAATTCAAAATGGCTGCCACCGCAGGACTTAATTTAACGTAGGACCCTATGGGAAAAAGTTTGAAAGGCTTCTTTTCTGAAACCGGTCAACCAATGGAAACAAAACTTACTAGCAATATTGTTTGGATGGTCCTCTATAAAGTTTATGTTTTTTATGGCAATCGGAAATTCAAAACGGCCGCTTCCGCAGGACTTAGTTTAACATAGGACCCTATGGGAAAAAGCTTTTAAAGGCTTCTTCTCTGAAACCGGTTAATCAATGGAAACAAAAACTTACTAGCAATATTGTTTGGATGGTCCTTTATAAAGTTTATGTTTTTTATGGCAATTGGAAATTAAAAATGGCTGCCACCGCCGCAGGACTTAGTTTAACATAGGACCCAATGGCAAATAAAAAAAATCTCTATACAATGGGTTAACCAATGAAACAAAGCTTTCTAGTAATATTGTTTGGATGGTCCTATTTAAAGTTTATTGAAAATTACAGGACTTACTTTAACATCAGGGAAATGCCATCTTCATTGCCTATAAAATCAGGTGAGCGATACAGGCTCTTAAGAGCCTCTGGTTTTAAAATTATGTCCATGCAACAAAGACCATGTGTTAATCAATCATGACATCATAACAACAATGTTTAACTGTATTTTAATATTATTATATCATTAGAATCTACAGATCCAACAACACTCCAGTGTGGAACATGTAATGCAGAATTTTCAAGTGCTTGGTCCCTTATTCAGCATTGTCAACAGGAGCACAAAATGGCAATATATAAAACAGTTAGTATTGTTTCTATATTAACCACACAGTTTATCAAATTTATTCAGTATAATTATAATTATTCTTTTCAGGGACAGATTCATTATTAAATGTTAAGGAAGTTAAATGGATACATTTTTCTAAGTTATGATTAAATGAGAAAAGTATGCTCACACATGCCAGGGGCCTTGGTGGCTGAGTGGTTTAGGTAGTTCGTCTACTATTGATCACATGGTCTGTCAACATTTAGATTGCAGGTTTGATTCTCACTGCAGGCAGGGTGTACTCGACTCCAATCTTAATTGACAAGGATTGCCAATTTTCCTACTGCAGGTTGGGGGTTTTCTCCGGCTTCATCCCCCAATAAAAACTGGATGCCATAATATAGCTGAAAAATTGCTGAAAGTGGCGTTAAACACCATCAAACAAACAAACAAACAAACAAATTCACACATGCCTGTATGTTCACAAATAGAAATCTTGGTTTGCATTTGTGAATGGTCTGGTTAGCATTATTCTTTTATTTCAACATAAGATGTCGGCTTTTCAGTTAGCAAGAATAGGATTCCCACACTGCTGTCCTTTATTTGACAGATTTTGTATGAAACAGAATCTCCTCTAGTGCAAGAGACGTTGAGTTGATTCCTTGATCCAGTGAAATGTCCCTCTTTAAAATTAATTTCTACCAAACCCCAAAATAGATATTTTAGTGAATAATAATAGTTTTTTATATTAGGCATAAACAGAACTAGTATTGAATGCCCGGACTGTTGAAGATAATATTAACATTACCTATCCCTTTCAACAGTATGCTAGATGGGTTCAAACTTACATATGATGTTGAATCATTCTTTGCATTTCCCAATGAAATGATAACCTAAATGAGCTTCATTGAGCGCAGCCATAGTACACAATGCGAAGTAATTTAAATGAACAAAAATAAAATACATTAAGCACAGTCAAAACCAGTTTCCTTGCATTTTTCAAACATAAAATGTAAAACTATCAGAATTGAATGCATTCTTTTAAAGTTTTCTTGATATATGAAATCTTTAACCAAGCGCATTTTCATCAGAACAAGAAGTGCAACCACACTTATTGAAAATGGTCTTCCGTCAACACTTTCAGAAGTGCAGAAGAATGCACTCAGTACTTCATTAAATGATTTTCTGTTATTTAGGAAGCTCAAGCTCAGGGAGATGTCGCTACAGTAGAAGAAGTGGTTGAGGTAATTCTGCTTGAATGATACCATGGTGGTGAGATATTTTCAAACAAAAGAACCTAACCTGACAGAGAAAGCTATTTTTGAAAGGAAAATGTCTTGCTTAAAAAGTGGGAATTCACACAGAAGTTTTTTGCATCTAAACAAGATTTTTTAAATTATTGATTGGTTGGTTCCTGTTTAAAATCCAGTTATCAATTTAGTTACCATTTAAATATAGATGATTTTACATTTATCTTTCAGGTTAGGTTCTTTTGTAACATGGAGTGAAAATATTAATCCTCTAATATAACGAGGAATTCATGTCAGTGTAAATGACTCATAATGATTCATTTGCAAATGTTAAGTGCATCCCTACATGATCTTAATTGTAGGCATTATCTCCTTATTCCAAACTACCAAAAAGAGATCATGTTATTAAAATACATTGATCTACAGTAAAGTGTCAGATTTCATTGGGTAATCTGAGACTCTCCAGATCACTTCTTTTGTATCCTACATTGAATAAAAGTAATATCAATTGTCTTCTTGGACAGTTAGAACTAATTCCTGACTTGTTCAAGTTTTGAGACATTCAGACAAAGGAAAGTGTTGAATTGTTTTCACAATTGCAACATCTAGATATCCTCTTCCTCAGACCTATTTAAATGTTCAAATTCAATGGTCCTTCAATAAAACCTTGATTTGTGTACTTGTATTTGTTGAAATGGGAGCATCAAAAATTATTTTTGATGCCTTCTTGTAATCATATTTTAAAATGTCAATTTTGCGTTATTCATTGAAACATTTCCTCCAAAATTTCATACAAATGCAGACATTGTGTGAAGTTTTACATGCTTCATGGTTTATTCACAATCATATTTTTTTATTCATTAACTATCATTAAACTTATTCACTTTATTTGGAAATCAGGATTTTTTGTATAGTCACATAGTTATGACTCCAAACAATTTTCATGGCCATTCACAAAAAAAAAACAAACAAAATCTTCAAAAGAACAGTTTGAAGATTATCATCATTGGGCTTTTTCACATTGAAATTTTCATGCAAAGACTTGAGTGTCAAACATTTTAGTCGGCACATGTGTTAGCTATAAAGCTTTATACATTTTTCCATTTTATTTTTAAAATGAACTTCTAATGAAGTGAATACAAAACTTGATTAGAATTCAATTCATATCAAGACATCATTTTGGTTAGTACATGATGTCTAGACTTTCTAATTTCTAGTATCCGACTTGGTTATCAGTTTGTTTATTTTAATTGCAAATGTATCTACCAGTTCTAAAATAAAAATGCATATTTTTGGTAGATTTTATTTTTAATAATGAGTTCATTAAATGCTTTTGATTGAAAACATAAAGTAAGGAAAGAATAGACATTTGGGAAAATTATTAGATGTTTTGTGTGTATTGTACAAAAGAATGTCTAATTAACATATACCAGTTTTATGATTGTTTAATTTTGTTAATTGTACAATTTTTTGCATGCATTATAATGGGCCAAAATTATTTAAAGGGGTTCACTTTCTATTACAACTTTATTATTGTTTAAATTTTGCCTAATGACTAATATTAAGATTTTTGTTTTTATTTTTTGCCAAACCATTTTATTTTTTATAAACAGGAAGTTGTTGTAGTCCAGAGTGATGGGGATGTGAATGGCCAATAGATGCTGAAATGTACATGTTTTAATGTACATCAAATGTATTTTAGACCTTGGACAAATTATAGACCTATTTTGTTATCTGGATGGGAAATTTTTGAACTTCATCAATAGAATGTATGTCCATTCATCAATGAATTATGTACATTTTTGTGATTTTTATTGCCAAAGATTATTAATTATTCAATTAAAGAAGATTTCCTCAGGAGAGAGTCTCTGAAGAAATATGGATAGCTAAAATTTGCAAAAGATACACACATCACCTAAATTGCAACAATGTAATTAATAAAGATATTTTGTTATCCTGATCATTCATTTTGTTGGTTATGTTTCAGTTTTGCAACTTGTATCATTCATAATTTTTGTAAATCGTACTTTTAAGTGTCACTCAAGTCAGAAAATGTTACTCAGAAACAAAAATGCAAAATGTTTTTGTACATCTGAAGCAATATTTTGTTGTTTCTATTCAGTGCAATCGTTTAATTACTGTGAAAGAATCTTCACATTAATTATTTTATGTACAAAAAGAATTTGTTGTGTTTATATTTTCCAATTTCTGCAAAATACAGATTTTTATAAAAATAACACCAAAAACTGAATTAATTATAGCCAACTACTTGTCTAAAGTTCATGGTATCATATTAAAAAATCATTAATTTTAATGTTTTAGAGTTTTTTTTCCAATCATATGTTTAATTTTTTAGGTTATGGATATTTTAATTATAATTTTACTTATGTCATTTGGATGCAGTGTTAGTCAATAGTTTAATAGTTGTAATTAAATAAAGTTAACAATATTGTTACAAACTTGTAATTGATGTTGTTCGTATCAAACACACTCTGTGACTTGTAATAATTTTGTACACTTTGATGTCCAAATAAATGATTTAGCTTTGTTTCTGTCTATTTTTACATGAATAATCAACTTTTGTCTATTGTTTTCCTTTTTGTTTTATGCCTTTCTATAAACTAAACATCAGGAATTTTTTATATTTGTCCATATTTATTTAAACTGACCTGTTAATTACAGTAAATTCATTTATGATTTAATAATGTGAATATAGTTCTTTTAGTAAAATGTTCAATCTTGTTGTAACTGAACAACGTAGTGTTTTAGAAAAATCTGAATCCTTGAAAAAAGTCAGCATTAATATGTGTACATTCCTTTTGAAAAATTACCTTAAATACACTTTTACTTGGCCCCTGTCTCACTATTTGCTTTCGGCTTATATCAAATTGAACAACCATTTTATCAAAAGGTAAAGATGGTATTAGTTTGCAGTCTTTCATTCACTCGATTTTGCCTACTGGATTTGAACCATCTTTTAATTTGGTAGCTTCATCTACTATATATTCATGGAAATGCTTTAAATAATACACCTTGTTTCTCTCTTGTTTCTAAAGTGATGTTTTTTAAGTTCATTGACTTAATTTTGTCCTTTTAATTTGTTCAAATTGGCTTTTATTACAACAACTTTTGACCTTTTATTGGGTTTTAACAATACTAAATGTGATATTTTTCATGTTTCTGTTCGTTTATACTTGCCTCCTTCAGTTACATGAGTGGAGAATTGGCATATCTGTTTTGTCCCATGTTAATATTTCTTGTTTTAATCATCTTCAAAACCTGTATACATTTTAAACTTTTATTGAATTCATGCACAAAAAAGAAAGATATATTATCTAAGGTAACTTAAATGCAACTCTAAAAATGTAAGGCATTTTAAAAAGAAAGGCATTTAGTAAATGGTACTTTGAAGGCACAATATACAACTGTATAGAAGAAAATGGTCTAGCGATATATTTAGAAAAGTCATAAAAATGTTAATATGTTCTCAATATATGTGTGTAGTAGGTGATAAATAAGGTTCATTCAAAACCAGGGTACAAAAACTTTTAAAAACTGTTTTATACATTCTAAAACTAACAGTTGTAACAGAGTATTAACTATGCATAATTGAACACAGCATTAATTATGCTAAAGAAATTTTTATTATTATCCTTATCTGAATTAGGTGACCAGAACTCCACCTCAAAACAGTATAAAAAGTTGGAAGAGTGTTTTGCTCTTATATTTTTGAAATAAAATTTGATAACCTTGCATTAAAACATTTACACAGCACTAGAGGAAGGTAAAATATTCACCTGATCACCTACCATGCCTTTTTCGTCCATCATTCAGGTTTTGTGCTCCATGTTCAATGTTTTAAACAAGAAAGGTAATCATGTTGATTTTTTAATATTATATTTTTTTCAACACAAAACCCACCCAGAAGTTTACAACAACAGTTATTAATAATAATAAAATTGTTAACCATTGAGTGTGACTACATAAACAAATTTAATGCATGTTTGTTACACAATTTGATTAACATCATTAGACTTCCTATTTTGTTGCTTGACTATTTTTCTTCAGCTTTCACATGCTTATAAAGTATTTCTAAAAGATGCCATTATTTAATGTTTTGGATTATTAAATTAAGTTAATTTACCATAAAATTACTATACAGCAGTGTTCATACTATCCATAATGGTGTTTTGAATACAGATTCCTGTCAATTTGCATCAAATGCAGCCACATTTTGCAAGATTGCCACGATAGTAAAATTGCCCGCCTCCCCAGCCCCCTGCAAAAACAACACCATTTTAAGCAAAATTTCCAAACTTTAAAAAAAATTACCCCCAACTTGGGCAAAATCGTCCCACTTGCAAAAATCAGTCACAGTATTATAAACATATCAACTGTGTCAATCCCTATCCATAAAAAAAAGTGCAAAATGACATCAGGTGGCTTTATCAGAATTTTTACCATTATTAACTACCAATTAATGAGCTTCTATATTCTTTAGATAGTCTGATAGACAAATTATGTATATTAAAAAGCTATTATAATTAATCAAAATTACTATGCAGTTATTACTAATATAGTTTTTCCTAAAATAAGCGACAAGATTGAAATTTACCTAAATATACCAAGCAGAAAATAGCTTTTTTAATATAGTTATTTTTTCAAGTGTGGTAACGTAATTTATTGTTGAGGCGTTTAAGCAGTAGGGCTATTTTGGTAAAAGTGGGAGCGTTTTTGACCAAGGCGATATTACTGTGGGGTGATTTGACCTGCTCCCTTGAATACTACAAGCACATACAAAATGGTTAGAGATTAAAACATTTCATTTCAGAAACTGCATTATACAAACACATTGTCTGTTTGTAATTAGCAAGATATAATTATTTTAACTTGTTGCTGACAAAGTAACAAACATACTTTATGTGGTTAAATACGGTGAGGTAAGTTATTTAATAGTTTATTTCCAATTTGTATGTTTTGTGAAATTAGTTTCATTATTGTTAAAAATGATTATTAAATATTTTAAAGGAGTCTCCACAGGGATGTAAAATATTACAAGTTACAATCATTGGCTAAATGATGTGTCATTCTTGCCACTAAAAATGACATTTCTTTTTTTTTACACAACAAACCTAACCCTATTGCACATGTCTCACCAAGTTTTCAATAAATTCATGAATCACCTGTAGTTTCATTGGATCTGTGATGAAAAATACATTTTGTGTCCAAAACATTATTTTGTGTAAACATGCTTTTAGGACTTGCCAACCTTGTTCAAGAGTGATAGAAGGAGGATTGATAAGTGAATTCTGGATAAGTGTAAATTTTGCTATAAATATTCAATGAATAGTTTAGCTGTGTTTTCCACTTGTTTATTTAACAAAGTTCTTGAACTTAAAATACCACTGGTAAAAGGCATATTTTTTGTAAAACTTGATAATATTTAAACATTTTTCTGAAAGGTATGGGTTTAACTTATGTGTCATATGACAAATGTTAACAAAAATAAAATCCTCAGAATCATTATTTTTTAAGATCTCCTACTTGAAAATATGATTGCCCTTTCTTTCTAGCAAGCATAAGTACCTTAAATAGAAAAGAAACTGCACATCTATGTAAGCTATGGCAGACTCGCTGGCGCCTCTGATTCTCAAGCACTGTAATGGTAATATAAAATGGCTTTGCAAGTTACACGACTTGAAAGTTTTGCTGCACTTGATATCTGCTAGTTGTAATTATCTTCTTGTATAATTTGTACATAAATCCAGTGTTAAACTCGGAAAATATCCAGAGCAATTTAAGTTTAGATGGCACATTACGGAAAATACAAAACTGAAACATAACCTGTTTGTTTCTAATGACAAATTAAATCTGTTGGCATACCTTTATTATTCATTAATAGCAGTTTAAAATGGTCTCTGAATATCTTACAAAATTGTAGACAGTGATATATATATATCTGGACATGACACTAAATTCTCTGTTATTAAGAGTGGTTAAAGTATATTTAAATTGTTTGCTGTCTAACAACAATGTTAAAGTTGTACGGTTTGTGTAGTTTTTTTTTTTTAAATTTACAATGATGACATAAATATGCCTGTACTAAAGAACATTATCACAAAAGTGCATGTATTGCTTTCAACTAAGTACTTAATATTAAAAAATCAGTTAAGCATTACTTATACATGTGGATCCAGATTACCATTTCATGGTTCTAGTCTGTATTTTGTTTAGAAAAAAAGTATTATTAAAAAAGTAATGGTCAGATAAAAGTAATACCATTTATATGATTAAATATGTTCTTTAATTTTATATTGCATGAGGTAATAAAATATGGATTTTCATTTTTTTTATGAAAGCATTTAAAAAAAATCCTTTATTTTATTGGACATGTATATATTTTCAGCTGTTCCTATCAATTGTCATTTATAAGCTTAATTGCTGTCCCCCCACCCTACCAATCCTACAGTATTCTCCAATGTGTAACACTGCTTCATGTTGAAGTCATATTTGCACAGAAGTGTCTTAATTTTATACACTTGTTTTTCTCTTAAAAGATACAAAGATAATATTTACAACTTATATTTTTGCTCAAATGATGGTAAATAAAGATATTTTTTCTGAAACAAAGGACCATTCAAACCAAACTTGAAATGCATATTGTTTGTACCCCCACAGCATATCTGGGAACTTATTCTTCATGGATTACAGACTTCTGACAAACTGTTTATTAATTGTATTCTGAAGGCTTCACTATTATAGGTTAAAATCAAAACATATAATTATACAGTTTCGATTATGCATTTGGATTTATTTATATTGGTCGTTACATTTCTTTGACATTGTAGTACTATATTATGAAATGAAGAATATGCACGTTTTAACTTACTAAAATTATTGAAGATCCATTTGATTGTGCAATAATTCTTGCATAATTTGGCTGTATTATTGTAATATGTCACATTAATGGTTTTTGTAACATTAGGTATCTATTTCATTAAATCGGTGAAAAATATATAATATACACTTGTGAAAACTTCACAGATTAAAACAAATAATTTCAGCAGAAAGGCATGTGCATATGCAATCTATTTTTTTATATATTAAATGACGAAGATACATTGACTGTTGCATCCAGCAGATCTTTTGAGAACATTATGTACATTTTTAACTTGTCCATTTTAAAGGTGTTCATTCAATTGCAAATATATATTAATAATATTAAAACGTCAGTATTATTTTACATAATTTTTCGAGTTTCGTTTCTAGAGAAAAGAGAGTTAAAACTCTTCTATCTTGACTATTTGCTATAATGTTTAAATCGTTTTATGAACCAGCATAACTTTGTTTTACACTATACATAATTGTCTGTTGATGTCGGACATCTGCCCGATATTATTTTGGCATAGGTTATAAAACATGCAAAGATAGAACAACATTGCTTTTCAGAGGCATTACCAATACAATGTTACAGAATATTAAACAAACTTGATATGTTTTCAGGAAACAACTATAGATGTTTTATTATTTAACTGAAAACCAAAAAATTTCTTCCAAGGATGTTTGTTTGAACAGTAACTTTTTAATGCTAAGCAAGCAATATTTAGTTCGCAGATAGGATGATTTATTGGTTTTTGTTTAACATCCACCCAACAATAGTTCAGCTATAAAGGATGATAAAATTAATTTTAAAATGAAATAAACAATTGGGATTTGATAAATCGGCAGAAATAAAATGTTGATATACAGATGCAATACAAATAGATATAGTTAGCGAAGCATAAAAATGTTAATAAGTAAAAAATACTTGATGAAGAATCTTAAATATGTTGCTACTGTTTTTGTTGTTTATTGGATAGAATAACATTCCAGAGGACATTAAAATTCAATTTTGCATAGTAAAACACTGGTAGAGTGATTTATATTAAAATGTAGTACAAATATGATTGGTGTCGTTTTGGTACTGATTCAGAAAGTTGTTTTATACACAATCGCATATTAAAGCTGGCGTTCGCTACAAAAACCCGTTTTTTAAATTTTTTTATGGTTCAGATGTTTACTTTTAAAGACTTGCATTATTAGACTGATGGGCCAATTAAAAGTTGCTTGTATATCTTGTGATGTTCTTTTTTCTGTTTGTTTTTTATTTGATACCTGTCTATCTACAATTGATACTTACAATTGATACTTATGTCTGCCAGAGGAACGTCGCACAGTACACCTACAGTTTATTGGATTTATATTTTATATGTAGTTATTAAGAGGTTGATGAAAGGTAGTCAATAGTAAATGATCGTACTTAATAACGATAGCCGTATTATTTTATTTTTTGCTAGCATGCAAAGGCTTCTCAACCCTAATTTTCTAGGTAAAAATACGGTCATACATTATAAATAACCAGACTAGGTTTATCTGTAGTGTAAAGGAAGTTTTAAGACAGTTGTGTTAAAAAACTCCTCATTTGTAAATGTTTTTTTTATATAAGTATTACCTTTATTTTTCTTAACACACAAATGGTCATTTCATTGGTTAAAATATTCACTAAATTTAACGAATTTGATACGATAGCGTTTTGATAGATGAATCAATTGTTCAATACTTGATTGCCCAATATACGGTTTGAATTATACAGGATTCTAAAAGGTTTCGCACAAGAATGTCTTATTATTTAGTTGGTCTTTTGCTTGTTCACAATGCTGACATTCACCGTAATCTTGGTTACTTGCACACTACAGGTCGAAATTGTTTTAAAAAAAACAGTTTCTGTGTGATTACCTGAGATTGTTAATATGATTTTTTTTTCTGGATACATATTGTCGAAAATACATTTTTTTGTACAATGTATTGAAGTTTCATGTTTAATGCAGCTTTTAACTTTTGCAACGTACAGTGATGTTTTTTTTTTTAGTTTTTGTGTCTCAATGTGAATCTTAGTCAAACTGATACAATATCTTCTTTGTGCGAATCGAAATTTCTGGCTAAATTGTTGTAAGACTCGATCTAGTTTTTGAAGGGTTCTCTTTAATAAGTGTTCGGTTTTATTCATGGTGTGAATAGTTACTGAAATTAATTTATTGAGAAAAGTGATTTATTTCAGAAACGTCTTTTCCTTGTAACTCGCTTCCAAAATAACATTACAATTACAGACATAAGTGCACCTTTAGTGTGTTAATACCTACAGACCCTTCGTGTCGTTATCGAATATTTATTTGTATTAAATGTGAAATGTTGCTTACTGTGCAATTGTATTGCTTTGTATATACTTAACCAATTATTTCCGGTTAAAATTATTTAATTATTTTCTTTTTGTGGGTTACAAAACAACAATTAAAGAGTGTGCATCAGGTGGTTCATTAAAACGCTATAATGTATGCGCATTCTAACCTTACATTAAATGCTACTTTCATTTATAAATAATTTCCGGAAAGTGATTTGTAAGATATTATTTACTGTAAAAGGAAAGAAATTGTTAAAAAGGTAAGTATGAAGAAATAAATATTTTAACAATATTTGCCTTCAGCATCCTATCTTGGAAGTATTTTTAAAACCCGCTTCGGGTAATACTGTTTTACTTGTCTATCCGTTTGTTCGACCGTTCGTAACAAATTTTCTGTCACATTTTTCCAAGCAAACAGATGATGCAGAAGCCAGATATTTTGCATATTTCTTAATTCTTTAGTACCATATGGTGCACAGCGATTTTATGCTCCTCGATCATCTACTTCATGTTTATGGAATACTTAGATTTTTTAAACATACTTGACATACATTCACAATTTTTGTGAAACAAAGGTATCACTAGTGAGCATAAGCTTACAGTCCACACTTGTTAATATTAGCAAGATGAGTTTTTAAAAAGTAGCAAATAAATTAAAATACAAAGTATGAAATTTTAGTACATTACATGCATTTTAGTTACTTTATGTAGTTAATTATATAATACAAAAACAGTTTATATCTGTTTTTTGTTCGTTAGTAGTAGAAGTGAATCAAGTCGAACATTCACGCTAAGAATAACGACTTTAATAATTTTTTTAAAATATGAATTATATAATTTTGTAAAAAAAAAAACGTATTGGGTTTATGCAAATTATGATAATATAGTGATTGTTTTTTTCCAATTGTACAGCTTTTCAGTTATGTCATGTGTAAGCGTTTTTTTTAACAGTTGTAACTCTTACGTGAAACAATACCGTTGGGTTACGTAAAACATGAATTTATCACTGTATTACTCCTGTCTTTTACACCACAACAACATAATGTACTCACCTTTTTACATGCTCTCCTTATTTGTCACGGCGCGACAAAAATAAATTGTACTACAAAGTGATTAGCCCACGTTGAATTTGTCTGTTACAACTCATAAGAGACTTCTTAATTTTTTATTTTTGTAGAATCCATATATTGATTTTGCCATGAGACGATTTCCGTTTTCCTAGATCACCTGGCAACTCTACCAGTTTATATTATAGAGCATTTTAGAGATTTAGTTTCAGCTATTTGACTGAATGTTACAGTAAGCTATTGGCTTCACTCTTTTCCGTGGTTCGCCCGTCTTGTGTAAATTTTGACATTTGCACATCTAAAACAAATTTTCCAACTACTTTTTCCCATGTAAAAATTCACTATTTCATCTTTGGTCGACACATAATTGCCATGTCCATTCTTGCTTGTAATAACTAACGTGAATAAAATGTATAAAACTTTAAAGTAAAAATGTTTGTAAAAAACAAAAATAATATCTACAAAATTCCGATTTCGTTGTGATGGGGAAAAACATGACCTTATTGCCGATCCTTTTGTCTGACTAACTAAAATTAATGCTCTGAACTTTGAGGTTATGCTTAATAACTTTGTACGAATATCTCTGTGAGGTACAGTACTTTTTTTCATATTGATCGACGAAAAATGTCCTTTAAGAACCAGGGATTTATGAAGAATTCTATTTATATCAAAACCAGCTTCAATTTAAAAAGAGGAGAAAAAACACGAGACTTACTGCTGACTTTTCAAAACAAAATACAGTCAAAATGTAGTTTATTGAGCGATGAGAGACTCGGGCTGTTATATTCAACTATGCTATAAACAGATTATCCCCCCACTCCCCGTTTGTCGCATGTTTCTCAGCAATAATTAATGGTACATTACGGAATATTTTTTTTTTGCTCTGTAACATTAATTTCTTATTGTTGGATTTGATTTCCGACCTCTCTAAAGTTATAGGGCAGGGTATTTCAGGGATTATAAGCAAACTTTACCTTGTTTTTTTCCATTTCTGATATGGAGAAGAATCTTTTCTAAAATTGAACATTCGCTTACTTTACTGGGACCATACTGGGAGGGTTCTCAATGCTTGACTAACAGAGCAGACCAGCGCGTCCCCGGATATGTGAGACCCTCGATGGGGGTTGGACCGTAGAGGGTGACGTGTTTGTAAAGCAATAAGGAGTAGAATCATTGTACCAACTAAAAAAGACTAAATTCTCCCATACCTAATACTCTATGTGTATAATTTCTGTCACTCTTTGTGATAGTGTATTAAGATAAAACTGCAGTCTTTCTAGTAACAGGATCTACAGTTTTAAACATAATGATCTAAATCCCAAATCGAATTATGGTGGTAATTTATAGGAATAAAATGAAACATTAAATATAATTGTACATCTAGTTATACTATAAACATTATTCAGCTTTTTAATAAAACATTGTTGATTGTAATATCTTGTAAAATTAACTTTCAGGAACGATTTATCTGTGAAGTGTTCAGTATTTTTGCAAGTTTATTTTAACTTGTGTGGTCATTTATGGTTGCTTGTAAAACGATGGGTTATTTTATGAACACATTTCGTCTGTACTATCAAATATTAAGTTTTAAATTAATTCAGAAATAAATCTGTTGCCTCATACAATAATACAATTTTTCATTCTGAAATGGGCTGTAGTAATGAAAAAAAACCCAGATTTTTGTTATGCAGTTATGAATGACTGTTACAGTCCAAACATCGTGGTGAAAACATTTTTAATTTGCATGCTTTATACTTCCTAAAGATTTGCAAATTCGGTATCATGTCCGTTATCTCCCAGGCATTGTTGTGTTGTATTGATTTATGCTGCTGATGCTGAAGTTTTTTGAGCACCAATATCAGTTTGTGTCTTCCGTACGTTAAAGTTTTCTCTATAAACCTTGGGCTAATTTTCGCCATGGTGTTCACAGAAATCGTCTATGATGTAAAATATTTCCCTTATGGTTTTTTGTGTTTTTGTCAATTTTATGTTTTTATTTAGACAATTTAATATAAGCATGCATGTGTTAAAAATTCTTGGTACATTTCTTGTTGTATTCATGCGACACATCATTGTTGAAAATGACTTTGTGACTAAAACTAAATGCACCCCGGAAATATAAATCCATAAATTTACAAAAATCCTTAAAAGCTAAGAATGTTTAATTTTTATGACTTTTTGCCCTATCTTTTGTTAGGGTTAAAATAGCTGTTACTGCTATATATTCCTTCTCGTTTTCCTTGCTCCGTAACATAGCAATATGACATGTTACTCCAGTTTTAATCTCGCTTAATTAAAACCAAACTTATAGACATTTTCATTATTATTCTAAGATAGTTCATTTCAGTCTACTGTCTTCCTAATGTAAATGTTTTTTGCATTCAAACTTATGGCCGAGTGGTTAAGGTAGTTTGTCTACTATTGATCATGTGGTCTGTCAACACTGAGATTGTGGGTTCGAGTCGCACTGCAGGCAGGGTGTACTCGACTCCAATCTTTATTTGACAAGGATTGCCAGTTTTCCTGCCGCAGGTCGGGGGTTTTCTTCCTCTCCCTCCCCCCCCCCCAAAAAAAAACTGGATGTCATGAAATAGCTGGAAAATTGCTGAAAGTGGCGTTAAACATCAAACAAACAAACAAACTAATGAAGGTTTTAGTATTTGTCTAGTTATTTCTTTACTTTAACATATGCATATTTCCCAAAAGAAATGTTTTTCAACCACTTTTTTATCCATAGTATTATCGATAACATGAAGTATCCCCAATATTGTGCAATGTGCACAAGGTGTTTTGAATATAAAATGTGTTGAGTAATTCAAAAATACAGACTTCATGTCGGGTACTATAGAATTTAAATGAAAAAAATGCAATTAATTTCCAAAATGAAAACTAAATTTCTTAAAGAAACGCAATGAATATTATATTAAAACAACGTTCACAACATAATATTCCCGTAAAGATGTACAAATTATTTAACATGTCCTATTACTTTTTAGTGTATTGTGTGGGCGCATTTGTACATTTGTACGGAACGAAATATGTCCTGTTACTGGAAATCTGATTATATTCCAATTAACATGACTGTTTATTTAATAGTATTAATTGAATGGCTTACTGGTGAATTAAAGGTGCTTTTCTGTGTGCTTTTGACCTTTTTTAGTTTTAGGTCGCAGAAAAATATAAAATGATGTGGATACAAATACGTGACTTAAGAAATTTTTCTCACTATTTTTCAATTTTCTGAAAACAAAATTGGATTTACAATTTGTATATTTTATTGCTTATACATACAACACATAATTACAGTCGTTCAGAATTATACATATTCACTTAGCGAATATGAATGTTTAAAAAGGTCAATTAGCAAGTATATGATACTGAATGTCGTAAGACTTTCAGTCATCATTTTGTTGAAATAATTGTCAATTTTTATCCACTTTGCTCTTTTTTATCACTATTAATAAACCAGTTGGTTTGAATTTATAAAAATACGTTGGTCTGTAACATAAATAGCAAATTTATTAAAAAAGACATCAAGATTTCAATGTCCCAAGGGTTAAAATGATTAAACTTTGTTATAAAATTATGTTTTGCTCCTGATGTTCAATTTCGTCTTAAAGAGGCAGACTTGTTTTTACCTAATAAATATATTTCAGATTGATCGCTGAAGCAGTAATGTTGAAACAGTGCTGCTGTCATTGAAAATGAAGTACATGTATTCCAAATATTACACTGCTTTGAAAAGGTAACATTTAAACATATATATTTTTTCTGTCACTAAATTATGAGAACATGGGTTACGTTAGTGCATGAAAGATGTAAACAAAAATGTGAACAAACATACTGACATGGCAATGATCACTGTGTCAATTGTCCTAAGTACAGTGTACATGCAATGAACAACACATTCTTTCAGTTTTGTCAAATTTTGGCAAGCCAACAATCAATTATTATACCGGAAATACTATTAGTTTCGAGTTACCTATCTTTGGTCGTTACCAGTGGAATTGAATAAAAATTGCTATGACTGAACTTGAGTGGTCGTCATATACAGAAAAAGAAGTGGGATGGGGGATAGGAAATACAATTTTGACTACCACTGGAAAAGTTTGGATTATTGGGAAGGGCGGAGAATTTAACCTTTTGTAGCGTCTACAGTTAGCCTGGCTACTCAATTCGAAATGTACAAAACGGTTCTTTATTCTTTATCGTGCAAGGATGTTCACTTTCTCAAACTTCACCCACTATGGTCTGCGGCCACGCTCCGTATTATGAGCTGACATCCCACAACGGACGGGTCTTCCCTATTCGCCACTCGCTCTGTGTGTCTAGCACTGTGAACCCTCCCAGTATTTTCCAACTTTAGGTCAGGAAATTAGCTACACACACGCGCAAGATGATAAATGAAAAGTGTTAATCATAATATGCAAAATTAGACATGACGTGGTAATTACATGTTGTTGTGTGGGTATTTGTTGCTCTTTTTATACGCCGGTCGAAGATGGGTCGCATTATGGGAACATCCATGGCGAGCTATTTACGGTTGGGCGGCGTTCACGGAGATGTCCGCTCTCCGAACAGTTGTTGTCCGGTCTTCATGAATCTTGCGGAAAATGTTTAAGGGCATAAAATCTCGGCCAAATTCGACGACCATCCAAATCACCTCAGCCACTTCAGAGTTATGGTACTTTATTTATACAATAACCCGCCAATTTGCTTTGCCAGCTCTCAATCTCTTACAGTTGTTGTCCGATCTTCATGAAAATGTTTATGGGTACAATATCCCGATTTATAGCCAGCCAAATAGATTCAGCCACTTCTTAGTTATGGCCCTTTATTTAAACAAAAATGGTAAGTTCGCCTTGTCTGCTCTCTATCTCAAACAGTTGTTGTCCGATCTTCATAAAACTTGTTGAAAATGTTAATGGACATAATATCTCGACCAAGATTGATAACCAGCCAAAAGGCTTCAGCCCTTTAGTTATACAAAATGGTAAACCTTTCTTTGACAAACTTTCTTGCATTTACAGGAATAAAATCAACAGGACTGAGAAGTCTTTTACCTGCAACGAAAGACACAGAGAAGATTGAAACGATTCATGTGTTTGGTGCAGCGTAGATGAAATACAAAGGAAGGCCTGGCGGGTGTCGAAACTAAAAAGTACATCGTTATATACCTATAGTGTACTTTGTATGTCTACATACATAAATACTTGGTGTGCAATACTAGTCTAATACTTTTGTTGTTAAGAATGTCTATTCAGTCTGAATAAAATTTTCCCAAACAAATAATAGTATTGTTTTGAAAACTTTAAAAATCCTCAACAAAACATTGATTGAAGTAAGAATAAGTCGTTTAGGAAGTTCTATGAGTACTAAAGCATCATCATTTTTCAGCAATCTTAATGCTGCTAAAACTATATCAGACATTCATGACAAACAGACGTGCCAGCAGATTAGGCCCAGAACATCATAATTTTTTCCTGCAATCAACATTATATCTGGTATTTGAAGAATGAATTAGGCATGAAGAGTTCTCTTTGCAATCCTACATACACATCCACGATGCTTTTAAAAGAGGACATTCTTAAAATTTACAAATCGGTGTTGGCATCTTTTGATATCCATATCGAAGTCGAAGATTATGATCTCCCATTCTTGTATTGGATAACAAAACTTCACCAAAATCCATACAAACATCGTTTTATAGGATTTCCTATGTGTACCACCAAACCTCTCTCGAAACTTAGGATCACTTTTTTAAAGCAATGAAAACGGGATTAAAAAATACAGTGACACTTGCTACTCCGGAGTGGCATAAATGAAATGTGGCAAAAGATCTTACAGACAGCAGGTCTCTTTCCCAATGTAATATATTGAAACCTTTTTTTTTGTCTTCACGGCTATCCCTCATATGCAGCTTAAAATCAGACTTAAATATCTTATTACACGCTTTTTCGAGAAAAACGGTACGAGACAATATAAATACCTTGTAATTACCCATGACAGAACTACTTTGTCATCAATGGCTGTAAATGAAATTATAATTATAATGAAGTACAAAGATGTCAAATGTTTGATTTTCTGATTGACACTTTGTCATGTTTATAGAAAATGTTTTTCAACAGACTGTTTGTATTCCAGTGGGCACTAATTGTGCTCCTCTAATCGTACCTTTATGAGGCTAGTTCCTGGAAGGTCTGCTGAAGAAGGAAAAGCCGGGTCGAGACTTTTAATTTCACAATCTGCTAATTAATGATATTTTGTATATGAATACTGCTCAATTCGGTGAATATTTGCATTCGATCTACATTATCGAGCTCGAAATTGAAGACACCACCAACTCACTTAGGTCGGACTCTTAAACCGTTTTAGATTATTTACCCTCTGCTTTATATGCACCATCCTAAAAACTCCTACACATGGACCACCATAATAGGCATCAATGATCAAAACATGAATAACAAATGACGTCAAAATATACTATGCACGTTTCAGGTAAAATTTAGCTAACACAAATAAAGGTACTAAATTTAGTAAGGTCAAAGATGAACATTACATTTCTTAAACAATGACAAGTCATGAAATCGCCCAACCTTCAAACCCCGTGAAAAACACTGGGATTGTGTGTTTAAAACATTTTGTAATTACAGTGTTCAGAAAATCAATACTTGGTTTGAGGCTATTTTCAATAGATTTCTATAGGTGATAGGTCTGGTGATTACTGCTGGCCAACCTATCGAGTTGCCATTTTTATGCCCCCGCGGCGACATGTCGGGGGGCATTAAGTTTTACTCATGTCTGTCCGGACGTACGTACGTACATACGTCCGTACGAATTTCCGTCAAGCTTTTCGCAGAAATTGTACATGAGAACAATTTGAAATTTGGCAGGGTGGTTGAGTTTCACAAGTTGTACGTCCTTCGAGACTTTCAGACCTGTCGGACAACTACTTGCTGTTTGGGTCTTCATTATACGTACGTACGGACGGCCGTACGTACGAATTTCCGTCAAGCTTTTCTCAGAAACCGTACATGAGAACAATTTGAAATTTAGCAGGGTGGTTCAGTATTACAAGTTGTACATCCTAAGCAACTTTCGACCTGTCGTTTAACTACTTCCTGTTTGGACTTCATTTAGCGGGGACATCTGTGTCCCATGGACACATTCTTCGTTTTTTATAAGGAATGTCCGGACAACCCATGCAACATGTGGTCTTGTTGAAAAGTCGCGTGTAGATTTTGGTTCTTTATGAATGGTATGATATGCCTTTGAAGGATTTCGTTCCTAAAGCGTAAAATAGTCAATTTTCTATCAATAACTTGCAAAGGGTTTGCCCGGTTCATGTTGTTTCTCCCAATAACACTTCCTCACGTGAATGAATGACGTTGAATAACATTAACTTTGAAGCCTATTTGCTTAAGAGCGGCCGTCGCTGTTTAAGTGGAAACGAGACTTGTCAGAGAACATTTCGTTGTTCCAACCATGTATGCGGTACAGGAAATGCCGTCTAGCCCATGCAGTAGACCTCAGCTACTGGCTAAAGCAATACAGCTTCACAAGGTTACACATTTTTCAAAATTGCCCGTAATAAAGTAGCCTTAGTATTGGGGGAAATCGACACCCGGATGGAGCAATTGAGGATTGTGTACTGATTGGTATCAATCATAGACGTGCCGGACAGTATTTATGCATTTACAATAGTTGAACAATAGCTACGAAAATTCGGCTTATTAGAAATCGTAAAAGTTATTTGATTTTTTGTTTGTTTTAATGGTGTTTAACGCCGCTTTCAGCAATTTTTTAGCCTTATCGTGGCATCCAGTTTTTATTACAGCACTCAGTAAAAACTCACTGAATGTCGTTTTAAAACAGATTAACTGACATATATTTTGTTTAACCTTTTTAAATATTTTATTTTCATCTTTATATTTTAAAAATGGTTCCATTGTGAATGTAATAAAGTAATCGTGGGCAAAATAGAACTAAATGGTTATTATTGTAAAACTGAAATTATTGTAATTTATGCACTCAGTTACTTTTCATTTGATCCCATATTCATCTATCAAATTATTATTTCATTATTAGACGATGCTGGTAATCTGGGTATATTTATCAAGGTAGACCACTGACAGTCGTATTAACATGCAGAACAGGAACACTTGATCCTCGCGGATTTTTTGTATCCAAGAATAGACACGTGTGAAATATGTATTGTGAACCTAAGAAATACTTCAATGCTCATATTATTTTATAACAACTAATTTAGCCAAGTGTTACAGTAAAAATGCTTGTCATTGTACATTTCGTTAAGTGTTTTTATTGTACTGAAATTAGGTTAACACTTCTACGCTGTATACTGTGTAGTTCATTTGCACCAACGTATATTGAAAAATATTTGGCAGCAATAATTGTAAATCGCATATTACAACATTATAAGATCTGGTTTCCTACTTCCGATAATTAATATTGTGCAGACGAAACAAATAAATCTGATTTGCTGAAATTAAATTATAAAGACGACTGCAGAAGAGTCTGAGGACAAGAAAACGTCCTAAGTATGCGTTAATGACTAGTGGTGATGTTTGTTTCCTTTAAATGACCTTTACCTTTACCGGACTAATAAATATACTTTTATCAGGTCAATTAGGACATTGTTGTACTTAATATTGATAATCATTGTCTTGCAAAACGAAAATTTATTATCATTTCCTCTTGTTACTAGGATTTTGATATCGGGTTATGACATGGTGCCCTATAATTGTCAATTTAAAGTTGTTTTAGAATTGTCATAAATTTGGTACATGTAATAGTATAAAACTAGGTTGGACTTGTATATTAAACTATCGCCATAAAGTGTAATGAACCTTAATTAGTACTATTGTACCACTTTATGTTTTTTGTTCTTTGGACAATATTTTATTGGTACAGAAACCAATAAAATAATTGAAGTATCAAAAGAAATTTGATTGTAAAGGCTTAACATTTTATTCATTTGGTCTCTTTTTTGGAGTGCCACTGGTTTTTCAAATCAAATGTCATATGCAGGAACTGTCAACCTCGTTTCTTTTGATGACAATTTACTTTACTTGTAGAATTTTACGGTGTTAAAGCTGTGTGTATAAACTACTACTTAACTATACTTAGGTTGAAGGTTATCGCAGAATTACGCCCTTCGCATGAAGCGTTTGATGGCAGATTTAGCTTATATCGACAGCAAAATGGTTCAACAGTATTAGTGTTAAAAATATTTAATACTCTTGGACATTTCCTCTGTACTTTAAATATCAATTTCCTTTCCCGATTTGATAAGTTGATTTAGACATTTTGCTTATTTATATTTAAAAGTGTCGGATTTAAGTAAACTCTTGTTTTGTATCTGAATCAGTCTGAATCCAATTGCAATGAAAGGTCAATCTAGTATAATAATGAATGGAATGTTGATTTCCCCACGTGTGAAAAAAGACAATGCCAAGACGAAATAAAACATCGTAAATCAAAATTAATGACAAAAATTAGGACCTCAACAAACAACAACATGCCAACTCATCAAGCACAGACAGGCAAACATTTACCAAACAAATATCATACAAATGTAATACTAGCAAACGCTTGATATCTGGTCTTTTTATTATTCATCAATAAAATTGGTGAATAAAATTTACGTCAGGAATACCTCAATATAACATCATATATATGAGCAATAACATAATACGTTACAGGTAGTGATAGAGTACTACATCTACATAGCAAATTAGAAATTTTCATCTCGAAGGACGAATAGGTGGACAAACATTGCCAGTTTTCCTTTGGGTCGTGGGTTCTTATCGTGCACTCCAGCTTTAAACACCAATAAAATTGGACGCCATGATATAGCTGAAAAGCAAGCTGCAAAAGAAGTAAACCCCTATGAAAACATACGAAGAAAATGATTGGGAATAAATGTCGTTTTCGTGATATAGGATATAGATGTAAAATATGAAGCGGATCATTTGCAACAGACAGAACCTTTTAACTGCTTAGTAAACTCTTCTGGCGCACCTTAGTTCACTTTCGTTTTCTTGAGAGTTCATGTCGCTGGCTTTTATTTTTGTGCTGTTTTGTGTTTGTTGTGCGTCCCATTTCTTTGTATTAATGATTTTGGATTACGAGATTTCCCACTTTGGTAATTTTTTTTAATTTCCAAGTGTAGAGCTTTTAATCTCACGCAGACAAAAAATAAATTTTTGTTGAATACGATCCGCCTTGTATGAATAAACAAAGTCAGCTAGTAGGGAGCTAGTAGTTGGAAAACAAGATAAACATGATGTAAATCTATTGTTACAACGAATATCGTGTTAACACATTGATTAACTTTATGTTTGTAATATCCTCAAGTAAACTGTCTGTTTGCAATATAAGGAAAAATAACTTTTGAGGCAATTCATCGTTGGCATGTTATAGTATAAATAAACAGGGAGAAACAAAGTTTTTAGAATAAGATAATGCAAAAACACTTCCAGGAAAAATAGGTTGTTTGAAAAATACGGAAATGAAAACGAAGAGTGCTTTACTTCTGGTATTTTAAACGCTTTATACATTTGCGCTTTTAGTTTGGTCATTCACACAATTGTCAAATTAAAAAAATATAATAAATTAAATACAACAAATAGAGGGAACATAAAGGGTTTCTTGGCTTGGAATTACTATAATGTCTCCGAGTTTGGTGCTATGTTTACCTACATATACTAGTTCTAACCTGTTGGTCTAGTATAAATAGATATACAAAACTTGCGTAACATACTAATAACATATTAAATTTATACAAATGCTTTGCTTTAATTAACATGTATTCGTGCAATACAATGTTGAAATATTTAAAAATGTACATTAAAATTAATTAATGTGTTTTGGTCATTATTTCTTTGATTTATACAGCGGAAATTATCCTTGAAGATGCCAGATTTTTTAAATATATGGATTCTACAACTGGCACATTAACATCTTCTCCCAGGCAAATTTGAACGATTGAACCTTTAACCATGCTAGTAAATAATAGTACTTTTGTAGTTAATATAGAATGATTGATGTTTATTTAAGAATTTTAATGCAATGTCTTTTATAAAATGTTTGAAAAATGACCATAAAACAGTAGGTGACGTTTAAGGTATTACAATAATTTGTATTGAACCTAACGAACCTCTATAAACTGGAGTATCTTTACGGGTAGCCTTCGGTTTATATATTATCTTTATTGCTCAAACAATTTCAAAATAAATAAGTGTTTATATTAAAACACATTTGCCGCGACATGCAAAAGTCGTTTACATCTATAATGAGGATTTCTTTTGTATTTGGTTTAAGGATCCTATTGTGAGTGTAGCCTTATGGGTAACGTTGCGTTCAACATGAACTCTATTTGTTTGAGAGGACAATAAACTTCAAATAAAAGGCGATACCTATAATGATAGTTAATGCCTATAAGAAATTGATAGCTCTTGAAATATATATTTAATCAAGTAAAATAGCTGTATAAATTGAGCTTTGGTAATCTTTCAGTTCAGTGTTACACGAACGTTGTCGCCAGTGTAAGGCTACTGGGTTCGTGGAAGTGCAGACTGATTTTTAAAGTCTTATCACGTATAAATTTGAGTAGAACATCTAACACAGTTAGATTCACCATTAATAGGTAACGAAAGATTAACTTTACTGATTATGAACACGATGACACGATATTATTGCAAATTTGTTTTCTTTTTAAATCCAAAAATAAAAACTGGTGCATTTTTTACTTGGGCACCTGCAAAAGAAATAAAATGCACGCATAATAAAGTTATATTAATAGACAACCAAACATGACAATCAGAAGACTATGCTCTAATTAGTGCCATCTGTTGTTATGCCATGACTTGAAATTTAAAGTAGCGTGCTGAGTGTTAAAAAGAGATGTTATACACCTACATGCCGATATTTTATATTTAACAGCTGATGAACAAAGAATAAAACTCTATTTTTGAACATTTATAAACATGAAAATCTCACTAAATCTATAATGTATTGTGTAAGTAAACGTCACATTATTCTTTTTTTGGAAAATAATCGGTGCTGGGTAAAGTTTGGTTCACGAATATTTCTAACAGAAAATGTGTTGTCTACAAATATGTCTGTAATTATAATAACCTTTACAAAGACGTTTGTTACGGATATCAAATGGGTAACATTGCAATGGTATGAGATAACTTTATTTCTTGTAAACAGAATGATAATGAAAAATGTATATCTAGTAATTTACATCTTAGTAATAATATTTCATCAAATATGCCTTAAATGAAATAGATATACTTGGATTGAATGAACATAAATAACGACAGAATTTAGTAAGAAGTATACTAGAAAAGCACTCGTCTACGTACCTAATGTAATTGTAAATAATAACCTTGATTCATAAATCATCATAAACGAGAAATTTTTCATTAATCTGGTACACAATGTACCTACTTGGAAAATATCCAGTTTAAATGTATTTTGAATGAAAACTAAGTATCACTGATAAAAGAAAGGTTTTCACTTACTCAAAGGGTCAATAAATAAAACATTTTATTAATTGCTTCGACAATCTTCTTAACAAGTTATGAAATTAGAGAAAGTCGATTAGCAAATAACTTTCAGTGCGCGGCTCATAAATAAGCCTATTTCTCTTGTACTTTTAAAACCCTTTACTTCGCAAATATAACACAGAAAATTGTGATGAGAATATAAGTGAAAACACGCTGATTTGTATCGTAGCTGATGGAATGGAATAACAAAAAACTCTGTGTAATAACAATTTGTCTGAAGGGTCACATTAACATTTAAGATCGGTGGTCATTGATATTAGCGCAATAATGCAATGTAGAAATAAGTAGTAAAAGGATGTTCAATATACTGCCAATACATGAATAAATAAGAAATAATCTGGCTCTTTAAGAAAACTAGAAATTTTTGCCAACACTGATCGTGTGAAGCTTTAATACCGACAAGTGTATGTTAATGCTCACAGAGGAATTGCGCGTAGTAGAATAAAAACCACAAATGTTTATGTCATACATTAGATTTTCAAAAATCATCAAATATAACATAATCACGTATTCATATCCCAATTCATTATGATTAATCTCTTTAACATATACATCTAGCTGAAAAAGGAAACATTTAAATTCTATTAAGAACGTTTTTTTGTAAAAATATAAATATTTCAATATTTGATGAAGTATGTTAAGTGCATTTTATTAGTCACTGTTGAACCAGCTTGAATCACAAGTAAAAAGATAAGAATGTAGGCTTGCAGGCGCTTAATTATTCGTGAGTTGTATTAAAAACAGAGCCATTTAAGAGAAATGAAAGAAACATCATTTTTGTGCATGATATAGTGTGTGGTTTTAATGCTTTAGTTGCTGTTGACAAATTATTGTGGCTGTTTTCTACTATAAATATTGTCTATTAGATACAATTTACTCATCTTTGCACTCGTTGTTCAAATTTATGCTGGTTATTCATTCGATTTTCGAAATTAACTTTTATATACAGTTGTATGATGTTTAATTCTAAATTGTTATCCTTTATATTTGAACTATTTCGCATTAATCTTCTGTTGATCTTCGACACTCGGTGCATCCTTAAGGAAGGGTGTAGGTGATACCTGTTTTTAAGGTCAACCCAATGTTGTCGTTATTCAATTCACTTCTAGCATATAACGTTTTTCTAGTGCAGATAAGTTCACTTATATATAAGAATTTCTACGTTGATGATTTTTTGTAAAATTATATAATAGCAAACACTATGAATTCGCACAAATCTAATTTTGCTGCCGAGAAGAAGTTAACTTATTAGCAGGTTAAATGAAATTTCATCTTGTTTTATGCAATATAAAGTCTCATTCTAAGTCACTCATATACGAAAACGTATTTATAAAACTACACTTAAACATAAAGGTTACATCTTATCGAACGTCGGAAGAAATATTTTGTCAAATGATATATGCAGATAAACAAATATAATTCAAACAATTTACAGCATCAACAATTATTCATACCGAATTAACTGTTTTACTATAAAACTAGTGCATATTTTTAGATTATTAAAAGCTGCCGGTTTTTAGCAATGACATATATACAATTTATTATGTATAATATTAAATATAAGGAACATTTAATGCCTTTATAAAATACAGTAATAAAAAACTTCATTTTTGCGAATAAAGCCACACAAAAAACTTGAATCGTTTTAAACTGGTAAAGTTGACTATTGTTATGTGTGTCTTATTATATTTAGTTAATAGTATGGCTAATTGTATTTTACTTTCACAGTTGAAACTATTGTTAATACATGTATCTTCCCATCGTTTGCTTTTTTGTTGTAAAGAACTCTCATTTTGATATAAAATCATAGTCCAGTGATACTTTTTGTCCATGTTAACTCACCAAAAGTTGTTTTAATACTTCCGACCATATTGACTAACCAAAGACAACAATCTACCCTTATACCTGTTATATATATTTTCTCTAAGAATATTAACTCAATATTCTTAAAAGATAGATACTACTACTGTGTATCTAAACCGACCGTACTTGATAACACTGAATTGCCAGGTGTTTATTTGACAAAAGTTGACACCTTAAACGACAGAAAAGAAAATGTACATTTACTATATACCATGAACCTGATTACCTTCTTTTCATACCAAAGTAAAATAAACGCCAAGGTTCCCTAAGGTTGAGACTCATCATTTTGACAACTCTTACGATATTAAATTCCTATATTCCATTTTTTCAATATCACTGAGATAGTTAAAATAACAGAGAAGCGTGATAGTGTCTGCTGTGACTATTACTGTCGGGCACATTAATAGCAAGATACATTTAATGTCAACAATGATCTACTGGACCTTGTTGATTGACAAATATATAAAATATTTTCATACCTTTGTTATGATAATACTATACTTTCTTGAAATCGACATATTTAGTTTAAAAGTATGGGGTCATTTATATCAAACACATGTGTGATGTATGTAGTACAGGTATAAAAATAGCATTTAATTAATATGCGATTTAAAAAAAATCATTTACATTATTTAATCCACTATTTGAGAAACTGTGCAACAAAAAATGACCACAACAGCGATTTGTAAACATGCCTGACTTAAAGGGAGAAAAACGTAATTAATTTTTTTCATTGCAGGTTTTTCAGAACATCAAATACTAGGGCAAAAACCACTGGCTTAGAACGGTCTTAAACACATATTTATTTAAGTATTTGTTAGTATCATTTCACTTTTTTACATCATCTGTAACAATCAACAAAAGGTCACTTAAAACCGAAAACATATAAAACATTTAGAATCTACTGATGTATAGAGCTTATATTGATTTCTTTGTTGAAAATGTTCTTATTACCTCATTCTGCGTATATATTATAATTGGATAGCCAGAGCTGACTTTGTCTGACAAAACGGCAAAATGTTTGCAGAATAAAAACGAATGCTTGACGCTTCTAAACTGTAAAATTATTGCTCACAGTTTCGAGTTCATTCGTATGTATCATTCAATAAACAAATTATAAATAGTTTCGTTCATTTGGTAATCCGGAAATCATGTACTTTTAAAAATGTTGAGAAAGGAATGCCCGATGGTATGTCAATGAAGGACAGTTTATAGGACATAAAAACAATTATAAAAATAATCATTGGAATGGGGACAAATTAAAAAACACAACCCTGTATACATCAGGAGATGAACTCTGAACAGTTGTAGACAGAAACAAGTTAATTTGGCAATCTTTTACCAATCCTAAAATGCACGTCTGCTCTGTTCAGTTGAAGGTTGAAAAAGAAAGCCCAAAATGGTTTCCGTTCTACCAAATGCGCTTGGATGTATTGTTGGTTTGTTTGAAAGGTTGTTCAGCAATTTTTCAGCTATATCATGGCGCCCAGTTTTTATCGGGGAGGAAGCCAGAGTACTCGGAGAAAACCCCCGACCTTGTCAATTAAGATTGGAGTCAAGTACACCTTGCCAGAAGTGAGAATCGAACCCGCAGTCTCAGTGTTGACAGACGACGTGATCAATATTAGACAAATTACCTTAACCACTCGGCCACAGAGGCCCCCTCAGATAAAATAATACCGTATAAGTTTGTTTTGTTTTCGTGGTGATAAAATTTTGCTATATACGTGGTAAAGTTAGTCCGCGAAAATAAAAAAGCGCGAAATATTAGAAAAAAAACAAAAAATCAACTAATTTTTTACAAAACGCTGTCTTTTCCGCAAAAAAACCCCACTCAAACGGTACATGTTAATTAACACACCCTTTTGTTTTAATTTTTCAGTTTATTTGTTAATACATTCTCCATTCCATTATCCAGAATCTTTTTTATTAATTGTTCTCATTTGGAAATTGTAGCAGGCTGAATTATATTTATATATTATTATACAACTTGAAAATTAAAACAAATGTTTTAGTTGTGTCACAATATAAATAAATAAAAATGTCAATTCCTATCAATGAAGCAGCCAAGAAATTTGTCCTCTTTCAACAAAACTGTAGTAGCTAAACCTTATTACTTCTTAAAAAGGAGAAAGGAACAAAAGTCTAATAATAAAGTTATAAAAGTTATTATACCATAATTTCAGGCAAAAATAGACAATTGTTAAAATTTATTAAACCAAATAATATTGTCTAGATACAATCCTAGGTAGAAGATGTACGTTTTTTTTCAATTATATATATTGAAATACATAAAATACTAAAATATGAACAACACTTAGTTTCAGTTTGTTTGATATTGAGATCACGTGATGATCTAAATTACTGTTATCACAGCCAAAACACTAAATGCTGCTATGGTTGCCATTTAAGTGAGAAACCACAGAACCATTGGCTTCCAAGAGGACACATGGCTCTTTGCAAAATCGTGGAATATCCGCATTATGTCGACGTTCTAAAACAACTTTACGAATAAATATCATAGATATATATGCGGACTGGAATTATATTTTTGTAAGATGAGCACGTATCGGTCTGTTCATCAATTGCTTCGTTCAACTATTGCTGATGACTAGTGTATTACAAGTAAAATGTTGTTTTTAGATTTATTCAAGTTCCCATAACCTACAGTTTAAGGTATGCCGAGGAAATTCCATGCAAACTGCATACAAATGGGTGTTACACATCAGGCCGAATATTTAGTACACAGGTTTTGGAATTCATCGAAAATAGTGTTGGGTAAGGTCTATACTGCTTGTACAGTAAAAACCTTTTCAGCAACTCTCCAATGTCTTTGATAATTAGTTGTGAGGATTACTTTACTATCTTATCCAATATTCTTAATTATCAATGACAGTAAACCGACCAAGGACTTACTTTAATTAACTTAGTTAACTTGGTCCTGTTATGGATGACTTTATTATGTTAAATTACTTCAAGGTCTATTTGTCAGATAATTATTTGTTGTAAGTCAAACTAATTCCCACATCTCAGTGTTCAAAAAGACTGAGATGGTGTTAGAAGTTACTTGCGTTTAATAAAACTGAAAATGTCTCGCTTGCTATTGCAAAAACCAATACTAGTTTAATAATAGTTTTTTGGTTAGTCACAAAATATTATTTACTATTCGTTGTTTTGTTTCTTCTCGTCTCATAACAGTTTGCAGTGTAAGCCTGGAGTATTGACTATTTAACGTATGCAGATTGTGTGCGTTACCTTTTGACGATATAATCATCATTCAAAAACATTTCATGAATGAATACCGAGATTTAATATGAATGACGCATATGACAAATGTAACTTTCATGAACTTTAATCGTTACGAGTGGTGTATTTTGGATACTTGGTGTAATAATATCGAATATCAAACTATCGACATATGCAAAACAAAAACGCATAATGGATTTGTTTAGATTTTAGTAAATGTATTTTTGATAAATATTTTTCAATAACATATATAGATATTAAATAAAAATGGTTTTAATTGAAAAAGATTGCCACCAACATCATGACCCTACTTCACAGAAGCTATCCACTTTCTGGACACAGGAGGTTCATTGGAAAAACGTTCATTCCTGTGTCGGTATACACGGATTCTCCATCTCGTTTCTGTAGTACAAAGGGGGACTTTTCGCTAACAGGTTCTATGCCAGTTGCGGAAAGTACACCCTCAATCCGTTGCACCATCGGAATCTTTTCTGTCTGTGTAACTGTGTCCAAACTACTCTAATATACAGCCTTCTAGGTCTTATGCCATATTATCAAAGACGGTTGGGGACATTTTGCAAGCTGACTCTTATCAATCCAGGTATTTCGACTGCATTAGATGTTGCAGCAACAATGAAAGACCTGAAAGTAGCGATCTTAACCAGGAGAAAAGACCATCTCTCTTTAAATCTCACTTTGGGATACTACGGCGTGAAGACGGTCGATGGCGATATTTCGACTAGCAGGGCCCAACCTTGACATGGAAGTATTTTAACGACGTTAAGATGAATTCAAGCTGCAAACCTTGTCAAAGCCAAATTTCAGGGTGATATAATTGATGGGCCCTTTTATGGAGTCACCTTGCTCATTTGCAGAAAGCAAAATCAAATGAACAGACTTTTAAAGTTGCAAACTTACTGTAAAAATCTCAATGATTAAATTGACCATTCATTACACCTGGAAAGATTGTATTATCGCCAACACAAATAAAGGTCAATCTTGCAACAACTGGGATGCAAACGAAGCAACATCTAAAATGACACAATATCCTTGAAGAAAAATTCTTTAATAAATGATTAACATTTGGATCATAATGATAAACCGGAAAATTCTCTCAGGCATTCAGTTTATTTATCTAAACGTATATTTATAGCATGTAATAAGAGTTTTGATTGTATTTCATTACCTAATTTAAATGAGGAATGTAAATCAATCGTCCAGGGTTGGAAATATATAAGCGGCAATAATGCATTTAAATTTACTTATTGGTTATATGACTATTGAGGTAGAACTTGACAATTTGCTTCAAGACTTCCAGACGCTGAAAGCATTTATAAGTAGTTCAAAAGAAGGGGTCTGTCTAAATGCATATAATTCGAAAAGAATTCTAGGACAAAATCGTTTACCAAAACAAACATGTGACCAAGGTTTAAAAAATATTGCACGCACCTGAACAATGACACGCACGTGTCCAAAAGACCTTTGTATTCGGTATAATGTTTTTACCTTCATATACACTCACGTGGTCACAAATTCATTAAGAACTGCATGTTTTGGTCAATCTTGCTTTTGTTTGTACACTAACAGTGCAAACTGATATTTAATTGCAAACTCCAAGGTTAACAAAAATCCGTAGATATCATTTTAACACATTCTGAAGTATGCAGTAAAGCTTTTTTCAAAAATATAAAAATAAAAATGTGACTGCTGAGAAACAGTTAATAACGATGCCTTTTCGATTTACTAATGATTCTTTGCAAATTGAAAAGTATGTAAACTATTTATCAGTCAAATAAAACACATAACACTTATGAAAAATAAATGTATAACGTTTTAACACGTGCGTTTTAATAAATGTATCTAATATACAACAGATGTGTAATGATGTAGACCAAATTGTTTAACAGTTGTGTTCCCAAAAAATAATCATGGTATCAAAGTTTTGATAGTTGTTTACCTAACGTCGTATTCACCTGAAATCTAAATTGACGCAATGTATGTTAAGTGTCACGAACATTAAATGAAGATCACATCCTTTTTAATAAAACCTTGTCATATTTCTGTAAGGAAGCTCGAACTTTTACCAAACGATTGCACTTGAAAAATAGCACAGGAATAAGTAGACCATCGATCCCATGTTTATCACCTTAATTATCAGTGCGATTTAACTAGTTGTACAATACTCTTTGACACCTTTGATAACAGAACGAAGAGTGCAAGTGAATAGATACATTTTTGTATCTGATTTTGACATGGTGAATACCTTATAATTATAAATGTTAGTAAACAGGCCGAAACACACAATTATTTGTTTGTTTGTTTGCTTTTTTTTGTTTTGTTTTAAAAGCAACTAAACCACTGGGGAAATATATGCATATATTTAAATACTTATTAACTTAACATTTGCAAAATACTTTTGTTTAAAACGAAACACAAACGTAATCTTATCCCCAGCTACAAAAAATATACATAATTAAAATTTAACTTAATTCAATCTGTCGGTATTTACCCGTTTACCAGTATAAGATGCCGCAATCATGATCGTATTTGTGTAAAATAGAATAAGAAAGTTGTAATCAAAATCAAAATGCTTTCGGAAAAAAAGCCGAAGTAGCCGATTGGTATAAAGGATGGATTGTAGAAACATGTTTTTGTTACCTGGAAATTTATTTCCACCACAATTTTATATGTGGTATATAGTAATAGGTGAAATGTACCGAATTTCGTTCCGCATAAATGTGTTAAAACAAATAGCAAAGATAGTTGTAAGTCGGATGTACTGAGTTCGTTGTTTAAAAAACATATTGATTGACAGAAACTTTTAAAAGAAACTTCACAAAAAAGATCTGTGTGCTCGTTTCTTTCGAATCTGTAAGGTAAATATTTAATTTTGAAGGTTTCCTAAAATGTAATGCTTTCATAGTTAACTAAACTTGCAAACTTAGTTTTTATATATTTTTAAAAGATCTTTAGTCCATTTATATATTGAAAATGGCAAAATGTCCTTGCGATTGTTTATTTATTAAACCTATCTCTTCTATGTGTACTTATTGTCATATATCAAATGTGATGATTCATTCTTTTAGCATGATGTATGTTCCGAACTCATTTCGGTTTTAACATTGATCAATTGATGTCACTAGTGAACATAGACAATTAAGTTTTTGTAAAAAAAAGTTAATTGATGTACTGTACATTCCTCGAAATGTACAAAATATTTGTTTAAATTTCATTAGGAAGAAGAGTGAAGCAGCCTTGACATTATGAAATACACAACGAAACAACCCAAATGGAACCAAAACAGTAAGTTCATAATTGTAAAGAAAGAGAATAAAACTTGATGCACAATAAAATTAAACTCAACGCTAGAAATATTAGCAAGAACAACAAAAGCATACATAAAATAGAAATAAGAGTTCTAAATGACATTAAGTTATCAATATCAAAACTGAAATAAGAGTATTGTTATAATGACTAACAATTAAACTGGCTGAAAGAAGATTTTTTTTGTTACTTCAAATTTGCACAGAAAACTACGCATTGGGTTGGATTATAATGTTAGCACATTAAAACATAAACACTCGTTGATAATGCTCTTTGATAAATACTTATCAACTCACATTCTACAGTAATGGAAGCGGGAGGTTTGGCATGCTATAAAACCTTATTTAACCCACCATTTCTTTTGAAATGCCTGTACCAAGTCATGACCTTTGCAGTAGTTGCTTTATGGTGGTTGTTAATTCTGGAGTTTGCCGGTTGCCGGTTTCTCTTACTTTGATTTGTGGATTGTTTTTTTTTACCGTTTTCATTGGTGTTTGGTATTTAGTTATTACCTTCACCATTAGTAATACTAAATATAGCTTATTCGTGCATAGATCGCTAAGATCATAGATAATAAAAACAGCAAAAAGGACATAAAATAGCTAAAACTAATTTACAAAGTTGTCTTAAAACAAGAAGGCTAAAACATAATCTCGTTACCGGTTACCACCATTACAGAAAAACTACTGTCAATATTTCCGTATTTGATTGGCCTAAAGTCACGAATGTATGCATAAATGCCCGCCAGTACGTCTATTATAATGAAAAGAAGAACAAAGTTCAGTTCTTCTCAATGATAGTATTTTATCCAAACTATTTACTTTTTCCATTTTAAAATGGTCTACTTTTTGTATGAATGAAAGAAATTATTCCGCTGTGACGTGTGTTTACATTTTTCGTGTTATTTAATAACTACATTGTTCATAATTGATACAACGACTACAAAAAAGTCGAAACATTTAACTTCTCCAACTCAAGTCCTGTATGCAATTATGTAATCCTCCATAAAGGACGAATCAAGTGTATTTTAACTGTAATTATATTAAAATGTCACGTACTTATTTGATTAAAATTGGCAAGGAGGTGAAGAAATTGATTTTGATTGTAATGTTTTTAATTACTTGTTAATTAATAAATGTTTTGTTCAATAAGCGTATTCTAAACATTTTTTTTCTCGAACATATAGTAGTGCAATTGTTTTAATAATAAAAATGATTATGTGCATATGCTTAAATATTTCTTGACATCGGTATCTTTGTACGGAAGAACATCTACCTTTTTATAGCTAGCAGTATTCTGACTAAGTAATCTACAGTTGACTGGTGAACTTTTTGGTTATTAAAAGTAATGAAATTAATGTACAAGGGAGGCATATTTTCTTAACATCGACTATGGCTTTCTATTTCACGCTGCGTAGAAGTTCTTCGCACGCGTTTCGTAAAATGTCCTACAACATCACAGAACATCACGGTCTGTCGCAAGGGACACTGCACACAGCTGATATTTTAAAACATATCAACTTCAAATGAATTTATACAAATTAACGAATTTAAAGTTATGCCAACACAATTGCACTTATTTACTCCTAGAATATTTCACTTACTAGACTTATGTGATGTTGCTAAATCCCAAGCCAGTTATTAAACACGGACCAAACTCAGAAACAGATGCGTCACGAGACGTTTTCAGTTTACACGAAAGATGTTTCAGATTTTCTTGCCATTGATTTGTTTTCGGTATTAAAGATAATTTTGAACCTTAACAATTTATTTTATTATTATTTTATATATGTCCTCCGAATCCACGCCACTATAAATAGTTATATAGATATAGTTATGTTTATAAAAAAACAAAGCGTAGATTAAACATTGTATTTATGACCATACAAAAACAGTTCAGCCTATGAACTTATTCCAACTTTTCAAGGTATATGTACATAATATCTATTCATATTTCAATTTATTTTCTCTATAATAATGACAAAAGTATGATTTCGGTTCTAAAGATGACAAAGGTCGGCGAACCGCGGATGTACTACTGAACCCATTCAATAACCTAATTTGATCTCAAAATACTAAATTTTACTAAATTACATTTACATTAAATGAGAATTGATCAACTCAGAACATTTCATGCTTTTTTAAATTTTGCGATATAATCTGTTAAAATCAAGTCAGTATAATGTCTTTTGGTGAAAGTGTAATTGCGTCCCCCATGAAGATATATTATAATTGAAAAATTTGCTCTTTTATTCTTTCATATTTGAGATGATTTGTTTGGCGCCATTTGTAGTGGTGGGACAAAAAATTATAACTATACCCTAATTATAATTATTTAAAATTGCATTGTTGGTATAGCGTCAAAAATACAATTCACCCATCTCTATGTGGTATTTCAGTGCATTTTCTATATCAGAATGAAAAAACTAACCTTAGTTGAGTTGAAATAAAAATACAACATCAAAAATTGTTTTATTTGGATGACTTACAATCATGTTTTTAACTAGTCTATCCGCAATCAAACATCAAATAGAACGAACCAAACTTTAGTCACGTTCAACAATATATTACAGCAAATGCAGAAAAGAATTAAAGAATTCTGTGGATAACAGAAAGATAAAACGACATTCAAATGTTTGTTATTATGCAGTGCAAACCAATGTGTTTAATTGATAAAAGAGGATATAACCAGAATCTTCCGATAAGTGTAAATATTGCAACGAACTCAATTACTGATGTTTTATTAAAATTGTACAATAATTTAAAAACAACATTAAATAAAAATAAATAATTTGTATTTCCGTTTTATACGGGCTATAAAAAATGTATGGTTTATTTTGTAACCATGCCGTGGTGTTATGTGAATGTGTTTATTATTATGAAAAATTGTTCTTATTGTGACTTGTCGTTTTTTCAATATTCAATATGTATATACCATCTTTTGTTTTTAGTCTAATTTTTTATTTACATTTATCAGTTTCAAGTATTTATCTGTAACAAAATCATATAATTAAATCGCCAGTAAAACACTTCCCTAATATTGTGAGTTCCTTGTTGTACCGCTGTTTTCCTAAAAATAAAAGTCTTTTTTCATAGTTGAATATGATCCATGTCAACTGCTGAATGCTGCGTCTCGGACCATATTTTGCCGTCCAACTATATAACTAATTCATGTGCTTTACAATTCTACGTTAAAATTAACGTATTGTATGTAACATTTTTTATTTATAATTATCTATAAATAATATTTCCCCATACTTATAACATTTGTTTGCTGTTTGCTGAAACTGTGATTTGCGCATCGTTCAACACTTGTTCAGCTATATCATGGCTTGCTGGTTTTATTCGGAAGAACTCCGGCCTTTCTTGTCAATTTAGGTTTAAGGTAAACACAACCTCTAAACCAAAATTTTGACTCGTGGGTGATCAAAAGTGACAGAAACCCGCATTCAAACAAACCATCAGTGTCTCGTAAACAGTTAATGACGAAAAAAAACCAAATATTTTGATAAAATTGCTTAATTAACAAACATGCACTGGGCATGCGTAACAAAAAAAGTAACAACAAACATGCATCTGGCAGGCTTAACAAAAAAAAACCAAAGTAACAACAAATATGCACCGGACAGACTTAAAAAAAAACAAAAGTAACAACAAATATGCACCGGACAGGCGTAAGAAAAAAACAAAAGTAACCACAAATATGCACCAGACAGGCGTAACAAAAAAACAAAAGTAACAACAAACAGTCACCGGGCAGCCTTAACAAAAACCAATTACAAACGTAACAACAAATATGCACCGGGCAAAAGAAACAGCAAACGGCTTTACAAAAAACTAAAATTAATACATTAACATGATATGCTAAATTTTTCGAGGTTATGAAGTTCTTGCACCGACTCGATATATATGTGTTGTCTTGTAGAACAATTATAAGTTACTCAAAAATTTTACCATGTATAATTTTTCAACGACATTATTGAAAATATTAATTTAAGAGGGCATTAAGTATGTACGTATTGTCTTCAGTCGACAGCAATAATGACTAGCCTTCAAATTAAATTGTCGACTCACGATATACGTAAACTTATAATACTTTCATTCAAAAACAACAATAGAACACTTTCACTATGACAGATGTAATCAGCTAAGAAGTGATCCATTCAATTGGCGGACAATTACGAAACAAAACATTACACTTATCATTCATAAAAAATAAATCTTGATTAACGTTTTTTATATCGCATAAGTAATATTTGCGTTAAAAGGGGTTGTTCTACATCAGATAATAAGCGCGTGGCAGTAGGACACGCGACAAGAATACAAAAAGGAGTGTTTAATTTTTAAAACAAAAGCAGATTTCTTATCAGATCTATTTACTACAAAAGAACAAACAATTTAAACATTTGATTTTAAACTCGATTTAACTAATAAACCATTAATACGATTGAAACTGAAAGATATATGTGTTT
Source organism: Limnoperna fortunei (assembly GCA_944474755.1). Taxonomy (NCBI): domain Eukaryota; kingdom Metazoa; phylum Mollusca; class Bivalvia; order Mytilida; family Modiolidae; genus Limnoperna; species Limnoperna fortunei. The sequence goes on along the minus strand of OX104112.1, from coordinate 86,226,386 downwards.
AGACGTAAACGATAACATAGGAATGTAAACGGTGACAGACAATTGGTCATCAAATGAGCTTGACCATAAACCTGTCAATGGTGACCGATCAGTGTTTGTCAAGTGCTGAAGATTGTATACTGAAGGACACTTAACAAAATAGTTTGAAAAACTTCGTCATAATCCATTCTTTACCTTTAGCGGTAAATTTTATTTCGGCGATTATTCATATATTCATATATTAACTTAATGGCAAACATGTTTTTTTTAACTTTAAAATATATGCATTGCTTAGTATAAATCTATTGGTCGGTTGAACTTTGAACGGTCAGTTTTTATGTCACAAGAAAAGAGGGCTGAAAGGTAAGAAAATTGACCCTTACAACGGTAATATGAACCACGCTATGATATGCTTACAAAAGAAAATTACATTAACAGATGGTAACCTATGAGCCACTCTTAACAATATTCTTGAAACAGTTCTCCAACCGGTGCAGATATTTATGCGCTCAAACGAAACGAGCGTTTTCTTAAGCCCCCCCCCCACCCCCATCAGGAATCGCGGCTGTAATTATATGCCCACACCTATCTACAAAATGCACTGTAAGGAAGGGTTATACAATCAAACAGTAGAGGCACTGCTCTTACTCGAAGTCATGGTTATCCATTCGTAAAATCGTTTTGCATTAATGTGTCTGCAAAATATTTGCACGAGAACAAAATGTTATCGGGTTTAACAAAAGAACTGTCAGCGGGATGACGAGATTAAAATTGGAACTGAGTAACACTTTTTTGTAATAGAAGAATTTTTTATAAACATAATGTCTTTTTGTTGAAGAGTCTTGTTGCCAAACGTTAACTAGAAATACACCATGAGGAACATAATTTATCATTATTTTTTTATGAATGATCGACGTATTAACCATAAGAGTACTTCTTTAACGTTTTAATTGTCTCAACAACGCCGGAATTAGAAAACGTTAGGTAGACAAGAATTCTTGCTTTGTAATTTTGTACGAAATAACACTGTATAGATGTTATCCCAAGGACTACAAATTATGTTGTCCATGATCAAATATGGCACTTATTGCTAACAAATTGTCAAAACAGCTCATAAATTCCCCACAAACATGAATTAAAAGTATAGTTAATGTTATAATATTTACTTGATCCTTTTCACTTAATGAACTTGACGACAACAAAGTCTCAGTACCGACATCGCTGCTGCCCACGCCTCCAACAGACATATCGTGCAAAATGAACGACATCCAAAATCCAGGTCGATAACAAGCACACATTTACGACACGCTGTAACACATTTATTAAATAAGTCAATATCGAAAAGACCCGGAAAAACCTTTTTGGTACATTGCACTTGAAGCAGATAAAATATTATATGTACCACTAATGCCTAGGTGTATTATCTGAGAAAAAAAGCATGGTAGAAAGCATTCTTGAATTTCTTAACCATAATATTGCATTTTGTGTGCGTGATGCAATTTACACAGGTTTGTAGCATGTTACCTTCTGTCTTACAATTGAGTCATTGTCAGTTTTATTCCATCATATATTCTTGATAAATACTGTGATGATTGGTGCCTGACAGTTAACCCAACTAAAACTTAAGTTTTGATATTCAACAAAGCAGGCAGACACCTACAACATAAATTTAATTACAAAGATAATGTGATAGAATGTGTTCAACACTGTAAATACTTAGGAGTGCACTCTAGTGTTTCTGGAAACTTCACCTATGCTCAAGATGTACTCTATAAAAAAGCCTAAAGGCTTATTTTAAACTACAGAAAGATTTTCTCTGTATTAATCCAGATCCAAACACAAGTATCAATGTTTTTGACCATGGTTGTGAAATATGGGGAACTTTTAACGCAAGTACAGCCCGATTTAGAAATGGTTCTTTAACACCAGATAAAATTTACTCTAATATTATTTGTGACAAATTACACTAAAAATTTTGCAAGTTCGTATTGGGGGTCCATAGAAAAACAACAAATTTTGCTGGGTTGTCAGAGCTTGGACGTTTTCCACTCCATTATGATATAATTAAAAGCATCTTGAATTACGGGCAAACTTTAAAAAAAAAATTCCTTTATTACAGAAGGCCTATGAACAATCAAAACTTCTTTATGAGCAAAAAAAATCTTCATGGGATGGATCACTTCTATGTATACTTCAAAATTTTCCTGTAATTAACCAACTGAAAGATAAAAGGACCTCTAAAGCTAAACCCAATAAACTCATAAGGGAAACATTTTTGGAACTATGGATTAATCAAAGGGCCCAATTTTCTGATGGAAAATTGCGAACTTATACTTCCATTAAGCAACACTTTGGATATGAACGTTATCTTTCCATTATCAAAAACTGTGAGCATAGGAGGAGTTTAACAAAACTAAGAACCTCAGCTCATCGCCTCAATATTGAGGCAGGTAGATATCAGGGTATACCTCCACACCAAAGGTTGTGTGCTCAGTGTGACTCAAGAGAAATTGAGGATGAAATCCATTTTTTACTTGTCTGCAACAAATTTGCAGATAACCGACAAGCATTACTAAACACTGTTGCTTTAACATGTAACAACTCTCTAACTGTGCAGGAAAAATTTCACTGGATAATGAACTGTGAAGACAAAAACATACTTAAAGAATTATGTAACTTTATTTATAAATTTTGTAGATAACTATGAAATTGACATATTTATATGTGTATATATACACTGTATGTATGTGTATATGTATAAATGTATATGAATACTGCTTACTTTTCTGGGCAAGACACAGGGAGAATTTAAAAGATTAAGCACCGTCCCCTGGTGTCTTCTCCAGTAAGGTAACCTTCTCTCTCGGCCAAACAAATCCTTGTCTTTCTGAGTTAGACACGGGGAGTCTACCATGACTCTAACAAGCACCGCCCCTGGTGTCTCTCCCAGATAGATAATGACACTACTACTACGATATAAAATAAACATCAAATCTTGGTGAAAAACACTTTTTCTGTTCAATAGAATTCTTAAGCACCGTCCGGTGACTTAAATACAAACATTATGAATAATATTATGTTTCAACCTTGTCACACTGTGCACACAACACCAATTTTATAAAAATGTTTAACACTAACTCTGTTATAATTGTAATGTACTGTTGATTAATCATACATGTAAATTATTTGTCATTGCCCCTTGTGGGATCTTAATTGGAATAAAACTATTGGTATTGGTATTGGTATTGGTAAATTAATTCATAAAAATAATGACAACCACTATTCGTCCTGGTGAAATGTACATTAACTTCACGTGATTAACTTTCTGACTGCACAAGTCACAAGACTGCAGCAGAGACTTTGTTAAAAAAATTTACTGCTATTACAAAAACTGTTTACTCAACAGTTTACCAAGGGATAATACAATTTTAATCTACCATCCAAGAGATACATGAGAAAGATTTGATCGGCGTAGTTCAATGTTCAAATATATCAGAAATAATTTCCAATCGTTATGCAGATTTCTTCCAAATAATTTTTCGCAAAAAATCATTATTGCTTACATTGCTGGAAATCAAGTTTTTATTAAAAAGAATTACAGATATGCATCATAGTAAAATAATTTAGGCCTCGGATTTTATAATTGCGGTTGACTACACGTAAATGAACGGAAGTTACCAAGACATAATTCTGAATAGTCTGATCACGAGGAAATGAAAGTAATTTGTAATGACGGACCAGGTTTGATGCTGCAATATAATTTTTTTTTATTAGTTTAGATCAGACAAAACCTGGCAAAGTGACTTATAACCTTGGCATCTTTGATGACATTTATAACAATTATGATGTTATTTGTCATGGGTTAAATGATGAAATTGCAGAATGAATTAACAATATGTAAACACCTCACATAATATAACGTAATTAACAGTTTAATCTCTAACAGACCAGAGCATAAGCTACTGGAGGCCTGGGTGGCCGAGTGAGGTAGTTTGTCTACGATAGATCACGTGGTCTGTTAACACTGAGATTGCGGGTTCGTGTCTCACTGCTGGCAAGGTTCGTTCGACACGAGGATTGTCATTTTATACCGAGGGTCGGGCTTTTCTTTGGGTACTACGGCTTCCTCCACAATATAAACTGAAAGCCATGATATAGCTGGAAAAATTTATAAAAGTGGCGTTAAATAAAATTCAAATAACAAAAATACGATACTGTCTTAGAACAGTCACATAAACCATTATGTTGCAGGATTAAACCAGTATAGGCCCCACTTTATTGTATGACGAATATATATTTACAATTATATATTGTAATAATATTACCTTCCCAGAACTGCTATTACACTATGTACGATGACACAAAACATATATTTTGTTACCTATGAATATTTATAGTAATTAACGGATAATTGTTTGAATTGTGACAGTTATAAAACAAAACGTCTCTGTAATACTCTTTTAACTCGAACTTACTTGTCAACAGATTGAAATATGGGTTAATTAATAATTTCCACCAACGCACTTGTTGAAGTGACGTTGTTTGAGAACAATAATTATTTAATAAGACATAAATTTGTATTACATGGTCAAAGTTATAAATGTCAGTTAATTCATGTTTTGTTTTTGGATGAACCCTTTTGACACAGTAAATTACACCGATGTCAGCAATACACGAAATAATGTTACGCTGAAAGGTACATTATCAATTATTGCTTTCTGCTTAAAGACCGTGAAAATAAATTCTACAATTATAATATATTACTATATTTAGATTCCCTCAAAACTGTCATTCTCTATTACGTCATACGACTTTATAAGTTATTAAAATGACAATCGCCTTTAAATTATTAGAAATCTTTGAACAAGGTTTACAAGAGATCGGTTTGAACAGATAATCCGTTAATTTAATATAAAAAACATTGGACGTTTTATAACAGAGGGTAGAACATTAAAAATAGGATGAACAAGACATTTGTTTGATACAATATCCATACATTATAAGTGTAGTTGAACCTACCTAGAGAATTTAGGCGAGTACAAATACTATAATTACAGGCAATGTGAGGACTTTTGTAACCATACCATGTTTGAACGTAAAATGTTAAAACGTCTATGTTAATTACTATTCGTTTATAACGTAAAATACCTCAATTTGATCTGCCGTTCTGATTTTACATATAACATGTGGTCTTTGTAAAAACATGAGCATGTGTGCGTTTAATGTTCATTTACTATTGGATAACAAAGAATTCATGTCAATATATTGCATTAACATGTCGTAATTGTTTTCCTGAATTAAGAGGGTAATAAAAACATTGAGAAAAATAAGTGCATATTTCATTAAAAGAATTTGAAAGCAACCAATTTGGCACAAATTCTAACTGAACCAAAAAAATCTGTGCTACCTAGAATTATCGTAGCGAGACTTTTTGAAAGACAATCCTTGTTACAGGCTTTGGTAGCTTTGAGTGTTTAAAACTGCAAATGCACTTAGATTGTTTTTTGGAGACCAACATTTTATGACATTTAAAATACCGTTTTGAACAGCTGGTACTTGTTGATATGTTTATTTGGCCTGAACACAGTTCTTATCGATGTTGGTGTGATATTAAAGCCCATAACATATGTATATAAAACTGTATCATTCAATTGATACTTTTTCAACATTACGAAATACGAAAAAACTCTCTCATGTTATTGTATATGACGTCATTTTATTGATGGATCAACTTGACAGAAATCGGCTAGAAAAACTCTCTTCTTATGCATTGTATTCAATATGAAATGTATTTTAACCTCACATTGACTGAAATCATTTATAGTATTTTAACCTCACATTGACTGAAATCATTTATAGTATTTGTACTCGCCTATAATAATTCTAAGGCAGGTACAAATACACTTATAATGTATGGATATTGTATCATATAAATGTCTTGTCCTATTTTTATGTTCTACATTCTAGAACAATAGGTTCAATGTTTTTATGTTAAATTGACGAATTATCTTTTCAAACCCCTCTTTTGTAAACCTTGTTCATCAAAGATTTCTAAAAATTTAAAGGCGATTAACATTACAATAATGATAAAGTCGGATGATGTAATACCGAATGACAGTTTTAGAAGGAATCTAAACAAAGTACCATATGATAATTGTAGGATGCATTTTCATGGTCATAAAATCATTTTCTGGCAAAGCCAAAATCAGAACCGTACAGAATAAATGTATGTATTTAAAGTGTATACGGTAAAATGAAATTGCCGCGTTCACAGAAAATAAATACTGTAAAGACGAAAAGCAACTAATTATATAATATTGATATGATTAATTTGTTTTATAACGATATTTGTGACGTATTCGATGAGAACAAGTATCAATCGCAGATATCAGGTGGGTAAACTAATTCGGAAGCAACAATGGAGATATCTTGTATATTTGGTCCGAGTATAGAATTGAAATTTTCAACCTTTCATTTTTAAACTCAACTGAACTATTCATTTCTAGATACTGAAATGCAATCGACAATCCATTTTTAATTTAGATCGTACATTGATTTGACAGATACATGTACTGACAGTTTTGTTCCAAATAAACGCCAAGCAAGATGATCTTTTTCCAATGGCTAATTTCTTCTTTTGGAGCAGCGACATAAGCGTCTTTTCTGCAAATAAGTCAAATAGCTGAAGCAGTATGCCAGATAGTGTTTGTGTCCAAAAGCAGTTGAACATGATACAACTTAAAGTGAAATAATTAATCAGGGCTATTCTGATTTCTCGCCGTTGAATGCACTCTAAATACATTAAAAACTAACCAGAATGATAATATTATAAGCTTCGTATTTCCCACAAAATTTCGCCCCTTGTTTTTTGTTGACTTGTTCAACGAGTATTTCAGAAAGATCAACAATACATTTAACCTTAATAAATATTATATAAAATTTGTAACCTGATAAATGACTGCCATAACAATGAATATGGACGAACAAAAGCAAAACCTGAGGTCAAAGTCGCAAATTATTATAAAAAGGCAGACACCAAGCCAAAAACAAAAAAAAAAACAGACAAGGACCAAAACCAACCATCAAACGACCAAAAGCACGAAACTGAAGTTTCGTTTTAAGAACCACACATTTTATGTAAATAACATATCGAGAAATTTGAATTGAGCGCTTTTGGTGTATTGAATACTCTCAGTCATTATCTTTTAACTATACTTATGATTACATTTCACAAATATTACTGGTTTCTGTTCGTTCTGTTAATTTGTTTTTGCTATGAAGAAGACTGGCATATTATAATTTTATATTGCAAATTATCTAGAAGAAATCGTTTGAAGTGTTTTGTACTAGTAGCTCTTACAAGCAACATAATAACAAACGGTTAGTATCATAAAATTGTCAAATAGTTATTACTGCTGTTTACATATAATTAATAATAAAAATGTTTTTACAGGTCCTATTGGTGCAAATGTATGGTGACATGGAGACATCCTAAGGCTGTTTATTGTATCTTAACACTAACGAGTACATTGTCACAAATCATTCCAATTCGTAAACATTTAACATCTGGTCAGGTGGAGGCTGGTGGTCTTTATTTTGTGGCCTTTGGAAAAGGATTAAGTGTTGAAAAAGATCAAACAGAAATGCCTGAAAGAGATTAATTTGGCAAGTCAATGATATTAATTAGAAATCGACTGGCATTTTGTTACAAACCGTCTCAGTTCAGTACACTGTACTACTTTTTAATTGTTATCACTTCTCATTATGCAAGCATTAATAAATGTAAAAAAAAGCAATTAAAGCGATTAAGAAATTATTTAGATTGTAAGTTTAAAGATTTTTACGTGAATAAAGCATTCGAATACGCATGTTTGGTAGACAGTCAGAAGTTTTGTATCGAACATTCTATGTAATACGTCAATATCCATCAGCAACAGCGTGTGATGTTTATCTTTCCCAACTCACACGTTATGCTAGAACTTGCGAACGCTTTTTTGATTTTTTAGACCGAACGCTGTTGTTGACCAATGTTTTTCAAATATGAAGCATTATAGCAGTCATCACGAATTAGTTATGTTATGGAAAATCAATCTCTCAAATGCGTTCAGACATTTCTCTAGTCATGGATAAGTTTTCTTATTTCTGGATTTGACCTTTTTAACGGACATGACTATGTGTAACTTGATGGGTGTCTAATTAGAGGCAGCCAATTCTTACTCTAACGATAAATCTAAGTGCATAATTTTTGTGTCATATGTTTGTCGCGTCCTTGCCTCAATGCAGACTCAAAAGCCTGTTAGTGACCTAATAATGTAGCTATATCAATTAATTCTTAAACACAATTAACAGTTATATCGTACATACTTTAGTTGTACAGTATATATATATATTATATATATTGTCAAAATTCTAATGACATAAACAACATATATGACGTTCTCAACACCAGTATATAAAACTGTTGTTTACTTTCTCGTTACGTTAGAGCATGTAGTAAGTTGCACTCCTGTCTCCAAATTATATGCAGCCTGGCAGTTGCAACGAATAGCAACTTTTTTCCTGGAACCTTGTTGTATTTCTTGATTTCTAACATCCGTGATGGTTAGCACAGCTGTTGGAGTTTTTATTCCAGGAGGTGAGCCCGCTCCTGCTTCAAAACTTTTGTTTTAAAGAACACATCAAAGCTATGAAATTGTCCGTGTAAATTTCAAAATTGTCAAAACCCGAAGGTTCTTCCTACCCAAGGTATACAGTCAGAATTTGGTTTCTTGTTATTTTGTTTTTATTGTTTTATGATCTTCATTTTTATATATTGTTTGGCATTTTCAATTTTGTTGGTAGAGCTCCTCTGACGAGTCTTGAATAGCCGAAACGCGCGTCAGGTGTAGCAAACATTTATTGCATGGAACTTACTTGTATTTTGTTATTTAAACATTTAGAAGCCAATAAAGATACGCAGATAGCGGTCTAAAACAGCGGAAAAGTAGTTCACGTGTCATTATAAATTAAATTTCGATACCTTTTTGCTTTATTAAAATCAGTTGTTTATAAGAAAAATAGCAAAGAAAACCGGCTGAACAACAAGAGCTAAGGGTCAATTACAAACATTTTGACATTTTTCTAACCATAGATTAGTTTTCTTATTTCTGGATTTGTAATTTTGCATGGGATTATGGAAAGGAGTAGAAATAACCTAAGGCAAAGGTTGATGGCAGGATTAATAATACAAAAAGTACAAAACAAGTACATAACAAGCAAAACAAAACCGATAAACAAGGGATTTTAACAAGAGGCAAATGAAAGATACAATGTACTAACAATACAAGGACAGAATGCGACTGATAACATTAAAAGTGTCATAATGGGAGGTTGTTGTCAAACAATTATAAGTTGATATCGTCCTTGGAAAAATAAGTTGTTATTGAACTCTGGAATACTTTTCGACCTGGAAAATTATTATGTAATAATCAAGAATAAACGGTCTGTACTTTTAAAAACGAAATTATAATACAATTTAGCCATTCAAGCACTAGTATTATACTGGAATGTAGACGAATGTTTTTACAAAACTGCTATTTAGATTCAAACTTTTCAAGATTAATTACTAGTTACATATTATTGACCGTTGGCATTTTAAATAACTTGTCACTATTCCATGGGATGCACCTTAATGTTATTTTGAAGCAAATGTCCCGAGGGTTTGCTTTGCGAACTTTGATACAAGAAAAATACAAATCGTACAATCAAACAAGTAATTTGCCTTTGTAAACGAAATAAATTACCACAACTATAATTTTCACTGCGGAAACATTTAATGTAACTTAACAAGATAATATTAATGCTTATGGGTGTGTAAGGTTAAAGAGTACAAGACCCCTGAAAATATAGCGGAAATAATAGTTAGTCGAAAATAAGCAAGCTTTATATTTAAAAAAAATATCGAGCCTGATTTGGATTAATCATTCACCTTGAAAATAAACGATTGCCTTTATTTTATAATGCAGTCATGAATAAAATAAATAGAAGGATTTTGATGTGATTATCTGCAGCGCAGTCACCCTTGAGGACATATAATTGTTACAAGTTTGATGTATTTGGAATTTAGCATGACCATAAATATAATTTATATGAATATATATTTTTCAAAACTATCCCTAAATTGTGTACATCGATAACTACAATGTACTATTACGAAGACAATTTATATTGAAATCAATATCAGATCGGCAATCTGTGTGTGGTAATTCATATAATTGTTACTGACACTGCAGTTCTCACTTCTCTGTCTTGTCTGGTCGTAATTGTAAAATAATAAAATTATCAAGCATTTGGCATTTAAACTAAATGAAGCAAAGCAAAACATGTCCTTGGTACGTGAGAGGAACGATTAAATTGGATAAAATGTGCATCACTTAATTTCTTTGTAGGCGCAATATCATAAGACAACGATATTTTAAATCATGTATTGAAAATCAAGATTGGAAGACAGATATATTTAGTCTTATGACTTTAGCTTATTAGCTGAACACTTGAACATGGTAGAAGCAGTCGTTAAACAGTTGAGGCGACATGTATTTTATTAAATGCACTTATAATTATTTTATGTATCTTTATGGCTTTACACCATATAAGATATGGAGATTTAGCTATACATTTTTGAGTTATTTATTTAGTTGGGTATAGTGTTTAACATTCAGGGAGTAATGTGACGAGTGCAATCACGATCTGCTTTTTACACACATCGGGCTAAGCAAAGAGCTTCAGGAACCACTTTCGCTATGTGTTGCGATGAAAAAACATAGAAGGATATGACTACTTATATTTAGGCAATCTGTCAAGGACACTGCAGTCAGTGCATGTTCTTTCATTTTCAGTATGTCTGGCTTTCCCTTTTTATTATGTCTTAGCAGGCAGGCAGAAACTGTAGTATTAAAGAAATCAGTTGTCTGACTTATCATTCAGTCAATGTTCTAAATTCGGTGATGTTAAATTTTGACATAATTAAAATGATATAAATGTTAAGATCTTTCTTAGTCTAAAATCATTTAGTTTCATGTTTTAACATGCTGAAATTATGTACCAAACGAGATTACACTTACGCAAAGACAGGTCATTATCTTACTTCATTAAGGATAGCTTAACAGTTATGTTGACGCAACAGACGACTGTCTTTATGATACAAAGTATCATATAATTGTACTATGATGAAATTTACACATTTAATTAATTATATGTTAGGTTTGCCATCACTTACTGAACAAAATGGGTTTTTTTTAAAATGGTCTTCCGTTTCATTCTTCCGTGTAATGCAGTTAGACAATATTGATTAAACCTTTGACTATACTGTTCAACGCCCAGTTTCTATATCGACTAATGCATGGACAATGAATTTAATTGACTTCTTGATACTACTCTGTACAATATGCATATTGTTCCTACCTTGGATTAAGAAATTTATATTGAGCCATTGATCACACCTTAGATTTTTATAGTTAACCTGATATGTGTTTTTGGATATAACTACAAGTTCTTATTGTAGCTATCCCTTTGAGGCAAAAACAGAATATTTTGTTCGACTTTCTGCAAAAATCTTCTTATAAGAAAAATTGATATAACCCGCCTATTTTAAATTGTACTTGTCAAACAGAAAATGCCAATATTTACACAACTCTGAATATTTTAACACCTTATTGCAATTTTTAAATAATTAAAAAATCGATAACAAACAAGGTGCAACAATTTATTCCATTTGAACTTTAGCCAGGCGTCATTAAAATAAGTTACTTGTAAATGAAAACTCCCGTAAAACTGAAACTATTCACATGTAGCGTCTAGCAAAAACACCAGATGATTGTATTTGTAATTGACACGATATAAAATAAACAGTGTTGAAGTACAAAAATTAATAGATCCAAATGTATATTGGCTTCATTTTCTTTTTTCTTAAGGAGAAAAGGAAAAAAAGGGTTAAAACAGTGTATTATATTTCTGTGTTAAAATGAAAGTGTTTAAAGCGAGATTTAAAGATTGTCCGCATTGCAGTTATTTTCTCATCAATATCCACTTCCATCATTCAACATGGTTGTTAACATAAAGCGCGAAAGACGAAATACTTAAAATAGGTCTTGTATATAAAAATACCGAATTTTGAAATCGTTATCTCGTTCATTTCATATCTCATTGATTAAGGTAGTAAGTCATCTACTATAGATCATCAGCATTTTAACACTGAAGTTGCGAGTTTGAGTCTGACGCCGAATATGTTAATGCTAGCCGTGTCACCTGAAGCTGCAGAGGAGGGTCAGGTACTGATAAAATTGGTATAAAAAGCAAACATAATATCCACATAGAATGGTTCATCAAAAACACAGAAGCTCCCTTGTTATGGCTCAGTTAGCGGTGACAAGTTTTGATAATACCTTTCAACGAAATAGAAAAACACACTAAAATCTCAATTTCAGACAAATGTTACAGTAAATTCAACAATTAAAATTAATGTAGTGCATAAATTAGGTTCTAGTGGAAGAACCACATATTTATCTAATTATGTCTCAGTAATACAGGTGCACATTGTAGCCAATACTAAAATACATTATATGGTATGTAACAGGTTGGCGTATATAAAGCAGTGGTTTTTCAATGCATAGTGTACTTCTCGCTACGATATTAGCCAGATACTCGTGTTTAAAAATGTGCATGTGTGTTTATTAAATGAAGCGCATCTCGGCAACCAATCTGAAACATAATTGATTGTGACTGTCACGTGTTTAGTTGGAAAAATTTCTAGTAAATACTTAATCTGGTACTGTCAATGGATGCTTTTTACAAGCATAAAACCTCATTGTCATACAATACATCATTTGTTCAAGTTTACTAAATATATTCGAACTTTATTTAAATAGAAGAGCATTGTTGAATAAGTTTTAATTATACATGCAACACATTGTAGTTAAAGATGACAAAATGCTTAGTGCGTCCTAATTTTTCGGATAGTGATGATCTCTTTCGTTTTGATGAGTTGTCAGGAAATCAGGCGAAATGCGCGGCTGTAGATCATTATGGCTAACTTATTTGTGGTGCTCGCTCATTGCACTTAAATAATTTCCCTTTGTAGATCTAAAGATCTAAAGCCACTAAAACGAATAAAATCTCATCCGTACAGCTGTTTTCATGTCTCAACCCCAACCCATTAGCTTGTTATTACCCAGAATGTAGCAGAATACAGCTCGCTTGAGGTTAAGCATAATTTCCCTTAATTGAAAGTTTCACAAAAATTTTAAAATATATGCATCGCTGCATGTGGAATGGTACGTAGTTCTTTTTTCTTCACTTCTACATGCACTGTCTTAAAACAAGAACAAAATAAAGTTTAAATATTTATTTAACAACATACAATTGTATAACATTTCCTTTTTATACCTGTAGTAATAAATGAAAAGGTAATTATGCTTAAATGAACATGGTATCACATCAAATGAAGAAAAATACGATAAACAATGACTTAATAATTTATATGATAACAATAAATAAACAAATAACGATTGATATCATTATGCGAAACTTTCAACAACATACACGATGATATAACGGATAGGCATTAGCACGATTCAACATTGAAATTAATTAATATCAAATTCAAAAAGTGGTTGCACACATACACATTGTTATTAACTTTTTCATTTCAACGTAATTTATATCTATTTGTGTTGATCATATATTGCACTGATTGATTTAGGCAACCAATCTAATTTTCAAGTCCGGAGTACATTGTTTAGTTAAAAAATGAAGAATCACCCAACATACAAATTTACTATATAAAAAACTGAAGTGGAAACGTGATATTGTACATGAAATAAAAATACTGTCTTTCGAATGTAGTCCTCAGATCGCTTTTTATGCTCCAATGCGTTCAGATACGAGGTTTTGTTAGTAAATATTTACTGAAATAAAATCTTGCACAATTTTAAAAATGAGCCATCGAAAAGGAAATAAACAGCAACCTTAATTATTCTTTGAGTTGACATACATTTTTTAGACTGTGCATTAAAGAGGAAAGTTTATACTTTCTTTGTCATAATATTTGAAATATTATAAATTACTGTAATATACAAGGCAACTCAAAGTCCAGTGTTTTGTAGTATATTTTCTGCACAAGTGTACGTATAGCTGCATCAGAATAACATTCGTTTCTGAATGACTGAATATAACATAAATCAGTCATGGGTCGCTATTAAAATGATACAAATAACATATAAAGGCACGTTATTCTTAACAATTGCATTGATGACACCTATTATTTAAATAATGAAAAATACCCGTTATTCAGTGAAATCACATTTCGTTGTAATATTGATCTCGCTGTCGAGATTTAAAATAATGAGATGATACAGAGCTTGAACACAACATAAAAAATAAATGCTTCTAATGTTCGTCTTTAAAACATCCTCTCCTATAGAATGAGGTCCGTATAATGGATTTCAACAGAGGAAATTAGTCACTCTATATAGTCACTAATTTGTCTAAACTACCCCAACACGAAAAGTCAATAGTTTTACCCGTTTTGTCACGAAACCAAAGTTTCGTTGCTTTTGATCATTAAAAAAATTGCCATTGCCCGAAACTGAAATGTTCATATAGAGAATTATCGGTCTTGAAATACCACTGGTATATCTTTTTCAAATGTTAGCACTGTCCTCAGAGATGGCTCTGCGTCAAAATCTTTAGATGGTGCAAGCCAGAATCTTTGAGCAAACTGAAATATATATAAGTGTCAATAATAACAACACATTAGTTTTTTTATTCGCTTTACTTTTTTAGAAAATAATAACGACATGAAAAAAAAATGATAAGGTGCAAATTTAAATGTTTCATTCTGTTTAAACTTTTATCTTCATATAGCGATTGACCAAACACATATTTGTCATAAAACTTTAAAAACTGGTAAATTGTCCAACGTCTTTTTAAATTACAACATAATAATCTTAACGTATCCGAAAGGCGAGTATATTAAATAACTCGCTTGTTGTATGGGAATCTGTGGGCTTACCGCCTGTATGTGCAAACCCCCAAATTTAAACCACTAACCATATAACAGATATTTGTATTTGTACACAATATGATGATTTATTCTATTAACTACTCTTCTGTTTTCGATTCCTTGTTTCTTCTATATCAATATTGATGAATTCATATTTTCGAGTAAAAATATAGCAAGGTGAAAAATGTAAATGAGATCAACGCAAAAATTCCATGGTGGTTACAGCAGTAGTTTTATATTTCCAGATGTACCGTATATCCTGTACCTAGTCTGATATCACAATTATTTAAATTATGATATATAAGTTATTGCAGTTTTAAAAACCACTGATTTTTTTTCCAGCAACACTTGTTAGATGAATACATTAGACAATTTTGTAATACATACCCGTATTATGGCCAAATACAGTTCTTGTTGGGCCAAACGACGTCCTAAAAAATATATATATTTTATTAAACACATGACTAAACATTTATTATAATTATAGATCGTGTAAAATAATCATAATTAAAATACTCTTTAAATTACAATTGTATGTAAATAGTAATCCACCCCTGTTGAAAAAAAATTTAGAAACTAAATTTTAAACATACCAACACAGCTACGAGCACCAAATCCAAAAGGCAAATTACTAAATGCGTTCCATTTGTTGCTTTCTCTTTCCCATCTCTCTGGGATGAATTCGTCTGGATTAGCAAATTGGTTTTCATCACGTGACATAGTGAACGTATTTAAGAGAATGCACGTCTGAAAAATATTTAAGCTTCTAAGTACGGAAGTGAAAGGAATTTTGATAAACAAACGTTTTATGATATAATTTGATAAGTTTATTGGAGTTAAACGTCCAACGATAAATATTACTGATATATTCAGGACAAGGGAGAGTTGATAGGAAAATAGTAAGCTATAAAAAATTAATATACAAACACAGCAAATGGTATCTTAACTATGACCTTATAAGGTACAAATAAACAAGTTTTACTAGAAGAATTTACAAATTAAAAGGTATTCTGGGCATTTCTCATGTGTAACACTTTGCCAAGTAACAAGTTTATATATATTTACCCCTTTAGGTATGAGATATCCACCAATCATTGTATCCTCCATCATGACACGGGCGTTGATCGGGATGACTGGGAAAAGCCTGTAATTGAAAATACTCAACTGAGATACCAAAGTTTGCAAAGCTATCAATCAATATGAACAAACAAATTCTGCTTGTCTTTTTCTATGTTATCTCTCTTTGAATTGTATTTATACATTAGACTTTCTAGCATATGACATCTTTGACAAAGTACATACCTTAGAGTTTCTTTGACCACTGATCTAGCATATGACATCTTTGACAAGTCCTCTGCCGTACATATTCTTTTTTGTACTACTGAGTCTACCTCTTTGATGAGCTTTTCTTGAACTCTTGGATTTCGTGATAGTAGATATGTAACCATACCCAAGGCATTTGCTGACTGTAAAAGTAAGGGAAAAATGAAAATATGACAAAAGACAATGTAAACAGGTGAAGCTGGCATGCATTAAGCTTTAAAAAGGTACATATTTGGAATTCCTATTTCCGGAATGATGAAGGATGAATGAAAAGTTCACATTACTTTTTTATATTTTTACTGAAAAGAAAACCTTTAACAGATTCTCTCTTCAGATACGGACAATTCAACTGTAAAGGGTTCTTGATTTTATTTGTATTTAAATACCGCAATGTTTAAAGGAACATGAAACAGAAAAATTAACAAAGCCAAAACTGTCTTCGCGGTAGGTGTATCTTTATTGTTACAATTTTATGTTAAATTCTATCGATTTAAATCAAGAAAAAAAACTATGGTGTGAGTCTTGCTACAGAACAATTTATGCATTATGATGTTAAGATTATCGCCTATAATCAGATGATAGACCACCACTTTAAAACCGCAGCATTTTGTACACTATAACGCTCAACAATAAAGATAAGTCAGATTGTTAAAGTAGCGTCCATTCTTATGTAAACGGTCGTGAAATATAATACTTCATAAATTTCCATGGCACGAGAACGGGTGAATATTTTATTACTGAGGATACTTTTTGGTTCTTGATTCAGTATCAGGCAGGCGTGACCGGGTTTATATTTTATTTCTAGATATATGTTTATTTTATATTCTGAAACCCCAATAAAAAGTTAAAATGAAATTTTCCGGGTGCTATCAACTTTTTTAAAAACCTGTTATCAAGTTACGAACGATAAAATATATTAAACTTGTAAAATATGGATTCAAGATAAACAAGCGTTGTAGCTAAAAGAAATGAAGTTGCAATATGAAAATTTCAAACAACATTAAAAAACTTACATGGTAGTTTTACACAAATGTGACAAACAACAGTTTTTCTTATATACCAACTCATTCAGCAAGTATACGTTTAAGTTTTTGCAGAACAATTTTCTCAGTCAATACATACTGTATCTAATCCGGCTAACATCAGTTCTGTTGTGTTGGCATACACAGATTCCAGGGGCAAATTTTCGTTTCCAAGTAAATGTTCCAGAAAAGATGCCCTGTCGTCTTCAGACGGGCTACTTGAAGATCTTTTGTATTTTTCGTTGAACTCTGCTACTTTTTTGTCAATGTGTTCTCCCGCTGAAAATAATAATACAAAAGGTATGACAAATCTTTAGGCTAAAACATTTTACCAATAATTGTCTCGTTTAATGTTGTTTACAACTGTGCCATCATGTATAAGAAAAGATTGATACACTTAGGAATTTGCTAAAAGGTTAATAAAAATCGATGTATTTACTTCATGTTAAAGGTTTTATAAACTGAGGGTAATATTTTCTGTTAACAATTATTATAACTAAACAGGCACTTAAGCTCTAGTATATACGCTCTGTGTTTTAAATAGTCCACTTCTTACCGACTTTGTAAATTGTATCCCATGCTCCAACGTGGGTTTTCCAAATCTTTGTTCCAAGCATTTTATGAAGTTCTGCAAACACCATTAACTGGTGTCCAGTTCTGAACATATCTCCGACAGCATCAATAAAGGCCTGATTTTCTTGTGTAACGTGTTCTTCGAGGCACCCCAGTCTCGACTCCAACAGTACTGTTGATATTGCTAAAATATAAAAGTGGGGGTACTTTTATTTCCTCTTGTGTTTGTAAAAATAATAAATTAATATTATATAATTTATATTATTTCAAAATAAAAGACTAATAAACTTGTATTGAACGATTTTGGTTTTTCACCCTTATTTGTAGTTAAGAACAACACACACTTAATATATGTACACGTATGTGGTATCAATAAGTTTAAATACATTTTAAATATGTTGTAGATAGTAATGAAGACCATCTGATACTTTATTGTAACAAATGTGACATCCATGTTGATGAGATTTATAGAACTTATCCTAAGTTCACCACTTTAAATGTACAATATCGCATTACATTGCTTTGCATTTTGTATGACCGCGCGTTTCGAAAATTTGTGGAATTCCTTACCCGTTCAACCTAATAAGGACTGATGTCTTGACATTGTAATACAATACAAAGATATGCTATCAATGAATATTTAAATCTTTATACTTTGTGTTGGGCTACAAAAGGGTTTACATTTTAAAAAACGTGTTTTAAAAACTGTATGAATACTTTGTTCAGTAAAAGATGCTTTTATCACTTTTTGGTATAAATAACACCTATTGACACAAAACAGTGTGTTATCTTTAAAATGATTTAACCATCTTCCCTGTGAATACCCCCTTCCAATCAGTATTGTGCGGCTGAATAGTAGATTCGGTGGATATTTATTTCGCTGCAGGGGACAACCACAAAATGATTGTCTCCGTCCTCCTTTTGTACTGAACATTGATTGATAAATAGAATAAATTCATTCAAGCTACAAAACACAATTCATTCATGAATGTGTAAAGATTTGTCAGATTCTTTGAAGGGTTTTCTATGTCTTTATTCACAATTATATATGACAACTAAAGGCTTGACGCTGAGGATATTTTTATTAAATACGAAATTATGTACACGTAATAATTAAATTAAACCAAAATTTAACATGTATTTGTTTTTGTTTTTGCTTTTTAATGGTGTTTTCGACAGATTGCAGCTTCGTGACGACTAATTATAACTGGGAAGAAGACCAAATACTCGGCGAAACACCTTCGACAGAAAAGCTGGCAATCCCTGCAATTAAGGTTTAAGTATAAAACACATGGCAGAAGTCGGGTTAAAACTCTAACGCACTGCTGAGACGCTGTGATCAATAAAAAACCACAGTCCCGGGCAGGCTGTGCTTTACTCCAATCTAATTGAGAAGGATTGCATATTTTACTGCTGAAGGTCGGTAGTTTTCACCGGATATTCGTGCATCCTTCTCCAATAAAAACTGGATCTCACTATTAAGCTGGAAATTAAAGTTTCTGATATTGGCGTTGAATCCAAAACCAAAATAAAATAAACATGGTCCCCTATATAAATGTTTGAAATAGTACTTACATTCGATTGCCCATTTAGAAAATTCGTTTTGAAGATTAGGAATTGCATCGTTGCTTGCATGATTGTCTCGGAGATATTCCAACCTGTTGACAAAATCCGTAACAACTTCATTCATAACGTCCACGTACTGAAGACCGGTCTTTGGCCGAAGCATATGTTTACTAATGGCCGTTCTACATTTCGACCATTCCTCGCCATTTACTCTAAAAGTTAAATTTACTAAAATTATCATTCATTGTACATATTAAAAAAAACATGTAAATTGTAATATATAAAATCTGTGAACAATACTTAAATATCAGAAGAAATGATAATTGACACTTAAACTTCGTGTTCGTTTTATGTTAATGTTACCTATACTGAATGAAACTTACACAGTCATCAAACCGTTGGCTTGTTTTCTCATTTTCTTGTAAATTGTCCAAGATGGATATGGTGGACGGTTAGGAAATTTGCCTTCATTCCGGAACACTTCCTCCACCAGATTTGGGTCAGCTATTGAAATATTAGTAACAGGTCCTAATTTTTCTTTGAAAATAGGTCCGTACATTTGATGAAATCTTCTCTGTAAACAAAGAAATTATCATAAAGCCTTCTGTGGTCTACATTGGTTAAACAAAAAATGCATTTTAAGTGATAAATTTTAAACACTCTTTCTCTATTTATTTTTTTGTAAGATAAGCAGCACTGATGAATATTAAACTTCCACTGTGCTACCTATAAAAAAAGCTTGACACGAATGTGTTTATGCGACAGTTTATTGCCTGTTATTCAAGATTACATATTTTATACATCATTAAATAATTGTAAAAAGGTACAATTTGAATGACAGTTCAGTATATGTGCACTTTTATGTAGTGTGGCCTACATAACTGTACCCTGCTGATTACAAGGTTACCCTTTTAAAATAATAGTTGGTAAATGAATACTTTATGGTGCTACTTGTTGATAAGGTAATACCGCAGATGATTAAAATAAGACAAGAACGCGATTTCTATTGCTGATAAAAGTTGCATTGCTAGTAAATTAAATCTAATTACTTTTGATGTGGTAAGAATCGCGAACTAGGACAAACGATGCAAGTAATTCATCAACATTTTACACAAAATTACTTGGTCTCAAAGGAAACAACTATTATTATCAAATCAGCACTTTTTGTTCCTTTAAACACTTTAACACACTTTAAATTTAAACAATTTACCTACAAGAGCAAGTAGGTCATGGCGTGCTTTAAATAAGAAAAAAAGTATGAAACAACGCAAAATGTCAAAGGTGTTTAACACAAGGTACTTGATATGCATATATGTTTGTCATGCTTCTTTCACAGATAACAGAAGATCTCTGGAGAAGGAGGTAGAATGATGAATGTGATTGAACTCGCTGCACGCTAAACACTGATGCCATATTGATGCAGCTATATTCAGAAAAAATCTCAGTAATTCACACAAGTGCAGCAAATTGCGATAGTGTCAAAACACGTTTTCTTCGATCAATAAGAAGATACGGTAAAGGATTTATGAAGTGCAAGAGTTTCTTCGGTTGATTATCTATCTTGTTAAAGAAGACGGTCGACATGAATCCTTAGACAGACAGGAAGTTCATTAAATCTTGTCCTAGATATGGACGAAGACTACTTTATTGTTTATTAGTTTATTGATGGAACGATATCAGATCATTTTTAAATACATCCGAATACATTGTTTGGAAATAATCTAGGCTAAATTGAAATTATAGATAAAGATATAGTGTACAGTACTTTTTCAAAATAAAAATTGAGTTCTAAACTACGTTTAATGCTTTAGTAAAATAAAGATAAAATATTCATTTGTATAAACCAAGCCCATTGATATAGGGCGTCTTAAAAAGTTATTACGCGCTACATTTACGTTTAATACATGTACATCGTCAGTGGATTTAGATACATCACATATTGAAAAGTAATTCATTTTTTTCTTAAAACGATTAATGCAGGTGGCGGGATTTCATTTTGCCCGTGTTTTCTTTTAACTCTGAGCTAAGCACTAGTCACCCAATCTCTTTGATGGTAACAGATATAACTACAGTAGCATTTTTCAACGCGTTATTAGTATAAATCAGTTTATACGAACAGTTATTGAAGAAACTTTATACTGCTTGATAATTTGAGTTATGTCAAAATATGTACTTTTCACTCTGAGTAGCAATAAAAATAGATATTCAGTTTGAAAGATGTTTTTAAGCTGAGCTTTTTTTTAAAATATCAAGTCGAGTTTATTCAAGGTTGTTGTTCTGAATTATTTATTTTGGTTTTTGCTTAACATTCCCACTTTTTATTTGCAATTCCAGTTTGTAGTGTATTAATAAAAAGTTGATATAACTTTCTTCCTCGTTTAGTACAATAAGCTTTATACATACATGCAGTATTTATCTTACATTAAAACTGACAATTAATTTGATTTTTATCCTACCTGAACTTTATGCATTTGTCCTTTGTTTTCTCCTCTGAAGTATTCTGGTGCGGTACCAACGAGTGGATAGCCATTTGGTCCCGGGAGGTCAGCTATGGTCTTGGTCATTGGTATGTCTGTCATAGAAATTGTCGATGAAGGCTTAGCGGACGTGGCAGCCGCATCATTTGTCAAAAGTCTTTTCGTTGATTTTGATGCAACATGTGTTGCTGTAGACAAAACACGTTTAACCACATGTTCAGCCATTTTACGAACAGGACACTTTTGATTTCTTAAGACAGTTGTAACTTTTCCTTCATAAAATATACTCGTATTTTCTAATGCAGTTGCATTCCTGTAAAGAATGTACATAATGTTTGTTAGTTACAAATACATTAAAAACTCCCACCTTTTCGAAATTGCATCATTTGGAATCTTAAGTTCAAATTATTACTGTTGCTAAATCTAAACTCACAGAATAACACCCGTTGTCTTACGCATATTACGAAAGCACCCACAACCTCGCAGCCAACAATATGAAATGTGTGCCGGGTCAATACGTGCGATACTCAGTAACAAGAGACGTAAGATTCTTGGGAATATTTGTTTGCATTATCTCAAGGAAAACAACAAACTTGTTGAATGGGGAGTTTCTACAGAGACGACATCTCAAGAGCACAATAAATGTTTAAAAAATTGATAGTATTTAAAGTTTTTAACCTGACGTTTAAACAAACAGAATTATTTCTGCACTCAGAAATCCTATTGATATACGCTGTACTATAGGAAGAAAATCAATTGACTTATTTGATGTCAAATTTCAAGGTTCATTATTTTCTAAACTAAGGTCAATGTTTACATTTGCTAATTAATTCCTTAAATATATCATGCGTAATTACACAACAGCAACACGTGTTAAAAATAAGGTTTTAAGATTCCATAACTTCATAAAATGTAAGTTACATGTTAATGTGATTCATATAGTGTAGTAATTGATCAGTATTGTTTATTTCAACAGCTTGTTTGACTTTCGACATCATAACGTTTACCGTTGACAGGTCACAGAGTTCAGTTCGATACAATTTTAACATTGAAAGTATACTATCTTAAAAGGCATTAAACTTATACGATGTGCGTTATCCTTTTATCTAGTGTCACTGTATCAAGTTTTAGTATGTATGTTTCGAGGTCTGTCATACCATCCTGCCTGCTAATAAAATGATCATGCTTTGCATGTATGTTAACGATAAAATTTTGTTATATTTTGTATTTTGTTATTACAAACTATTTGCAATATAGTTCATTTACATGCTCCACATTTTTTTAAATTATCACGATTGAACTTTTCGAAGAGTTCGGTGACCTGATTTAATATATACTATGAATTTGATACACTTGTAAGCGATATGAAAACATTACGGAGACAACAATTTGACAAATAAAATACAACTTTCGTGAAAAAAAAATTGTAGATTTATACATTTGTGAAAAATATCATTGAACAAATGTTTTAACCTAGTAACTATATACAAAATTATTTCTTTAAAAAAGATCGATGTTAACATATGTAAATGACGGCCAAAAATTTCCCTTGGAAAAATGCCAGCGGAAACTATATTAGGCTTAAATTCCTTCGCGTACAAAATTGATTTTCAACACATCGACTTGTTAAAGTATTTATTTACTTTTTATATATTTTATTGTTTTCTTTCCCTAAGATATAATATACGTATGACACTTTTCGTAGACTTTGCAAACCAATAATTAACATATCAAACTGACAGTTTAATACGCATGAACCAAATACAACATCAACAGCTTTCACAGTAAAACAACACTACAGTTAAATCAATAATCGGAACAATTGCACTGAATTAACTCATCTTTTTATTCAACAATGACAATTTTGATGTTTTTGCATGTAGCACCGAAAGAAAATCGTTTTTATGATTTTTTTCTGGTGATTAAAAACAGCACTGCATTGAGTTTTGTAGTACGTCCGATAAATGTACATTAAAATTTTTTTTTCGTTATTACTAGCGGCTGTGCAGTTATGATAGGATTAAATGACAAGAAAAGTAAGAATACCCCAAAAATCTCTTGTATATCTACATCCTATTTGTTGACCTTATGGAGTAATCGTGTACTCCATGCAGAACGAATATGTGCATCACCACAATTAAAAGTAATTTATGCGTCGATTCGAGAAATTTGCATAAACAATTTAAGCACCCCTGTAAGTACAATTTTCGTACACATGCATTTACTGGCTTATTTTAAAATGAAACCACATTTCAACTTTTCGCATTTCAATCAATCAAACAGTAAACAGATTTATTATGTTCAAGCCTTGTAAGTGTGGGATAAATACCCACTCAAACTTTTAAAATTTATGAGTATTTCGCATTAAATATATTTAGAATAATGTCATTAAACGAAAGGCTCGATGCACCTCAATCAGATGTATTAAAATACATTTCAGACGCATCTTTACACATCAACACAAAAACAATTAAGTAAAGAAAGAATGAATTTGTCTGTTGATATATGTTCAAAACAGCTTCGTCAGTTCTGCATAAAACTTGCAAATATTGGCGTCATAATTTAAACGTCTAGTAATGAAAACACATTTTCTTGATAAAAATCAAATAAACAGATTTATTTATTGCCTGTATCTATATTTACTTAGTAGTATATCGTGCAATAATAATATAAATGTGTTATGGAGTGCAACATTATATAAAGCCTCTTAGTACCACTGAATAAAATGTTCATAAAATACATATAAAGTTAAAACCCTCTTTTATATATTGTTATACGTAAAATTGAATTAATACTCTTCAACGCATTCCAGATTTCATTGTCTTGTTGAGAAATGTAAAAACAAATTACCATGAAGCAATATAAAACAATGCTAGCCAAGATTATAAAACCAGAAACAGCTGTAAAAATTAGCGGGATGTGTTTTAAATTCTGCAGCTAAATCATGTTTACCTCCTTTTTCTCATTACTTTGCAATAACACTTTGATTTGCAAGGCTAATTAAAGTTTATAGTTTGTGGAAATAACAATCTTATAGTGATTTTTTGCAGCTTATGGTTCGCAGCAAGAAAAAAACACAGTTTAATCATTAATAAACCTTCGATTCTAAACCTGTTAATGGTAAAAAAATATACTGTTAAAATAACATGTATTTTAAAGTTAATTGAAATTCAATACTCACCTTTGAAGAATTGTTTTATCACAGCAGTTTTGATCTCACAAATAAATACACACAAAGTTCAGCATATATATTTATGTATACTAATGAAAAAAGCCTATAATCCGGGCATGGAAAATCAAGTTTACAACTCCGATTGATTGTATGTGAAGACATTTACTAGCGCTATATATAGTACAGAAGGCGTCATATATATATTGAAAAACTCATTCACTAACAAATATAGAGGCGGAGCTTATTTGTGCTCTGGATTCGAAGAAGCATAACAATTTTGATTGGCTCTTTTTTTTGTACTGAACTACCTTTCAATTTAAACGCCCTATTCTTTTTCTAGTTTACCTGATTGATGTAAATTTGCATTCTACACCTACTTTATAATCAATTTCGTTCATAACTGACATATTTTTTGGACCCACTGTCAACAGGTATATATGAAATATATAGTGTAAATAAAAAGATTATTATAGTATTGCAATGCAGATTATCAATAGATGAATTTTATTCATGTCCATATGCGGTAGAGTTTATTTGTAATTAGATTTGTTAGAGTAATCTTGTTTCCCGCATTTATTTTAGAATTACTTTAACGAAATCCCTTTAGCGATGCATATGAGCGTTTTATTTTCATAGTAGAATTCACTAATGAAAATTACATGGTATATATTTAGGCCATACAAAAATAGAAATAGATTGATGCATGCCGTATAAAGCTCCAATATTCGAACATACAAATCTGCATGCGTAACGAATTCTATACAAAAAAATTTCATCACAAATTAGATAAATGAGACGCAACATAATTAGATACTTAATTACAAAATCGCAATAGATAATAATAGTTATCCTTGATTTATGGACTGTTATCATTTTTCCTTAATTATTTAGTAGATGTTTGGTAATATTCGATATTGTTTTTAGTCGGAACCATAGTTGTTGCCTAATTTATTTGTTCTAATTCGTTACCAAATGAACAGAAAGTTAGTTTCTTTTATTATTATTTTATTTTATTTTAGATTGTTACATTAGTAGGAATTGCGGTATTTGTTTGGGCAGTAGTTTGCCCTTATTTATTTTTTTCAAAATTCTTTTTACTTTTGGATGCTACGTTGCAGACAAAATTGAAATCTGATCTACACTAATTAAAAAGTTTTATTATTTTCTACAGAACTACTGTTATGAACTAATCAGGAAAGGAAAGACTTTTGGTGGACAAAAACAATAATTTACCTACGTTTTATGATATATATCGTGTTCTTCTTAAAACAACACGCCTGTTTTATGGAGTCAATTCAATTCCTTTTTGCCCGCCATTGTTTTGCATATGAATTGTTTGTTTGTTTGATGGTGTTTAACGCCACTTTCAGCAATTTTTCAGCTATATCATGGCGTCCAGTTTTTATTGGGGGAGGAAGCCGGAGTACCCGGAGAAAACCCCCGACCTGCGGTAGGAAAACTGGCAATCCTTGTCAATTAAGATTGGAGTCGAGAACACCCTGCCTACAGTGAGAATCGAAACAGTGTTGACAGACCACGTGATCAATAGTAGATGAACTACCTTGACCACTCGGCCACCGAGGTTTCCCATATTAAATAACTGATAAAAAAAGATATAAACAAAGAGTAAATGTTTTTGTTAATACGTCTAATTATAAAAACAACACCTTATGAATTGTGCTATACTCATCCTATAGCTAATTATCAGCGTTGATTCTCGGATTTTATGGAAATAAATGGCGTTATTTCATTATTAGACATTAGCATTAATCTTGTAACTGGAAACATTTATGATGTGAAGGGAGAAAATTATCTTTTACATTATAAGCAAAAATGCATGGATTCAGAAAACAACAGTCATTGGGTTAACATTTTACTATCCAATAAAATTGATCTCATATAAAATATGGTTGCATTTTTTGACAAACGATGAAGACTAACCCACACACCGGGTGATGACGAAAACGAGACATTACACCGGGTGATGATGAAAGCGAGACCTTGACCTGCAAAACATATATTATTTTAATTTGAATAATCGGCAGGAAGATGCTTATAAAATCGTTAGAATATTTGGTCAAGTAAATTAACAGTTTTTATTGCAAGGTAGAAGAAATAAATTGATGTACACACAGATTTATGGTGTTATTTACTTATGTAAAAGACACGTTAAGGTTGCATTAATATCATGGCAAAAGAACTTCAGATTTTACACTTCTCATTTAATGACACAACAGTGGAACATCCGATGGAAGCTTCGGTAAAAAATGTGATTTTGTAATTTTAATCTACCAATGAAAAAAAAATCATGTAAAGGATGATTTAAAGAAATCCAAGGGTGTTGGAGGAACCAACGATGTGTTACCGACGATAAGAAATCAGAAGTTATCTAGATGTTTGAGTTAAATTCAAAATAGTTGTGTTATTTAAAATTTATCACTATAGTTATGATAGTAGTGAACTCTTGGGAAAACGCAAAAAACATTTTATGCTGTTTTATACAATGCGATGTATATCATGTGTTAAGTAAAAATGTGAGGCTCTGTCCAACATTTCTAGCCTGCAAGACAAGTACAATTGTTTATTTTCTGACAATGTAAGAATATAAATTTTATCCTGTAACGAAAAAATACATTTTATACAAAAAAGGGCAATTTTGAAATGTAATTCTAATATGACGTGCCTGAACGCTATCCCTCACGTTAGCGAGTTGTAACATATTTGGTATAAATGACGAACACGTTTTAAAATCAGTATATATTCGTGTCCCCAATTAATTATTTCTTAATTACCCAGTTTCTCAATTACTATGTCAACAGAGGAATAACAAGTTTTGATTGTATGAAATTTAGAATAGAAAATTATCAGCAATGAATGTTTATGACTCCCAGGCCTGAATGCTAACAATGAAAGGAAGAGGGGATGTTATTCCGTCAGTCACCAATAAAGCAACAATGTATCAGTATAACTGTACAACAAGTGTAAAACATAAAATACAAACTGTCGTATATTGCGAATGTATGTGTAAATTTTTATTTCCTGTACGTACTTTAGCTTTCGATAATATAATTTCATGTGAGAAATGAAATCAATAAGTAGTAATGCATAAAACCAATATATAAAAAAAGACAGAAAGGTACAGATACTACCAACCCTTGAAGATGGGCAAGATGAGTTCCACTGCTAACCGGAAATCTATTTGTTGTTGCTTTTTAAACTTGCTGTAACTTAAGTTTAACTTTCCAGGAATAAAACGGGATATGAGAAAGCGTTTCGTTTGTTTGATAACGAATCAGACGTCAACATCCGGGTCCAAGAAAATTACAAAATTAAAAAAAAATATCTAACAAGAAAATCCATAAGCTGGTGCGTGAGTTTTACTCCCACAAGGCAAATAGTTCTTTAACAAAATGCACAGTTTTGCTTATATCCGGTAAGGTGTAATTGAGGACAATGAAATGTAGTGCATTACCGAAATGTGGATTTATTCCATAAACAGATGGACAATAGTCAACAAAGTCAAAAATTTATATCTGTTTTTCAAACTTCTATTGCTGGGACTATACTGGGAGGGTTGCCAGTGCTCGACCTACAGAGCAGCCCAGTGCGTCCCCGGGTGGCGGATAGGGGAGACCCTCTCATTGGGGGGTTGTCAGGTCCTAATACGGAAAGCCGGACCGCGGACCGTAGTGGGTAACGTGTTTGGAGAGTGCCACGCTCCTTGCACGATAAAGACCCCTTTTGTAGATTGCGAAAAAGAGTAGGCTCATTGTAGCCGCTACAAAAGGCTAAATTTTCCGCCCCTACCCAAAGCTCCATACTTTTCCAGTGGCAGTCAAAATTGTATTCCCTGTGACCCATCCCACCCCCATTTTCCGTTGATTTATTGTTTGTTAACTTGTTCCCGTCCTGAATATAGCTGAAATACTGCTCGCTGGACGTAAAGCAGACATCCAATCAATCAATCAATCAAACTTCTATTGCAACATCGTGCCAGTTTTTAAGGTAACAGGTGTCTCACAGTATTGTATGACCCCAAGACGAGGTCAAATCGTAAACCAATTACAAGGTCCAAAAAATAGGACGATTACGAACTCAAGTATAGAACATACACAGGCACTGAAGGCAAGAAACACGAACCAAACTTAAACCGGTGTTTAAATACAGAAATCCCCAATAATTTCTCTAAAGGTTTAGTCTAAATCTAAGTAATGCATACTCCGGGTATTACTTGCTTAAGTAAAATTAAAGTCGTCAATTTATGGATAGTGCAATGTTTATTAAATGAACAGGCCGGGGCAAATGGAAAAGTGGTAATGACCTTTTCTCTGATTATAATTAAAGATTCGTATGATTATAATTTTTACCAGAATTTTGGCGGATGCAAATTTTTTTGAAATTTTGTAAAATAAAAAAAAACATACGAGTACTTACACAATATTTATACTGTATGTATTCAAAGCGCGATATCAAAAATAAAGACTGAAATAACGTGTACTATTATTGATATAACTACTTTATATTGGTGTATTGTTTATTTTTAACAGGGCAAGATTTATTTAACCGGTAAAAATTAATATTAACAGAGAAGAGGGATGTTTTTCTGGCAACACATCCTAATATAAATATTATTACATTTCGTAATTCTAGTTTCCATTTAAACAATGTATCTTTCACTAACCCATATTTTATGATATTGCACGATTGTGACGTTTTAACTATAAGTGATATTGCACGGCTGGCCATTTTAGTACAAGAATGACAGCTAAAAACTGATTAGCCGTGCAATATCACTAGTAATCAAAGATTAGCCGTGCAATATCACTTGTAATCAAAACGTCAGTCGTGCAATATCACAATATGTTAATGTTTTTAAAATATTCACTTAAAATTGTTTTCTGCAGCAAAATATCGACAAAATTATACACTTAAAATCATATAGTGACCATGATAACAAAATGCATGATTATAAATTCTTGTGTATAAAACAAATTATTAAGGATATGGTAAAATGTACAGTGAAATGAAATAAAACAATTATGGCAGCGCAGTGCATGCGATATCATGTTTTATGGAACACTTAAAAGGAATATCAACCTCGGCCGTTGGCCTCGGTCGATATGTCTTTTAAGTGTTCCATAAAACATGATATCGCATGCACTGAGCTGCCATAATTGTATAATATTACACAGTCCCTTAGATGTCAACCATTGTCCAATGTTAGTCTATTAGTACAAGTTCAAGCAGTACAAGTAAAAGGTCATTGTGGTAAATAAAATGAATAATTCTATAAATCCAGAACGACAAGACAGGAGTTATTTTATAGTGCGAACATCAACGAAATATACAAATTGTTATCCCAATTTCATTAGCATCATTGATTTGAGTCTTTCCTTAAATTGTTCTCAACTTAAATATTGATAAAACAATTTAATTTTAGGAAAACTTGTGTATTTGAGAAAAATCTGAAAATTTGACTATGCATTTGGAAAACTATTGATTTCATGACAAAATGATCAGATTATTGGTTTCTCCTTCATAGTGTATCAAGACACACATATGATTTCTATTATTGAATTCGGTCTACAGGATTTTATTTGATTTTTTTCAGAACTATAAAATAAATTTAAACTGTTGCAATATGAAAAGATCTGATTTACCATTCATTAATGGACCGCCAATGACAAGGGAGATACTGTTATATGTCAATGACAGCCCATATCTTTCAATACATCACTCGCATTAAAAAATCACAAAAGATAACGTTGGTTCGGCCAAATTAAATTAGTATGAACTATAACCCTATGATGAAAAGGAATAAAGCACTTATTTTAAAAAAACCCTCTATTGAAGTCAGGACACGATATCAGTAAATTGAAATAAATATCTCCAATACGACAAGACATTTTCGCTGATTCAAATGTAGTCTTTCCTATTCCTGGATTGGATTTTTTCTAGTTACATGTCCAACTATATCGGTCATCACGTGACTTTGGTCACCTGTGCTATGATCGTAATATGGCGATGTCCATTTATATAGAAATGCACGGGCGTGTCATATATTTCTGCAATTTGTATTAAAGTTAATCGATAACAAAAAAATGTGCTGCTATCTCGTAAAAGTATGATCAATTACCAATATTTTGAGTCCATTTTTAATAGATATTGAATTGAGCACACCCCTTCCAATTTGATTTGAAAAAATGATATTTTTACCGAAAAATTTTATATGGATACTGTTGAAAAATGTCAAAATTAATCAACCTACCCCACTTTGTCCAAGAATAACATAATAATTTTTGGCTTATACAAAAATGTGCTGCCCATCTGATTATGTTGAAATATGGAACTTTAAGATTTTATCAACCAAATGAGATATTGAATTCGGGAAGTCACTTCCAAATTTATTTAAAAATGACCAATTTTTGTGCAGTTGAACATGACTTCGAGAAAAATGGCGATACCGGATGTGGTGTTGGCGGTAAAATTCAAAATATAAAAATTTGTGGATCATAAAACTAGTGATTTGTCATAATAATGTTCCTTTTGTTATTTTGTATATAATAAACAATACAAATAACATCCTGTATCAGCAGGGGTATGAAAGCCAGGTGTTAACAGGTAGATACCTTTGAGGCCAGTACAAGGGTAATAAAGGTAATTGCAGTACCATTCATCTGAAGGAAACAAGATGAATCAGAAACTGAGACAATACATTTTTTTAATCTAAAGTAGACATCATATTGTGCATAGATATATGTATGTGTATCGTGTAAATTAATAATTTCACTATTATTTTTTCAACTCTGATTTGAGATAATATTGACGAAATTCAATGTACAAGTAATAGTTATATGAAGTATATGTACTTTGTCCACAAATGCCATTTGATCAGATCAATTGCACTCTATTTGCAAGTTAGAAATAACAAATAAGGATTTGAAAATAAATATGAATATAATTTACATAATAATAGAAATAATATAGAAAGAATCAAACTCAAAATTAAAAAACAACAAAAATTAAATTACATATCTTAATTATTCTTTCTTGACAAAAAAACTATTTTCTTAAAATCATTCACAACCTTTCTCTTACAGAAATAACTTTGAAAGGCCAAACTTCTATTTTACTTTGAAATTGTTTTGACAGGGACATCCTTGCAATTAACATTTTTGTTTGCATTAACATAATTGTGATCATAACTACATGCTCACAAAACGAAATAAAAACCATAAAATTGTTAATGAAAATGTTTTCTTTTACATACTAAGGAAATAGAAATGTCAGTGTCGCCCTCTACTATTTTGCTATCTCCATGTAGTTATCTGGGACCAGTCGAAGGTAAATTCGGGAACCATTTATCGAGTGTAAACAGAGTTATCTAACCTAATTATGACCGATATAGTTGGGTATGTTGCAATGATCAACTCGACGGGCGTCTAATTATAGGCATGCACTGCTTACTGGTACTAGAGCACCTGGGTTCGAGTTACTTACTTTCTGTTTTCGTGTTTATGGTTTTTGTTTTGTGTTGTTATGTTCTATATCCGGATTTGTAATTGTCTCTTGAATTTCGGCTCTTGTTGTTCGGTCGGTTTCCTTGCTATTTTTCTTAAACAGAATAAAACCGCTTTTTATGCGATTCATTCTTTCTTTTAAAGCCAGAAACGGTATGGGAAAAAACCTAATAACCCGATTTCTTACATTTATAGCGCAATTACTGTGAAAAACTGTAATGGCATATCATTCATTCTATACATAACTCATCTGTTGATATTATAAAATGTACCTCCATTCAGTAAACCGTGAGAGACTAAAGAGAAACAGAAAAAAGTCATTTGGAAACACTATTCCGATTCCTTTCCGACCAATTTCAAATTTTTTTCATTAATAAAATAACACCAGATCAGCAGATGATCACTGACCGTTAAAATCTAGAATTTGTCTGTAACTATGATCGCTTTTCTCAGTCGAAGAAATCACACGTTTAGATATAAGATTAAATAATCTGTTATGAAAGCCCTGTAAAGCATTTGTACGTACTGAACTGTTCTACACAACGTAACAGTTCGATAGCAAAACAATCAGGTACCTTTAAACGGTTGTTACACAAATGTACTGGTTAACCCCAGAGAGGTCTCGTGACATTGACCACAAGCCAATTACCCCACTTAATCATTAGTAGTAAATTGATTTGTCTACATTTAATACAGGTAAACGTTTACCACACACCGTTCTTGATATCTATATGAATATCTAAAGATTAATATTACCCATATTTATGACTTTGCTGAATTGAATGAGTTTTCCATATCTCCACATAATAAGTAAAATATAACAATATCTTTAGAGATACAAATAAATAACGAAGAGCATATTCAGTAAAAAACGAAAATTTCATCTAATGCAGAAGTACTTGAATATTGAAGTAATCCTTTTTGTCTGTTTTTCTTTTTTTCCTAAAAGAATTTGTAGACTTAATTTGTTGTTGTTAGTGTTGGTTTTGTTCTAGTTTGTTTTATGTTTTGTTTATTTATTTATTTTTATTTATTTTTTTTTGGGGTGGGGGGGGGGTCCATTGTTTTATTTCTTGGTTTTGTTTTGCAGTTTATTTCGTTTGTTTTGTGTTTTGTGTTTTGTTTTGTGTTTTTGTTTTTATTTCTTGTATGTGTTCTTGTGTTTTGTGTGTGTATTTGATTTTTTTATAAATCTTATTAGTTTAATTTACCGTTAACATTGCGCCTTTCATTCAATACACGTACATTAATCTACAAGTAACCTGAATTTACACAAAAATAGTTGATAACGGAACATTACTTCGACAGTGCATGACAATTTTTTTATAGTCTCTTTTCTTATTAAGATACAAACATGCAGTTGTAAATACATATCGCAGAATGCCTTTAAAATAAACCTTGAACATCAAAACTTAATCAAAAGTAACTTGTACCGTAAATTTAGAATTTCCTCGTAAATTGTGCAGTTTACGTGTTTAAGGCTTCTTGTGTTGAAACTTTAACTGTGACTCTCTCTCTCTCTCTCTCTCTCTCTCATTATATTTCTCTTATTTTTGACAGTTTAAACGATATGCTTAAAAATTAAAACGAGTACAATTTGTAACAATTACGTACTCTATGAAATATTTCGGAAGCCGCAGATAACACAGAGATCTACATTAATTATTTTTTTACTGATAATTGCAAATAGCAAATTATCTGGAAATATACTAACATTCCATGTATGAGATTCGTGCTTTGTGATTGATCCTAGACAAGCTCCAAATCGTGGCTTTTGTCTTAGTTTATCAACCATTTTAAACTAAATTAATGGAGGGGATGTTGTAGATATCTTGTTCCATGTGTGATTCCTTGAAAGCTGACGATTTTCAGCAGACAAGCCATGCATCGTGAAATTTGTCTTAGATTATTAACCATTATTTTAAATTAATTTAAAGAACGTTGTGGATATATGTGTAAATGTCTTGTGTAAATCAATGAAAGATGACGATTTTCAACAGCAAACGTGCAACTCAAATCCACGTCTGACATTCTGGGCAAATAAAATAAGCTTGTCTGCAGTATTACGACTTTAGACACAATTACGACATTCATGGTCAAAGTACACGAACACGGTTGCAGTAACTGTTGCATATGAGATATAAAAAACTCATTTGATGTAAGTTCCTTGAAATAAACTGTGATAGCAAACTTATTGCCTATGTAATATTACATTACTAACACCTATCTGATGTATATTTGTCTTTACAAATCTACAGATTTCTTTTATTTTTACTTTTTAATAACACAATCAATATATCAATATTAAAAATTTGATAATGTATTCTGTAAACAATTATTGCAATCAAAATACACTTTAATTATTAATACGTGTAGACCTTATCAGCTATTCGACTATGATAACTTTCCTGGATATAGTTGCTTTAAAAAAAAGAAAGAACTAGAAATACGATTGTTTAGTTTTATCAATATGATAACCTTTTGAAGATACACAATGACTGGCGACTAACATCGAACTAGGGTATCTCATATATAATGATGGCAATAATTAAGCCACACAGAATTGCTGGTTGGAGTGAGACTATTGTTGAGGCCTTTTATCGTTTCACAAACAATAGCATCGTCGTTCGTCGTTGCTGGCTGTCTAGAACACTTTCGATACTCATGTCCTTAGTATTTTGTATAACGTTATGTCACGGCGGGGGGGGGGGGGGGTAACTACGGATAATTTTTGGTACAGGTCTGCGGACGGAGATTTGAAAACCCACCCTATTCTTATATTTTCGGACGTTAAAACAGGACCTCTTCATATATTTAATGATTAAATCAGACCTATTCATATATTTTATTACTGCACATCCCCATTGTCAAAATAGTGCATTCACTACTAAACTGATCAAGTGATGTTAATGGAACACTTTGCATGGATATATTAGATAATTTACAACTACCCAATGATATATTTTTCAATGAAAAAAAGCTACCTATTCATATATTTTGGAGAGGTACAAAAGTGACCCATTCGGGCCGCACATCCGTATTAACCCTATATGTACGAAGTTACATGTACTGTAACTCCCCCGTGCGTTATGTTTAACAGTCAATGTTTAATTGTTTTCATGATATGTATTTAATATAATTGAATTGTTCTTTATGTAATCCTTTACGGTTCCTATAACCAGCGTTGTTTTATTGTCTGTTTATGAACTGCATAAATATTAAGATTTCAATACGTCTCGCGAATAAACTAAAGGGACAGAAAAGCATTATAGGCAGTGTACACAAATCCAAATTTTGCAGTCATGAATCTGTTTAATTAGTCATTAGGAAAAATTTAGAATCCATTACATACTTTTTGAGATAAAATAATTTACTTCTTGTTGTATACTCTGACAATAATTAGAGTAATTATTTCAATTCACTTTGACGAACCAAATCGTGATTCTATTAAACAATGTATGAATTGTGCCAGTTTTATGAAATCCCCGTAGATATGTTGCAAAGGATTGACTGTAAATGGGTATTATAAGGTTCTATTTTTATGTTTAAAGATGCAATGCCTAAATATCTTGACCATTACAAATATCGGAAGCCAAGCCTTTAAAAGATTATTAATGGTAATATCTGTACAAGAAGAACGTAAGAAACTTTCAAAATAAGCTTAGTAGAAGCGTTGAGCAAATTTATGCATTTTCTTTTTAAATATTATATATTTTCATCTGAATGATTTTAAAGAGACCATTTTGACAAATTACATTCGAGCTTCTTCAGATTACATGGTTTTCGCAGAGATAGGGGTTTTGCTGTAGCACAAACTTTTAGGTTAAAGTTGGCTCAAGATCAACTTCTAAATACATGTACTCAAACTTTTGTGTCAAGATTCGCTCAAGATCAACTTTTAACTACCAAAATTTTGGGTCAAGGTTGGCTCAAGATCAACTTTTTTTTAACTATCCCAAATAAATGCTACATCATCAGTTAGTATCATGAATGATGCAGACAACGACTTCCGTTCCCGAACAATTTTTTTAATAGGAGTTCGTCTTAAGGTTTTGTCTGTCTATGGATTTTAAGTACTTATCAAATCCATAAGTAAACTTAAGGACATGAATGATTATGTCCACCACCTGCAATAAAATTAACAATCGTCAAAATTTACTAAAAACCCGAAGTGAATGCATATTGAAATTCGTTTAAGAGTGTTATTATTATTTCATTTACCGAACCTTTGTGTAGGAAACCTTACAAACAAAAAGCGGTTTGTTGTACTATTAGAATTCGGTATGTTATAATAATACAGCAAGTGACGGACACGGATAATAAAAAGCCGTGATTGTCGTCAAATAATCTACTTAACAAAAATACGATATTTGTTCCCAATAATGATATGCACATAATTGTACTCTTTTATATCTTTGCTGCTTTAGAAATAAGTTTTTGATTCAACGCTAATCAATTAATCAATCAATACAATATAATGCATCCCGAACATGCTGTCAATTTTCTGTTTTGTTGTCTTCATCGTTGCTGTGGACTTTGTTATCTAACCATGAATAACGACATTTAATTTATATGATAAAATATAGTAAAAGGCACAATTGATATACAAAAATGTACTGCAATACATAATATAACAAAATTGTTAAACTTTATTGTCTGTGTTGTATTTTGTTGTAAATTTTTGCAATTACAGAAGACTGACGAATCCAATCGGATCATATTTTAGGTGTAAGTATTCAGTAAACAATAAGTTTTGCAATGTACACTCGATGAACTAGATGTCGAAATATTTGACTTTTACAGTGTGGTGTAGATACAAAAATAATAAGTTACACACATCATTTGAAAACTTTATGTACACGGTATCTAAAAATAAATTCGAGTGAATTGGAGAATTGTTTGTAATAATTGTATTCTCTTCTCAAGTTGAAAAAAAAATTGCAAAAAGCTGTTCGACATTTTTGTGGTTTCCGCGATATATTGACAACTCTTTTTATGCCAACTCAATGAATGAATATAGTACACGATATGTATGAACATTTAAGGAAAATATATAGGTATTGCGTCGTACCCATAATGTTGTTTTTTTTCAAACCTCCCAAAACTAGACCATGCCACGATACATCTGGTAAATTTGAATGTAGTAACTAACTACACGTGTAAATAGTTCTTGGATGTTCCATTATAACACTTCATACCATCTGATTGTTTCCAAATCGTAAGGTCGATAGGAACCGAATCGGTCTTCCGGTGATAGGGCAATAGAAACCGGATCGGTCTTCCGGTGATCTAATATCAATAATCTATGACAAAAATTCTAAGAGGTAGCGGTAACAAAGGAAAATTGTCGTGAAATATTTCGTTAATCGAAGCATACAATAATAATTTTTTGGTAAGGAAAGCGAGAAGAAGAATTATTAACTGTGCACATGGTGCAAGCCAGAGATTTAACATACTCCCAGAACAAATATTGTTTTCAAAGGCACATAAAACTATCTTTTCTTGAAAATACTTGTAGTCGCCATCACGAAAAGCATGACTAAAATTAAACTTCTCGGGACTATTTTTTGGCAGATTATGCAAGTGTTGACAGAACAACAATATCAGTCTAGAATTATGGGATTTCGGTTGGTTTAACTTTGTATTGTTTGTTTTTCGTAGCGGTGAATGGGGTGTTAACAGGTGGCAATAGACAGTGTTAAGACCAGTGTTATTTATATTATGTAAATGGTAATACATATTATCTAAATCAACGTGATATATTAACTAAAACTAACTTTAACCCGGTTAAAAACATGTTTTGAGAACCTGATATAAGGACTGCCTATAACGTAAACTACGATAATACGAAATTTATAAATTAAAAAAAATTATTACTCCGTGGAGGAATCTGTTTACCTTCGCAGAAAAGCACGTCAGAAGATAATCTGAACAAATGGGTGTTTCGGAACGGTGAACATATTATGTTTGTTACAACCGTCGTGATACGTGAGCAACAATCTTGTAGAAAGTCCAGAAAAATCTTATAAGCTGTTATATATAGTCTAATATGGTGCTGCATTAATATAAATACACTGAAACCGGCCCTTCGTTTTCGATTTAAAGATACAGATCTAAGTACGACGCAGAGTTTAAGCTGTAGATTGTGGCCCCAACCCACGAATTATTTATAGGGGGGCACAGTTTTTACCAAGTGTTTGTGTCAAAATACAACCACAACACACTGCTAATCTGTTATCGATTAAAGGTGTTAATTTTCAATTTCTGCTGTTCCTTTGTACACAGACGTGTTTGTGTATTGAGCTTGTGGTATTTGATAGTGTAGTATTCGTTCAAAGTTTGATAAAATTTTTAAGATTTGCATAAATTGCAAAAAAGCTAAATCCTATACATATCTGTGAAACTGTTGACGACCGAGTTTGTCTTGTTTGATATTTAATGCTGTGGTTAGTACATATTACGCGGAATTCTCTTGAAGAATAGTCAGTTTTAATATAAATTGAAAAATCCAACAAGATAAATTTTAGCACTTTAACAATGGAATCCGTTGAATGGTCAGCCCACGGGGGAGTAACTTGGAATATATAGAGTAATACGGATGTGCGGCCCGAATGGGTTACCTTTTTACTTCTCCAAAATATATGAATAGGTGTTTTTTCATTGAAAAAATATCATTGGGTAGTTGTAAATTATCTAAATATATTCATCCCTCATTTCCTTGAGCATGTTAAGCCTATATGATTTTACAAACAAAGTGTTCCATTAACATCACTTGATCATTTTGGCAGTGAATGTACTATTTTGTCAATGGGGATGTGCAGTAATAAAATATATGAATAGGTCTGATTTAATAATTCAATATATGATTGTGTCCTGTTATTTAACGTCCGAAAATATATTAATAGAGTGGATTTTCAAATCTGTACCTAAAAGTATCATTAGTTACCACCCCTCCTTGGGTCAGCCATATAGCAATCATGTCAATGTTGATCAAATAACCCTCTTTCAGAAAGTTTGTTCAGTTATCGTTGTGATGAAATGGTTTTGAGTTCATTTTTAAAAATATCCGTTATAGCGGTTTTATTTATGAATAATTTGTGAAATCAAATTAATATTATTTCAAGTTTTTTTATCAATTATATAACTGGTACTTAATTATTTTATCTAGTATATAACTATTATTAAAGATATAAAAGTACTCAAATATTAAATTCACTCAAGTTTAAAACAATATAATTTTTAATAAGACATATAGTATCAAAATACATTAATTTATATTAAAGAATTTGTTTCGAATATTTCTATTCATATTATTGTATCCAATTTTGGAAATCAACAGCAGAAAACCGACGATAACACAACAAGCAACTGACACTCACAACAAACAATAAACAGCTGGGTAGTAGCATGCTTGTCGTTTTGAAACTAGAGACTAATGTACTAATAAAATGAAA
Organism: Limnoperna fortunei; assembly: GCA_944474755.1. Taxonomy (NCBI): domain Eukaryota; kingdom Metazoa; phylum Mollusca; class Bivalvia; order Mytilida; family Modiolidae; genus Limnoperna; species Limnoperna fortunei. The sequence continues at coordinate 86,186,263 of OX104112.1, read as the reverse complement.
CCGTCAAACCACAAGATGTTTTAAACAATGATACCAATATGAAGACTAGACGTAATATTTTAAGACGTGTTAGAAATTGAAAAAAAATTATAACAGAAGACTTATGCTTTGTGTTCCATCTTTCGTTACGTATGACGCTTTCTGATAAGTATGGGACTATGGTGAGTTTTACTTGTCAACATGAGTTGGTAGATCAATACGAAATTTCTATATAACAATTCAATAGTAATTTGTTTTAAAATGTCGACGCTCCTGATCTTACCATGTAGACGCACCTGATTTTACCCTGTCGACGTACCTTATTCTTACCTTGGCGACGTACCTGATTCTTACCCTGTCGACGCGTCTGATTCTTACACTGTCGACGCACCGATTCTTACCCTATCGACGCACCTGATTCTTACACTGTCGACGCCCCTGATTCTTACCTTGTCCACGCGCCTGATTTTTAAAATGTCGACGCACCTGATTCTTATCCTATCGACGCACCTGATCTTGCCATGTAGATGCACCTGATTCTTACCCTGTCGACGCACCTGATTCTTACCTGTCGACGCAGCTGATTCTTACTCTGGCGACGCACCTAATTCTTACCCTGTCGACGCACCTGACGCACCTAATTCTTACTCGGTCGACGCACCTGATTCTTACTCTGTTGGCGTACCTGATTCTTACCCTGTTAACAAACCTGATTCTTACCATGTCGACGTACCTGATTCTTACACTGTCGACGCACATGATTCTTACCATGTCGACGCACCCGATTCTTACCATGTCGACGCACCTGATTCTTACCATGTCGACGATCCCGATTCTTACCCTGTCGACGCACCTAATTCTTACTCTGTCAACGCACCTGATTCTTACTCTGTTGATGTGCCTGATCTTATTCTTTCTGTGGATTTCACATAATGTGATCTGCTGTATATTTTTGTCAAATATTGTTTAATTATTCAGAATTATTATTATTGAGATTTAGTGTTTGTTTTGATCTATATATTATTTGAAGAACGATTCTAATGAACAAGACACCTTTGGTTAGATCAATCTCAACAGACAGATACCACAGCGCTTTCTATCATAGTCTTGTTAAAATCAATCTATACAAATGCCTTTGAAAGATATCCAGGTTTCCGCTCTAAAAAGAACTGTACGTTAACAACCTGCGTTATTGTTAACAAATTTATTCTAAACAGTCTGTGCATTTTATCGACAGAAATGCGGATAAATCGTAGTCGTGGGATTAGATATATTAGTGATTTGATATAAGCTTGTTATTTGTTATATTATTTTTAATTAAGCGGTCATACATGCACCATTTTAATCAGTTATATAAAATATATTATATATATTATAATAATTAATCTTACAGTCATAACATGTGTTGCTGTATTCGGCTAGTATCTGAAAAATGTCTCCCTGTATTTTATTGTTACGGGATAAACACGATATTTGTGCATTGTAGAAGATGAATTTATTCTCTTCTTGCTCGGAAAAGCCTCGCTCTTATATCAGTTTCTATCACATGTCATTTTTTCTGACAATGTACAAATATTGTTTTTGATTCATTGATCGTTAAGGTCAAATGAGCAGCCAGACAAGAGTAAAACTAGATGGTCAGAATTGTAAGCGTTCTCTGCATCACGTTGTCTTATCTTTTAGTTACTTTATAGAGCAGAACTGTTAAGAGACAACGAAAGACAAACTTCTGTGTGACACTTATGTATTTCTAATTGAGCAGTCACAAATGATATATTATATCTGCTGTCAAATATTTTTAATATACTGACAACGAGTTGGGCACGATAAATGAAAAGATAGCAATATAAATAAATTCTTTAAATATACAAACATAAATTGTTAGCTGTGTAATTATTATTTAAAAATAGAAAAAAACAATTGGTGCCTTAAATGAACTCTTTCAGCTGCTTTCAACAAAAATTAATAAAACCTTCGCACGCATATCAGCCGGTGTTATAACAATCTCGTGATCATCGAAATTTTGGTAGTATGGCGGGTTTTAGTAGTATTTTTTATTTACGTCACTAGCTAACTATTTTCAAAATCAGAAAAACGTAGAAGAGATTTAAATATCTGAAGTATATAGCGTGTGCATGTATATTAGCAAAAATACGTTCTTATCTGTTTTTCAACAAAAGATGTACCCATGTATACTATTTCATCTATCATTTCTTATCATGTAGAAAACAGCAGCGATCATTATTTACTGTTTATGTTCTCAATGACGTAACATACCATGTCATCAACTCCTACGAAAGCCGATCAAGAAAATTCCAGGAATAGTATGGAAGCATTAACTACTGTGTCAGAACAATTATCATCATATGGTAATATACTTAACGTGAATCGGGGTAATAAAAAGCCGCTTCTTGCGAAAAGGACCTGTTAATAACATGTGCTCAATTGATTTTTTGACCTGTATCACACAACTCTGTGTTATTGTTGCGGTAATCCGTAATACCAATTCATTGTACTTTAGTGTTGTAAGTGTTCCTGGCAGCACAGTTAAAAGATTTATTATATATTTTCACCCGGATGATGTATTAATAAGGTATTGAACCAATGATGGGGAAAATATATTGTATATATCAAAGATGTATTATTTGTCACAATAGGAAGGTAGCACAAGGATAACAGCGTGGGAAGCAGACACACTATCTAAATTTATTTAGTGTTACAATTAATCTCAATTAATTTATGACGGTCGCAAGAAGACTGATAATACCGTATTTGCCTTTCGATATTCCTTACTTATGTGACTGCTTCTGTTTTTCGAAACGCAAACATCTACATGCGTTTTGCAACGACTTAACCTCTGTTCGTTTCTATGTCTTATATACTGTTTCTATGTCTTATATACTGCACATCTTTCGTTGTATTACCATCGAACTATAGATAATGAACTATATTTCTGATTATATCGCTGACTGCCTATTGACACTTGATTAGTTTGACATTCTATTGTGATTGCGAGAGACAAGGTACATGCCACAGTAAACGGATTTTATTTAAACCAATCTTGGTTTTTTTAATGAAGTTGAAATCTGCATCTGAATTATAATTTGTTTGACGTTTTTGCACTTGACGAATCGATGACCTTGACCGATCTTTTACAACTTATTCAAAATATGTATGTATATGTTATCTATTGTTATGTTATTTTTATTTAAACACGCACACATTATTGTTTTGACACTCGAGTACAAATAATGTACGTGCACAATCGCAGTAGTTATGTACATGTTTTAATTTGTAATTATCCGCTAAAAACCCACACAATACAAACAATTTTGTGTCTGTTAACGTATTTTTTTCTAACTGTGTAAATAATACTTATATAATGTACCGAATATGAGAAACTAAAATGAATAAGAAATTTTGAAATACATTTTCAATACATTTGTTTTAAAACATACTATGTATTCGCTACATTTAGATACCTAAAACAGATTCCTATTTGTAAGATTTTCAGGGTCAATGTCATTCTAACAATAACAGTAATGGAATCAGACGAACACATTTTAAATGCTATATTTCTTTTTTTATCACCTCACTGTTAACTCTGAAATATGTTTATTCAGAAATTAATGCACCAAGCCGGGACATTGTTGCTGTATTGAATTAAAATTATCTCCAACTGTAAATAATGTTTATTTCTCTCCTTTCTCATCTTTTGATGTATTGAGACATTTTGCGTACTACTACATTACGTACAACAGCAAATTTGTTTTCGGTGCCAACTTTTATTTTTGTACATTGAAGAAGTTAGAAATGCTATTAAGTGCTTGCAAATTTATATTAACAATTTAATTGAAATGACCCCATCAGAAAGTTAAATACTGCCTCTATCAGCCATTCATCTTTCGTGATCTGCGGGATATTGTTATTTTTGAAGCTAGCTTCTAAAATATTTCCTCGTCGAATTTTATCACAGAGGTGCAGAGCCAGATTTATCATTGCGAACTAGATACCATTAAAGATAATTCATTCTGGTTTATATTATTTATTGGCAGAGCTGTCAAAACTGCCAGCCTTGTAGTCGTATATTTACCTACTACTATTTACATAAATGCACTAACAGTATGCATTGACTTTAGACAACAAGAAGCAAATTGTTTTCGCGGATTTTTCAAATTCTTAATTTAAACGAAGATTAAAAGTTTTTCCATGTCGTTTACCTTACAAAGAGTGCACATAGCATGATTATATAAAATAAATGAAAAATTAGACAAATACATACTTTATTTACTTAATGTTAACAACAAAACAGCACTACGATTACAAAAAAATTTAACAGTAAAAAAAAATTGTGGGATGAAAACACCAATTGGTGCACATGTACATTGTACACAATTTCAAAACAAAACATTTAAAAAGTGTGCGATATTAAATCTTATTTAGTTAGTGGAGTTTTATGTTTTGTTTTAACTATTGGAATGCTACAGGTCAACAGAGGGAGATTTTCCAACGACTTCACGGCATTAGAATAACATCATGTTCTGTTTTGTTAAGTTTTATACAGTACAATCTGTCGATATAGTGACATCTGCAGAAAACGTACCATACGAACCTTCTTATATTAAGAGTAATAACGAAAGATTACAGCGGTGTGATTGTGTACAAAGTCATTGATCGAAATTCCAGTTTAAACCGAGTCGCAATAATTGTTAATACTATCGAATGGAGATTACAATAAAGTTTTGGCATCAATTTTTTTCTGCTTACGTTTTTTTCAAACCTAGATTAATTGTGCGTGTTTGTATTTAGTTGATACAGTTGCTATATTTGTTCCTTTTAGAGATTGGCTAAATATACCAGTAACAGGCATCATTTTAAAATTTGAAAAAAATCATGTTAGTCATGATTCCTACATCCATCTGATAAATTATAAAAAGTACCAGAACATCAAAAAACCTCAATACATACAACGACTGTCGATGGCCGAGTGTAGTTAAAGGTGGTTAGTAATTATACTATTGATTTTGCACGGCCGTGTAAATACTAAGGTTGCGTATTCGTGTCTTATTGCGTGAAGGTTGTACTCGACTCCAACCGTTTTTGGACAAGGATTGTCATTTTTCATGCCCTGAATCCGGGTTTCCACCTTGTACTCCATCCTCATCCGCAGTACAGTTAGCTGAAAAACGTCAGAAAGCCGCATTAATTCACATTTAAACAAACAAAAACAACCATTAAAATAATGCTTGGAGTAAACTAGAACAATATATGCATAGGTAAGAATAACCGGTATTGTTTATTATTTATGTAAAACCATTCTGTGAAATAATTCAAAATTCGCAACTGTATGCCAACAGTAAATATTATTTATATATGAAGCGAAAACCTGTGAATAAAATAAACTGGGAACAAGACCTGCTTTTCCTTTAGGGATCACCCCCTCTACATAGTGTTTACTTTTTAGTGTTTGAAGTCCTCTTCTTCTATTGTTGTCACAATCGATAGTGTCTGCTCGTTCTAAATCTATTTAGCATTTGCGTAATTGTCAGCACAAAAAAAAGCAAAAGAAGAAAGTTGGATCAACACTATCTACATCAGAATGACGTAAAATCAAGTGCTTCAAAGACTTTTCTTGCCTATAGGTGATATAGTCTTCAAGACATTTATTAATTAAATTATTAAATTAAAACAAGGCAATGTTCAGGTACCAGTAGTTCCGGTCATAATAGTGATGCCGTTAAAATGGCGAATAGAATACACTGTTTTGTTGTTTTTGTTCGCTCGTCAATCGCGTACTATAGAACAGTGTTTATTTTTTGATAAATTCCTTTGCATTCGGTCTGTTCATTCCATATCTCTTTTTCTTTTGTTGTGAAGGAAAACAACTGTCGATTAGTTGGTTTTTTGTCAAAATAGAAATTCTCTGAAGTTATCTCTAACGCTATGGTAGGGTAAGGGTTCAGTTGGACTCAATATCAATAAAATCTTATATCATTCTTGTTTAATGCCAATAAATATACAATCTAATTTAAGACAATATAATGACATTGAATTCTAATGTTATTGTGTTAGAAGTAACTGAATCTGCTTAGAACAACAGAAAAAATATGCAAATTTATTATTTAATATTGATAATCCTATTAATGTAAATTTGTGTTATATAACAATTGAAGAAGTTTGCCCACCGGAGTAGTAACTTTACTGACAGCTGAGCTCTATTGTTAGAATGTTATATACTTATTTGTATAAATTGTTAATGGTTGAATAACACTGTTATTAAAATTTTAGAGCACAATATAAAGGGAGGGTTGTTGGGTTTTTTAATCTACAGTCTATTAAGCCAGTTTCAATTGTGGTGACAGTTAAATCTATTTACATGTATTTCTACGTCTTGAGATATTTCTTTTCGGATAAGTAGTATTAAACTAAAGGTATAGTTAGGAGTGCAGTTTTAATGATTTTATTTTTTTAAAGTCATTTAGTTAAACATCATTAACCGTAACGTTCAAAACAAACCACATAAATCATATGTCAATGAACTTATATATATATTATTTAAAATGCGGCTATTATGCTGAAAGAACATACATACTTTAGTTGTCTATATTAGCACTGCAATACTGCTCACTAGAGGTTAAGCAGTATTCAATCAATAAATAAATTAATCAATCAATGCATGTATTTCTTATGTTGTTCTCTAGAAGTTCTCAGTAGATTTTGACACGAATCTCACATACGGGTTATATTAGGAAGCATTGCAATATATTAAAGTTTAAAATATGATATTTCATTCTCTTTTAACTGCATGCAAGAAATCGTTTAGGTGGCTTGTTCACTGAGCTGAAAAATTGGCAGTTTGACACCTTTTAAAATTTTTACAAATTAAACAACGCACCCTATAATAAAGATGCTTAACTCTTTGTCTTGGGGTAGTGTGTTCCGAATGACCTCTGGGTGTAAACAGCCATAACAATTGTGGGTTGTTCAAGTGTCACTGAACATTTTCATTTTGCTTAATAGCCGAGTAATTTTGTTTAATTCCGATTTTCTACACGTTATATCAAAGGAGGGAATAAAATGCTACGATTAATCTCGAATAACTTGAATGACTTTTAATCTTCAATGCGTAGTTTGATTAAACATTTCGTGACAATAGTAAACAGGATAAAAAATATTGCATTAGCTTTTCTTCTCCCTTCTTTTTTGTTATGTTTTGTTTTGTTTTTTTTTTTATTCTTAGAACATTTCACAGATTTGAGTTAGGTGGCTTCGATAAAAAAACTTAATTTAAATGCACTGTTAAAAATATTTGCTTTTTGTCAATTGTGCATATCGAAATAACGTACAAATTTGCGGCATTTTTGTCATGTCAACACCAACTCTGGAAACAACATACATGTAACCACAAACCAAAGTCTTTTTACAACTTAGACCGCAGGATTGACAGTAGTGTGTGCCGACTGAGTGGCAATAGTGTTGACCGCTTGAGTGGCAGTAAGGTTGGCCGCTGAGTTGCAGAAAGGTTGGCTGCTGAGTCGCAGTAAGGTTGACCGCCTGAGTGGCAGTAGTGCAGTTGATCTCCATTGGGACATAAAAATGCATATTTCCTGCTTATTCGTTCCTTATGTCATAATAATGTCATTTGTCCACCAAACGCGTTATTAAATGTATTTACATTTAACGCTGGTAAACAAGGAAATATATGCAGATGTACAAGCACTATTTAGTCATATTATTATCAAATCTATTTTTAAAGTTGTATATATAGTAGATTTTGTACTTTTAATGAATGGTACTTTTTTATTTAAATTTCAGCAATAATTTACGCAATGATAACATAATATAAATCATTATGATGCCAGAAAATTGTCACTTGGTGACATTTATCACTTATTTTTGTGTGCAAAAATGCGGCATATGCAAGTATGCGTTTTAAGACAAATCTAACGTTAAAAAAAACATACACACGCACAATTACACCTTCCGTACATTGATTTGTTTGAGACACACATATTGAGTTTGCCCAAAAAAGTACAACTTAGTCGATTTAAAAAAATACTGAGGCAATAAGTGTGATGTATTTATGATTGAGCTGTACCAAAAAAACCTTACAAAGGAAAAATGCACTTAGATTTTCCAAAATTCACATGGATATGATTGTATTTTAAAGCTATACACATGTTTTAACGAATAAACGTTGACACAAAGACATTTATGTGTCGACAGACAATAATGTCCATTTCTCAAAATGTTAGTGACATCTTAAACTCATTGACCTCTCAATTTGTCCAAAAACAAACCATTAATTTGAAAGAATAAGTTTTCAACACGTTTCAGGATCAGTTGAATGTAAGGATATTTAAGCGCACAATTTAATATGTTTGTACTCGGTTGCCTTGCCTGACACCTGGCTAGTTGGTGCCAAGTAATTTAAGAATAATATTAGATTGATAGGTCAAATGAAAACAGGTAAGGGTCAGTTAATGGTTATTTTATAAGATTGTCCAGATGTTGGTTAAACCGGTCAATATAAGTTTGAATTTTTTACATTACTAATATCTTATTTTCACTTAATGTAAATGATATATACGACGAGCTTCTACAAAACAGGACCACAACTTCTGAACCGTTTTTTGTTTGTTCCATTTTTGTTTTGTTTTTATTTTATTTTTTTTTTAGGGAGGGGGGAGGTCGTTAGGGTTTTTTATGTACCAACTGTCGATCTGTATGTGATAACCAAAATTCTCGTATAACAATAAATTAAAAAAATTACTTACAACTTGTGCAAAATTTTATGTTGGTTAAATCTAGATAGAATATATATTTAAAAACGTTGTAAATTTGCGGTTTTTTTTCACAACGGATATCAGAAAAGTGTGAAGTGATTAGGAATATTGCATTTATGACACTTCTAAAATGTGAAAGTAACTTGTAAAAGAAATGAACTCTGTGCATTTGTAGGATTATTAATTAATTCGTCAAATTGCACCAGAACATAGCCGTCAGCCGAGTTTTATTGGTTAGACCGCCAGCTAGGGACTATTTACTGGTCACAGGGTGAACCGAATGACCTCGCATCAATAGGAAGATCAAGTAAAACCATTGTAATTAATATAAAGAAATCTAGAAATAAATTTTTAATCAAACATAACTAGCACCGATTAAACCCGGCAGCTACGTTGCCGTTGTACTTGATGGTTCTTTTTTTCATTATAAGTATTTGCTTTGCACCTAAGGACTCATTAGTTTTCATAAAAAAAATCATGGTTTTTTTCAAATTTCCGAGTTTTTCTTTACAGAAATTAAGAACTTTGTTCAGATTGAACCTAATTTATATGATAGACCGTGTTGACTTAGCCGCATCTTTTTGTGATTCATTGTTATTGCCGTAACAAGAGCCATCTTGAATCGCTATTGTTTTGCTGTTGTATTTTTGTTTTAAAATAAATTATATAAATATTTTATAAATCTATTTTATTTTTGCAAGAAAATATTTTAAAAAATAATTAAACATTATGAGTGAAATTTGTTAGGATATAAACGTTCCAGTGATGTCTGGTGGATGTTCACCCTAAAATATATAAATAACCTTTTGTAATCGAAAAAAACCAGACTTCGACATCGTAAAAGTCTATTGATTGTGGAACTATTTCCATTTAAGCACTCTGTGTGTTTTTATTTGACATTAGCACGTACTGACCTGCATTATAAGGTAAACATCATTTTATTTACAAGGCTGTGCTATGAAATGAAAATAATTCAATAACAAAAATAAATTCATTCCTTGTGCCGAACAAGTAAATGGCTACTAAAAAATCTACCTGCATTGAATGACCTTTAATCTATATATTAATAATTCGTCATTAGAGAAATTTTAAAATTTGAACGAAAAACTATCATAGTTAAAAAAGGACAGGTCAAATTGTGCAACATTATAACCTTGACCTACTTTATATAATATAACAAAAATCAAAGAATATAATTAAATACCATTCAGATATCTTTTGAAATAAAACAGGAAAGGTAAAATATAACATTTAGAGACTTAAATGACATCGACCTTTGATCTTATGATCGCTGCATATATAATTCATTCACACTAAACATTGAGAACCATTTCATATAGGACTTGACATTAAGACCTTGACGATGCAGGTCAACTATTAACAGCAGCGAAGATCATCTGTCAACATCTGTGTTTAGTTGTTGAGATATTGCGATTCGCAATTCATTTCATCAATCCAGGAAAAAATAAAGTAACTTATAAACCTTAAAATGATCTACATTTTGGTAAAGATTTTAGTTCTGTATCTCGTATGGTTATTTGCACACAACACAGTGTCAAAATATTAATGTGACCATGGCCTTAGTCTGGGATCCTGACTAAATATTCTCAATACCGTAAGCGGACTTCCGGTTCGAATATACAGTCAGGTCACCAGCAATGAATCCGGTCAAAATTTTGACCGGTTTGCAACATTCGGAATGCCTCAAAATTTACGTCATTATTAACAGTAACTGACGTAACTCCGATACAAAGCATTATGACGTAACGTCCGGCGTCCGGGTAAACAAATCAAATCAAAATGCAGTTTATCAAAAGAATGCTTTTATAGATTTATGTATCGAATGTGGAAATAACTTACAGAGATTTGTCAGTTTAACTCGAAAGCCGGAAAACAAGAAGCAGGTAGCTACTTTATTTAAATTTTACTCCGACATAAATTTACAACGGAACGAAACGCGCGAAAAGTTAGCTAAAACATGGTGTTTTAAACAACCAATCAAACCGGGTAGTAAACTGGTGGTGACCTGGGGTTATATTTGAAAGTGAAGCTTGCGTAAATGAAAAATATTGCACCAGGGGACCAGGTTAACCATGGCCTTTGATCTGGTAACCTTTTTAAAGGTCACACGGTCATTGATGACCAATAATACAGACCCCAAGTCTCTCTCAATCTGTATGAGTTAAAATAACTGCTAAAGGCTAAAAAGTTCTTTCTTGCGCGTATAAAGTGTCGCAACTGTCAATGCGACATTTTGTACGATTTTGTACTTGCTTCCTTGATAGTTTGTTTACAAAATGTGTAAATGTCGTGACGTCACTTCCCCGGCAAGCCACGGAAACTACCGATGTACAAATATCGATCCAGCATGTGTTATCTACTGTAACACACCTGAGGATCGTAACTTTCTTAATATATTGAATTATGAAACGTGGTAAATAACATTTATTTGTAAATTAAAGTGGAAAAGCAAAATTAAAAAATATAAATAAGGATATTTAGACTGGTATAGTACTTTAAGTTCACACTGTGTTGTGACAGAGGAGATACCTCCCGTAAAGAAAAGGGGTTCGGTGTAATATCTAATACGTCCGTGGTCCAAAATGTCTTTAGGATATGTGGCGAGACATTATTGAGGTAACAAAGAATAAACATGGCGAAAACAATAAGAAAAAGAAAAATGGGACTGGTAAAGTGGAAAACCTTAATTCCATAATTCCATTATCTGATTATAATGCATTACTCAATCACAATTCAAAAAAAAAATTTCGGCATAGTTACGAAAACCAATTTACAATCTACAGAAAAATTATATAATTTTCAGGCATTTTTACCATTTAGTGCGTATTGCACCAGTTTGAAACCAAGCACCATATCTGCCCTCTGTAAGTGCTTTTGTACTAAAATAAGTATATAAATCCATTGCACCTTCACATACCGGAGTTAATCTCATGACTGTGTACAATGACACAAATATAATTGTACCGATCGGTACATTCCTTGGATCAAATTGCAGGGATAGTAAAAACAATACACGAATATAAAAATATTTGCCAACATTTCCGCGGTTGTTAGAGAAAAAGTTTAATTATTTGGTATGTACTTTTTCTATTTATAGTCCATTTGTTTGTTTGTCAGCATGCACGGTTTGTTTTTGTGTGGGAAATAAAACCGCAAGTAAAAAGTGTACTTCGTACATCACGTAAAATGTACATGTAGTGTATCAAAGTCAAAAATAGAATTAATGGAATAAATGAATGAAGAGACCGACATTAATGCTACACGTTTTGTTAATGATTTGTATCAGCAATCCCAGTTGCGTGAATGACGAAACACTCAGCAATGAATGTGTTGTACAATAATAAGAGTCGTTTACTAGTAACGGTCAGTAACCAGTACTTTGAAAGAAAAGAATTTTGCTATGCGATGTACAATATATTTATTTATTTCATATCAAAAATGTCACAAACCTTTCCATTGGATAATTTGCAGTCTGCCTTTTAAGCTAAAAAGACTCAGCAGGGCTGTATCAGCAAATGGGCTGTATCCAATCTACCAGTGTTACCGCCCTAAGTTTGATACAGCTCTGGCTGTAACGGTGATACAGCCCGATCAAAAAAGATGATTTGAATTTCCAATTTTCATGTGCCACAAATAAATGTAAATAGATTGCTAATTACTAACCAAAATGTAAAACCTGTAAAATATCAACAGAACACACATGCTAAATAATTACAGGTAAACAAGTTCATTTTGTCGTGTATACTATTGAACTTGTTTGTTTTCTAGTGTTTTCAATGAAATAAACGTAATAGTAACTTGTGTGTATGGCCGTATCAGAACGACAGACTTCTGAAGGACCCGATACGGACCGTTAATCTTATTACAGCCCTCGCCTTTGGCTGGGGCTGTAACAAGATAAACGGTCCGTATCGAGTCCTCGCCTTTTGCTCGGGCAGTAACAAGATAAACGGTCCGTATCGGGTCATTCATCAGTCCGTAATTCTGGATACGGCCCTACACACAAGTTACTATTACATAAGTAGTTTTTATTTTTCATTAAAAGATAAAACTTAGCACAAGGAGCATTTTGTCGGAGATAATAGTTTAAAATGGAAATACATAGTTACTACAAATTGTTGCATATTTCGACTGTCTTGTTATGACGCGCGGATCAGTTTTTTTTAACTGAAATAAATTAACAGCCTAGTTATAAAGACCTTAAGTTGGAAATTCCTCTACACACGCGCGATCAGTGTCATTTAAATTAAATAAATTAACAGCCTAGTTATAAAGACTTAAATTTGGAAATTCCTCTACATGTACTCAATAGAAACACCATGGGTCCATAGACATTTGTATCTTGCTTCTGCTCATGCGCGGTATTTAAACCTCTCTTGATATGGTGGCTGTAGCTCCATGGTAATTGTTTAGAATTAACTATTCGTACAATTTTGTTCAAACCCTTGATTGTCGGTTGATTAGGTAGTATCTTTATTCCCATTAATAAATAAATCTTTTCACCATAAAATATCGACAAAGAAACGCGTGATCAGAAGGACGGAATGAAACCAAATATCAAAATCTATTCTTGGTTATGGTCAACACTGATACTGCCTTCAATATTTTTGCACTGCCGACTCAATGTAACACAACATGGAGTACTGTGTTATAACTGCAACAATACAAAATATATTTATATTACATCAAAGGTTATAAACATTTTTGTATTAACACAGGTGTGATTTACTCAACACGAGTTTTATTTTTACCTTTTCAAAGACAAAATCAAACTACAAAAAGATGGTAATAGGCATCGTCTTTGATTGTGACAATTTGTGCAGCTTTATCCTTTGAATGATAATTGCAGGCAGTTGATGTTATACTTTATGCTTTTTACCGAGTATATAATGAATATCGTAGACAAGGACAATTCATTCAATTAAAGCACTAACAACCCAGGTTATGAGCCTACTGTATAAATGTCAGACACAGCAGACGTAGATAACACAACCTGAAAAACTGCTAACTTATACCCCACCTATCGGGGTTTCGAACTTTCAATGTTTTTGTTATTATATGTCCTTTGACGTAGTTCTTATCATTGGGTATAGTATAAAAGCAGTTTTGTCAAGCTGAGCAGGCTTGACAGCAATCAAAACACTCCTTGTACCAAACGTCAATGCATTTGTGCTTTATCATGTTTAAATTATATTCTTTATCTTACAAATACACAAAACACGAAACACGCGAAACGAGTAAAAAAGATAGAGACAGCGTAATAGAACTTGATTTACAAAATTATCAATTAAAAAAATATGGACTTGCATTACCGATTTTCCATACTAAACCGCTTCAGAGATGACGGTGAACCAAATCATGAAGCATTTTAGTCAATATTCATTTCTGCTGTACTAAGAACAACGACATATGCTGTTGCCGGTCGCTTTACATTTTTATTAGGGTACACGTTATACCCAATTTGACGCATCCGATTTGAAATCCGTCGCTATTAGATTGTTCTTTTGCGGGGTAAAATAGAGGTAAAATAGAGGTATTCCTTCACATTTAAAGTCTCAGTAATTTTCGTGACAATAGCAGTTCAATCCATTTTGTCATCTCCCCATTTTTTATTTCAAATTTAATCACAAATTTAGAAACCTCATTTAAAATTACCCAGTTAAGCAAGACAGTTCTTATTTAATGTACACACAGGAAGTAAAAAAAAATCAACTTAGAAAACAAAGTAGCCAATATTCTTCTTATTTTGCAACTACGACCAGAACCACACCTAAAAAGTGTTTCAGAATACAGGAAGATATTGATGGTTTGAAAAAGACACAATTTCATCACATTTAGAGACTGTTTCCAACTTGTACAAACACTTTACTTCCTTAGACGACACTTTTATTGTGTGTGTTTTTGTTTTATGTTACTAAAAAGTCACAGAAATAAAACATTTCCTATGACAAGATAATGATATATTTTATGATATTTTATATTAGTTTACATTTGCCCTAAAATAGTGGACAACATGCAAATCCACTCTTGTATTAGAGATTAAGTTTATCGTTGTCAGAATTAAACCGTTAACCCCCACCCCACCCCACCCCCACCCCTTTTTTCCAAGGCGCTACAATAACAGTAAGGGGAGTGCAAGTGAAATATTGTTTAATAGCTTGGTCTAGCACTTGACATGTATTTAAAACAACTTTCTCGACTCTGTACTTCTACAGTATAAATGTATTTTAGCAATACAATCAGATTTTCCACTACATACAAGAATATATGTAAACATGTATTATAATTACTTTTTATATTGATTTGCAGTTCAAAATAAAATTGTATACTGTCGCAATGAGAAATGACCGGTTTATTTTAAACCTAAAACGTAAGTGTCGCTTTAAACGGTAATTCGTACTAAAGCTAGACTCCTTTAATAAGTTTTCCCGCCAAAACGTCGCTTGTTGTCATTGGGTACTCCGGTTCTTGGGGGGTTGTGTTTACCCTGTGTTAGACTAGTGCTTAACTCTCTTTCTCTTATGCAGTAACAAGTATAACATTTGATCTGTTTTGTCAGATATCCGACTTTTAGCCAGATAATATTTAATGTTCAGTATTATGAAAATATTATATTTGTATTAGATATGTTTGAACACCAGGTCATTCGCCTTTCGGTTATGTTAAAGGTTAAATAGGCACTTCTGTTTGACATTATGACGTAATATGTTTAAATACCAATAGTGTGCTGACAACAAAATATATACACTGATTTCACTTCATGTGCAAACATTATACACTTTTAAATAAGTAGTCATTCATTAAAATTATAGCATGACAAAAATATCATATTACACTAAAGCGAATGCAGATGGCGATAGAAATAAATAGTACCGAATAGTTTAGCCAATCAAAAACGTAAGAATTTTGAATATAGTTGTGAAACTTGGGATTGATATTTGTTGTACAGGTCTGAAGTTTGTTCTATATTACATCTTGTGTATTTAGTTGTTGGTGTCTTTAATAAACATTGATTTGCCTGTTCATAAAAATAAATCCGTATACTTATCAGGAATGTCTTTTTAGGTTTTTTGTAATGTGACATTCAGCAAAGTAAGTGGTGTGTCTGTTCGTTTTGTTGTTTTCCCTCTTTTATATAACCATGGTTTTGTCTGTCCTTTTTTTCTAAACTAGTAAAATCATCATATAACATGTGCAATTTATGACGGGCCCTTATTCACTTTAAATGATGAAACTGCCTGACAGCTTTTTATATAGCTACCAAAATGCATTTGAGGCAGCTGACGGGTTTGGTCATTAGGATATAGAATTTCGGGTATTTTTTATTTGTCCATCGGATCAGTGTCTACCTTATCCAGCAGCTTTCAAATTTCTAAAAGTTTGTAAAATTGTCTAATACCCATCTTCTGTGTATCTTTTTATTTTGTTCAGAAGGAATCAGGTTGTTCTGTGTTCTGCTTTTATTTTCTTTGTAGGTCTGAAAAACGAACACACTTGCACACTTTATACCGTTCAGCAAAGTTGGTTTTTTTTGGCACAAAAAATTACGTTTCATACTTCTGCCTTGTCAGTTTGTGTATGTCATTCGATGATTTGTTTAATATAAACTAAACGAACACCTGTAAATGAAACAAAGATGTTGTTTGTTACCTTTTTGTTCGTAACTTTCCGACTTTATGTATTGATAAACACAACACATTTGATCTATTTTATTAGACATCCGAGTTGTAGTTCTTCAGTTTAATGGAAAAATCAAATTATTTTAATATGTGTAAACACCAGGTCATTCGCCTTTCAGTTTTGTGAAGATTTTTAAGATTTAAGATTTATTAGAAAACAGAGTTATAAATAATGTGTAACAAGAGGTCATGGTAAATAACACGTGTACAACAAACATGAGATGTTTATATAAATAAACTATAACATTATAATAGAAAAAAAAACAAATATAAATGAAAATGATTGATTTATACATGTATATAAACACATTAAGCCCAAGAAGAGCAGACACTTTCTTATAAAAATTGACAGTTTTTGTATACTTCTGTGTTACAGCTTTATATTTTGAATATAAGTGTAGTATTTTGGGATCTATTTATTTCTTAGTTTTACAATATTATTACAACTACATATAAACAGAACATGATATTCATCTCCAATACATTGTTTATAAGTAACAAATTTAATTATCAATAGGTACATACACCATTTCCGTGTTTCAATAGACGTTCATATGAACTTCTGAGTTTGGTTATCCAAATCCGGAAGTCTTATTAAATATTTTTACTACACTTACAATATACACTATAACATGTATTGAGTATTTAAACGATAGGATATATGAAATTTTATTACCATAATACACCAAGTACAGAAGCATAACAGAACAATTGGTACATTCCGGAATACTACATAAGTAACACTTAGGTACAGTCTTTTCAAAACATGCCGCATGCAACAAATCTTAAGTCTACGAATATTCTCATCACTATGTTAAAATCTAAAGTTTTCATTAGATGAAACTGAGACTAAATAAATTATAAGGGGATTTTATTGTTCTAAATACTTCTCTTCTTTTTCTAATACAGATTTCTCTCACTTCAATCAATCTAATGATTCTCGCTGATACCACCATATTGATTCTTTGTTTTAACTAGTCTACACCTGAAACAAGGGACAGTAAATCAACACCTACTCACAGGTTTTTGTCCTCTGATTATCCTTTTCAATTAAGGTTGGAGTCAAGCACACCCAGCTCGAAATCGGGTTCAAACACTTAACTCTGTTGTTATTGTTGTTAATTGCCTATCCTCACCACCATGGTGTAATCCTGTCACATTAACAATAACGTGGGTTTATTTGTATGTCACGTTAAGCAAATCTTTCAGCGATATCTAGACAGCCAAGGTTTTTACACAAGTTTAAGTTACATCATGGCTAGTTTTTATTGTGGAATACCCAGTAAGAGGAAAACTGGCAATTGCAGTCCTTGTCGATTCGGTAACAAAAAGTACATTTTCTTTTGAGAAGTAATCTTTTGCAAGAACATTATGTGACCCAAGCAAACTGTTTTTATTTTAAAGTTTCTACGGTGCCCAACGTCAATCAGCAAAAATTCCACTGACTTCATTGCATGAAAATAGGTTATAAATGCAATCCTTTTCAACTGAGAAACATTACATTATGCGTCATGAGAGAACATTTTTCAGTTTAAAACAGACCTCTGCTTGGGTAAAGATTGCGGATAATAAGAGCCCGCTTCACAAAGTAGTCTTAATAGCATGCACGTAACTTGGGACCAGAGGCAGAAATTTGAAAAGACGGGTTACAACAAAACACCAGCAACATTCGCCCTTAAAGCAAGGTTCCTATGCTTCTAGCAGCTCTGTGGTTATTTTGTGCAAAAGTTGTAATCTAGGTACATTTGTACTTTATTTTAAGACCAATTGCATGTTGTAGCGTAAAGATATCTGACTATTGTCCGTTATACAATCTCTTTTTTTCCATTAAAGTATTACATTACAACGTCTGATAAATACGTATTGATTCGCTATCTATTATATTAACTAGTCTTGAATAGAATACGGCTGAAATATCGTCAACAGCAAGGTCAGTAACCGGTCAAAAAGAAACAATACAAACTGACAGTGTACGAACTTATGCTTCTTGCATGTTTTTAGTTTGGTCTAATTTGGTAGTTTGGTCTAAAGGTGTTCATAGAATAAACCTTTAGAACATCAATATATTAACGCTGTAAATGTCTTAGTGTGTATCATAAAAATGTTTTCCTCAGTTAACAGTATCTAAACATTACAGCTTTAAAATAATGAAATTGTACCATCAGGACAAATTCAATGCAGATAAAATTTAATATCATATCAAATAAGCATTATCTGAAAATTCATTAGCAGGAGAGTCATTTCGTTATACCATACCATGCAAGATTTCTGCTACACATGGCTACTACTGAGATCACGATTGTCACCAAGCTCAAAAACAATAGACACACTTGAGACTTTATCACAGTAATAACTTTCATTATACCGATTCTGCAATGTAAATTATATTTACTCTCACATCAATTTATTTAGCTTGAGATAAGATAATCAGTTAGTTTCTGATGTTAAATAAAGCATTTCTTTTGTATACATATACAACGATAACCACCATGTTCATTAAATCTCTAATTTAGAGTTTGCACCTTTTAGTCTGCATGTCTATCAGAAGTATAAACCTATTTCCCTCTTGTTAATCATAGTTAGCTTTTATTTAGTTAGAGGTTAACGCTATTTCTTTCCGGATCAAAATAATGAACTAAACGAAAACAAATAAATTGTTTTCAAACGAGTGAGACTGCCAAGGATCACAAGGAATATTTGTTAATACGAGATATGACCGACAGAAGATGAAAGGACTTGGTCTTTAGCCATAGGTCGAATAGTGCAATCATAAACCTTAGATAGATTGCTTGGGTACAAAATCTGCTCAGAAATCGAATTGACAGGATTTTTAAGTACGGCTTGGGTGGTATCAGTAATCGACAGATTAATACAAAACGAGAAAAGCAGAATGGTTTACAACGTTGTGCATTCCGCACTGAGGAAACGTAGTAGTAATTCTGGTTGAACAAGTACCTTTGCTAGTAATGTCACAAGCTCAGTGTAGAACAGTCAAATTCCCACATGTCTTCAGTGCTCTGGTATAAACATATGTGTTCTGGCGTATGCATACTTGAAATTTTTTCCGATTACTTGCTTATTATAATCTATTAGATATTTTATAAAAATTAATTAACATTTTTTTGTCTTTTAATTTTATTTTTGCTTTACCAGAAACAATTCTATATAGACAAAGATCTCAAACATGTTGAAGTACAAGCAACAGTGAAAAGGAAAAATAATGTAATTTTAATCAAATGTTTCGGAATAAAATGCAATTGAATTAATATGCTATTTTAAAAATTATTATAGTCAAAGCAAGATAAGTGAACTTTTATATTGAGACGTTTACGATTTAATACAGTAATATTTAAAGAATAAGTGCAAAAAAATTAAGCACTAAAACATTTTAGAGAAATCAAAAGAATTAGTTCTTAGTTATTATAACTTTATATAATCTTTACAATTTCCACATTGAGAAAATAGGTTTTAATAAAAATGTTGCCGCTCCGGAGCATTAGGTTTTTAAAAATTATATCTTAAATAATAGATCCATTAATTCTCGAGTTTTAATTGGATTATGTGAAGCAATATCAATCAAATAGCCATTTTCTGTTCGGTTTTTCGAAATGTGCAGTATTTCAATCAAGATGCATTTGGTATTAAAAGATAATTGTTTACTCCCACATTGTTCTATTTGCGTTATAGAAAATGATCCGGCTCAATTAGGTGAAATAATTCGTGCCCGAAATGAAATGTTATACAATTAATAATAACGAGATTTGGATAGAAAAGATGAGAATAGACAAATGGCATTTTGTATAGAGCTGGAGGGAAATGTACGACCAACCGAGCTACTTTTAATATCTCTTACATCTGAAATAGAATTATGTGTTATTAACAGTTGACATTTGCTGTAACGGTGCTGATTAATAGCCTGACTTTACATGTACTGAATGTGTCGTTTAAACGATTTCGAATTTGAATATATACATTTATAATTATATATAAAGACTATAAAATTTTAGTAAAAGTAAAAAGATGGCAAAAATAATTTTAAAAAAGGTATAAAGATGTCGCACCATCAACTGGCCGAAAATAGTTTTATACATACATACCGTAAAATATTATACGACAGATGTTTGAATATCATAGACTCGACACAGCACTTATATCATTTATAAAAAGACGATAAATCAAACAAAAAATACTTACACTCGCTACAGAGGTTTGCAGAGCTTGGGCGCTTCAAGTGATTCCAACCAAAACCCCAGGACTTAATGTAAACCATCAGTTGGACAAACGAAGTATTTTGCAATTTTTAAAGTAAAAAACTTTCTTTTCGCTTTAAGTGTGTATCTATATATTGTTGTACAGCTTTTTAAACGCTCTTATATAATTTATAATAAAATGATATTCGTCCCCAAGTTCGTCTGTCACATAGTCCACACTTCGTCCCCAAGTTCCCCTGTCACATAGTTCGCACTTCGTCCCAAGTTACCCTTTCACATAGTTCACACTTCGTCCCAAAGTTTCCCTGTCACATAGTTCACACTTCGTCCCCAAGTTCCCCTTTCACATAGTTCACACTTCGTCCCCAAGTTCCCCTTTCACATAGTTCAAACTTCGTCCCAAAGTTCGCTTTTCACACAGTTCACACTTCGTCCAAAAGTTCGCTTTTCACACAGTTCACAAATCCTTCTATCTTTATTTTTATTAGAAACGTATCACGCCAAAAAAAAAAAACAAAAACAAAACAAACAAACAAACAAACAAACAAAAAACAACAAAAGCCTACACCTGTACAATACAATACACGCGATTAACGTTTCCAAATACTAGTACATACAAAGCACGTAAAGACTACAAACAATGAAAATCAAGCACATAAAGCAAAGAAATACCTCAAGGAAAACACAGATGTTAGCTAGTATAGTCTAAAATAACTCTCCAAATTGTCATTAAATATAGCATACCATAGAAATGGTGTAAATGTAGTAAACACATAGCACCATATACATGTATCATATTCTTGCCAGTATTTTAGTACGCAATAGATCTGCCTTGAAAATTCTACACCATATATGCACCAATAAAGTCATCAGAATGCTTTACCATAAACTCGCAAAAATACAATATCATAGTTACCAGGCAATTATTGGTTTAATGTGGTTTAACCCTATGGCACCCGGAGACCCAGTATAAACCCCTGAAACTGGAATGACTTGTCAATTAAGGCATTTTTACAATTCTGTTAACTGTTTTTTTAACCATTAGCTGTTATCTGTTTTCTTAAAAATCGGCATTGTTGTTAACTGTTATAATGAAAATTAAAACCCTGTTTGTTATTAATAGTCAGGACACTGTTAACTAATGTACAGATTTTTGTCTCTGTTATCTGTTAATTCAATTTGTTCACCACTTTTTTCATGTAATTGAGTCTTCCTATAAACACATAAGATCACATACTAGTTACTACAGAAACGCTGAGGGGCCTCGGTGGCCGAATTTTTATTGGGGGGGGGGGAGGAAGCCGGAGTACCCGGAGAGACCTTAGGAAGGAAAACTGGCCATCCTTGTCAATTAAGATAGTTCGTCTACCATTGATCACGTGGTCTGTCAACACTGTGGTTGCGGGTTCGAGTCTCAGGCAGGGTGTACTCGACTTCAATCTTAATTGACAAAGATGGCCAGTTTTCCTTCCGAAGGTCTCTCTGAGTACTCCGGCTTCCTCCCCCCAATTAAAACTGGACGCCATGATATAGCTGAAAAACGGCTGTAAGCGGCGTTGAACATCATTCAAACAAACAAACAGAAACGACGCTGATTAATGTATGCATTTTCTCGTCGTATCGTCCTTCGATAAGATTCTGTTGTTTTCTGTTTTTTTTCGCAATTTGAACTCACTGATTTCTGTTTTCTCGTGTAAATTGCTGTTATCTGTTATCATTATTTTAAAATTTATTGTTATCTGTTTTGGGAAAAATATAAAAAAATTTACCTGTTAATGGACCCCTCTAGACCCCTTCTCAACCTTCTATACAAATAGCGTTGCATATCAGGATCGTCTAAGTGTACCACCAAAACACTATCGCAACTCCTGACCAATATTTGAACAACAATAAAAACGGGACTTCAAAAATACAGGGACACTTTCTACTCCAGGAGTGGCATAAATAAAACGTGGATATTAAAAATTAAAAAGAAATGAGATACATCATAAGGTCTGTATCTCTTCCCAATGTAACAGCATTAAAATGTCTGATTTTTCGAAGTTCTACACGGCTATCTCTCAAATGCAGCTTAAAACCAGGCTTAAAGATCTTATTAAACGCTGATTTTTTTAAATAAACGGAAATAACGATATTAGCCATGCCAGAACTGACTAATCAAATATTAAATATATTTAAGACCAAATCTGTCAAACGTTAGATTTTCTGATTGACAACATATTCATCATGTTTGGATGACATGTTTTTCAACAGACTGTTGGTATTCCATTTGGTACTAATTGTGCTCCTATCCTCGCCGACCTGTTTTGCACTCTTATGTGGCCGAGTTCCTAATAAGCATTCTAAAAAAAGAAAAGACTCTGGCCCAGACATTTAATTTCACATTCAGCTTTCTTGATGATGATTTGTTCTTCACCAATGCTAAATTTGGTGACTATTTGCATTCAATTTACCCTAGCTATATTGAAAATTAAATACACCACCAATACACTAAGGTCAGCTTTATTAAGACCTACTTCTATAGAAATAGACTCGGAAAAACTACAAAATAGACTCTACGACAAACGTGATGATTTCAACTTTCCAATTGTAAACTTCCCGCTCATCGACAGTAACATTCCAGCAGCTCCAGCGTATATGGTGTGTACATTTCACAACTTATACGTTATTCTAGATCCTGCGATCGATATTCCTATTCTCTAAACCGATCACTGCTGTTGACACTAAACTATTAAAACAAGGGTTTGTTGTACTTAGGTTAAAGTTATCTCTCTAGTACCATGACTTAATTGATCGTTATGGACAATATATCTCTCAAATTCGATCGGAAATTTTCTCTGATCACAGGTAATGTTTTCTATTTCTGAATTTGGCTTTTTCCAAGATTTAAAAACTTCTTCATAAAATTCCGTTAGATTTTTCAAGAATCGGTTGCGTTTCGTATCCGCGTTGCTGGTGTCAAAGACAACTCAATCATTTCCGAAAATACTAAAGTATTTCAATGGAATCAGCATCAAATTTGCGAAAGATCCATCAATGAGTCTTCTTATCCACGACGCCTTTAATGATGTAAAATAGCTACGTATAGATATCATTTGGAGGCCCCAGTTTTCATAAGAATTGATTATATAATTTCGTTTTACTTTATCATGTTTGTTATCCCAAACAAATATGAAACGTCGACTTTCAATTTCTTTCCGGTACCAGACTCAAAGTTGCTACATACGTAAAAATTTCTCTTTTTCCATATATCAAAGAGTTTATTCATCTCATTTATCTTATGTTACCAATTCATGATATTCCTCTTTGTCGTGCCCAAAGTCCACCACCAAAACTTTTACGGGCGAGTCTGTCCAACTATATCCGGGTTTGTAATTGTCCCTTGACTTTCGGCTCTTGTTGTAAAAGGGCGCAAGAAAAATATAGTTCAAAATAACATGGGATAAAAGAAAAATGTACATACGTTTTTAGAAGGCCTTATTATTTGAAGTTGTACCATATACGTGAACCATACGCGTGACATAATATGGTTTTGATTCTGTATATTTAAACACGCAAGTAGTAATGCACATGTTAGCAGAACTTAAAATAAACCAGTTATCGAAAACACCTTACGAGACCATACCACAGACTAACTAGTAAATAGAGCATACCACACACGTACTAGTAAATACACAGTGTACCACGGAATCATCAGTAAGTAAAATAATATACCACAGATTTACTAGTAAATATAGTAGTGTACAAGTAAGTATAGTCTACTACAGAGTCGGAAGACAATACATTATACCACTGACTTGACAGTATAAATAGAACATCTATATCGGGAAAGCATGGGCTGCTATGGAAAAAGTGAAAATACGAAACGTGATTTCTTTGAAGCCGCTGTTGCGACAGTACGTACTTATCGATGTTGCTTTAAATTAACCAAACGTGTGTAAAAGAATACATAAAACATACATTGAGAATGCTCTGGACTATTTAATGAAAACAACAGCCTACCAAGAACCTCAGAGCATTTGGAACAGTTCTTGGTCATATTCTTTCATAGACTTTTGAGGTAAGTTGGTTCATTCATTGCATTTGTTTGTGTGTGACGGTTAGCTTATAATTTCAAATGACGTCAGGGGTTCACTATAAAACTTGTCCATTACTTTTTTCACTTAAAGTGAAGACAATTAATGTACACACTTAAGGATCAATAGTTTACTGCTAACTGATTGAATTAATAACAAGTGGACAAAACATCTGAGGATTCACCGGCTTATTTTGTAAATACTGTGTCTACAATGTGCACAGCTATGAATACTTTAATAGAGACAGTACTACTCAAACAAAATCGTGTTTACAGATCGATTTTTTCATTAAATAAGAATCATCATTAACATTCATATTTAGTAATTGTAATTTAAAGACTAATAAGTTTTGGGGAAACGTATGTAAGATCTTATTAGTCTTTCCTTTTCGAAAAAAATCCCCATTGTTTGATGTCCTACATCCCATCAGAATGCCCGAAAGAATACGTTTTTGATTGAATGCCGCAACGAGAGTACAACGTTTTTTATTGGATGACGCAAAGAGTACAGATGAGTGCGCGTGAGCTCATCTGTACCAGAAGTCAGCCATTTACGGAAGAAGTAGTGTTAAGTCTCCTTTAATTGTTAAAACAGTGTGACGGGACTTCTTCATATTTCCGATAATCCTGATTAAAAGATGGTTTTTTTTACATTATCCTATCATGTTATTCCGCCAAGTCACCGGCTTTTCCCGCCTTAATTATTAAAAAGTCTTCAAGTGGTTATCCTTAATTTCATTTAACTTCTAAAAATTGACTTTATTAAAATAATACTGACCATTGTGCACCTAATGCATGACCTTTCAATACATTTTGAATGACCAATCATACAAAAATAAATGAGATCGCTGTCTAAAGTTACCAGTTTTATACTTGAAAATATTTATATGGGTATAACAGTTTCAACAAAAAGTCTTGTATGCCATTCAATCACTTGAAATAAAATATCTAAAATAATTCATAAGTGATTTTACAAAATTCACTAGGCCACTCGGTGAACACTTACATTGGAGGGATTGTACACCACTATACCCCAGACCATCCGTCAGATGTGCTCTAGATTTTGTACACTAAAATTATGTAATTTTGATCTTTACTAAGAGGATTTGAAAATTATGAATGAATAACATACATGTAATAAACCTTTCATGTTACGAACGCCTCGTTGTTTTCGTGAATGAAATATTTCCGTGAAAACATCAAATGATCCTAACCATTTTGTAATATATATGTTTGCATTTACTTGTGAAGAGAAAGGGGCAGTTTATTTGCTTGTTTATGCCAGTTTAATCAAAAATACAGAAAACGACATGACTCTATCATCAATCAGGCTTCTGACGTGGATTTTGAGTAAAGTATTTACTTTGAATCTGCGTAATACGGCATTAAGTTAAACAATTGAATAGAGTAAGTTAAGAAATTTTCAGTAAAATTGCTATATTGTTTTCGTGTAATTCGATTCCGAGGATAAACTTTGGGGGGGGGGGATGCATATATCTATGTATGTTTAATTCCTATTTGTTCATGACAGTGTATGATATATCTGTCTCGTTTATGTCAGCTAGATCAAGACTTTGCAATTTTTGTCTTAAGCATTGAGAAAGAAAACTCTTAATTATACACATAGACTATTTTTATTAATAATGTATGTATGTAGAATACTTTGTTTGTATTGACTTTGGTCTTGATTTTTACTATTTTTTCCAAGTATGTGCGTTTCATTTGTTTTACCTAATCTTTAATTTTTTTCTGAGTCTCAACAGTTGATATTTTTACACAGTAATACGCAAAATCAATCATTTCTAAGTTTGAACTGTTAATGTTGAACCAAAGAGTTCAGGGGGCAATATTTCAGCTATATTCAGGACGAGAACCAGTTAAAAAAGACATAAACGGGGAAGGGATTGAGTAACTGGAGCACAATTGTGACAGTTAATGGAAAGAATGGAGCATTTGGTTTGGACGTCTATTGTAACTGTCGCCAATATTGAACTACTTTTAACGGTAAGATCACAAATTGAAATCCGCAAATATTTATTATTTATATGCAGTCTTCCAAAATGTGCTGCCCATAGAATCCGACAGTCAAATTTTGCATCAGTTGGTAAAAGATTAAAAGTTGTCCGACGAAATGTATGACACAAACAGTTAAAAGAGTCAATAAAAATTATTATAATATAAGTATATGTATATATTAAGTAGTACTATATATCAAAGACGAAATTAAGACAATTAATGTTATTTAACTTTATTAATTATATTTTCTGCAAACATCCTTCGGTGCAAATTAATGCGGTTTGTTGTGTTTGACCTCAGCATCTATTTTGGTATGTGACCTCGAAAATTTTTAAAAATAACAAATAATCTTTTACTGCAGATTTGACAGTGTATCTTGCACCATATGTTTGTCTAAACTTGTTGAGTGGTTATCGGAATATCTGAAGGTAAACAGACATTGACATGATAGTATAAGTCGAGTGCACCGTTCGAACTTCTGCATGTGTACTTCAAAAAATTCCTTAACCCCTAGATGTCGGAATGCTTTCATTGGTAGTAACCTGTGGTTTCATCAAATAATCATGTGTTATAATTGAAAGAGGTCAAGTTTCAAATTGTAACACGCTCCATTTCAAAACAGATATGACTTAGATTACCGAAAACCGACACTTGTTCTGGTGCATTTATAACACGTGCATATACTGTTTAAAACTATTTATTGAAATGTAATATTATTCTCAATTTATATTTGCCTTGTTTTCTATTAAAAATGAAAAGGCGGCACTGTGAACAAAATTCATATAAAACCCTTCAAAAAGTACGTGCAAATATTTAGTCATGGTCATCAGCATGCATGCCTATAGACATAGGGAGTATTACTTTTATAAAGTACAATTTACCTCTATTATTTAAGTTAACTATCAAGAATGACTCTGACAGAGAAACAAATTACATTTTGGATTCAGATTTATAAATTTAAACTACAAATTCCCTTGAAAACTTCGCATATTTCATATAATTACATTCCAAACAAACCCGTAGGCAGTTGAAAAATAAAAAATAAAAAAACTATTTATACTTGTTTTATTATACTTCAAGTAGTTTCCTGTTAAAATATGGTATGTTATTCAACACCATAAAGAGCCCACAAGATTTAATTGATTGATTGATTGATTGAAAAGCAATCAGTAAATCAATTCGTGTAAAATGGTCCAAATGGCATACGATTTTGAAGCCACTGTATGGAGTGTGAGTAGGGACAGAAAATTCAGCTTCTTGTAGCTACAACGAGCCTACTTTATCGAATTCTACAAAAGCGTTTTTATCATGCAAGGAGCGTGGCACTCTCTAAACACGTTACCTACTATCGTCCACGGTCAGGCTTTCCGTATTATGACCTGTCACCTCCAACGAGAGCTGTACGTTTTAAAATATTCGATTTACTGACTAAATAATCAAAAGCTAAACTGGGTGAACCAGTCTTACCTCAAACAGATAAACAATGCTGTGTCTTGATTGGCTGCTAAATCAGTAGATAGCTGCTGATTGGACACCAATAAGAAGAGCTAAGTTAGGGATGAAAACACCGCACGATTACGGGGTATTAGCAACCATAATAGGCCAACCGCTGTTCGTAGCCACTCGAGCGATCACTAATCGGTTACGATGGAAATAAACGGAAAAAATATGCCAGATCATGTTTTAAAAGTAGTGGTATTGAAGTGTGCATGTTTATCATAAAATGTGTATCATAAAACTTAAACGGAAAAAAATATGCAAGATAATGGGAATCAAACTGTTTAAAAAGAAAGCGGCATTGATTTGTGCATGTTTATCACAAATTGTTAATCATGAAACTAAAACAGAGAAACACGAAAATTGCCGGAAATTTTCGAAGCGTGACATTTTCGCGAACAGGTCTACATCAACTATATGGGTGAATATGATGCATCTAGGAACTAACCCCAATGTATTCTTGGATACTGCCTCTGATCTGTTTTTATGGACAAATGACTCCAGTTTGGAGAAAAATTTAATAGCTTTCCTGCTTACTGACAAGTTTCACATCAACCATCTTACCACGTATAAGGTCACATGCTTCAAATGCTGCCTCTGACATATGTTTTGCTGTTGCCTGATTTGGCTATCCAAACATTATGTACTTATAATGAAGTGACGTAAATAATAACAAAACATATTGCCATTTAACATTAAAAAACAGTGTATTTTGTCCACAGAGAAAAATAAAGAAAGCTATTACTTCTACATTCATTCCGTTGACGGTGTTTATTCTATTTCGAACATGAATCGGTCGTGTGATTTGTCTTTACAGACGATGGGGCAGAATCAGTAACCGTTTGTTTTAAGACGACGAAAACATTTGCTCGCGACCGAACAACAAGAACCAAAAGTCAACGCATAATTACTAATCCGGATTTAGCAAACATATAAAACACGTCAAAACCAAAAACACAAAGAATGTGAGTCGATCTGTTTAATAACCACGCGAATAGTAGAATTACGTACCTTTTTTTAAACAAACAGCATATTTAATTATTCATTTCCGCTCCTACGAAAATGTCATTTTTATTTTTTTAAATTTTATATACATGTACAGTATGTTCTCCTTTGTAAAAATGAACGTGAAATATTTTATTAAATTTTGACAAGAAAAATGCGGACATTACAGGAACTACAATATGACTTCAGCCTAGAGACACGTGCAAACTGAGATTTTATTAGATAGTTAAAAGCCTTACAACTACTTATAAATGCAACTGTTAAATCACCAGCTCCCTAGACTAACTAGACTATTATATATCTGAAACAAAGAACATATAACGTTATAGTTATTAGTTATCATTTGAATTATTGGAATCATACATTTTTCAAACTTTCTGTGAATATATCATAAATATATAACCTGCCAACGCCTCTGCTAGAGATAACGAATGGCTATAAATCAGGTATACTATATGTTAGCACTTAGGTAGTCTTAAAACCACACTTTGATGTAAAGACAACACATCTCCAGCGTTCATAAAATCAGAATTAGTGATAAAGTACTTGTTAAAAGTTCATAAATAATGTCCGGAATTGGATTCTTTTAAAAATATTGCGATTACGATCTTCAAATAAACACGTACAAAAATGCTTGATCGGAAACCCGAAACTATTATGTAATTACAACAATATAGTTTCATTGTAACGCTAAATGAATACAAATAATGGGGAAAACGTGTAGTGTAATAAATATATGCATATACTTTTATTTGAATAATTCTTATTACAGCATTTAATGTGGTTAATGCTAGTGGTTTGAGGTCTGGTTGAAATGCTTCCTGGCGCCGACCTGTTCAATACCCACGTGACCAGTAGAAATACGTACGGATTTTTTGTTTAACCGCGTTATACTTTATTATCCAATTCCGCTCCCCCGAAATATAATTTGGTTAATTTTTATAATTGTAGGTACATGTACAAATATTATAAAATTTCAGTATGTTCTATAAAAACGTTTTATTGAATTTTGACAAGACGAATGCGGACATAAACAGAACAGCAATATTACTTAAATCTACCATAGACCAGAGAACAAATTAAGAATTTATTGAACAGTAACAATTTCTTATAAATGCAAGTTTAAACTCACAAGCTTTCTCTACTTTTATCAGTCTAAAACATAGGACATACAAACAATAAGGAAATCCAAATGTAAATATACAAAATACAAACTTGTAAAATGAACGGTAATGCTATTAACCAGTACAGATAAACATTCAACCTTTCTATTCTATCCAACGCTATTTGTCATATCCAACTAAATACTCGTTTCAAAAAATCGATCCATTATGGCTTCTAAACAAAAAGTGGAATGCTCAAATTCCATAACTTGGTTCTTAGTCGAGATAAAAGCTATTTCGTCAACTATTATTCTGATTCTTACAAATCAAATAGTAAAGTCTAAGAAGATATTTTCAGCATGTCGGATATTTTAATCGACATTATATTGGTCGGATAGAAAAGACAAAATTACCCCACAACTGTTTTAATTTTAATCTATAGATTATTAAAACATTCACGGTTTGGTTGGGTTTTTGGCTTCCGTTTTCTCCATTTAGTTTGAGATTCGAGACAGAGTGAACAGCTTTAATTCTGTTTAAATCTGCCTAATGTTTAGATCTTCTTTTTTAAATCGAATAAAAAGACATGTTAAACGCTTAGGGACGGACCATTTAACTTGAAAGGGGGGGCATGGGAGGGGGCATGAACTTGTGCATTGTTTTGGTCAGAAAATTTGTTTCGTGCAAAGCGCGGAAAAAATATTTATTTCTTGAAGGTGTCGCGACAGAATATTTTTTCATCATTAGCATTATTTTATATAGCAGAAATCCTTCTTCAGAAAGAATATTATTTTCTTACCCTCTGTTTCCAAAATATTGTTTTCATCAAAAATCATTTTCAAAATATTTTTTTAGGAAAAAACCAAACGCCACTCCCCCTTGCAAGTTAAATGGTTGGCCCCTTAAGTATACGAAAGGACTTCCCCAATCATAAACTTCTATTTCTGTGGGGCACTATTTCGACCGAACCACAGCTTTCGACAGATTCTCCCGAGCCTTTGAGGCCTACATTGGTTACCTTGACAGAGTAATTATAGTTCACAGAAAAGCTGATAAAGGAAGAAGCTGAGGTCGTACCTTCATGAATCCTGCATTGTCTGTTGCCAGAATATGTTTTTGGCTTGACTTGAAACAAGTAGATTTCAATAGAAAGAACGAGAAATAACGTTGACAAAATTATCCGGCGATATTGTTTAACGAAACCTTAAAGAATAAACTGCTTTTTCCGTGGATTATGCTAGACCTAGGCCGTTTATTCTTTGTATTCTGTAGGGTATTGTAATTTGTCATATCGATACGTGAGAGCAAAGCCCATTGCACGTAATGAGTTCATAAATACATATAGTTCAAGATTATACGGAGAAGTACAACTGATTGATACTTTTTCTTACTTATTTATTACATATTTTTTCTTATATTCATTGATTGCATAAATAAACAAAATACTAATACTATTGTGACAATAAGAAAACAATAAGGTCTATAAAAATCTTGGTTGTTGTGTGATTGTGATAACATTTTAGAGAATTAAGCTATTAACATGTACGTTCTACTTAGAATATAATAATTTTACAAGAGGCCAAGTATACGTAAGTAAAAATGCAAGCAGAGAATACACATACGGTTTTACAAGCAGGCTTTAAAGCACTTATACCGAAAATGTGTAACCTTGATCAGAAGGCTAACATACTGACGTTATGTAAACTGTATGATGTACATAAGTACTACGATATTTAGGGTTCCAATTAATATTAACTTACACATTATAGGATTCACCCTGTTTAATACTATTGAAACGTTTAAAGAGATATAGTTCTTATAAAATCGCCAGAGGAAAAATGCCCTTTTACAAACTTGATCGACCTTTTATGGATTTTTCAATGTTTTAGCTGACACAGAAGTCAAACAAGAGAGCATTTTTACAATATAATGTAAAGGTGGCTCACGTTTTAAAAAACGCTGCATTGGTAGACAAGTCTAATTAAAATACCTCCTAGACGGCCATTTCAAAAGGAATGGTGTGTTATTAAAACAGTAACGTGAAAGGATATTCATTAGATCATATAGACTCAAACTATTCACACAATTAAATGACAAAACTACCAAGTCATCAAGAACCTAATTATCAATTTTTACGCTTTAATCTTCTTAAATTTGTCTGTTTTAATTGTAACTTTAAATCTGGAGTGTAAAAAAATCTAGATTTACGTATATCTATATTAACTTTAAACGATATGCCCGTTCGTGACCCTAGTAAAAAATAGTTTCAAATACTTGAGGAATGTTTCGCTAAAGTGTAAGTAGGAGATATAGATCTTAATAAAAAGAAAATATAGATCAACGATAAAAAAGTTCATAAATATTTCTGAAACTTTGAAGTGAATTAGGTGCATAAAATAAAGTCTGTATTTATTAACGATGAAAACTTTCTAATTCTCGGATTAATCGCAAGGCGTCGTGAGTTCAGTACCATTAACTGAGTGCACAGCTTTATGAATTTAACCTAAAATAATCAAATTCTACAATGTGCACCGACTGCTCTGTTTTTGCTATAAAAAGCTGTTTCGCTATTTATCGGACCTCTTATTGTTAAATATTCATGGCATCTTTGACCGCAGGGAATGATGTTACACGAATACAAAATAATACAAAGATGATACATTAATATACATGTATATCGGTTTCTTGATACTGGAAATTATATCCTACCTTAAAATTTGGGATTTAATGTGTATTCTATTTTTATCGTAATGAAAATCCTAAACACCATTGGTAAAAAATGAATAAAGTATCGTGTACTTAAATGTACTGTATTGGAATATAAATATTGGGATTTAAGCCAAATGCCTTTGTTGTCGTTAGCTCCATTTTTTTTATAGATTTACTCTATAGATTTTATAGATTTCCGAAAGACTTTTAATCGAATATTTACGTTTAAAACTTATTTATAACGAGAGTTAACTAAGCAATCTTTTGACATAATTTGTTTAATGAACCCAAACATAAAAAGAAAAAGAAATTTTTATTCAAATATTGCCAAACATGTTACATTTAATTGACAGCGGCGTATCCAGGCGTGAGCATGGCAGGTGTGTGGCTGCGGCGGATTCATGCGGGAGCATGGCAAGTGTTTGTCGGATTCAGGCGAGAGCATGGCAGTGTATGGCTCTGCGAATTCATGCGGAAGCATGGAACGTGTTTGTCAGCGGATTCAGGCGGGAGCATGGCAGTGTATGGCTCTGTAAATTCATGCGGGAGCATGGCACGTGTTTGTCAGCGGATTCAGGCGGGAACTCTACAACAGACGTGATGACTTAAACTTCTCCGTTCTTTGATGGCAATATACCATCAACTCTGGTGTTTGTTGTTTAGATTTCATAACTTTTTCTTTAGGCTAGTTTTTGCAATAGTATTCCGACTTTTTAAAATTGACGCTGCGTTTGTTTTTGTTGTGTGTCTGCAGTTTTGTGTGTGTGTGTGTGTGTGGTGGGGGGGGGTGTTCTGTTTGTATGTCATTTATTTGTGCGTCTTTGTTTAAATAATTTTTCTCTGTCCTATGGCATGCTTTTTAAAAATTCATGGTGTTCTCTTCTAACAAGGTTGAGGACAAGAATTGCTTAGATTCCGTGAGCTTCCAGAGGCTACGCCCCTTGTTTCCCTACTAATAGCGTTCCCGGACCATTTTTCAAATCACAAATCACTGCGGCCCCCCACCCTGCAACATTAAATCCCGGATCCCCCACTGATTAAATAGGCATCGGACTTAAACATTTTTGTAATAAGCCGAGAAAAAACCCAATATCTTTATTAGACATTGTGTTATACATTTATAATCTGTATTCTGCATTAATACTTGCATATTACATTAATGTGCATTAACAAGTGTATTCTGAATCGTGACATTGCAAAGTTAGAAATCCATGGGTTCCGTGACGTGGCTATGATTGATGAATCTACTTTGGATCTGAGGCGTCATCGTTTTGATCAGTCCCCAGTCCTTTATGTGTTTGTTCGCAGTTGTCCAATCAACTTTTTAAATTTTCAAAAAGGCCGCCGTTGAAAATACAAGTACATTTCTCAGATCTCTGGAATTGTTAAAGCGATTTCAATTTATAATAATTGGTACCCTGAACCAGTTGACTATCCTGGACATTGTTACGGAAAGAATTTGACTCAAAGGTCACCATTTTGTAAAGGCGGAAATAATACCACACTCCCCACAAAAACGTCAACTGTGTTCTATTTCAACGAAATTTAATATGTAGGTAAAGTTCAATGTACTGATTTGAGTAAATCAATTAAATTAAGGCTTCGTTTTGGAGACATTTGTGTTAGCACTCCAACAGTTATTACTAGTTGTGTATTTACATACATTTCGCTGAACGATCTCACTAAATGTGTACTATTTTTCTGCTATTTTTACATTTTGCATTCCTTTTTAATTCAATTGCAAGTGTCGAGTACTTGGAAGTTAAGTTCAGTGCTTAAAACCATTTCTTTCTAATATAATGTATTAAATAACGTAAATGTATAAATATTAGCGCCTTTAAATATCTTTTTGGATGTAATCTACCGCTACTGATCAGATATCAAACCGATTTCCATTTCAATTTAAACAATTGAAGTCTTTGGCTGTTTTATTTTCTTTATCAATACGCGCTAATGTTTTCATACTGATTCGCTGCGTTTTCTTTCATATGTTTCCATATTCCAGAATAACATTACGTCACTCTCTGCGTGTTGATTTAAAATTAATTTTCTTCTATTTTAAACTTGTATAGTTCAAATCACTTGTACCGAGGATTTAACTCATTGAGAAAACATGCAAAATTAGAAAGATAATCAAATCACTTTGTTTTTTGACATCGCAAGTTATGAAAAGAAGTGGATTCTTTCCCGCGCAGAATTTTAATCCAAAAACACGGAAGCAATTTGAAAAAAATATGATAAATTGCTATTTAAAACATTATTTAAAGAATTACTGCTCCATCATAAAATGACGTGCAGTGTTTACGATGCGAAACATCTATAAATGTTACATAATGTTATTTGCAAGGGGTTAACGGAAGTAAATATAAATCAAGTTCGATATATCTTGGCACCGATCTATCTTTATCAATTCGTTTATTTTCTATTATTTTTTTTCTTAAAAGATATGTTAAACACATTAAGCATAATGGCAATTTCAAAATGTACACGCATTGCTCAGAATTCGATCTAAACCAGTATTCACCATATATGGGTACTGGGACAGTACAGGTGGCAGCACTTGTCCATGCATGATGGCGGAGATGGGGTATATTTTTGTTTAAGAGGGGTGGTTGTACTGTAGTAATACTACTTATTTCACCCATCCAATTTTCAAAAGTGATTTATTGTTTTCTGCATAATTAGCTTAAAAACGGTTCCTGGACGTTAAGCAAACATTCATTTTATTAATCAACACAATATATAACGGGTGTGCCATTTCTGTGTAGTATTATAGATAATAGTTGTCAACCATTGTAGACAGATTTAGGTTGCTTCATATATAGTTTGTCGTCTTAGCTTAAAAAATAACACGTTCGTTTGAATATTTCACTTTCGTGGCGTGGAATCGGTACATGTGTTAACAAAACTTTTCAGTTGTAAATATTAAAAATATTATTGCTATGTTTGTATAATAAAGTTTGAAATATATTTATAAACTCTCACAAAATAATTTTAGAAAGTACACGTATTTGCCTGAATATGCATCGTTTTTAAGCAAAATAACAGTATATAGTTACTTTAGAATTCTATTAAAAATCCCTGATTTAAAAGTAATTATAACCTTAATAATCCACAAAACCACACTGTGAAATATAAGCTTCTAAATTGCACATTTCACCAGCTGTTTACAAAAATATACAGGTGATAAACTATATTGGGTTACAATTTAATCATTGACAGAAATTTCTCCTCATGCAAAACTGCAATTTTAACTTCTGTTTATTCTATTTCCGTGAAGTAGGATTATGTATTGAACACGTCTATTGATAAAACACAAAGAACTTCAATGAATAATACATTGATTGACTACATCTGATTGAACACAAACAATAACAGATCAATGAAGTCCACTTTGGCAGTTTTTTGCCTCCACCCTTTCTCATAATCGTTTTCATTAATGATTGAGGCTATTTGCACTCATTTCCACGTCAAATTATACTAAATTCAATAAAACTTGACTGATTGTAACAACACCCCATTTGAGATATAATCAACCCGACAATCATAATGGTACCACGTATGATGTTGTACTGGGTTATATAGTAAACCGGGTCCTTAAATACGATATCACGTGTTTGTTTCGTCTTATATGCCATATAAAGTCACT
Organism: Limnoperna fortunei; assembly: GCA_944474755.1. NCBI lineage: Eukaryota > Metazoa > Mollusca > Bivalvia > Mytilida > Modiolidae > Limnoperna > Limnoperna fortunei. Next base: position 86,149,533 of record OX104112.1, on the reverse strand, counting down.
TTTAATGTTACTTTTAAAGGCACAACATATTTAGAAGCATACTATGTAATCTATCTTTACCCACAATCTCTGCTTCCAATCATCGCACTCCATATTGTCACAAAGTAATCAGTATTTAAATAAATGTATTTTAAAAAATGTTTATTACAATCAAAAGTTGTAAATTGTTAATTTAGATTTAATTAGAGGTCGCACAGTATAACTTTAAGTCTAAAAAGCTTCTACAAGGTATAATTCTAATTCCGTATATAGTTTGACAATAAACAAGGGCTTTCGCCCATTTAAATATTTGACTAGAATCGAGGACAAACGGGTCCGTACACTTCCACCCACTATGTAAAAGGTGTAAATATGTAGGTCAGGGTCAACACGCGGAGTTCAGTTATATAAAATTGCCTGTCTGAAAGGTTTATTTATATTTGAAGTGGTTGTTTTTATTCATATGTCAAAATATTACACTTCTCCTCATTTCAATAATCTTTAGTCCCTTAAATGCTTTTCTTGGTCCAATTGGCTTGCGTATGAAATCGAGGGACAATTTTAATTTAATTGTACTGGAATAAACTGTATAGGCAAATATTGACCAAGATATTAAGGTCTCAGAACCACTATTAGTTTACTTTGTATTAAAAAAATAATAGTATTAGGAATATAATATTAATTTATTTATGAATTTTAACTAGATGGGGGTAAATAAATCCTAATTCTCACTGATCCAATAAAAACGTATTTTTCTTCAATGAAAGATAAAACGATTTACTTTGGGCTAATTTAAAGATTATTGTATTATAAAACATGTTGACGTAAGCATTCGTTAAGGCTTACTATAGTATATATGTTTACAGAGGGAGTTAATTGGAATTACTATTATATTTAAATGCACGTTTACGTTGGGAATCATCTTCGCTAGCCAAGTGTTACGATCAGGTCCCCCCCTCTTGACTGTTACGATCAGGTCCCCCACCTAGTGTTACGACCAGGTCCCCTCTCAAGAGGGGAGACTTGATCGTAACACTTGGCTAGCGAAGATGGTTTCGAATTTAAGACCTTTTTTGGTTTCTGATTTTGTTAATGATTCTTCGGATGACGTCTGTGTATCAATGATTTCCTGAATATGTAATAATGGTCTGATCGGTATGTTGGTACCATTTAGGAAATACTTTATAAGAAAAGTAGCAAGGAAAACAGACCGAACAACAAGAGACAAATTCAAGGAATAGTTACAATTCCGGATATTGAAAAACATACACAGCGCAAGACAAAAACCACAGTTATACTTGGTACCGAGAGTCCATTCTGGGACACCAAGCACGGTAGTCCGCTTTTTAACAAGTTAGCAAAAGAAGTACTTTACTAGTGCACCTATAAAGGGTTGTTATAAACCTGTTTCGTTTCTCTTATATGGCAATATTAAAGATGAAGCTATCAACACTATAATGATACGTATAAACAGGAGCAATTTCCACATCTCGTGCCGCGTGTTTTCATGTCTAGTCAATAGACTTATAATATGTTTATTGTATTACATTTAGCCACATCATACATTATTGTATATTCTTTAGATTTAAAAACGACTTTATAAATTAGAACCATATCTGACCTTTATAAACATTTCACATTTTGAATCATAATGCCTTATAGTGTGTTGAAATTATTAATTCGACATAGTTAGAAGTGTATCCTACATTTAATTTACAGTCTGAAGATGGCATAATATTTATTAAAACACTGGAATGCATATAAGTGCTGAATTTTAACACTTTATCAATAATTACTTTGGAGGTAAGACGTCAAATCTTGTACCGCGTCAATAGGGTTCTAGATACCAGTGGGCCATCTATAGTCATTGAATGTATATACCACAGAATCATTGGATTTAATCTGCATTAATAGGTGGATTGCAGGATAAAAAGAACATATAAGACATCATAACAATTCAGTTGGAACCTGACTTATAAGTAATGAAAGGACAAAAAAAACTTGTAAAAGGAAATCTCCAGTTTGTCTCTGAAACCGTCAACAGTGATTATAGAAGTAAGTGGTACATGTATGTCTCGACCGTTTTGGACAAAAAGATTTGTAAAAGGGAATCTCATTTTTGTTTCTGAAACCGTCGACAGTGATTATAGAAATAAGTGCAATGTACCGACGGTTTTGAAAACATACTATTCGTTTTGAACTTAACACCTATAATCAGGTTTACCACAAATATAGACAAACCACGGGTTCTATGAAATGCACTTACAAAAATAGTAGAAACGAAAAACTGTACGCTAAGTATTATCTATGCAAGCCCTTGTATGCAATTTTCTTGTTGCTTTCTGTATTATTATATCTCCCAAACGACGTTTTGGGAGATATATTGTTTTTGTCGGTTCTATATATTCTTACTCTGTTTTGTGTGTTTCCGTTCAATCTTTTCCTCTCGTTTTAATTAGTCGCCCAAAACTTTGTTTTGGGTACTTATTGTTTTGTACCTACATGTGTATTTCGGTTTCCACTTGTTCTAGATCGTAAATTTTTCAGACACATTTCTCATAGACGAATGAAATGAAACTTGGCACAGTTGTAAATCGATATATTGAAGGGTGCAGTCAATAGTCAGATTTTTAATAATGGCCGCCACTTGACGACCCCCCCCCCCAAAAAAAAAATAAAATGGCAAAAATTTTCCTGTGGTCCGATTTAAACGAAATTTGGTATGGAGGTAGATATTAGTATTCCGAGTGAAACGCTACCATTGAAATTTGTTTCCGACGTCGCTTTTCAAATTGGTGGCGAAAAACGTGGATAATTTTCAACGTTATCCTATCTCGATGAAATTTAACTTGCTCCGATTGCAACAAAATTAAATGTGGAGGTAGATTTAAGTGTCCCGATTGGAACAACATACTTGGATTTTTTTTTCGACCGTAGATTTCAAAATAGCCGCCAAAAATGCGTCAAATTTTCAACGTTGTCCGATTTTAATGAAATTTGATGTGTAGGTTTATTTCAATGTCCTAAGTAAAACGCAATACTATTCATGGGGATTTTGGGCGACTTCTGTGTTGGCATCCCAACACATTATTGTTAATTAGAGATGTGAAAGCTGATCGACACAAAACCTGATGAGTATGTTGGGACTGATCTGCAGTTGTGCAATCAACAACTAAATTTGGACTTGGGCTTCAATTGTAAAGCATTTACAATAGCATCCCAACAGAGGATTACTATTTATTTTATTTGGTCGAAAAGAACGACTTTAGAGATATTACACTGGTCCCTCAAGTACATGCAACATAAAACGGCTCTCATTATCGCATTATGCTAAATTTAAAACCTACGATTTTAAATAAAAATATGACATTCACTTAATGAAAAAATGTGTTCGTAATAAAAGACGAAATTCCGGGAACATATTTAACAGTGTCAAAGTTTTATAACGCAAATGTGTGTATTTTTTTCAGGATTAAATGTCATAAACAATTAAAAACTATTTTTTAGATTTAAGAACCCTAGTACTATATATACCTGTAAAAAGTGACAATAGTTTAAACCTATTGTCAATTTTTGTACCTTAATTTTCCCGGTATACACTGGGACTAGTATAACTGAGTACCTGGCATACACAGTCCTTCGCTGTGAGCATTGAATTAAAGGAATGATAGCAGAAACTCATTGATTAAAATGAACTCTGTAGAAGTCGAAAAAAATTGCAAACTGCAAAATTCTGTATTCGGTATTCAGATATCGATTATGTGACACTTTGAAGTGTGCAATCTTGATTGCACATGATCATTTCAAAGTATTTTTTGTTTGTTTGAATGGTGTTTTAACGCCACTTTCAGCAATTTTTCAGCTTTTTCATGGCGTCCAGTTTTAATTGGGTGAGGAAGCCGGGGTACCCGGAGAGAACCCCCGACCTGCGGTAGGAAAACTGGCAATCCTTGTCAATTAAGATTGGAGTCGAGTACATCCTGCCTGCAGTGAGAATCGAACCCGCAATCTGAGTGTTGACAGACCACGTGATCAATAGTAGACGAACTACCTTGACCACTCGGCCACCGAGGCCCCTCATTTCAAAGTAGAATGTTCAAGTAAATTCTCTGCCAATTCTCATTATAGTATAAACTGCTGGGATGCTGTAATTTATTGGCAATATCTCTATATTTATTGGCTGGCACTGCATTCAAAATACAACAGTTATATTAGCACTATTATTGTAGTCATAATATATGAAATAATGTCTTTAACTTAAATTTATTAACAACCTTTAATTAATAATATGTAGATGTTTAATTTTAAATAACGTTTAAAAATATGTTTGTTTGTTGTAACCATGAAACTTGTATACATAAGTAAGTACAAATTTCTCATAAAATTTGAGAATCTATAGATTCGTGTACCCGGTATACTCATATCACCCCGGCAGATAAATAAATAGAAATTGATCTCGGTCTAATGACATGTATCACAAGTCGTTAAAATGTCATTAACATAATCAAATACAATTTACGAAAATAACACTAGAAAATTCCAAGTATAAGAGAGGCAATTTAATAGACATGTCACTCAGGGCAATTTCTTTAGTAAAATACATTAGGATATTACTACATGTAAACTGTATTGTATATTAATATATCATTTTTGACCGTGATCAGTTATTATCAATAGATTAAACCAATTTAGAAGCCTTCGAATATGTCGTTCTGAAGTTAGTAACAGTGAAAAACTTCAACACTCTATAAATTTTCATTTCTCATATCCAACAAAACACTAGTGTGAAGGAACTAAATATATCATTTTTTTTGTACAAAGGGAGGCATGCGCGGATACCAATATTTAGTTCTAGGAAGATCCTGACTCATAGAAGTGTACTTAAGATAATAAGGATTTTTTTATCATAACAGTTGTTGAGAATTGTGCTCTCCTAACTTAGTGACTTTTTTCTGTATTTATACGAGGCATATTTGTTTCAAAGTTCAAAGTCAAACAACATTTGTTAAATGTCAGCTTTGCTATATAGATGGTGTCATCGCATAGAACTATTTCCGTTTGTTTGCGTTCGTATTTATCCGAAAGAGTTTTGAATTAAAAACGTTTTTAGGTCTATGTGTGGAAATTGAAACTTCAATACACAAAACGGCTAAAATGGCCCATTTACAAATTGCTCCTTTCTGTGTAGTAATATTACCAGCAGCACACTCTTTTTGAGTATAGGCGCAGCTTATAAGATACTCCTGGGCCTGCAACTCCTGTAGTGATTGCCTTGACAGGGTTGTTGTTCACTGTTAGACTGATAAAGCAAGGATTGCACACGATAAGGTTGAGATCTTCACCGTGTAAACTGGTTGATCATTATGATATACTGTCACATATCTTGAGTAACTTCCTCTTGACCTTGACATTACACAGAATTCGATCATGTGTTTGTTTGGCAACATGAACACAACAAGCAACACTTTAAACATGGTAAAAACAGCCACGGCTCTGGTCGAGTGTATGGTCCTTTTGTAGATCCAAAAATCATAATTTGAAATCAACAAGTATTTTACATAATCAGCGGTTTGAAATGCGGCAGATTTTTCATTTTGATAGAACGATTTTAAATGGTAAAATTTGACCAAAATTAGAATGGGAGTGTACGCTAGGAACAATCGATTGTTGTTAATATTCGAAATCCTTCGGGTAATGTCGTCTGCAGTTGAGGTTGGAAAAGTCTTGCGGTTTGTTTGAATACAATTGAACGTCACTGAAGAAGACGAACTTTTGTAAACAACGCAATGTCCCTTTAGAAACAAAAATGGCTTAGTCTGTAAAATTCCCGTAGGACTATTTGTGATATATGTAAACAACAAAGGCATAGTATAAAATATAGAAAGGTTATCGTGGGGCAATTTTCAAATATTGGATTTGGTAAGACAACGATACAATATGTGATAATAAACAATGAAAGCCAAAAACTGAGCGCATGGGGAGGGGGTGTGACTTTTAGTAAAGAAGGAAAAGTTTTGTATGTAAAGTGTTAAATATCTTGACTGAAACGCTAAAGAACTCATTACAAAGATTCATACACATCATATTGTTATCTATGAAATGATTTTTAGATCTTGCACCTCATCAGAAAACTAAAACAATTCAATGATGTACGCATACTAATAACTTTTTTATTCGCCGTTCAAGATTAAAATCCAGAAAAAGGTCGTATATTGCAGTTGTTAGAATACTGGTGTTATGGCTAATAATGGAGAAATGTGCACGAACCATAATTGGTATACATTTCCTTTGCCTATAATTTTATATTCTAACCAGAACATTTTCACCTCAGAATCATCCCTACTGCAAAGTATGATCAGAATGGTGAAAACTTTATACTAAATGTTGACGTATTTTGGTTATTGTTTTTGCGTGACAAATGAAACCTACTTACCGCGTATGGTCCAGCTTACGCTAATTATGTAGATCACAAAATGTGTATATTGAATTCATCACTTTATTTTCCACAGTTATTTAGCGTTTTGAAATGCGGCGAATTTTTCAATGTGATAGAGCAATTTTCTGTATTAAAGTTTGACCTAAATTACAACGGAAGTGTTTGTTTGGACGAGTCCATTGTCATCTGTTCGAAATCATTCGGGTAATATCGTCTGCAGTTAGGCGGGAAAATCCTAGCGGTTTGTCCGAATACCACTGAACGTTATGAAAACAGACGATCTTTTTGAAAACAACGCGAGGTCATTGTAGAAACTCAAATGGCTGACTTCCTATGTAAAATTCCCGTAGCAAAAGTCAAGGGCGATTTGGAACTTGTCAACAACAAAGGCATAATATAAAATATGGACGTGTTATCGTGTAGAAATGTTTTAAATTGGATTTTAACACTACAAAGGTACAATATGGAATAATAAAAAAATGCAAGCAAAACACCTAGCGCAGCCGGGTGTAACATTTAGTATAGATCGCTTAACAATTATCGCTCTTGTCTGACTTGACGTGTATTTAGCCTTGTGGAAATTTTAATTGTTAGTACTTATATTAAGAAGTCAAGGCCAAATGTTTTTTTTTTAATTAAAATGTGAAATGCCCTTTTGTTAGCTCTGCAATCCAAAAGCTTGTTTTGGATAGACTGTGCATCTAACCTCCTGGTCACTAACATTTACGTTTTTGTATCTACTGTCCAAAGTGAGACAATGCTCCGCATGCGTGAGATGTGATGGCCACATTAGACAGTTTCTGTTTAAATTTTCAAATAGACTCTAATTGTTTAAATTAAAGTAAGTGTGTCCTTTACAAAGTTGCCTTGTTTTAACACTCCTAATTGTATTAATCTGATTGTACTTTATATGTGGCTCCCGAATGCAGCTCATGTTTTTGACATGAGCTGCATTGAGCTCTTAGCATGAATTCTTCATCAAACATCAATGCCATTAGCAATGGTTGTTGCATTTGCTGCAGTTTGTTTCAGAGTAAGATGTTCATAATCACAAACAGAAACAGTATTAAACATTGTTTAATATTGTTGTACGTTTACAAACACGTCGGTAGCTAATGAAGAAAAGGAAGATCACAAACGTAAACATCAGTTTAGTGACTGGTCAGCTGGAAATTTTAGTCTGGAGATTATAGCCTTTTATTAAATAGATATGGAGAAAATTGCTGGAAAATATCGTAAGCTAACTATACATAACACAGATCAACATTGGATGGAATTAAAAGCCTACGTTTATTCCTTATTTAGACTATAGATGCTCAATGGTTTTAACGTATTGCTGGGTCTTATAAAAAGTGTATACTTATACAATGAAGGGCACCGATAGAATAATTTCTAACTGTGTAAGAACCTAATATATATCAATTGCAAATGACAATTTTCTGTTATTTGAAAGAAGATCGACCGTTTGAAACATTATTTAAAAGAAGATCGACCGCTTTGAAACATATTTCCATTGAAATAAACTTTCTACAGTATTAAACAAGATACCCATATACTATTATAGAATATAACTTTGCTGTGAAGGAGGCGATCGGAAATATTCCGAAGTATGTGAGACTGTATGAGAGGCATAATTAAAAACAAATTTTGATAATGATTGCTTTGCAATTTTTTAACTGATACCCCCGAAGTGCCATTGTCATGAGGTGATGATGCTGTGAATTCTTTAAAATTCGGACAATAAAAACAAATAAACTATTTAAAAAAAACCAATGACTGGAACCATAAACACGAAAACAATCACTGAAATGCTCTACAGTCAACACATCTTTATACTGAATGCTAAACGGTCAACACAACTTTATACTAAATGCTCTACGTTCGACACATCTTTATACTTAATGCTCTACAGTCAACACATCTTTACTGAATGCTCTAGGGTCAACACATCTTTATACTAAATGCTCTACGTTCAACACATCTTTATACTAAATGCTCTACGTTCAACACATCTTTATACTAAATGCTATACGGTTAACACATCTTTATACTACATGCTCTACGTTCAACACCTCTTTATACTAAATGCTCTACGTTCAATACATCTTTATACTAAATGCTCTACGTTCAACACATCTTTATACTAAATGCTCTAGGGTCAACACATCTTTATACTAAATGCTCTACGGTCAACACTTCTTTATACTAAATGCTCTACGTTCAACACATCTTTATACTAAATGCTCTACGGTCAACACATCTTTATACTAAATGCTCTACGGTCAACACATCTTTATATATATTAGTTATACACAATATGCCTAAGCTTGGAGTTAAACTCGGCAATATAGTTTGATGCAATTCAACATTTTTTAATGAGACCAATGACACAATGACAAATGGAAAGGCAAACTTACTCTTGCAATATTAAAGTATCAAAGTAAAATTAAATTTACTTTTTGCAATCTCAATAATAGTCAATATAGAAAATTTGACATCTGCAAAACTGTAGGAAATATAAATGCTTTTAAATTTCAGGGCTTATTATTTTTTTCCAACATTGTCTTTTAGGTGCATATTTTTATTTCGTGTCTCTTTATCTTAGAAACCATCGAATAAAAATACAGGAGCTTGGGGCTTAGTATTACCTTAGCGTATTTGTGAAGTCTCTACTGTACTTTCCTCCGGTAAATTTACTTTGAATTAGTTTGACTGCTGCAACCATTCCAGCCACCTGCTTTGCGCATTATTTTCGCGGAGAATTTATTCTCCAAGCTCAAATTATTATATACCTTAACAAATACGTTTAATGTGACGTTTAAAGTTATATTATTTAAAAACATAAAAGAAAATCATCTTTACCAGTCTGAAGGGCATTACTATTTGTCCTAAATACGAAGCACGCATGCGCTTATATTTTTAATATTTTTATTGTGCTGTATTATGCCCAAGGGTATTAGAAATAGTATGTTAAAAGCAACGATTGCACTTAATACTTAAAACTGGCACGAAACCACCAGGAATATAATAGCTGCAAAATTTCATATACCAAATACATGTATTTATTCTAACATATTTTTAATAAATGTAATAAAAAATACCGAACAACAACGAAACTTAAAAAAGACAATCCACATAACACAGTCGAAGAAACAGGCAAACTTTAGAACATACAACCAAAATATAGCAACTACAGCAATGGTCCTGACTTGGTACAGGTATTTCTAAAGGAATGGTGGGTTGAAACAGGTTTGATGGCATGCCAAATCAAAAGGTTAGCGTATTGTACTAAGTAGTTTGTAATTTGCCATACAGTTCACATATACTCTATTGCATACTTAAAGAAATAAATTATAAGTGTTTGTAATAATAATATACATCTCCATGTGAGTTCAAATCAACTATAAATCTTAATACATGTTGATGGAAGGAAGACATATACAGTTCAAGCTCAAGTAAAACAAAGATAAACGTAATATCTTCTTTTTCACATACACATAATATGGCGGCTGTGCAGGGGCGTCTGATTTCCTAATCTTTATTCCTACCCAACAACTCTCCATACTACCGTGATAGTTAAATTTAAGTCCCCGATGGCCCATCCCCATTCCTCAATTGATTTACTCACATTCCTCACTTCTTGAATTTACATTACTTTACTTTCAAAGGTAACGCGACCACTAGTGGATCAGTTTATTTAATTTTGGAGGCTTTGTTAATTACACTAGTGGTTCTTTATGTAGCATGATCCAACATTATATATTGTATATTATTGTATTGTAGAGAATATTATAGGTTTAAACACTGGGTTTTAGGAAATTATCAATGTGTAAACTCCGGCGACTCACTCACAAACTAAATAAAGTCCGAAGGACTTTATGTCAAGTTTGAGAGGGAGTCGCCGGAGTTTACACATTGATAATTTCCTAAAACATAGTGTTTAATCCTTATAATTCTGTGAAATAATCGCTGCGATTTTTAAAACAGCAAAAACAGTTACAGAAACCGATCTAGACCTCAAAACGTACCTAGGCCGGAAAGCGTAGGGATATGCAAAACATAGTACCAAAGGAATCGCGGTTCTGTAGAGTATTGATAGGAAAAAAAACAAAATGAAACGCTAAATTGTATTTATATTATATTTTGTTTGAAATCTCAATCGATTTAATTGGAAATCATTGGGGCAGAGAAAACATTGCCCCCAATCTCCCTGACGATACGCTAGGAGGACGCCATCTTGTTTACATTGGATACTGAAAGTAGTCCGCTCAGAGGAAATATCGATATATAAATTATCTGAGAAGATGCCATTTAAGTGTTTTTATCCAATCAAAGCACTTAATATAAATAAATTACAGCATGAATAGAATTATTGTATATTATTTTATTGTAGAGAAGACCTTTGTAAATATGACTTGCTGTTGCTTAAAGCAAACAAATATGTTTAAACTAAAACATTTATTTATTGTATGCTAATGTGTTTCTGTCCTGATATAGTTGAAATACATTAGCTAGATGTTAAGAAAACAAGTTTCACAAAATAGAAATGGAATTGACCAATCAAAAGAACATTTTAATTGCAGTGGGAAAGTATGGATATGTATACGTTTATTGTACAAATTTATATTAAATGACCTCATGTAACACATGTATATGTGTCTGAGTGTTTACTTAATAAAGTGTAAGCAAAGGAATGTTACGAAGTAATCTTTCATTGTTTTATACTGACGTATTAGTAAATCTACACGGATTTAGCGTAGAATACACGCAAATATATTTAAAAACAATTAACAGTTTAAAAAAGGACTGCAGATAAGGATTCATTTCTTGGATGACACTTCTTTCATTAGCCCCAATGATCAAGATAATAACATCAAGAATGAATTATATAGTTTAAAAGAAAACATGTCATGGCCATTTAGATTGACTGCTTGATATAATCCGTTTCTAGTAAGTACTCACGTCAGTTCAGGGAAATAAACTGAAAATATTCTAAACATTTGACCCGACTTTGATCCCATTCCATTTTCTGTACTATGTACAAATTACTATAAATGATCTCTGTATCTCTGTAGTATTATTGATTTCGTCAAAGTTTTACAAAACTTTCACTCAGTTTTATCTTTGAAGAGTATAGTAAATTATTTAAATAAGGAGGATATTTATTACATGATGAGATTTGTCTGAAAGAAGTCATACAAAATTCATATCATTTTCAATTTAAATTCTATTGGCCGAATAACTTTTGCAGCACTGCATATCACTACCAATGTCTTCATGTAACTAACATGTAATGTGTCCAAGGACCAAGTTGTAAATATCATCTTTTTTAGTTAAAAACAACCAATGTATGTAATGTTATAAGATGTGATGTAGGTCTCTTTTCTCATATGACTATCTGTGGGTTGAAGAAAAGGGTTAACAAAACAATAAAAACAAAAAGTGGGTGACCTGAACACAATAAAAGACTTTGGTGCACTCAGGTGCTACATACAGTTAAACAGCGCCGGTAATATCTATACACCTGCTGAATCATGTCACAATTGTGATGTTTCTATCGGCTTTCATTTTTCTATCGCGATACTTATTAAAAGCATCCCGTTACTTATTAGAAGCATCGCGATACTTTTGAAAAGCATCGCCATACTTTTGAAAAGCATCGCGATGCTTTTAACAAGTATTACGATGCTTTTAGCAAGAAACGCGATGCTTTTAAAAAGTATCGCGATGCTTCTTTATTTCATCCATGATGTTTTTAATCGCGATGCTTTTTAAAAGTATCGGTCAGGTTGATGAAAAAAGCAAGATGCTTTTAAAAGTAAGCCAATATTTATTCCCTCTGCATAAAGTTTTTTCTATCGCGATGAATTTAACAAGTATAGCGATGCTTTTAACAAGTATCGCGATAGAAAAATGCAAGCCGATAAAACATCACAATTGTGACATAAACGGCCACTGATACTGAATATATCGTCCTGTCCAGGGAAAGTCATATACAGGAAAGTCTTCTTATGGCTCAGAAAACTATCGAACTATAGTCGTGGTTACCGTCATAGAACTTCTGAATGGATAACATCTTGTAAATATGCTTATTAACATAAAGCAGTGTAAACAAAATCTAGCAAACGTATGAAAGTAAGGAAATATACATATAAAAGAGAAAACAGCTTCTTCTCCATTCATGGCAAGCAAACAAAAGACAGGAAATTTTCTCGATTCTGGAAAACACGTGTAGAACTATACATTTACTTGTCAAAGGCCCGGTAACATTGATTTTGAAGCAAATGACAATCAGAAATTAATCAGTTTGTTTTTAAAACGTGCTATTCAAGATTCAGCGCGAAAAGTATTGTAAGTCTAAAACACACAAGTGTGCCTACTTGGCTTGTGATACACAGTATTAACTATACACCAGCAAAAACTAGTCGGGACTTACTATCAACCAGAAAGACATCGACCAAATAGTTGCAAAATAATCGGCCTGAAAGTATATTCCATAATAAAAACTATTTTAGACAGTTTATTTTGACATCAAATATAGGTAAAGGACAACGAGTGCTAATACATATTTTAATCTGTGTCAAATTCTGTGTCATGTAAGTAAGATTAGTCTTCAAGGTTAATATCTCGCTAAAAATAATATTTATTATCATGACAAACATATAAGTATGGTATCTTAGCTATGCGCTTCAGATTTCGAGTGGTGTTCAAATTAAAGCATCTCAGAAAATCGACTATGCATGTTCTGACCATAAATTATTTGTTGAAATTGGTAATTAAATTAAAATTAAATTTATTGTGCACATGTAAACAATTGACTAGGTTCTTTTGGGAAGTCAGTTAATTTACGACTTATTTATATGTAACATTAGGGTTTGACTGAATCAGGTGTCAACTCCCCTATGTATAAGCACATACGTTGGTGTAGAAAGAACGACCGTTGTACCTTAGGAACCAACACATTTATATGGGGCACTTTGGTCATATTTTAAACACTTGACAGACTTCTATTCGGCTTTAATATGAATTCGGTGTTTTGATCAGTAAGGTCCACTGATTATATTGTCATTATTTGTTATAATCAAGTTTATGCACTTTTTATTTGTCAAATGTCGACACAATTTGTCCCAAAACTATTATATGTCATGATACTTACATGTCGGTCGAGTCCTGTAATTTGTTAGCCAATTTTCTATTTGGCCATTACAAACAGAATTTATATAATTACAAACATATTTGTAAATATATCAGACCGAGACTCCCATATCAACCCCGAGAGCTGTGCTCAAGTGCTGATTTGGGGCAGGCGATATGGACAAATGCAATGTCATAATCTATTTATCACATATTTTAACCAGAAATAATATAAAACTAATCATAATAATATTTTAACTTTAATTCATTTATTTAAGGAAAACTTCTGGACATAACATTACGTTTTTTACCCGCGATTTGGTTGGTGACAGGCTGATATCGATGACTATTACTGTTACTATTGACAACAGGCTTATACGAGGGCTGATACACGTATTAGCTTTGTCCTAATCGTAATTGGGGCTGATACCCGGTTACAGATTTGCAGTTGTATTTCATTGGCAACGTATTACTGCTAAATATACTCTTAAAAAACAGAAAAAAACCCAAAACAGCATTGCTACATTTTAATTTATAAAAAAAAAATAAATTGTTAATAATTATCAGTTATAATTTAAAATGACAATTAAACCTTTTAAATCTACACGTATAGGTTTAAATGATTTAGCGTCTTTTCTTAAGATTTGGCATATTGCCACGTCCTAAAAATGACACCGTGAATTGCTACGAAATTTTGAAAGTGCTTCGAACGTAAAGTTCGTGGTCTACTCAAGCGCCTATCGATAGCGTTTAAAAGGAACAGGTTTGATGGTCCAACTCGTCAAAGCGTTTATGCCATGCCGCGGTTGGATATGACTACCGGCTGGAGTCTCCCAGTGAGGTCGCACGGACCGAGGATGTAAACCAGAGTACCATTTCTAGACTATGCGCCCGATTCCAACAGACCGATACGACTAATAACCGTCCAAGAAGTGGAAGACCAAGATCAGTATGGTCTCGTAAGGTGTTTTCGATGGCTGGTTTATTTTTAGTTCTACCTGTCATGTGCATTACTACTTCCGTGTTTAAATATAGAACCAAAACCTTAACCTGGCGCGGTTGACATATGAAGCACTTTAAATAATAAAGCCTTCTACACTTTTCTTTTATCACTTGCCATTTTCCGCAATTTTTCTTATGCCATTTCACGCTTGGCTACGGATTTCATCAGTTCTTATTATTAATCACTCTATACATAACTGGAATTGTCGTCTGCACTTCCCGGTAGCCATTTCGGTGTTTTGCTTTTGATAAAGCGTCATCATGTGACATTAAAGGTTACCATTGGAATTTAAGGGTCTAGAGAGGAGTCGTTTTTATTAAAAATAAATCACAAGAGAAGGTTATTACGATCCAAATAACCAAAAACTTATTTCAATTTAAGAGGTTCAGCATGTGTTTACCGCCGACGAAAATTCGCACAGTTATGTTTCCAGGAAGTGGATAGAATCGGCGGAGGTAGCGTCTCAGATGACAGAAAATCAGTTTGTGTACAACAATTTCTTAGCGGTACAGAGTCATCCTTCAACCACATCTTCTTCAAATTGTCCGACAACCAGAGGGAGTTATTCCAGAAGGACAATGCTAGGCCGTACACAGCTCAACTAACCAGAGACTTTCTTGAGCGGAATAACTTTAGTGTGTTGCCATGACCTTCAAAATCGCCAGATTTTAATCCTATCGAGCATCAATTTCTGTACTTCGAATACGTTTAGTTCCACTTAAGTTTTTTTCTCATATCACTCGCGGTTTTTCTGTTTGTGTTTTTTATTGACCAAAGTACTGTCAATTTCCGTTTCATTCTGATCCCGCAAGTCGTCTGCTTCAACGTTAGACGCCATATCTGATTGATTGATTGATTGATTAATGGTGTTTAACGCCCGAGCAGCAATATTTCAGCTATATTCAGGCGATGAACATGAAATGGATGATAAAATGAACATGAAATGATGATGAATGAAAATGGGATGGGACACAAGGAAAATAGGGGTAACAGATTTTAGATTGCCACTGGCAAATGGGAGGATGGATAGGGTCGGGCAATTTAGCCTCCTGTAGCGGGATCGAAATCCCTACTCATAGCGAATACTACAGCAGCGTTCTTTAACGTGCGAGGAACGTGGCATTTTTCCCAACACGGTGCACTAATATGGTTTGCGGTCAGGTTTTCCGTATTATGGCCTGACAACCCCAGCTTGCCAGGGGTAACCCATTCAACCACCTGGGGCACACATCCCAGTCGGTCTTTAGGCAAACCGACCTGACACGCCGGTCAGGGTACTGGGCGCTATTTAGTCGCCTTTTACGATAAGCTAGCGCGACTGCGGTCTATTCTTTTAGCCACCCGGATCCCGCACGGGGCGACGCAATATCTGTAAACAATTCCAGTAATTTCCGATCGCTTAAGGAAAGACATGGGATAAAATTTAAATAAAAAGATGTAATAACTTTAGGAAGCATTAATGATATTTTGATATCAGCCCGCTTTGCCAATCAGACAGGAAGGTATAACATTTTAGCCCTTTTTTCTTTTTATCATACAGCAAAAACTATACCGCACAAGACATGGTTTTTGTGTCCATATATGTCCACGAAACCCTGACACACTTAGCTAGGAAATTCCCTTCTAGAAGATTTTAATATGACGTCAACCCTTCAAAATATCAACTAATGAAATTACTTGAAAGATGCAAATCTTTGGCAGTAGTCATTCTTACTCATTCTTAAGTGGGGAGAAAACCTAACGCAACCAATAAATAACGCGGTGATAACAAACTATTAACACTACTGTACAAAAAAAAATTAATTTTCACATGGCTTATGCAACACATCCGTTTGGTTTAATTACAATCGACATCGGGTATCCTCTTACCAAGTCGTGAATGAAAGCGAGCTTTTGATTGACTACATTCATGTATGATGTAGCCAATCAAAATACCGAGTTCTAGCCCGGGAATTTCCTAGCTGTTTGCCGGGGTTTCGTGGACACATGTGGACACAGAAACCCTGACTTGTGAAGATGGACCAACTCAAACTCATGGCATTTTTGTTATAGTAAAACAAACTATTATCAAACAGCGCAAAACTAAATGTGCAATGAATTTGTTAACTCACTAATGGAAATGAATAAAACTAGCCGCATATTTTGTTGAATGTATAATTATTTTTGTGTACTAAAAAGTCAGCCATCCCGAATTTGTTGTGTCGATAAAATGGAATAAATGACGTAACTATAGCCTCTTCAGTGAAAATTAAAATTACACTGCAAATGTAACGAATATTAACACATACCAAAGAAAACAATATTAATATACCATTTTTTTTAATATTCTACAGAACCGCGATTCCTTTGGTACTATGTTTTGCATATCCCTACGCTTTTCGGCCTAGGTACGTTTTGAGGTCTAGATGGGTTTCTGTAACTGTTTTTGTTGTTTTAAAAATCGCAGCGATTATTTCACAGAATTATAAGGATTAAACATTGCGTTTTAGGAAATTATCAATGTGTAAACTCCGGCGACTCCCTCACAAACTTGACATATTTAGTTTGTGAGTGAGTCGCCGGAGTTTACACATTGATAATTTCCTAAAACACAGTGTTCAATCCTATAATATTATTTTTCATCGGAAATAACGAACATTTGTTAACAACGATTCGAGATTTAAAGGAAGATTTTTTTTAATGGCAAAGGATTTATCACAATACAGAATCCTTTTATTTTAGAGCTCCTCGAACCTTTTATAACGTCAGACGTAGATCAATCGGATTAAAACGCTTATTTCCTCCTACGATCGGATGTGACTGTATGGATATGGCCGAAAATAGTTCCAAATGCAAAGGATTGATCACAAATTACAAGCCTTTGATTTTAGAGCTCTTCGAATTATTTATAACGTCAGTCTTAGATCAATCGGATCACATCGGTTATTTCTGCAAATGGTCGGAAAGTAATCTCGGATGTAACTCTATATATTTGGACCCAAATGTTCTCAATGATAACCATTTAATAATTAAACTATACAGATAATATCGCAGATTAATTATAAAATCAAAAGGATTAAATTTGCTATTACTACAAAAAAAATCATTCCCGAGCAATGTTTCATGAATAATACGTCCACAGTGACAAACGAACTCATGAATCATTGAAGAAACGATTTATAGACAGCACCGTAAAAAAATGAAAAAAAAAATTTAAAAATGAAATTAATACATTAGACTTTTTATATACAACGTATAGAGAATATGGTAAAATTATTGTTGGTGGCGATTTTAACGCTAGTTGTTTAACCAAAGACACTTATGTATCTAATTACCAAAAGTGTATAGAGTTACGAAATTTTGTTCAAAGGCATAACTTAGCACAAGCTGAAAATAGGTTTCAAAGTAAGGGTCCTATGTATACTTTTACACCTAAAATAACAAGGCTAACATTGATTACGTGCTATTTGAAGTTGGGCTAAATTTGAGAAATTTACCGTCACGAGAAAATAAATAACGTTGTGATAAACGCACCGGCGACCTCCCTACCTAAGCAGTCTATGCTAGATTATATATTTTTGAATGAAGCATTGGTTTTACAGCTGAGGCGCTATGGAATTATAAGCGAAGGATCGATAAGCAGTACTTCCGATCATCTGCCTATTGTAGTGGAAGTGAACCTGAACACAAATCCGCATCATTTAACTAGTCCGTCTTTTAAACTGCCATCGTGGCATAGGGTATCTAGTGAACAAATAGAAAAATATCAAGATTTTATTACGGAACCCTTAAAGGAATTATCTAGAAACATTTCTGATTGTGTTTTAGAACTTGATAATGCATACGAGAAACTTGTGTCGATCTTACATAACGCAACATCGAAGTGTATTCCTACATATGAATTTAGTCCGTATAAGAAGCCATACTGGACAAATGAGGTAAAATGCGCCCACAAAAAAGAGCGAGAATTGAGACTTATATGGGTTCGCTCAGGTCGTCCTCGTGGAATGAACTTTCTGAGTTACAAAGACTATAAAAGAGCAAAAGCTGATTTTCGACGTGCTCACGAGACTGCGTATGAACAGTACATGACGAAATGCTTTGACGATCTCAATGAAACAGCGGAGCTAGATATACTCCTATTCTGGAAGCAAGTCAAAAGATTCAGTAAAAGAAAACAACAGGTGTATCCGGAGGTAATACATAACAACAAAATTAACATTACTCCAGAGTCAGTAGCGTCATGTTTCGCCGATTTCTATCAGAATGTGTACGAACCTAAAGAAGATATTTTGTTTGATAGACAATGGAAGAATGAAGTAGACTGTGAATATGAACATATTTTGAAGAGCTGCAATTTTAATTCGGACTACTTACCCGGTGGTTTTATAATTGAAAGTGAGATAGCTAATCTTATTGAACACCTAAAACATAGAAAGGCCCCTGGACATGACAAAAGAATGAACATTTAAAAAATGGTGGACAACCAGTTGCTAGCGTTTTGTGTGTACTTTTTAATGATATTGTCAAAGTTGGTCGAATACCCACAACGTGGAAACTTGGGGTTACTTGTCCCGATATATAAAGGAGGAAACAAAGAAAAGACGTCGCCAAATAGTTATAGGCCGGTTAGCTTGCTATCTTGCACACTGAAGCTATTCGAAAGCTTAATTAAACAGCGACTTATGACAAACATATTATGTGAAACAACATTCCCATGTAAACAACAACAGGGTTTTCAGAAAAGTCTCAGCTGTTTAACCGCTTCATTTAACCTGCAAGAATCAGTGTATAATAATTTAGAATTAGGTAGTAAATCCTTTGTAGCTTTCCTTGACACAAAACAAGCATTTGATACAGTATGGAGAAAAGGTTTGATGTATAAACTGTTCCTTTTAAATATTAAAGGTAAAAGTTGGAAAATATTTAATGATATGCATGTTGACACTAAGAGTGCAGTCGTATTTAACCAATGCCAATCTGAGAATTTTTCTGTTATGCAGGGGGTTAGACAAGGTGGGGTGCTATCTGGTTTACTTAATCTTATTTTTATTAATGATTTACTAGTAGACATTGAAAAACGTAGTCAAAATGTTGGTGTTCTTTTCGTAAAAAGTTGCTGTCCTACTCTTGCAGACGACATCTCGTTCATTAGCACTTCTCCAATTGCTCTCCAAAATGTTTTAGATATATGCACTGAATACGCTCAAAAGTCAGCTTTGATACAATTTTCTACTAAGTCGCGAGAAAGGCATGTAAATTTTGAATGGACTATTGATGATGAAAATATTCCTATGACTGAGGATTACACCCATGTTGGCATTGAATTAAATTCTAAGTTCAAGTCGGAAAAACGAACTGAAAATATGTGTCGAAAAGGACGTAGCGCCTTTTTTGCTCTAAACGCTATTGATCTAAAGAAACTAATCCATGCATGTGTCTTACTCCATTTATATAAAACTATTGTGCTGCCTTCTGTCTTATATGGGTGCGAAACGTGGACAAATCTGAAAACCGCAGATTATGCAGCCCTTAATCGGTTTCAACATTTTATAGTTAAACAGATTCTTGATCTTAAAATAACAACTAGATCGGATATGTGCCAAAGTTTACTTTGTCTGTTCCCTATCACCTTTACTATTGAGAAGAAAAAGGTATTCTTCCTACAAAAACTGTGTTCATTAGAAGAATCTTACTTGATGAAACAAATATTTCGTGTCCGACTATTTTCGTACCTAACGAACATTAACCGTGTACAATTTTGTTACATACCAGACATTTTTAATATTCTGGTGAAATATAATCTACAGGAATATATCTTGAACTATATGTCATTCGGAACATTCCCAAATAAAACAGCATGGAAAAATATAGTTAACTTTTCAATTGACAAATCCACAATTGACACAAGAGTGGAAAAGCCGATTATGCGCGTACACTGACTTCCTTCGATGTAGGAATATTCGCAAAGCTGTGGAAGTATGGAACTACCTGAAATATGCAAAATCATCTAAAGAAACTAGAAATTGTTTTTTTATTATTAAACTTATAACCGAGACTCCGGGTTCTACAGAGAGACAGTGCAAACTGTGCAATAGAGTTTATTCTGATATTTATGTTCATATTTGCTGTAACTGTACGTGCATTAGAGATATACAAGATGCTTGGTGGTTCACAATTATGGAAAACTTTCAATTAGATTCATTCGTTGAACTTAACGCTTATGATGAAGAAACCTTGTTTCAAGTGCTACTTGGTCGACCCGTATCCACAGAAGGGATTGATGACACATTTGTCAGTTTGTGCCACGTTCACATTGTTCAGTGCATTTCAAACTATAGTAGACAGTCTAGATTATGTGCTGATGCACGGGATGTCATTTGTCAAAATTAATTTTTCTTTTGTGCTCTTCTTTCTTTACTTGTAACGTGTATAAGTTATACATTTACTATTATTAGTTTGAGTGTAAATACGTTTAGATGTATATAATTCTTGTATAACATTATGTCATTAATCTCTGTATTAGAGGAATTAAATAAATGATGATGATGATGATGATGATGATGATGATGATGATGATGATGATGATGATGATGATGATGATGATGATGATGATGATGATGATGATGATGATGATGATGATGATGATGATGATGATGATGATGATAATCTATCGCGTTAATAAAAATAACGCGTTATGTTGTGAAAACAACGCGTTATTTCTTTCGCGTTAAAGACACAAACTATCGCGTTATTGTATAAAACTAACACGATACTCTAGTAAACCACAAATAACGCGATAGTCTGTACTAATAACGCGCGCGTTATTTCTTACTGTAACTGGTTGATTAGCCCTTCATGTCATTTGCTTTTTTCTATCGCGTAAATAAAATATTAAATAACGCGTTATTTTTTTTTTTTATTAATTAACGCGTTATTTTTACCAAATACTAGTAACGCGATCTGTCAAATAATGCGACAGATATTTTGCAAAACAGCGCGTTATTTAATATTATTAACGCGATTGAAAAAGCAATTGACATGAAGGGCCAATCAACAGGTTAAGCGTTATAACGCGTTATTCTACTAAAATAAAGCGTTATTAGTATATAAATATTACATGTCTGACAGGGTGACAGTATAATTGTCAACTTGAAGAAATACTGTCAACCGAGGCGAAATCCGAGGTTAACAGTATTTTCGGAAGTTGACAATTTTACTGTAACATTTATGTTATTATACCGAAAAACTATTAAAACCATGACCAACTTTATTCAAAAATGGTATTTAATTGATGTAATAATGGTAATGAAACCGCAATTTAACAATATAAGTAAACTAACAGTATCCAGAATCTTTGGTAGAAAAACGTTTGTTGTTGTCGTCTGTTTAAAACGGAATTTTGAAAATAGATATTGCGCACGCGCGAATGGTACAGTATAAGTCCGTACCTATGGTAGCGGGAGACAGTATTTTTAGCGGGTGACAGTATTTTTCAGACAGTAATTTTTTTTTTTGGCAGTACTTATATGTCACGTTGGCATATGGAAGATTAACATTGTACATGAAATTGAGGTATACTAATACAAACTATCGCGTTATTTGTGGTTTACTATAGTATCGCGTTAGTTTGTGTCTTTAACGCGATAAATGAAAGAAATAAAGCTTTGTATTTAAGAATAACGCGTTATTTTCACAAAATAACGCGTTACTTTTATTGACGCGATAGAATATCGCGCCAATGACATGAACGGCCACTCATAACTAATGAACAATATGAAAAAATTGCAGTTCTAGCCGATTTTTTACTTGAAATTTTCGACGCGTATTCAAGTGATAGCCTGACGTCACAAACAAATATCGTATTCGACAACATACCGTAAACCAGATATTAAATATCGTTAGAACTATGGACAAGAGTACCAGGAGTGACGTCATTATTTACAAATAAAGCTTTGCTTTATTCGTATGGTCGTATTTGTATAGTTGAAGCGGTAGATGCAGAATAAATATATATTCGAAGAAATGTTTTGTTAATAAGCTGCATTTGGGAACACATCATCATATATAGCGTTACTCTTTTCTCTTCATTTTAAACCCATTTCTTAATTACAGTAAAATATATTTTAACATGTTTGGTTTTCCGTATGTGTAAATTAATCCAAACAGAGGCACATGTTTTGTTTTCATAACATTGTCCATTAATTAATTGTTTTTATTACCTAATACAATAAATATTCTTTTTCTATTAAGTATTATTTATTTTCAACCATTTTATTCATAAGCATTTTTCTCGGTCAATAGAACGGCGATCTATTGCCCGATTGCCATCTATTGCCAATTGACGTTTTGACCTCACTTTTGATTAGACAAATAAAACATGAATATTTTAAATATTATTAAGATAAATAATATTTATGAGATCATTGTTTCGGGCAGGAACATGGAATATAGATAAAAAGTTAACTTCATGAGTATTGATCATGTCATGCACTTATATTTTGGCAATACTGTTTATAGTCTCCATATTTTTTAAGAGAATATATGGTGGCTAATTTAATAGGTGTAAGACTTCTGTAGCCTAAATACCATCTGGGGATTTCATTTTGGCCATTGCTGTCCATTTAAAATCTCCAAAAATCGCAGTCATTTTGTCACTTACGCCTACGTAAATGGTGTGTAGTCATAATTGCGGAACATAATAATTAAAAACCAAATTGATTCACTCAAATTGCATATTGTACTTATAATGAAGGCAACTCGTCAAGCTCGTGAAAATAAGTACTAAACTAACGAACATGCGCCATTATATTTATATAGTAGGCGCATGTCTGTTCGTAAATATATATATTATTTCTTCACCAGTTCACTGTTGATTAAAACAAACTGTTAATTTCATATATTGTGGTAATATTTATCATTTGTTGCATTATAAATACAGATGAATTGAATTGTTTCTTTTTAGTATATATTGTTGCTGTGAACGGGTATTGGTAATAAAACAGTTATTTAATAGATTAGAAATATTTAACCCTCAGTATCCAGATCAGCTGAAAGTTCTATTGCCCTCAGCCGTTGGCTTCGGGCAAGGGCAATAGAACATTAAGCTGATCTGGATACCTTAGGTATACCTGGATGCCTGGTTACACATAACTGTATATCAATTGATGGCTAGATTATTGGATAAAGAAGACTTTTGGTCGGTTTAGAGTAATAAACCGAAAAGCGATTTATGTGCAGCGTATAAATTTACGCATCCAAAGCCATCTATATCCAATAATCTAAACAACAGCTGAAAACAATCCTCATATTTCAAATTCAATATTATAAAAGAACAATATTCAACAAGAAATCACTTGCAGAAGAATATGTATATAGTCAATGAGTCGCGCGGCTAAAATACAAAGAAATGGACAACGTTGTTAATATATAGAGTATTTATTCTGCAATCGTCCTATAGGGGCAGCTTAAATGCCTTGACTTATTATTATTATTACCCGTCACTGGCTATGAAACGAGTTTTAGCCACGCCTGCTGAAGAAATTTTAATTGTACTTGTTGACCTATCTTGTAAACAAATCGATATTTTGCAATCATGCAAATGTTTTGTTATTTCTTTTGATAATTTTTTTTAACGTTTTACGTTTATTACTTTGCGTATATAACTCACCCGAACAGTAGAACTCGTTGATACAAACACAATATAAGTGCTCGACACGAAAGGATTAAAAGGTTCGGCAGTGTCTCGCCCTTTCCTAGTTTCTAAGCCTCGTCATTTTATTGTGTAAGTCACTATAGCAATATTATATATTTAAAAATTAAAATGTTCCTGCTTGCTACTACTAGTAAATATTAAATAATACATTCGTGCCATACTTAAGTGATTCTTATTGTTTTAGCAGGATGACATAAGCATATTTTTATGAAATGTAGCACGTAAAGATCCAATAACACCTCTTACATGTATATACTTCTGGCACAAGAACGACCTTACACAAGTACATTTAAAACCATTCTTTAAAGACAGAAAAAACTACATCCCATCTTACTTCTCCTTACTTCTCCTTAGTGGCATTGAACCAAACCCTGGCCCTCGAAGGCCAAGATTCCCATGCACCATATGCAACAAAGCATGTAAAATTGAATCTATTGCATGCGATGATTGTGATAAATGGACACACAGACAATGTATTGGTATGAGTACAACAGAATTCAGCAGATTAGGAAAAAGTGAAGAAACCTGGACATATCCTAAACCAAACACATCATCCACAATAGTATACACTATACCAACAGTGAGAAACAACAACAACAACTATACAGTCAACATATCAAATAACCATTTTATAGCAGAATTCTTCAACTTCAGGTTCTAGCATCAATTCTCCATCCTTCAATTCAACAACATTCAGTACAGGCACACCGATGATGACATCGTGTCCAAAACCTGCAACGCAAAAGAAGCAACTTCGAATTTTGAACATAAATTTCCAAAGCCTCAGAAAAAGGGAAAACTACTATAGACAGTCATAGAACCCACGGAGCCAGATGCAATTATAAAGACAGAAACATGGCTAGACCCATCCATTGAAACGAGTGAAATTTTCCCAAGCCTCTACGACTATGATGTCGAAAGGAGGGATCGACCAGGTGATCCACATGGAGGCATAATTCTTGCTACTAAAAAATATCTCCAGCTAGTTAACACCACCAAAAGCAAAGAATTGGAACTTTTGACAGGAACTATCAACTTAGAGGGAAAAAAGAAAACGTTGATTAGTTGCAATGAACACGCAATCTTTGGTAGACAATACTAAAGAGACACCAACCAAACTTTTCAAGACATCATAGCTGACAATTGACTGGAGCAAATGGTAGACTTTCCCACAAGAAAAAACAACAGTTATGACCTCATATTATTATCACATCCATCCTTCAAATTAAGATGTAAACCCCTACCATCAATAGGAAATAGTAACCACGATGTTGTCATATTAGACATGGCTTGCAGACAATTTAAGCCAAAACCCGCGAAACCCAAGATTTATTTGCGGAAAAACGCAGACATCTACAAAATCAAGGAAGACATGCAAACATTTGGAAACACCATCAAAAAGAACAGCAACTGTAACATAGAGTCACTATGGCAATCAGTAAAGACCGCAGTCCAAGACACCATAGACAAAAGAGTACCATCCAAAACAACAAACGGAAATCACACACATTCTTTGATCAACACGCAAATCAGAAGAAAAATTAATCAGAAAAACAAAGCACACAAGAAAGCAAGGAAAACCAAAAAGAAAAGAGATGTGGATAGGTATAAAAGACTTCAAAAAGAAACCCAATACGAAGTTAGAGCCGATCAACTTGCGCCCATCCTCACAACTATCTTCCAACTTTCAATCGACACAGGAAAAGTTCCACAAGACTGGAGAGTGCTTATGTAGTCCCATTATTAAAAAAAAGATGAGAGACACCTTGCTTCAAATTACAGACGGGTTTCATTAACATCTATTACATGTAAGATCCTTGAACGCATCATCTACAGCAACATCATGGATCACTATGATAGCAACCAAATTCTTACTCAAGCTCAACACGGATTCCGCAAAAAAAAGATCATGCGAGACCCAACTCATAGTAACTATAAACGAAATAGCCTCAAGAATGGAAAAAGGATCCTAAGTGGACATAATATTACTGGATTTTGCCAAAGCGTTTGACAAGGTGCCACACCAACGCCTTCTACACAAACTGGAATACTATGGAGTAAACAACAAAGTGAACAGCTGGATAAGATTATTTTTACAAAATAGAAACCAAAGAGTCATACTTGAAGGCACAAACTCAGAACAAGTACCAGTTTTATCAGGAGTACGTCAAGGCACTGTTTGAGGTCCTCTGTTATTTCATACATAAATGACATGCCAGAACTGCAAAATCATCAGAAACCAAACTATTCGCTGACGACAGCCTTCTATTCCGCACCATAAACAATCATTCGGACAGCAATCTACTCCAACTAGACCTAACAGCTCTTAATGAATGGGAAGAAAGATGGCAAATGAGTTTTAATGCGAAGAAATGTATGGTCATCAGAATAACACCAAAGAACAAGGCACCAATATCTACAAACTATACATTACACGGACACACTCTAGAAGTACATGATGCCAGCAAATATCTAGGAGTCACCATATCAATCAACTTAACATGGGATAGACACATTGACAACACCATCGCAAAAGAAAATAAAACTTTAGGATTCATAAGGTAGAATCTTAAAGATTGCACCAAGAATGTAAAGGCAACAGCATACACATCCAGAGTAAATCCAACTATGGAATACGCAAGCATTGTATGGGATCCCACAAGCCGCAAACAAGTAGAGATCATTGAGAAAGTGCAGAAAAGAGCAGCACAATTCGTGAGCAACAACTACACAGACCGAACACCTGGCTGTGTCACGAACATGATCCAAAAGCTAGAATGGGAAAGCCTCGAAGAGAGAAGGAGAAAAAACAGACTGTGTATGCTTTATAAGATCAAGAATGGCCTAGACATAGATCAGCTCCAATTCTTAAGACCAAGCGACAGGAGAACCAGAGGGACAGACCGAATATACCAAGAACGGACCAGGAAAGAGACCTATGGAAATTCCTTCTTCCCAAGAACCATCAGGGACTGGAATCGGCTACCCACCAGCGTTACATCGGCAAGCACATTGGAGGGCTTCAGGTTCGCCCTAAAGGCGGGACCTGACATTAATTAGAACAGTGCCCATCTGTACATAGTTTGAATCTGTATATACAATATCTTTTATTATTTTGAAGACTACTGTGTCGCCCGGTAACGCGCATAGTTTTCGCGGAGCCTCAAACGTTCGCTATTGAACCCGATTCCAACTCAGAAAGAAGAAGAAGAAGATCGTCGTGATTTTTTAATTTCAGTGTAACTTACGCTATAAATTCAAGATGTTTCCGCGGTGTTTGGCGCCTTCTCAAGTTAAACTAATAGGGCACAATTTTTTCCATATGACTGTGTGGCAGACAACAGAAAATTTCCATACAGTCATCATAAGGTAAGCTTCATTTGATAATCTTCCTAATAAACCTCAATACTTCTTAAAACGCCTCCCACAACGTACATGTATCTATTTGTTTTCCTAAGTACATGTAACCTTTCCTTATTGTCTTATGATTTCAGTGTTGATACTTGTGAGAATTGTTCATTCAGCGTGTAAACTGTCAGGG
This sequence comes from Limnoperna fortunei, assembly GCA_944474755.1. Taxonomy (NCBI): domain Eukaryota; kingdom Metazoa; phylum Mollusca; class Bivalvia; order Mytilida; family Modiolidae; genus Limnoperna; species Limnoperna fortunei. The sequence goes on along the minus strand of OX104112.1, from coordinate 86,121,746 downwards.
GTAGGGAGGATTGCATTTAAATTACCAAAATGTCAGTTAATTAGTGAATCAATTCGACTCCTATTGAATACAAGAGATACACTTGGCCGTGATACCATACACACTCTATTGTTAGGGCTCACAATTAACGGGACCAAGTTTCTCATCCCCTGGAGGGTGTTAAATTGGAATTTTAACAGACAATTTCACGATTCGAAGGTCTTTATGACAGCCGACCACCCGAAGATGGGTTAATACTCTGAGGTTACACATAATATACAACCATTAACAATAGAACTACATAAAGAAGTTTAATTTATGAATTAAAAGTCAGTATCTGTTAAATCAGGCGGCCGTTATGGCTGTTATTTAAGTTTATGTAGCTTGCATTATAAAAGATCATAAATTGCCAGTAATCGACTAATAATCTCTATCCGGAGTTTCAGCACCCATTGTCTTGGAAATTATAATCAACATTATTACAGAGATAGCAACTGTATTTTTCCACTGCAGAGTGTAATTGAATACACAGTAGGGAACAGAGGCACGCGACACCATAGAGATAACTATGCTGAATAAAAAGCTTTATATCGGTCTATAATCAATACCTTTCGACACCTCAGCGGTCATTAGGTAAATAATAAATTGTCGTATTAGTTCAAATAGGACAAATACACATAGACAATACGTTATCATATTGGTTAACCTTATTTTCCCGCATAACGGTTATTTCTTTAGAACTATGATGCAAGATTATTTTACCAAGACAGTTTATGTAACTATGAAAGATCTAAGCTCCAGTTTTATAAAAAAAATAACCCTATGTATCAATTTCATTTTGTTCAAATGTGACAATCTTTTAACACGAAATTCTCAAATTTAAGGTACAGGATATTTACAACTGTCCACTTGGTATATAAAGTAGTAACATTTTCAGGTAACGATATTACATTGTGGTATCAAAACACAAACAGCGGGGAAATAGAAAGATTAAATTATTTCTAAACAATATCTATAAAATGTGGGGTTCTACCAAGCGGTTCTAGTCTGGTTCGTGGCTAGTACAAGTAAATAGCGGTTAACGCACTTTTAGCAATGTTTAGATAAGCTATTTATTAGAGAATTAATTAATTATAGCCAATTCTAAGTAAAACATCTAGTGATAAGATCGGGTCTAACAGTTTGTATTAAAGTACTATTAAAAACCCCGATTTTCGGTAGGAAAACTGGCTATCCTTGTCAATTAATATTGGAGTCAATCACACTTAATGAAGTATAAACAAAGAAAATAAATTTTAGCAGATTTTAGGTCAATAAATCTAGGGACAAGATGGCGTCACAAACAAATTTTGTATTTCTTAAATCCAGAACAAAATACTAAATACCGATGGAAGTGAAGTCAATTATTTTCGCGTAATAACTTATTTAACGAATGTTTTAAAATTCTGAACAGGTCATACAATGGTTTGGGTCTGCGATGCGGTTTATTAATGGTGTAAACAATCCCAAACCAAGTTATATAGTATAACATTCAGAAATTTGAAATACTTCTTATAATTTAATTTTACCAATAAATCTTGATGGTAAAAACATCGATGAAGTCATGTGACTATTTGAATTTTAACGGCGTAAGAATAGGTCATGTGAAGTTATATCTTATAAGTTGCTAAATTCGAATTGGCCAATCAGATTTCAGCTTACCAAGTAATTGTCCCGCATGCGTATCACGTCAATTTAGTAAAACGCTTAACGGCGTTTTGACCTGCAAAGCCTTACAAGACCATATTGTTGTTCTTAACTTAGTAATAAATGTGCAATAGTGTGTACTAAATATTTTTGACCTTTTTGAATTTTTTCGTTCTTTTTTTAAAATAAATTTAACTATTACTTTTATAAATATGTTATTTCGTTTCTCATATTCATATTCAATATGTTAATAGCGTCAATTTAAAGTATCTACGATTTTAGAAATAAATCAATAACAGTGGAGGATCTTCCTTTACCGATCAGCATGGAGGCGCGAAATTCGAAATGTTTAAATGTTAATATTAGAATTAAAATATTTAATGTATGTCCATATTTATTGAATATTTAAATATGGGTAGGCATAATATTGATATTTAAACACTCAAAATAATATAAAGACTGTATTCGTATACCTTTATTTTAAAGAAGATGAAATGATAGAGGAATAAAGACTTTTGTATGTTTTATTGGTACAATATTAGAACGAATAATCGCCCCTGAATAATCGTTTTTTTTAAGGGGGGGGGGTGCAAATCACAAAACTTACTTCGGATTATAACGGCAGTAAAATTCAGCCTAGTACAATATCAACAGACGTCATACAAAAATCGTAAAAAACCCAAATGCAAAAATAATTTGTTTAAAAGCAGACGAAGGCAAGTCAATCTAAAGTCATCTTACAACCAGACATTCCGTATCAATGAACCAATATATGATGACAACCTTCGTAAACGTAGGAAGCAAAGCTTTGAATATACTAAATACAACAAACCATACCAGTAACAAAAACACAAAAAATAAAATCGAAGCAGGAAAAAGAGAAATAAAACACACATTTTAGTAATTTACTGAAGTACGAAAACAAAGAATGTTTTTGGCTTCAAGATATCATTGAGCTCATGATACTACTTTCTCGTAGAGATATAAAGTGCAAAGACCATGCGTGCAATCATTATGGTTAATGCCCCAAGAGTATTTTTAGAACACTTTCAACATATTTTGTTTGATGTTCTTACATTTAAATTGAAATACATCAAAAGATTTGATTACATTCTCCTTGTAAGACTTACTACATGAACTTCTCAGAGAAGAGCATTTTTAACGGATTGTTTATACAACTACGGTTACTATGTTATTTTACAGTTTACAATTATTTTATTCAAATATCGAACAGAGAGGTTTACCCCACGTCTGCTTTGAAAAAGACTACAATTTGTAAAGGATGATTGCAGGGCTGCTACTGTTAGAAGAATTATTCTGTGACTGGGCTAATATATTTCGAATGATGATTGCACAGCGGAGGTATTTCGAGCGAATGGTTGTATACAGGTAGAAGACTGATACCAATATATGTATCCGTACGACGAATGACAATGCTGATGGCTGATACTGTTCGAATGGTAACGTCTGATATATTTCGAGGGATGCTTGTATGACTAATATTGTATGAATTATAATTGCCAAATTGTTAAATAGAAGTGATATTGTTGGAAGGATGATTGCATGGATAATGTTGTATGCAGGAAGATTGCAGGATTAAAATTTGTTCATAGAATGATAACAGGGCAGATATTTGTTCGCAGAATGATAACACAGGGCTGATATTTGTTCGATGAATGATAGCAGGGGTAATATACATTGACAGATGATTGCATGGTCATCTTTCAAGTGATGATAGCTAAATGTGTTAAAAGGATGATTGCAGGACTGATTGATATTGTTCAAACAGTGATTAAAACTTTTGAAAACAGAAATTGACTATGAAAAGGAACACAAAGTTTATTTCTTCAGAAAAGCTATCACTGTCGCAACTGTAACTGCTTTCTCAAGCGCTCGTGGATGCTGTTCTTGTTAATAAAATGAGATCAGTTGTTTTTATCATTGGTTATTACAGTTAATTGTGAGCAGAAGATAGGGTGCATACTTATGGTCAATGTCATAAATTTTCGTTGGTCATACAATCTCATGACGTCAACCATAGAAACAGTAAAAATACGGTAAAAATCCAAAGGATATCACTAAGTAGATGCCTAAACCTATGCTTTGTTTGACTTCATCTTATCAAATAAATTTTACTTATACAATGGACCTCGGTAGTCGAGTGGTTAAGGTAGTTCGTATATTATTGATGACTTGGTCTGTTAACACTGAGATTGCGGGTTGGAGTCTCACTGCAGGCAGGCTGCTCTCGACTCCAATCTCAATTGAAAAAGATTGTCAGTTTTTCAACCGAAGTTCGTGGTTTTCTCCGGGTACTCCGACTTCCTCCCCCAATAAAAACTGGACCACATGAAATAGCTAAAAAATTGCTGAAAGTGGCGTTAAACAACATTCAAACAAACTCATACTAGTATAAGTACGGTAATTTATGTCATATCAATCGGTCTGGACACTAAATACCTTACTTTACCATATAGTCAGATGAACCTCTTCTTAAAGTTCAGATAGTACGAGTCAAAACAAATCAGATGAACTATGAAAATAGTTGGTTAGGGTCATGGCTACCAGTACGAAACTGTGATACGTTTGTACTGAATTAATATCTTTCTCATTAAGGCTAATTTATCACATTTACAAGGTTAGTTGATCTGTTTGTGGTTAACATACAAATATGTGGTGATTTAGTTGCAATAAATTAGAGTAAATCATTGAACGAGATAGGAATTTAAAAGATATTCGGTTAATCATATAAGTAAGTTCGGACATAGATAATTTTGATAATAAAGGCAGATTGTTATTGAATAAACCCTCAACTGACATCTTTTAAAAACACGCATGATATAATTAATATTTGACTTGACGGGACAATTGGTTTTTAAATTCATTATAAGGTATTTAATACTGTGCATGATAACATATGTGCATTCGTCTGAATTTTGACTTTTTCTTTCGGAATTTGGTGAGGCTTTTGTGTACGTATGTCTGTATAAATGTTGTAGTTAATGCTACGTCATCAGATTTTGATTTATAAATAAATTATACCAAAACTGACTTCTTTGCAAGAATGCATTGAAGTTATTTTTCGCAAAATAAAGTAAATTTGGGCTGTTACATACTATATACATCGTAGTTTTTGAAGAATTTCTTAAATTCGTACTACTAATTTTTACTTGGTCATATATCTGGTATTACTAAACAATTGTTGTCCCCAATCAATGATGTATTTTAATAACAATAAACATCTTTTTGCACTTACATGCTGAGTTTCGCAAAAACAACACCCTACTTAATTAATTCAGTCTTACAATAGATTTTAACAGGGTTTTTTTTTAAATGTTTGAGAAAGAATATATTCTTAATTATATTACATGTACTTGTAAATATCGTGTTTCAAGAATTAAACACATCTTTAAATATTTTTGGTTTGTATCTTGTTTTTATACATGTTCGCATTGCTAAAATGAATAAAACTACGTCTGTCATATCACGGCGAAACAGACAAAGCTTACCATCCCTCAATAGTTTAATGGAAGTGCGTTTTGGTGTCTATCTGTATTGTTCTCTGATTGTTAAGGGCCTTTTCTATTTTGAATTGCTACTTTTCTTCAACGAATTTCAGGTTAGCATTCGCCATTAACTATCCTCTTCGATCGGGAAAATGTAACTAAACATGAGTTGGGTATTTTTGCATTAAGTTACATGTTATTTGATGAGCTTGAATAAACATGATATATATACCCGTCAACCATTTCACTTTATTGTTTAAAATTAGGGTTATTAAATGACATTTTGATCCACATTTTATCTGAACTGTACACTCAATGCTACCTTGTATGAGCAGAAGAAAGCCGGTGTATTTTTCGACTTCGTCCCTCGGGTATTAGACAGACTGACTTGGTTTTGCTACCATTAGCTTTCATCTTTTAAATCTAAAACATATCCCCAACAAAACTCTTCAGTGTTCTATTTTTAGGTATTAATGTTACCGTGTTATATTATTGACTTTACTGTAGCACTGGTCAAAGCAGCAGAAAGGTTGTGTTTACAATCACATATCAGTCAAAGGAAGGCGTATGGTTTACCAAAGAATGAATCGGACTATAAATAGTTCCAAAGTTGAGGCAACAACAAATATTAATGATGTTTATGTGCTAATTGTAAATGTTTACGATTAATTATAAAAATATACTTGTGCATTTGAACTTTAATCACCGGACTAGTGAGCTTTCGGAATATTATAGATCTGACGAATGGCACTTCGAAGCAATAGTAAACAAAATATAAACATATCGCCTTTGCCTGCACCGACTGTGAAAATTATCTGCGCCTCTGATGGGACGGACATATGGTGCCCGCGCTGTCGACAGCTCTTGCTCTGTAAAGAGTGACAAGTTGTAAGTCTACATTTTAAACACTACCGTATATTCCTTTTTTACAAGAGTAAAGAAACGCCCAATTGCAAAAAATCCGATGCATAGTTTATTTTGTAATTGTTTACTATTGTTTCGAATGCTCAAAATATCGGTTGAAGACAATCACTTAAGTATGAACAGCTAAAACTTAATAATATTGATTTGAGAGAAATATAATTTAATTTGAAACAAGTCAGTGAAAGAAGGCATTGGACAAACGTTAAGTTTAGTCATGATTAGTCGTCAAGTCGGCATATTTATATACAATCTCCACAGGATTCTGGGTATTTTTGGTCAACCACAATCACCTCAGCCACTACAAATGTAACCTGGTCTTCTGGAGCAACATTTTTCATTTACGCAAGATTCGCTTTTCAATATAACACCAGTTCTGGACCTCCGCCTTTGCTGAAGGTGATATCATCGTCAGGGTACCAGAATACCTCCGCCTTTGCTGAAGGTGATATCATCGTCAGGGTACCAGAATACCTCTGCCACGCGTTGGTTGACGCCTCTCTTATGGTTGATAAGCTTCCGTACAAACCCAGTAATTTTAATTTAAAACTGTATAAAAAATGGTATTGACTATATAAAAATAAGCAAGATCTCGTGTATTAATTCACAAAAATCATTCTTTGTTTACAAACGTTACAGGCAGATGATAAATACAGTTCCGCAATAAACGGTGGATGAGGTGTGACTCAGATTATATCTGGGAACCAGTTAAGTTCTATGTGCCGGAGAGTGATTTATATATCTATAAAAATAACTCTTTTTCAGATACTATATAAGCAATTTATGTTTTGGCAATCTGAGTCAACATTACAATTTTCGTCAACAATGATGTCACACGTGTTCATGGACCTGCACCAGGATCTTCTCAATTCAACAGAGATTAATAAGGTTGCGGGGAGATTTAAATTTGAGGGAAAACTTCAGGTTTGGCATTCCATAAAACATGATATAGCCCACAATTTCCTTTGAAATGCTTGTATAAAGTCAGGACCATTTCTGTAGCTGCTACAAGTTGGTTGTTGGTTCTAAAGTTTGCCGAATCTATTATTTGATTTGTGGATTGTCTTTTTGACAGTTTCCTTGTTGATCGCGTATTTTGTTATTACCTTCCAAATGGGTATTTCGTCTTTGAAGCCAATTTGCGCGTAAATATTTAGATGTTTTCTTTTAGGTTATACATGTAGATTTTCAGTCGTTTAACAGTCGACCGGGCAGTCCACTGACATCTGATAATACCGGTTGTAAATCTACAGGTTTCTAGAACATTTGGTAGTGGTAACTTGTGATACAAGTAATACATTGTGACGTGTAAATTGTAAATTGCGAGATTCGGTTCATTTAAATTTAAATTCATTAAAATGTTTACGTCAAATTTCTGCTTTATTGCAAGATTTGTTTGATAATATCGTAGGATATTGACATTGCTTGACCTCAGAGTAGGTACTATTAGCCGAAGGGAGATAACACTTATTTTGACTCTGGCCGTGTTCGTTAAACGAATACAGGGGCTTATGATAAACATCGATTTTAGAAAATGCATTTGTGTGCATGAAACAACCACAAATAGTTTATGATCTCCATGTTACAAAATCCTTTATGTTTTCAGTAGTATCAATCCTTTAAAAAAAAGTATTGTGCTTTTCAATAACTTCGATCTGATTTGACAAAGGCACGAAAGTTAGTCGCGATTGACGTGCCGGTGACCATGCTGAAGAATACTTCAGTCTTACAATATAACAATGTTTTTTCCAACTCATTATCTTTATGTAAATTCCGACTTAAGCAAAACATTTAGTCGTGAATTTGTACAACATAGAACATTGTTCATCTCACTAACTTATTTGCGTTTATTTACTGAATCTAATATAATCCGATCACTGATAGTTTACTGCATATATTAAAAATTTAAATGCTCAATTACTAAATCAAAGACTATACACATGTAATTGTTTCCAGTAGCAATCCAAATGTCATGCCAATCTTTCCACTGATTTGTCTTGTCCTAATATAGCTATAATACTGTTCACTAGACCCGAAGCAACCCTTCAATACTGCAGTAATCTGGTCGACAAGAAATCAATACATATATATTTTTTGGTTTGAGTACTGTTTTTAAAGAAATTCGCAAAAGAAGACATATAATGCAAATGTAATCAATTTCGGTTGATAACTGAATGATATCGTGCTATTATTTCCACAATTGACGAAGTCAGACGCTCGTGCAAGTGCAGATGTTACTTGTGCTTAATATTGAAATGGGGATAACCTTAAGGTATTTATTAATCAATTTAAACTTCATTTTATAGACTTCACTATCGTCCATCCAAGTTATCCTTATAATTTTTAAAACGCAAAATTTTGAATAAAATTGTCAAAAGTTTGTAAGATCCGGTGACGAGAATTACTTGCAGGCGAGAACTACTCCCTGACAATGCCATCTTGAAAATTTTAAAACCGATGTTCAACCAGACATGGCATTCTAGGTTTGTGAAATGTTTCATGGGAACCCATGGACTCGTTTTACAAAACACACTTCACAAAGAAGAAGACAATAAGTAATAATATTAATAATTAGAGGATGAAACCGAGAAAAAAAACTCCTTCGTGTAAGAATGGAATTATTTGATGAGTTTTGTTTCTATGTTTCTGTTATCGTTAAAATAACTTCAGCAGACTGCATCACTACCAACACAAGGCACTTTATTTCAATGTTATACATGATGTATCGGAAGAATTTACAATTTAACACCAGTGTAGGTATAAAAAAGTAAATTGTATTCAGCGTTTAAATTGTAACCAAAGAGGAAACACATCGGTATTTCCCTACTGAACAACGAATGAGGAATTTGTTCTCTCCTGATTTATTCTTTTCGTGTACAGATAATTAAGCAATATAACTAAAAATTAATTACCTACGGATAAGTAAAATGGTTAAAATTTATTAATGAGGTAAAATTAATTGTCTTAATCTGCAGATGACACTGCAAGAGTTTTCGATAACGTCAGAGCTTATTATTCAGCGTTAAACCGAAGTTGCTTGAATAGAAAGTTTGAAATTTAGTGGCCAAATAGTGCTGTGCAGTAATTGGGATCTTGATACAGGAAACCTAGTTATTATATAGATAGAGATGAAATATCGAATTTTACGAGTGACAGAAATCTCAGTAATTCACATGTGAAAATTATCGTTTATTTTCACTCTCGGGTTTTTTTTCCGCCAAAAAGTGTCTTTTTCGATGATCAAAACACAAAAGCTAAAATAATTGTTCACTAGTAGACCGGAACCTGCTAGAACAATATCCTATAACATGTCATTTAGCGTATCAATATCCTTGTTTGTTATTTCGGGACGAAATATTAGTTAGCTGGCGTCCTGATCCAGATAAGGGCGGCCATGTTGCAGTTGGTTTTGTACTTTACAGATATTCATCCGCCGTTCATAGAATTTAGGATTAAGTATTAAAATTTTACGAAAACAATTTTGATCTATATAATAAATAGGATAATCAATTGGGCATTGTGAATATCCTAAATATGATCACTCGTGCCGCATAAAGCATCAGATTAAACTTGTGCTAGTTTAATCAGATGCGTTATGCGGCACTCGTGATCATATTTTGGATATTCACTCCGCCCAATTAATTATCCTATAATTGTAATAATTTGGCTTTGTTATAAAGAGTGACCAATTAAGTTATAAAGACACATTGATTAAAATTATATATTCCTTAAATTTGGTTTTGTAATCAACTGTCCTAGGGCACTAATCAACCAATATTTTGTTACAATATTTGTATTTTATTATTCTCTTCTTCCTCCTAATTGATTACCTATTCCTAACTGTAGTAACATATAGATTTAACATTTTGCATTTAATATGCTTTGCCTGTGTAGTTCGATATTGCATTGTTTTTCGAAAGCCAGAACTGTCTTATGTAGTGTGTGTTGTGTACGTTATGTGGTTTTATCACTAGGTGATGTGGTTTCCTATTTGCGTTTCTTGTTCAAGTTCTTGTGGATAATAAAAAAACCCTAAATCAAAATGACACGCAAAAACAATAAGCAGAACATTAACAACCTAAAATGAAAAAAAATACAAACGCCTGTAAAAGGTGATTGTAGCTGCTCTAAAAGGCTAAGTGTTTCTTTCTGTGTGATAATTATGTATCAACAATCTCATGATGTACAGCATTAAAAAAAGTACACATACGGTAGAAATCCAAAATATATCACAAAGTAGATGCCTAAACATTTATACTTTACTTTTGGTCTTTTCTTGTTTACGTTTGTGGTGTGATACATTTACGTTTGGTGGTTTTGTCTTTACTCTAATGTTTTGCTGGCACAAAATGGCAGCTATTTTGCAGTATTTTCCTTTGATCTTTATGTGCGATATTATTCCATCTCACTCTACTAGCGTGAGATGTACCCATCTCAGCTCGCTGTCAAGACTTCGTTAAGTAAACACTGTGACGTCACAATGTTAAAAAACAGCGATAAACAGGTTATTTATGTTTTTTGAAACTCGATGCACTTTCTCGCCATCTCATCTCAGGGCTGTCAGAGATACGACGAGAAAATGCATCTCGTTTCAAAAAACGTAAATAATCTATAATTATAGCATTGCCTCGGGCTAATACAGTTATTCTCTACCCAATACAGCTTCCCTTGGACATAATACATGTCAAATATGAAAACACACATTTAGTAACACTATAGTCTAGTCTTCCTCAAAGAATATTGACTGATATATAACACGTATTGACCGAAACTTACAAGATTAAAATTTATTAAAATGTTCTGTCGTGATTCTTTTTTGTTTTGTTTTTTGTTTGTTTGTTTGTTTTTTTTTTTAAATTTTTTTTAATGGACATTGTATCACAAGCATCCAGCAAAAACATTAAGTTAACCGAACGGCATAAGAAAAAGACATTCTGATTGGCCAGATCAAAAACAGAAAACCAATCATAACAAAGATATGGAAAATAGTAAATTAAAAATCTTTTTTAAATAAGGGCGGCTTAGTCTTCTATTTATTTTCAGAAGTAGTTAGGCTGCTTACTATTTTCCAGTTTATTTTTGGAAAGATTTATTGTACGACGCAGGTCTATCTTGTGACATGTTTTGAAAATGAAATCTTTTACTAATACAATATATTTAAAATTTAATACAAATTAATCGTTGCTACTTGTTAAATTGTCAAGATCTTGGTAAAACAAGTTGTGTGATAATATTTAAAAAAATAATAAAATCAGAAAATAAATAACCAATAAAGATAAATAAAAATTTTTATTACATGAATAGAATTTTGCGTGTTTTTGATTGGTCTAAAAAACTTTTGGGTCACGATAAATCGCAACAGTACTAAAATTACATAAAATGTTTGTACGCTGCACGATTCCGCTGCATAGTTGTCAAGCGGAATACGATATCGACCTGGTTTTTATGTTTTAGCCAATCAGAATAGCCGTCTTAACAAATTCATTCGTCCAATCAAATCGATTGTATTAATTGTACATCGTGCGTGACAACAACAAATAGGAGAAAAATGAATATGTTGATTCATTTATACTCTTCTCAATATTTGAAACTGGAATTTCAGGATTACCGGCAAATTGATATAAAAATGCAGTATTTAATAAAAAAAATATTAAGGGTAACAACAATTACAAAAAGCAGGGGCTCCAGTAGAAAAGGCATCCTCTGTTTTTCTGATAAAGGGAGATGGTGGTTTTATTCATGTAATAAAACAATTAATCACTTTGATATACGGTCGCTATCAGGATTGATCAGCCCTCAAAAATGTATATTCACCGAGCCTAGCGGCTCGGTGAATATTACATTTTCTCTGGCTGATAAATCCTGATAGCGACCTATATCAAAGTCATTAATTGTATAATATCCTTTTAAGAAAGGTCAATTACACGTTTGATATCACATATTTAGTGTACATATAGAGAAATATGTCCACATATTAAAGACTGACAGTCGATGTCATATTTTTAATCCTCAGGGCGATCATTTACATATAACCCTGGCATCAGCCATCGTCCCTTATCAGCACGCTATGCGTGTCGTGACTGACACCAGGGCAATATGAATATTATTTTGTTATAATCAGTAATTATCGACTGCATCATGTGGCTATAATTGTATATTGGCAGATTTAAACCTTGTAAAACTGTATTACTTATTAGTGTTAAACTCTTATCAACTTACTAACTTACATTAAAATTCATATGTGATGTTTTAAACCCTGTTCATGGAAACAACCCTGTAATGCTACAACAGTACACGCTAAAGAACCAGAAAATTTTGCAGACAACTTTAATCCATGAAAACCTACAAATAGATCAAAGGAAAGTCAACTAGGTGCAATTGAAATGAAGAATTGAATGCAATCGACTGTTCTAAGTTTAAAAATTGTGTTAATAAGTACGTGCAAACATTCTCGAGTGCGGAATAATTTTTCGTTGTCAATTCAAATATGTTTTAGTACTACTGAATACTTTAAATATCACACTACATCAAAAAATAACCAGCCAATCAGTTTAATACAGTGCAAATACTGCATAAAAGTTATATGACAGTTTATTTAGTCTAGAAACCGTCTTATTTTCTCGGTTTCTTGATGATATTTACTAATTTTAACTTTATATCTGTAAGGTTTTTCAGTGTATTTATATTGAATTCTGTAATTTTTTACAAATACACCTGACATCGATCACGAAATATAGTAAATATATCGAGTATCATCAATCTGATATCGAGCTGTTCTTTTTATCTTTTAATTCCAAGTTATTTTCCGTGATATAAAATAACAGATTGTTTGTTAAGAAACCTTTGTTTATAATAAATATAGCATTTCGAGTTTAGATAAAATAATTTTATGACGATTTCGTGCCTTTACTTGAGTTACAGTAAGTGTCAGTTACTTTTTTTCGGTGCAGTTGTTCATGCTAAAAACACCCAACGATGACATGCTTAATAAACTATTTTTATCTATGTTTGTTTGTTTGCATGATGTTTAACGCCACTTTAAGCAATTTTTCAGCTACATCATGGCGTCCAGTCTTTCACGGAGGAGGAAGCCGGAGTACCCGGAGAAAACCCACAACCTTTGGTAGGAAAACGACAATCATTGTCAATTAAGAATTGAGTCGAGCGTACCCTACCTACCTGCAGTGAGACTCGAACCCATAATCTCAGTGTTGAGAGACCACGTGATCAATAGTAGAAGAACTACCTTTGAATAGGATTTAATGCCAGTTTCAGCAATGTTTCATCTCTATCACGGCGTCCAGTTTTTATTGCAAGGGAAGTCGGACTATCCAAGAAAAAACGACCTATGGCTGAAAAACTGGCAATCCTTGCCAATGAAGGTTTGAGTCGAGTACACCCTGCCCGCAGTGAGTAATGAACCCGCAACCTCGGTGTTGACAGACCACGTATTCAATAGCAGATTACTACCTACCTTAATATAGTACGTTCTGTACGATAATGTTGAGAAGTGGTTAATCGACATAACTAGTACTTGATCTTTAAAACTGGTACAGACTACAGTACCGACCAATCGAATTTTTTTAAGACTCCTATCTAGATACTACGGACATCTGAAATAATTGTGAATCTCGACATCTTTTCATTAGTGAATTTATTTGACTGGACCCTTCTTGCCAGCTGAACAAGACTACTGAAAGCTTACTCGACCAGTCGCTAGAGAAAAAAGATTATGAATTTGGCCTACATCGAAGGAATATAACATGTAGAAAGAGCAGATCCTGATATTTTTAATTAGGTTGAAGGACAAAGCTGTGATATTTCGACGACGGACGACGAAGTCGGAGGTCAGTATCTCCCTACAAGGTCCGTATAAAACGTACTGACCGAATTAAAATTCTTAATTGTTATATTCTACATAGTAGTTTGATTCCGATGTTTCTATCTTCCAGCCTACTATTAATCACTAGTGTATGAATAGAATAGTTATTGACTGTTTGTTATTAAATGCTTGGAAAGTGTTAGATCTAAAAACATAATTGACATGACATCTACTCACAGTAGATTTGGATATATGTATAATATATGCTATTTAAAAACAAGGATTTTGTTAACTAGCTCAAATATAAGTCATGAAAAACTTCTTGGATTTTATTGCCATCCATTCACACTCCTTTCATTTTTATTTATATACTTTTCAATATTTAAGCTGTTTAAAATACCCCCAAAATACCATGCCCCATGTCTAAAACGATTTCCCTTTAAACCCCTTTTCTTTTGATAAAGACAGAATGTTTTCAGTAGAGAATCTGCCATCTCTGCAAAAATGGACTTGGGGATGAATTTCACTACTTGTTTGTATGTAGTTTTAATGCAATCGAAAAACTCCGAGCTCTCTATATACCGAGTTATAGTAATAACCCAAGAGAATATAAATTAAATTGCTTACTTTCTCTCTGCAACACCCAGTTACAGAAAAAAAACTATCACTATTCTTTATGAAAAAAGGAAATTTTTTATTAATCGAAGATGAACTTAGACATACATTCTTAATGCGCACATTATATATACGGTGTCTGTCTTATATCTGTAATATGTATAATTTATATTGATATTCTGTATATATTTGTTTGTTTATTTGTTTGTATATGTACATGTATATATGTATTTGTTTTGTATATGCTGCTCTTGTACACAACATGTGTCTGAATAAGTAATAAACACTATTTATACCATCCAATCAAGTAGTCTCTAAATATAAATATGGAGTAAACGTGAGTTGTTCTAAAACGTCTATCGAAGAAGTATCCATAGAATGCAATCACTGGTACAACATAAAACCGGAAAGAATTCCGGATGTAATTTTAATATACTTAAAAATAGAAACATAGCGTTAATATTTGTTAAAAACACAATATATAGTGATATGGGTGTGCGTCTGTTACATTTGGAAGTACTTATCTCTTATCCGCAACTCCTTCTACACCTCTGAATGGAATCTGATGGAACCTTTTTTTTATATTTAAGGCTATACTCATTTTCTCCAATCTATTGAAGACTAATAGGAGGCGCACGAAGGGGTATAAATCATAAAAAAACAAATCAGAAAATTTAATTGTGCGTTAAAGTATAAACAAATGCATTTTGAACTTTTTTTAATTTCATGTTTAATGTATAGATAATAACAAAGAAAACTGGTTATTAATATATCTGATGCAACCCAGACTGAAGGATACCAAGTCTGGGCTGCAATCCACTTCCTCAGCTGGTAGTTTGTTCCACAGTTTAATTGTAAGAAGAGTGGCAGTAAGTCGGTGAATATGGCAAAACATATGTATGTTCTTTTGATGGTACGAGAAATATGACACTATTAATTTTTTTAGGTTGTTTTTTATTTTGTACAGCATGACAAGAGATGAAAGTTGTCTACGTTTTTGTAAGGTCAGCCAGCCAAGTTGTTGTAACACGTTAGTCATACTACTCTGATGATCGTACTGATGTAATGTCTGACTGCACGTCGTTGTATCATTTCTAATTTGTCTATGTAATTTTGTTGCCAAGGATCCCATACTGTACTGCAGTATTCTAGCTGAGGTGGTACATATGTTTTATAAGCCAGTTCTTTTGTTTTGATGTTATTGGTATGTATGTTACGTTTGATGAATCTAAGGGTGTATTATTTGCCTTGTTTGTAATGGTATTTATGTGGTTATTCCAAGTTTTTAGTAATAGTTAGGCCTAAATATTTGACGTTGTCTGCAGTTTTAAGTATTCTATTGTGGAGTTTGTTTTTGTGTAAACAGGATTTATTTTTCTCGATATGTGGATGATTTCGAATTTGTCCGGATTAAAGAACATTAACCACTCTTCCTCCCACTTTTGAAGTTTGTCCAAGTCAGATTGAAGTGTGTTTTTGTTGACGGTTAGAAAGATTCAATCCAGTTTACTGCTTTGTTGTTGATACCAATACATTTGAATTTAGGTAAAAGTCTGAGATGATCGACCTTCTCAGAATCTTTGAAACACAGTTCCATTGTGCACATCATTTTGTACATGATGATTGGAGTTTCCAAAGTTGTTTATGCCATTCTTTGACATAGGTGTTTCTATATCTTATCTGCAACATCACCTACATCAGTGGATGAAATTTAATTCAATATTAGTATAAAACCATTCCGCGCGATGGGTTAGAGTGGATATGAACATTTTTTCCATTCAGCGTTGGATAAAGAGTAGATATGAACATTTTTCTTAATTTTGTAATGTGAGATAACAACAGCATATTTTCGTCATATGAACTGACTTAATTTACAGTTTCGGTTAAGTTTTCTTGCGAAGTAACATGATTTCTCGATATATAATGATTACCACCAATTTCCACCTACATGATTGACGTCATTGCAAGTAGTGAACAGACACTAACCGTAATCAAGGTAGACAGGGCAACATTTCTCTACAACAATACAGTTATTTGATTCTGGCTGAAAATCAGTTGATTTCTAGAAAGAAAGCAGTGAGTACTGTTTAAAGTAAATCTATACAGGTAAAGAATAAGAACAGAATGCAACAATCTTGTTGATCATTAAAGAGTGTTCTCGTAAGATTGATTGATTAGATGTCTGCTTTACGTCCAGCGAGCAGTATTTCAGCTATATTCAGCTGGGGGTGGGATGGGTCACAAGGAAAACAATTTTGACTGCCACTGGAAAAGTATGGAGTTTTGGGCAGGGGCGGAAAATTTAGTCTTTTGTAGCGGCTACAATGAGCCTACTCTTTTTCGAAATCTACAAAAGGGGTCTTTATCGTGCAAGGAGCGTGGCACTCTCGAAACAAGTTACCCACTACGGTCCGCGGTCAGGCTTTCCGTAGTATTACCTGACAACCCCCCCCCCCCCCCCCAACGATATGATCTCCTCTATCCGCCACCCGGGGACGCGCTGGGCTGCTCTGTTCGTCGAGCACTGGGCTCCCAGTATGGTCCCAGTGTTCTCGTAAAAGACTAAACGTCCCTTATATGATACTAATAATACTAATGTTGTTAGTAATTCAAAAAGGGAAACGTATTCGAAAAAATTAACACTCTTGTTATCAACAAAATACGTCAGACAGTTTCATTTTTCCATGATTAGCTTAAATAAATGCATCGTGACCGTCCTTGAAGTACTGATCAAAACATATGTATTCCCGATTGTCCCAATTTTAATTAATTATAGGTAAAAAGGGAGGCAATTGGTAAAAGGTGTCATGGACAATCTGCAACAAAAATGTTGGAAAATCGGGAAACGTTTTTATAACCTGTTGTTAAAACGTATCGTTGTCACAACAATGTGTTGAAATGAAGGTAATTAAGAAAAACAAACTAATTAATTAATTTATTAATTATAAAACAGT
Organism: Limnoperna fortunei; assembly: GCA_944474755.1. Lineage (NCBI taxonomy): Eukaryota > Metazoa > Mollusca > Bivalvia > Mytilida > Modiolidae > Limnoperna > Limnoperna fortunei. The sequence continues at coordinate 86,104,263 of OX104112.1, read as the reverse complement.
TGCTTCTATAGAGAGAATTGTCGTTGTCTGTTTTGACTTAATAACTTATTTGTAAGTGTGATGGCATCTACCCTTGTCTCTAATTGGTTAACGTCCTCAAAGGTCTTGAACCAAACGTCTTCAAAAGCATCTCGGAGTAAATGAACTGGTTTCTGCAAATCAGTCGATGTATTTCAGTATCCTTTAACATTACGCCATATGTACAATATGTATTTTAGAAAAGGCAACTCTTGATGCAGATACCCGGAAAATATGTTCTAGCAGTACTCTGGACTTCAATCTCGTAGTTGACCAGCAAATTTGATGGGTACAGGTTAACATAGCGTTGTGTGCATACATTTGTATGGAGTGTGAATTATCGGGTGCATACCTCTTCTGATTTTCCTCAGTTAAAGCGAAAAGAGTGGAAACATTTCTTCGTCTACCAGTGCATGCAATGTGTGAAGAAAAAAGGGCAAGCATAGAATGTTGCTTCTTTGAAGAGTGTAATGTTGTCCTTGTTTGGCAAGTAGTTGCAATTTATTATAGTGGGAAATAGAAGTATTCTGTCGATAGTTCCACAAGTAAATTGATTGAATGGATGTTTGCTCAACGTCCAGCAAGCAGTATTTCAGCTATATTCAGGACGAGAAAAGGTGAACAAACAATGAATTAGTTCAGGAAAGAAATTTAGAATGCCACTTAAAAAGTATGGGGTATGAGTATTGGGCAAATTAAGCTTTCTATAGCGGTTGCAACGAGCCTACTCTAATCGACATTTAGAAAAGGGGGTTTTAGCATGAAAAGACGTTGTACTCTCCAAACACGTTAACAACTGTTGTCCGCGGTAAGGCTTTCCGTATCTTTAAAGTGACAAGCCCCTCCCCTCAACAAGAGGGCATCCTTTATCCACCCCCTAGAGACGCGTTAGACATCTCAGTGGGTCGAGCACTGTGAACCCTCACAGTATGGACAGTGGTGCTTAGTGGAAATCGTTCAGGTGCAATAGTCTTTGTCTACTCATCTTGAAGGTCCATATGCAGTGTTGGTATGTTTAGTTGGTTTCATATTAAGTCCCATTCCTTGCGATAAAGACTAGATGTTAGTAACTGTTCGACCATTAGTTGTGTGTTATCATGGATTTCGAAGCTTGATCATTCACCCTTTTGTAGATGGTATGTACAGACATCTATTCTAAATGTGCTGTACGTAGGATTCTGATAATATCTAATTTATTTATCACCTTTGTAAAAATTAACTACGATTTCAAAATTTACAACAATTTTAATGTTAATCATATAAAATTGTTTAACAAACATTTTATTTTTGTTTTAAGCATGTTTGTGGGACAATCAGAACTCACGGCGTGTAGTATTCCGAACTCTAAAAACTGTGGTTATAGATATCAAATTCTTTCTTCATTTAGGTTGCACTTGTACATATTTTTATTTATACAAATAAAAAAAATACTGTTGAAGATCAGTATGTTAATATAGGTTATTGTTGCTATCATTAGCAGACATAAGGTTATAAGGTTAGGGAACATTGACGTTTGCTACAAGGTAGTAACCACTTGCAGGTCTCTTCCTGATTATCCAACATTTAATAATTACAGGTAAAAAAGGTAATAAATATTGTTGGACAATCAGGAATATGTTTATAGTACGATGGGGAATTTTAAATGTTGGACTATCCCGAATTTCTTTTAGAAATTTTACTGTGAAAACACATATTATTTTTATTTATTAACCAGTGATGTTTGTTGATAATTAATTTATATTCAACTTTTCTGTATTATTTGATAATTCAACAACAATAAAACAAATTCAAAGTCATATTTGAAGGCACTAAAATACAAAACATAGAACAAATTAACAACAGAAGTTAAGAATATACGAACGTTCGCTCCTGATGAAACAAATAGGAAGCCATGTCAGCATTCTGGGTAACTGTCACCTCACCATTCTTTACCGGCTATAGGTACTGTATCAGTGTGATCTAGTAGGCTGCTTGCCCATCTTTAAAGTACTTCAAGCGTGTGTAGATGTTCGGATGTGAGTGCTAGATCACCTTCTTAATGCTACTGTGCCATCTTTCTAAGTGATCGTCCTTGGTCCATCGGTTTGGTAGTGATTTCACAGCTGTCTCTTTGTCTTGACCCAGTGAGTGGTAAAGTAGTCAGTGTGTGGCGTTGTGCTTGCTGTCGTGTCGGAGTTTTCGAGTTCTTCAACTGCGTGAAACCAGGCGTCCTCTACGGATTCTTGTAGAACATGTGGAAGAACAGCTGTACGGCGAACTAGTTGGTGGATGGCAAGTTCTTCTCTGTAGTTGGTAACAAGCCCTCTGTTTTGGACTACAGATTCATAGTCAATGAAAAAAGTTGTTGGTTGTAACTGAATCTGGCGTTGGGTACAAGCAGTCTTTAGAAGTTGAAAAAATCTGATCTGACTTGCCCGGTAAAAGTGCGAAGACTAGGAGAAACATTACCCCCATCAACCAGTGCGTGTAGTGTGTCGATCTGTATGAAAACAATGACGGAGATGTGTAAAAGGTCCATCAGCGTATACTGTGTTGTTTTCGTAAGTGTTGTAGATTGGCGTCAGTAGCGAAACCAGTATTCTGTTATAGGTTTCGTCATAATTGCAGGAATAATTTACCAAATTAATATAATTTCATTTAAGAATTAATATAATTCATTTATTCTATTATCTCAGAGAATGCTGAATAAAAACAAAGATCTAGATTGGCAGTATTTGGCCACAGCTTTATTATACAAGTACAATAATATATATATAAATAAATAAATAAATAGATAAATAAATAGATAAATAAATAAATATATATATTTGAAATATAAGATAAGATTAAAGTTCAAGTCTATATATTGGTCGCCGCAACTTGATGGCAGACCATAAATGAATTAGCAACTGACATATATGGGTGATGAGTAACCCTGGGAAACAGAGGTTACTCCAGAATTTAGATATTTGCTAGTTGACAGTTGATAAAAAGGGGGGCCAGTGCAGTGAAAAATCTGCCTTATTGTCCGAAACCACCATTTGCACTCTTCTCACACTCCACGGCGATAACAAGACTGTGCTTTTTCCTTGCAAGGCTCCTCAATCCTCAAGCTCCAAGCTGTCCCAATACCTGAAAATATTCAAGAAAAGGAAGCGAAGTACCAATTTCATTAACAAGATTATTAGCAAAATATATTACAAAATGTATTAACGTTGTGCGTTTATGTAATGGAGGTGGGTGGGAGGGTTTAAAAAATTTAGATTGCCAAACCGACATTTTTCCTGTCACCTCCTTGCAGACGATTTTCAAAAAGACCGAACCTCGATTTGGTTTTTCTATTTTAAGACAGGTTTAACCAATCACCAATCATGTGTTTAAGGAATACTAGAGCGAAAGCAACAACAGCCAACAACTATACTAGTCAAGTCTTCCTTCGATAAAGGAATTTAATGCTGAATACATTAAATTTACTTATCTCAGAGAGTGCTGAATAAAAACAAAGATCTAGATTGGCAGTATTTGGCCACAGCTTTATTATACAAGTACAATAATATATATATAAATAAATAAATAAATAGATAAATAAATAGATAAATAAATAAATATATATATTTGAAATATAAGATAAGATTAAAGTTCAAGTCTATATATTGGTCGCCGCAACTTGATGGCAGACCATAAATGAATTAGCAACTGATATATATGGGTGATGAGCAACCCTGGGAAACAGAGGTTACTCCAGAATTTAGATATTTGCTAGTTAATAAAAAGGGGGGCCAGTGCAGTGAAAAATCTGCCAAATTGACTGAAATGACAGATGCTCGTCATGTGTCGTTTCAAGCAACCGCCACAGAATGGGGGGGGGTTTGAGCTGCACAGCTGTGCCAATACTGTTAAATATATATCTATAACTAATATATAATATAATGTATTTCTAGTATATATATGGCATATTTATATATATAAATAACAAATTGAAATTCAAATAGCACTGTTATATTCAATATAATATATTTCTAGTATATATATGGCATATCTTCATCAATATAAATGTGAATAACAAATTGAAATAGCACAGAATGTCTGTGCTTGAATGTATATACAAATTCAGAACTTCTAGTATACTTATGTTGTTGGTTTGAATGTTGTTGAACGCCACTTACAGCAATTTTTCAACTATATCATGGCGTTCAGTTTTTTATTGGGGGAGAAAGCCGGAGAGCATCCCGACCTACGGTGGGAAAACTTGCTCTAGTATATAAATTTAACTAAATATTTGCAAAACAGATATACAATTAGGAATTTTTAGTATGCATATGTCATAGTCAACTAAATAATTGCAGCATGTAGATTTGTCTAAATATTTGTTTATGTAAAAATTTCCAGCGACCAGAGCATAATAACATACAGAATTGCATTCTAACCAATACATTACCAAGATCATTCCGCCCAATATTTATCATAATAAATTTTTGGAGGGTCTTCCAATTTAATACGAATTTTTAGTATGTATATGTCATAGTAATCTAAATAATTGCAGCATGTAGATTTGTCTAAATATTTGTTTATATTATACTTTGAAGATTTATTTTTCAATGATTTCTTTGTAAGCATAAACGGTCCATATAATCGTATATAGACCGGCCGGAGTATATGGACCGACCTCGTTTTGACAAAACTGAAACTCCAAATTCCGCATTAAACCGGTTTTGGTCAGAATTTATTCTACACTTGTAAAGAAAAATGTCGTCTGCACGGTTTGCATCCTTGAACGAGGATTGATTGATTGATTGATTAATGGTGTTTAACGCCCGAGCAGCAATATTTCAGCTATATTCAGGCGATGAACATGAAATGGATGATAAAATGAACATGAAATGATGATGAATGAAAATGGGATGGGACACAAGGAAAAATAGGGATAACGGATTTTAGATTGCCACTGGCAAATGGGAGGATGGATAGGGTCGGGCAATTTAGCCTCCTGTAGCGGGATCGAAATCCCTACTCATAGCGAATACTACAGCAGCGTTCTTTAACGTGCGAGGAACGTGGCATTTTTCCCAACACGGTGCACTAATATGGTTTGCGGTCAGGTTTTCCGTATTATGGCCTGACAACCCCAGCTTGCCAGGGGTACCCCATTCAACCACCTGGGGCACACATCCCAGTCGGTCTTTAGGCAAACCGACCTGACACGCCGGTCAGGGTACTGGGCGCTATTTAGTCGCCTTTTACGACAAGCTAGCGCGACTGCGGTCTATTCTTTTAGCCACCCGGATCCCGCACGGGGCTTGAACGAGGATGAACTGAAGGCAATTACGAATGCTAAAGATTCTTTAAACACCAAAAACGCCACAAAATATTCAGTCAACACTTTTAGGAATTACCTAAAAGAAAAAAAAAAAAATTACAGGAAAATTTCGAAAATTTTACAAAAAGTGAATTGGATATTATATTGAGAAATTTCTATGCAGAAATCCGAAATGGGAAAGGGGAACTATACAAACGCACTTCTCTTTTATCAATCAGAAGTGGTATTTGCCGTCATATAGTAGCCGTTAATTCATATGACATTATCAATGACGTTGAGTTTAAATCGTCAAATGAAATGTTCAAATCTATGTGTAAATTAACTACCCGTGAAGGTAAGGGCGTTGTGGACCACAAGGATGGAATAATATCGCAGGATATTGAAAAACTTTATTTATCTCATGTATTCAATATTGATTCTCCAACAGGACTTTTGCGCAAAGTTTGGTTTGAGCTATGTCTATATTTTTGTCGTCGTGGAAGGGAAAACCAGCGTGAATTAACCGCATCAATGTTTGACAATAGAACTGATGCTGAGGGAAAACAATATGTCTGTCAAGTGGCTTCTGAAGTGACCAAAAATCACCAGGGTGTGGTATCTACTGACATTAATAATAAAACCGTACGCATGTATGCCACGACCAATGACAGTTGCCCTGTCCAGCTTGCAGTGCTTTGTTTCAAACACCGCGCGACTCCTATAATGATGATGATAATGTATGGTACGAAAACAGGCCTTTGGGCAAAAACAAGTTGGGTAATATGATGGTTGAACTTTCGAAAGCCGCAAAATTGTCTATGACATACACGAACCATTGTATACGTGCAACTACCATATCGGCATTGGATAATGCAGGATTTGAATCGCGTCACATCATGACAGTGTCAGGCCACCGCAACGAGTCATCGATAAAAAGTTATTCGCGAGACACTTCAAGTAACCAAAAACGTAAAATTTCAGAAACCATAAGTAATCTTGTTCCACATGACGCGTTGTCGAAAGAGAAGCACAAGAACAATAAACCCGATGTTACAGAAACTAATTCTACATTTCTCGTTGATGACGGTATGGGTGATTTATTATGTTTCTCGGCATCTCAAACTGAAATAATGTTACAGCAAATACATAATTATGAAAATACTGACACAACTCAGCCGGTTGAGAATACAGTGCTTGCTATCAATTCTGAAGACAGTGTAGTAGACCCAAGACCAATTTTACAGAATATAACAAATAAAACTATTAATGACACTTCTCAAATATCTACAACTGCTCAGCCATCTTTTGTTTTTCATGGCTGTACCGTTAATGTTTATTATCAGCAACCTTATTAAAGTTTAAAACTTTTGCTGTTAGTGAATTAATATTGTTTTACACTGAAAACTTTGTTGTCAATTTTTTGAGTTAGAACTTGTTCCTCATTATTAAAGTTGTTCTTCAAATGTTGTTTTTTTTAATTAAATCTCTGAAATTTCGAGAAATATTTAAAAGTGGAAGGAAATCAGCAAATAGATATCCTTGAGAAAACAGACAAAACATAATGCAATCTTAAATTAAACAAATGAGTAATATTGTACGATGTTAAATTTCTAATTTCTAAACATCTGTAAAAGCATCAGATTCATGAAGTATAATATAACAAATAGTTCATGGCACTTCGGGTCATATGGCAGTATATGGACCGGTCAGTCACCCCCAAAAACTTATATGGACCTCAGCTTCGCTTCGGTCCATATACGTTTTTGGGGGTGACTGGCCGGTCCATATACTGCCATATGACCCTCAGTGCCATGAACTATTTGTTAAATGTAACATTTTTTGGTCAATAACACGAACACAATTTGTCAAATTATTAAAAAATTTCCAGCGACCAGAGAATAATAACATCCAGAATAGCATTCTAACCAATACATTACCAAGATCTTTCCGCCCAATATTTATCATAATAAATTTTTGGAGGGTCTTCCAATTTAATAAAGGTTCCAATATAACCATTGAGTTAATGCATTCCTTATGATGTATAAGCAAACAAGGCAGAACTTGTGTTTCCTCGCAAGGCTCCTCAATTCACAAGCTCCAAGCTGACCCAATACCTGAAAATATTCGAGAAAAGGAAGCGAAGTACCAATTTCATTAACAATTTAACAAAATATATTACAAGATGTTTGACCTGCCATACTTGTATAGCATTCGGAATCTGTAGTGTTTTGCTAATATGCATGTATATACTAGAATTAAAAGCAACAAACGTTTATAAAGATATAAAGTGTAAATTATGTGTAAACAGTTAAAATTTAGTTACATGAAGGGATTCTAATATAATTTTTGAAAAAACATTGGATTTCTGCATTCCAAGAGATTTTATATCTTCAGTTGACAATTATTTCCATGGAGGAATGTGTTGCCATACCAATGCGAAATTAGTCTTTGAATTAAACAGGTAGTCCGGTGCCCACTGCGTGTTGGATCAAGTCTGGGCCTCTAAAACGCAGAACTATAGACGCCCAGCTGGCGTGTGCCAAGAAATAAGCTGTTAAATCATTTTGATAATAAAAATTGCCGGAGATACATGTAATTCATTTATTTTAACTGGCCATATCATAAATTGTTGCAAAAACAACGGTTACCATAAAAGAAATGTAAAATGAAACTGATGCCGGTAGTTCAATAAATTTTGTAACCAGTCTTAGTTAAGGTGGGTCCGGTATGACTGGTGCCTTTATTAACATAAATGGTTGCAGAAAATTAAGGTGTATTCATTCCTGTGAATACAGAACAATAATATATGTTAAAAGAAAATGTGGACAAAATACAAATACGAATACAAATATTTACTAGCACAAACTCATGGTACAGCACAATTTAAAGGATCAATACAAAGTGTGTTATACAAATGTAATACAATTCTTTACATTAATTGTATTTATTATTATATTATATTATATTATATTATATTATATTATATTATATTATATTATATTATATTATATTATATTATATTATATTATATTATATTATATTATATTATATAGTATACAGATGATATAACCAATTAAAATTACGTTTTATATGATACAACTTCTTCTTAATTCAAAGCATTCTAAAATAAATGTAGCAGTAAGTTTTAGACAAAATTCAGATTTGCTATTCAACAAAAAGCATTAATAGGGATTTGTTAAAAGATTTGGGATTAAACTTCTTATCAGCTTATAATGTTTGCAATGCAACAGAAAGTGTTCTTCATTTTCAATTTCTCCTGCATTGCAAACTAGACAGTTTCCATCTTTTCTATTTAGTTTTTTGTATCTTCCCTTTCCTATCATTAGATTATGAGCACTGAAACGCATTTTACAAAGAGCAGCCCTGTCTTTACTTTCTTTAAGATATCTAAATAGCGAGGTCTGCATCTCATTTAAAAACAAAAATTTTGAAACATTCTAGTATCGGAGATGTGTCTATAAGTGTATTTTGATTTTGGAGATTTTGATCATTTAATCTAATTTTTATTTGATTTAAGTATTGTTTAAGTGAGCTTAAATCATGAAAAACCTAAATTATTGAACACTGTTTTCAGTTTGATAAACCAATTGGTTGAGTGAACAGAATTTTCAAAATTAGTTTTTACTACAGAATTTTCCGAGTCAATAACATATTCTAGATATTTGATGCTTGAGTACAGAATTTTACTTTTTAAGGGAAGTCGACATAGTTCAGCTCGACATGCATCATTAGTAGCTTTGCAATGTACACCTAGAATTTCTTTTATAAATTAAGATGTAATTTTTAAAATGGTTCAGTATCTTTAAAGTTGGAGAAAATACCCCATAATTAACTGCAGTATGTGATAATGGGTAAAATTAGTGTATCAAAGAGTTTTTCTAATAATTTGCAAGGGTTATTTAATCCAATTAGCTTTTTAATTTTCAAAATATGCTCTTTGGCTTTTTCCATCAATGTGTTAATAGCTAGATTAAAGTTGCCATTACATTTTATTAAAATGCCTAGATAACAGTACTGAGATACTGTTTCTAGATATATAAATTTTTATATTTTAATTGGTTAAAAAAAGGTTTTACCATTCGAATTAAATACTACTACTTTGGATTTATCAGTATTTACATGTAAATGCCATATTGAACAGTATTCCTGCATGGCAATGAGACAGTTTTGCAACCCTTCCTTACTCTGAGATATTAGTACAATATCATCAGCATAAAAAAGAATACTTACTCTAATACCACCCAAGACCACTGGGTAATATATGTTGTTTTCCAGTTTTTTTTGTGTTATATCATCTATAAAAAAGTTAAGGAGAAGAGGACTCCAAACATCACCTTGTTTAACACCTCTTTCAGATATAAATGGCTCACTTAGATCATTTGAAAATTTAATTTTACATAGTATCAGTATACATGGAGTATATAATTTTAAATATTTCATTAGGAGTGTTATGTTTTAGCAGTTTATAAATAAAAACCGATTCTCCACACTGTGTCAAAGGCTTTTCTTAGGTCAGTGAAGGCTGCAAACACTTTGATTTTTCATTTTATAGTTATCTGTGATAGTTTTTAAGAGTAAAAATGTGATCAGAAGTCCTGCACTTCTCTTTAAATCCTATTTGGTTCTTACTTATTAGAAAGTGATTATTCATAAATTCCAAAAGTCGATTGTATATAATCTTATTAAATAATTTTCCTAAGTTTGAGCTGATAGATATTCCCCTATAATTATTAGGGTCAAATCTATTACCTTTTTTATGTAATAAAACTAAATAGTTTTCATTCCAAGATTTAGGGAAGATACCATGTGAAAAAAAATTAAAAAGTTTACAGAGTGGTTTAATTAATGCTGTGGTACTATTCTTCAGCATTTCATTAGAGATGAGGTCTGATGATGCACTTTTACCATTTTTAAGTAATTTAATTGCTTTTATCATCTCCTCACAGGTGATTTCATTGTTTGACTCACCCGAGACTGAGAAGTTAATATTTGATTTTAGGGTCTCAAATTCCCGAGTGATATTTTGTTGTTTATTACTATATGCAGTGTCAGCTTTATTTAGTTTTTTGTAAAATGATATGAATTCTTCCTTCGGAATATCAGTGTCTTCAATTTGACCAGCTGATTCCCTTTCAAGTTTATTTATCATGTTCCAAAATACATTTGGATCTTAGCACAGTTGTTACTTAATTCAGAACAAATTTTGTTTTATATGACTTTTCTTCAAATTTGCATATATGTCTGTATTTTCATCTAAATGAATAGAATTTTTCCTATATTAATCTTTTCCAGGAAATCTATTTACAAGTTTTTCATAATTTTTTCTGTGTTCCTGAGATCTTTACATGGATCTGAGAACCAGTGTCTAGTTTTATTATATTATTTATATATATATATTTTTTATTTTATTATTATTATTATTATTTTTTTTTTAATGTTGCTAGGGGTTTAACAATTTTAGCTGATTTTTTTTGCATTTTCTTGTAAAATTGTGGTTAAGGAATCAGTAGACAAATTAATGTCATTAAATTTAGTTGCCATAAATGTATCAAGTTTTTGTTTACTTTCAATGCTATTTATATTCTGGGAATACAGTTAGACCGATTCTTTTGTCGATATAAATTTACATGGAAGTGGTTCCAATGAATTTTGAAAGCTGCTCTTTACATGAAAATTTGTTAACAATGAACAACTAACATACAATGGTTTCATAAAGAAGTGAAATCATGTACCGTAAAATCAGCAAAAATATATCATTAGAAACAATAATATAATCCACAACACTACATCCATTATATGTAACACAAAGGTGTATTTTCCTAATAAATCTCCAATTGTTCTACCATTTAGTATTTTTAATCCAGATTCTTGACACGTATTCAAGAAGTTTACCACTTTTACAACGTTTACTGTCAAAAAAGCTGTGACCGTGATAGGAGGGAGCAGGGCTTTATTCCTATTTTTATTTAAATAGAAATGCTTTACTCGTATTAATATGTCCATAACATAACATTATTATTATTATTATTATTGTTTAGGGGAAATATGAAACTAGAATTACAAGATATTGATAAAATGTCGGGAGCTCCACGATGCTTCCCGTTGTGCTAAAATTAAAGAAATTGTTAAACCATCCTGAAACCAAATAACATTTTTCGAGATTTCTGGGTTTTGAAGATAATTAAACAATTTTTTCTTCCAAAAAAGTGTTGTTGAATGGAAGATTAATAAGGATTAAAAAATTTAGATTGCCAAACCGACATTTTTCCTGTCACCTCCTTGCAGACGATTTTCAAAAAGACCGAACCTCGATTTGGTTTTTCTATTTTAAGACAGGTTTAACCAATCACCAATCATGTGTTTAAGGACTACTAGAGCGAAAGCAACAACAGCCAACAACTATACTAGTCAGTCTTCCTTCGATAAAGGAATTTAATGCTGAATACATTAAATTTACATATTCTGTAATAAAATGGACAAGTTTTTATTTCAAAAATAAATTTATAAAATCTTTCATTTTGTCAATAAAATGGATAATTATTCTCATTAATAAGATTAATTAATGATAATATTAATTTTTACTATAAACATTTATCAGATTGTTTATTTAACAATTATAAACACACAAAATCATATGTTGGACAATCAGATCTATGAAATTTCAAAATGTTGGAAAATCATATGACGATAAGGGGTATTATGATAAGTTAACCGGAAGAATATATGAATTTGCATTCAGAAAACATGATAAGGCCGCTGACCGCAAGACCTTTACATGTAAATTGATTAAGAAGTCCAATTTCATTTCCGTTCAACAGGTAAGGGGACATTGACGTCTTTTATTACGTATTTAATTATGTTAAAGCGTAATTCAATGTGATAACAGGTGCAGATGGTCAGATTATTCCGCATATTTCCTCATCAGTCATGATTATAGTCAATAAAATGTTTAGGTCTCTGACCACCATTAATGTTTCAAAAGTCACAATTTCAAGGCATATATTTCATAGTCGTTCATGAAACCTGGGTACTGGAAAGGGTTACCATGGCTTTACCGGATCGGCTTAGCTCGTTCCCAGGGGCGGATCGGGGAAGTTCATTCGTTGTGGGTTGTCAGGTTATAATTAAGAAATACTTACCTAGGATCAAAGTGCACATGAACGCTAATAACCTGTGCAACATTCATGTGCATGTTGGCCGCTGTTAGTAAGCCTTTTTGCTTAAATTGCATCACGGGTTTGTTTAATTGAATTTAAATTTGTTGAAAGTGAATTTATAATTTCATGTAGACATAATGACTTTGTGGTATAGGCATTTTAATTTGGAAATAGTTCGTAACGCGTTTTATGATAATAATATAGAATATTAGCTGTTAAATAGATAACGTTGTTCTAGGTTTTCCTACAAGTTTTTTTAAAAAGCGGAAATCAATTGTGATTATTCTTTTCACAATTTTTGTCGAAGGAATAATTGATCTTAACATGCTGAAAAAATGTAGTTTGCCATGACTGTTGCTATAGAAGGAGCTGTCTGCAATTGTAGCGAAATCTCAGCAGCACCTACAAAGTAAGAAACTGAGCAAGACAAGTATTCTGTCTGTCCATATTAATTACGAACTGTAATCACTAATCTGTATATTCTGCTTTCCTTACAGACTAATTAATGTTTTGTAACGTATGTTAAATGCCTTACTCCATTGTAGGACATTATAAGAGTTTTCTTTGTCCTTACTGTATAATTTATGTCTTGTAAAGTATGTTCAATGTCTGACATTTGTTGGACAACAATATGGTACACATTGACGTGATATTTAGAGTAACAGTTCTATTCAATCGAAGTGCTAGGTGATAAAATGTGCTTTAACCAAGGTCAAAATGTGTCGTCAGACGACTCCACATTTTGTGTAATCAGTTGTGAAGATACTTCAAATTATGGTGAAAAATTGTATGTTTTAGGCACCAAAAACATCATTTTGCTTATTATTTCATCACACTGACTTGCATTTAATGACATATTAAAAGGCCCCTTATTTCGAGTATTTAACAGACATTCGCTTATGCAGTCTAAATTGTAATTAAAATTCAGATGTTGAAGATAAGGCAGCATTTGTTTAAAAAAGTTAAACGATTATGCATAGGAAAAGTTACATGATTATGCAATTGTAATTCTGCCGTCATTAAAGACAATGAATACAATCTGACTCGCACACAAACAATACCAGTTTGATGAGTGGGGAGCATAGTTTGTATCCATTGATATACCAACTGTTTTTTGGGAAAACGTGTAAAGTGTATTATATTCTGCTGCAGCATTTACTTTCAATTAAAAACATCATCGAAATAGATTGATTTGGAATTATTTTATTCCATACGTGAACGTGACATGACTATAATTTTACTTTATCCTACCATACAATCATAAATACAATGAGTCAAAACATTGAACATGAGTGTAGGATTTACGCATTCATTCTTACTCCTTCAAGATCAGTATTAATATAGGTTAATTGTTGCCTTCATTAGCGGTCATAAGTCCATAAGGTTGGCGAACATTGACGTTTGCTATAGTAACATATTGCCAAGTGATAATAGGGATCGTATCAGATGAGATTATAGTCCACCACGAGGTAGCAATTCAACATACAAACAGATTAATACCACTAAATAGACCAACAAGGCATACAAACACACAGAACGATTTAATTAATTACGTTAACGACGGTACAATATGACTGATTAACAGAAGACAAGAAAAATCCTAATAACTTTGGTAGACGAATACTGAGCTTATGTTTAGCTGCAGGGTTGAGAATTTATAATGGTAGATTTGGTTTTGGCAGTAGTAAATTTACATTTCAAAACAAAAAAGGTTGTAGTATTATTGATTATTTATTGTTATCTTGCAATGCTTTTGATATTGAATCATTTTGTATTGGAGATTTTACCATCTTTTCATGTCATGCTCCAATATATGTTGATATTAAATTAAAAAGGTGTAATTACCAAGGGTATATGAACATGTAAGACTGTAAAATATGATTCGATACGATGGATAGAAGAGTGTGTAAATGCAGTTAGAGAAGAATTGTTAGAAAACGTAAGATTTGATGAATTAACTCAAACTATTACGGCCGTGGTGAAGTAGACTCCGTTGTGACTTCTTTAAATGCGCTTCTAACAGACGTTTTTGAAAAATACACTAAACTCAGCGTAGAACGTACTTTAAAATGTGAAAACTGTACCACTAAGCCAGCTAATACATACACATTACATACATTATGTGTAGGTACAACTACTTGTATCACGTCGAGACAGTTGTGTACATTCGTATCACTACGAGACGCGCAGCGTCGAGTTGTGATGCGGAATGTATGCAACTGTCGAGACGTGATACAGGTAGTTGTACCTACACTTAAATGTATGTAATAAGTTTATCTAAAATTAAGAAGTATAAAAAGGGCAGAATAAAAGTGAATGTTTACAATTTAAAATTTAACATTCAACGCAGCATTTGTTTATAAAATATAGCCCTCTAACGTCACACGCATTATGACGTCATATGAAAGTCATTCAACGAATCATTGGTTATATCATTCATTGTGACGTCAAAAAGTAGTTCCGACAAAAGTACATCTTGTATCACATATATAGATAATACAAGGTTTTTTATCACACAGGTTGTATCAATCGATATTTTTTCAGATTTTGACTAAATACATTCTTAATTTTAGATAAAAAGACTTACAATGATAAGCCGTGGATAACAGCCGAGTGTAAAGCCCAATATAAACGTTACAAGCGTGCTCTGAAGAGCTTCAACGAACATTATTCATAAGAAAATAGACTCAAGCTAAATTTTAAAAAGTACAAAACGAAGTTAAAACGAAGTCTTAAAAACAGACAAGGAAACATGCTTGAATCAATGAAGAAATCAAATCCAAAACGTTTTTACCGAAAATTTAAAAACCAAAAGAAAGTCGTTCGATGTAACTAGTGACTTTGCTTTCAAAATCCAGGAAACATTGATAACCTAGATCCCTAACAAAATACGAACATCGACAACATTTCTTCTATCTACGAGGAACTTGAGAGAAATTTTACTATCCCAGAACTTGAACGATGTGTTAAAAAAATTAACAGAAATAAGTGAAAAGGAATAGACAATGTAATTAATGAATTACATAATTGAAAACAAGACAATACTGTTGCCTTTATTGTGTAAGCTGTTTAATGTCATATTAGAAACTGGTTATTACCCTGAATTGTGGGCGAAGAGTGTTATCTTACCACTGTTTAAAAAAGGTGATACTGACGAACCAGAGAATTACCGTGGAATCTCGTTATTGTCCCATATAGGAAAACTGTTCACCTCGCTTATAAACAGTAGATTAACGGAAAGGAGTGAACATAATAACATCATTACCGATGCACATTTTGGTTTCAGGCCCCGATAAGGAACACATAATGCCATTTTTGCTCTTCCTTCTATCGTTTCAAAATCTCTTGGAAATAATAAATGTCTATTTTGTTGTTTTATAGATTACAAAAAAGCATTTGACAGTGTCAACCACTTGAACCTGTGGTCAAGACTTATAAAATCTGGTATAAATGGGAAACTATTGTCTGTTTTAAAATCTATGTACTCTAAATTGAAAGCTTGTATTAAGCATGAAGGTAGTTACTCAGACTTTTTTAATTGTAATATTGGTCTTTTACAAGGAGAATCATTATCAACATTTATATATGCTCTTTATGTAAATGACCTAGAAATCGAATTGATAAGTCAAGGTTGTATACCATATTTGTTACAGTTGCTTAATTTATATCTTTTTATGTATGCTGATGATACAGTGATTTTAGTGAGAGTATAAGTGAGTTACAAAAAATAATCGATGTTATAAATACTTGTTCGAATGAAACTAAAATTGTTGTTGTTTTTAGGCAAAAAGGCTTTGTTAAACCTGATGAGAAGTGGTTTATTAATGGCGAACCTATTGAAGTTTGTAATGAATTTGTGTACCTTGGAGTACTCTTCAAGTACAATGGTAATTTTAATGACACACATAAAATGTTATGTAATCAAGGCAAAAAGGCTCCTTTTAGCCTTTTTTTTGTAAAATCCAAGATGATTGCTTTAACACAGAAACTTTTTTGTCACTATTTGACACATATGTAAAACCTATTTTGAATTATAGTTGTGAGGTGTGGGGCAACCACAAAGCAGCAGATATAGAAACTTCACATCTGTCATTTTTGAAAAGAGTTCTAAATATAAAGAGAAGTAGCACAAACTATATGGTATATTTTGAATTGGGAAGGACACCACTATACATTGAGAGATATTGTAAATTACTTAAGTACTGGTTTAAATTGTTAAACACTGATAACTGTATATTAAGTAGTTGTTACAAAGAAATGCTTGAATCAAGTTATGTAAAACCAAAGAGTAAATGGAATTGATGTTGCCATATCAGAGACATTTTATGTAAATATGGGTTCCAATATATCTGGTTGTCACAAAATGTAGAAAATATTGATGTTTTAATCAGTGAATTTAGAGAACGAGTTTTTGATGAGCTTATTTGTGAAGCTGCCCCATGTTTTGATAATTCACCAAAGTGTCGTTTGTATAGATACATTTATAATAGGTTTCAACTGCAATTGTATTTAGATAAACCTGTAAATTATAGATATAAGTCTTTAATTACCAAGTATGTATACATGCTCATAACTTATGTATAGAAACTAGTCGTTTTTTAATATAGACAGAAATGCTAGATTATGTACAACGTGCAACTGTAACTCTATAGAAGACGAATATCATTTTATACTTGAGTGTACAAAATATACAACGTTACGATTGAAATTTATTAAACCATATTACTACCGTAACCCATCTGTATTTAAGTTAATTCAATTACTTTCCGTCAATGATATTAAAGAACTTAATAATTTAGGCAAGTATTGTACATGATTATTAGCCTATAAGGTGTATTGGTTTCGGAATAAAGTAGTATTATTATTATAATTACATGTAAATTGATAATGAAGACCGATTGGGGTCCAAATTATGCGTAAAAAAGATGACTTCAAGTTCAACCTTGTAGCATTATTCAATCAGCACATACAAATGTAAGAAACTAAATGTCCATACTGAATTACAATTTGTTATCACGTTTTAGTGTCTTCTACTTGTTTTTATTCGGATTAATGTATTTGTAATAAATGTTATATGTCCAATTTCATTTTTGTTCAACAGGTAGATGGACATTGACGTCTTCTTTAGCGTTATTAATGATATTAAAGCGTAATTCTAGGTGATAACAAGTGGTTGAACCGTGTCAAAGTTATGATCAGATGTACAAATTATTCCGCATATTTCATTATCAGCCTTGATTATACTTATTAAACTTTACCGGATACATGACATACAATGATACATTTATGCCACTGAAATCAACGTGTTTATCATTTTCCAAACACCGACTTAGTATTGATCTGTTTTATATTGTTTGCAACATTTTCCCAAACTTTGCAATCGCTTGACCTTTATTCGTTTGATATGTAATTTGCTAAAGGTCTAGAGTAGCTGGTATCAAATGGCGCAGTGTCCTTCGAACTTTAATTACAGTTTAAAATAAAAATGGATAAGAGTTGCCTTAAATATTGCTAGTGAAATAAAAAAAAACAGTTTGGGCCGAAAACGATCATTTTATTGCAAATAGTGATAATGCAATCTCGTATAAGATGCATTTGACTTCAATGTTTGCCCTTTAGTCAACCACATTTCTGCAGAAGACTGATTGTGTTTTAACTTGTAATCGTCTGTATGTAGATAAAATACCACTCATTGGGCATTTAAGCAACAATTTAGTCAATTAATTCTACTCTACTAAAAACTGCAACCTACAGGGCTGGTCATTTTGTACCTTTTGTAGCATTTTAACCTTTGTTGTTGTTGAAAAAGTGCTGATTAATTAACAAAAAAATCTATGTTTACTAAACAAGTGATTAAGTGATGCAATCACGGCTATCTTGTATATAAAAGGAATCAAAATAATACACTTTGTTCATGTAACTTCAATTTGTTTGACTCGCGTGAGCCCGATTGATCTTTGTGTCTGCGACTGCATACTTTCTGCTGTATACATGAAGGCGGTGACCAAATAAACAGCATATTTTCTGACATTTAGTTTACTTAATATTTTATTCGTTTTGTGTTATATCCTTATATTTACTCCATGATATTGTCAAACATTTATGAAAAATGTCAGAACTATTCAATAAATGTGCTACTTTCTCTCATGTTTTTACATAGAATATAAATACAAGTAGTATTCCACACGATGGGCGTGGTCTGTACAGAGTACGCAAAATGAAATGTGGAATTACATTTATTTGTCCTTACATGTGAAGTTTATTAGGCGCTAAGAGGAGTTATTTGTTTTATAAGCGAACAAAGTATACCCTATTTTGATAGGATGTATAGAGTTTTAACAATCGCTTAACAACATTTCAGCAATAGTAACTTTGATTTTCTTCGTAAGTAACCGATATGTTCTACTAAGGATTGTTCAGATTGTATTTAATGCAATGATAAAGCAAAAAAATTAGTATGCGAGCGTGTTCAAGAAGATTGAATAAATTCGCTTCAGTCATCTGTACAATAAAAGTGGTCTTTAAACACTAAATCAACATCTATAAGTAAGACCTTAATAAAGCATACATGTGTCTCACAAACACGATAGGTATGTATTGTTTTAATCGACAAAGCCCTTCAGAAGATTGTATTTGTACGCAATTATCACCACAAAACTCCATACGTGTCCATTTAAGCAACGCCTATATATCAAGGACAGCAGAGTACTATATAAATAATATCCAAATATTTAAATCTATTAAACTTGGGCTAGAGACATAATGTGAAACTAGCTATCCAAGAAGTAGTGAATGTGGATATTACAAATTAAAGATCTTTATCTCCTTCTTTAGAGTTTTGTTCTAGTTTCCATAGAAACAACTAAACATTTTAAATTATTTTAAAATTTCCAAATAAGGAGTTCAAGCAGCACATTTTCAATAAAAGTATAAAAAAGTATGTTTCTTTTTTGTAATAAAGGTTTAATGTTGCTCCCATTAACGGCCAACATGTAATAAACATTGACATGTGCTAAATTGTAATGATATATTGCCAGGTGATAATCGGTAATGCAGCCATAAGATAATTAACCTACGTCAGATAAATATTCACATATCATCAGCTGCATTACACCTAATTAACCAGAAGACCGTTTCATGGTCCAAGTTTGCATCTAGCAACTATAACTAGGCCTCCAACCACAATGCGCTAACAAATATCTTAAAGATTTAACCAATATTGAATTGATCTTAATGTTAGCTGTACTCTTCTTATCAAAATTGGGTAGTTATTGTATGATTTCATTAGTTAATGTTCCCTCAAATATCAAGTGCAGCCAATACTACCACTTAGATACAGATGACAGATTTGTAAATATCCCTTGAATTTTGCTCTTGTTGTGCGGTCGGTTTTCTTTGCTTTTTTTCTTAATGCGGTGTCGTAATCTTTTATTACATAGATCACCACCACTGAAACTACTATGCCTTGTATGTATAATTCTGCACAAGTATTGCCTTGATTACGATTAAAAATACTTTTTATTTAATGTCAACTTCTTATTTGCATTCAAGGATGGTACATGTATGTATCAGAACGTGTTTCATTTAGCATATAATATTATGTAACATGGTGGAAACCTCTTAACTGTCAATACTAGGACTTGGATTTCTTGAACTTATTCCGAATTCATAAAAGCTAGGCTTCAACTGTCAAATATGTCGGCTTTGATTGTTACAATATAATTCAATGTCCTTTCTTATCACGAGTTTAGTATACAAGTACGCGTACGACCTTTGCAAAATTCAGGTTGATTTTTCTGTGTATGCTTTATCAATTATTATACATCCGACCACTAAACGTCTTTGTAATGGAATCTAGTTTAAGTTTAAACCATGCTATACAGGTCCCGACAACTTGGACTGTTTGATGGTCCAAAAGGCATTGTGTTCAGTTTTATAATAGAATACATTTCAAAAATCCTATATGACTGGATCCTAATGAAACGCGAGGATTAATACAAATACCCAAATGTGAAAATAACACAAATACAAAATGCTTAGGTCATTGGCCAATATTAATGTGGCAAAAGTCACAATTTCAAGGGCATATATTCCATAGTCGTTCATAAAACCTGGGTACTGGAAAGGGTCACCATGGCTCGACCCACTGATCGACTTAGCGCGTCCCCAGGCGCTGATTGGGGAAGTCCATTCGTTGTGGCTTGTCAGGTTATAATTAAAAAATCCTTACCTAGAATCAAAGTGCTCATAAACGCTTATGCCCTGTTTTGCATTCAGACTTATTTTTCTGTATTTGCGTCGTAAACATTAATGACCTGTTCGCCCGCTGTTAGCAAGCTTTGCTTAAATTGCATCACGGTTTTGTTAGCCGCAATTGAATTTATAAAACTGTAGTTTGCCATGACTGATGCTATGAAATAAACTGCTTACATTTGTAGCAAAATCTCATCAGCACCTACAAAGTAGAAACCGAACAAAACAGACATTCTTCGTCTGTCCATATTTATAACGAACTGTAATCACTTCTGTCTTCATTACCGTCTTATTTATTGTTTGTAACGTATGTTTAATGCCTGACTACATTGTCGGATATTAAAGGAGTATTCTTTCGTCTAATTTGCCCTTTTTGATGCATGTTCAATGTCTAATTCCTTAGTTGGACAAAAATATGGTGGACAATGACTTGTTGTTGACGTAATAATTATATTACAAACTAGTCTCAAATGATAACAGGTGGTGTAACCGATATAAAAATTTCTGGTAAACCGTTTCCACATTTTGTGTCATCGGAAAAATGACGATTTGATATGTTTCACACATATGTTACAATTTCATGACAAAGACTCATGATCTTTTTGTTGTGCGCACATTTTTTCATTTTTTTACGTTTTTTATTTTGGCTTTACTTCATTTAGTGTATTATATCTGCTCACTCTTACATTCTGGGTAGTCAATACATTCCCTTGAAATTGGGCTCCAAGTTTATTAATTTATCTTTTCGAAAATTGCTCTAGGCTAAATAATACACGATCCTATATAGTTTGGTTGGACCCAATGGCCAGTATCCTTTCACAATTTACGGACATTTATTTATTTAAATAAGATTAAATATCTAGAGTAAACACATAGTAACATTCTCAATAATGATACTTGCAACCTTTCACCAAAATGTAGTTTAAAAAAAAAACTAACAATTTTCTGCAAAAATGAACGTTTTTGTTTTGACAATGGGAAACTTACATTTGATTGTTCTAGGACGATATAAAATGATAGGTTTACAAGAAAAGAAAGTGCTGCATTTTTATAATATTGCAAAACTGAATTAAGCTGTTTTGTTCAGGACAACGCAAACATAGCATAACCACGAATGTTAGTACATGAATGACCTTCCGGTTTACCCGATGCAAATTCTAACATAACTCTCATAAATCAACACAAAACCAAATTTTACTTGCTCATCAATATTCGGATTCAATAATTTTTTTGTTTGTTTTATGTTGTGTATGTTTGTTTGAATACGAATTAGACAACCTTCTTTGATTTTTTCTTATTGTTCGATCTGCGTCCTTGCTACTGTTTGTTGTTTTTATTATTGATTGTAACATTTATTGTATTGTAGTTGACCACAATACTTGCATATCAATTTTTAAAATTATGGCGCGACACTGAAATAAGCAAAAAATTGATCGTTATTTTAACAAACATGCAAAACCACATGCAATATATCTTAACATGTGTACAAAAGCCATTAGATATAATTTTATAATTTTAGGGTTGTTTGTTTGTTTGCTTGAATGGAGTTTAACGCAAATTTCATCAAGAACAGTTTGTATCTATTCATTTACCGACTATTTGTTTGGAAAATGTATAAAGTATAACAAGTGTACTAAATTTTGCTGCAGCATTTACTTTTTATATCGGTTGAAGTTCTAATTAAAAAGAATATCACCTAAATGGATTGATTTGGAATTATTTAATTCAATACGGGAACGTGACATGACTATAATTTTACTTTATCCTACCATACATGAACATGTATGATTTACACATTAATTCTTACTATCTTCAGTATCAGTATTTTAATATAGGTTGATTGTCCTAAGGTCATAAGGTTGGTGAACATTGACGTTTGCTATAATGTAGTGACATATTGCCAGGTTATAATAGGGATCATATTAGCTGAGATTATAATTAGTTAACAAGAAAAATGTTACATTGCGTCAAACGAGATGACTTCAAGTTCAACTTTGAAGCAATAATACAGCAGCAAAAACAAATGTAAGAAACTGCAAAAAGTATAATTTGTTTTTCTACATTGATTTACAGTTTCTTATCACGTTTTAGTACCTTCTTCTTTTCCTTTCTTCAGATTAAAGTATTTGTAATAAATGTCAATTGTCCAACTTCATCGGTCTTCAACACGTAGGTAGACAATGACGTCTTCTTTAACGTTATTAATAATATTAGAGCGTAATCTTAGGTGATAACCAGCGGTTGAGCCGAGTCAAAGTTCTGATCAGATGGTCAGATTAATACGCATATTTCAACATCAGCCGTGATTATATACTAAATTCACTTTAACAGAAACATTAACTTAAATGATATATTAATGCCGCTTTAATCAGTGTGTTTATCATTTCCCAAACACCGACTTAGTTTTGGTTCGTTTCATGTTATTTGTAACATTTTCCCTAACATTGCAACATTTTGGCCGTTATTCGTTGATATGTTATTTGCTCAAACATCAAGGGTAGCTAGAACCATAACTTGAAGTAGTCCGCCAATTTATGAAATTACAAGTTCTCAAAAATGAACCAAACCCTATAAAAATAATCAGTACAAAATCGTATCAAATGGCGTAGTGTCCTCCAATCTTTCACTGCGATTTAAAACGAAAATGAATAATGAGTTGTTTTAAATATTGCTAATGAAACAAAAACAGTTTTGGCTGAAAACGATCATTTAATTGCAAATAAACAAATAATGATACTGCAGTCTCATAACAAGATGCATTTAAGTCCACCACATTTCTGGAGAAGATTGATTGTATGTTATCGTCTTGAATGTAGATAAAATAATCACTCACTGGACATTTAGCAACAATTAGACAATCCAATCTACTAAAAACTGAAACCTGCACGGGCAGTCATTTTAGACGTTGTTATAACAAAAGAGAACCTCACAAATTACCTTTTGTAGATTTTAGCATTCTTAACCTTTGTTGTTATTGAAAAAATGTTGATTGATTAACAAACGAACTATATTTTTACTAAGTGATCAAGTGATATAGTATGGTGAACATTTATGTGTTGTTTAACGTAAAAATTATATTAAAACGTAGTGCCAGGCAATTACAGGTGGTGTAGCCGAGGTAAAAATTTCTGGCCAGACGATTCCACATATTTCATCATTAGTTGTGATTATACTTGTTAAGTTACCAGAAAAATGACTTATAGTATGTTTCACAGATATTAATGCCGCTTTAAAAAATGTGCTTTTAATTTCATCCTACATAAGTAATTTTCATGTATTGATCTATTTGATGTGCAGTACACATTTTTCGTACATTTTCTATTTTGGCCTTTTTTCATTCAATGCTCAAAATTGCATCCAATGGCCAGCATCCTTAAAACTATAGAATTTTTAAAATTAGTTTCCATATTTTGAACACATAGTCCATTTAGTTGGGGAGGAAAAACGCTTATTCTTTAATAACTATACGTTAAATATTTAACCAACATGCAGTGTTTGTTGAATAAACAATTTTTTCTAGAAGAGATGTACGTTTTGAAGATATTGGCTATTATGAAATCATGATTTTGTTCACAACATTTACGTATTTATTTCTACTGAAACTGTAAATGGGGAAACCTACCTTTGATGGTTCGAAGACGATAGAAAACGATATGCTACAAGAAAATGTCAAATATTGACAGGGGGAACAGAGGAGTAGGCTTTGTACATACAACTATAGAATTCCGCAAATAATGTTTTTTTTCTCGGATTACTTGAACTTATTCCATAATCAAAAAAGCTAAACTATAACTGTCAAATTCTTCGACTTTCATTGTGACAATATTATTTAAATGTATTTTCATTTTAGTTGGTCGGAGTAATTTTTAAAACAACCGGCTGACTAGTTTTCGCGCCATAATACTATCATACTATAATATGACACGAGTATTCCTTTGTCGGCTTAACGATGTAGAATTTCATAAATCAAAAAAGAGTGTGTTTAGTCATTACAGGTTTTCGACGTGCTCACAGTAACTTCAAGTAGCTTAGCACATTAATTTTTAAGGATTATTTCTTGATAGTATATGATATTTATGTTTATAATCATTGTGTTTAGTTTTATATATTATTCCTTTTATATGATACATGTAAGATGAAATAATGTTTAATAATTGTCGCACAAAGTTACTGCGAGCAAGCATAGCCTACAGTGAGTCTTTTCTGTTATTAAGCTCATAGCTTATATTAGAATAGAAATGTTTCAAATTTGAACGATATATTTAGAGGGAGAATTTAATTTTCCAAGAAGGATTTAAGTGCACAAATACGCCTATGACATTGACAACACTCAAGTTGATATTTTCTGTGTATGCGTTATCAACCTTATGTAACTGTTCGGTCACTGATCACTAATCATGCAAACTAGTTTTAAGTGCAAACCATTCTGCACCGCTTCCGACAACTAGGCTTAGCTTATCTCTGACTCACATTTGCTATATTTGGCTTTTCGTTATTAAATGTATTACTTGCTCCTAAAATATCATGGGTAACCAATGCTTCATTTGAAGTTGGGCGCCGTGTTTAATAATATATCTTTAACTTACACTGAAGTTTTTCTTAATAAACTAACGATTTTTCTGAAAAATGTACGTTTAGTAGATATTGCCGGTTATGCTATTAAGCTTGTGTTTCATAACATTCATGCAACTGTTAAACAAATCCTTTGTGTTTTACATATTCTCTGGTATTAAGCTGCTTTTTTGGGTTAAAAAATACTTTTCTTATATTTGCCATGACTTCTACAATGCCTAATTATTTAATTTTAACACTTTATTATAGGATTAAACACCGTTTTCAATGGATTTATCGGTATATCAACAAGACCAACTTACTCACAAACTACAAACTACTATGATATGTTTGTGAATGAGTTGGTCTTGTTGATATACCGATAAATCCAAACTAATGCTTCTACAAACTTTGGACTTTTATGATATGTTTGTGAGTGAGTTGGTCTTGTTGATATACGAAATTCAAACTAATGCTTCTAGCAAACTAATAAAAGTCCAAAGGACTTTTATGATATGTTTTTGAGTGAGTTGGTCTTGTTGATATACCGATAAATCCGATATATCCGACAAGACCAACTCACTCACAAACTAATAAAAATCCGAAGGACTTTTATGATATGTTTGTGAGTGAGTTGGTCTTGTTGATATACAGATAAATCCATTGAAAACGGTGTCTAATCCTTATAATTCTTTCAAATTGCATTAAGAAATTAATTTATCTAGCGTGTTTCTCAGCTTCATATTTCTTGTGTATTTTGGTAGCGGGATGGACTGAATGTATGAATATTTTGTTTATTTTTACGTACGATTATTCCATAAACCATTTTCTGATTTTAATAAACACAATTAAGTTTTACATCAATCTATAACCTTTTTTCTGTATCGAACACAACGAAAGTTTTAAATTTAACAAATCATTAATGAAAATTCATCAAACAAATAATTTGTAAGTTAATCGCTACTTTCGATATTGAAAGCCGCCATCTTTGTTTACGTTGGTAACGGTAAAGTAGTTCGGTCAACGTCATTTATCCAAAAATAAATTAGGTCAACTTCATTTATCCAAAAATAAATTAGGTCAACTTCATTTATCAAAAAATAAATTTTGTTGAAAACCTCAAACGGAATTAATCTTAACCAATGAAATATACGTATTTCTTAATATGCAAATCATATTAGAATTATTCGTAAATATAATCGCGGAAGTGTGAAATATAAGAATAAACTTTGGTAAAGAATTATATACCGGATAGTGCAAAGCTAAAATCACCCGGAATGACATTTTTATTTGAATTTATTCTTAAAACACACTTTGTGTGGTTGGGTAAATGTAGAACGCTAATTGTAAGTCACAATATAAATTACAAACATTTCTGTTATTTGCATACCTTCTAACATTGATCATTTACCTGGACTATGAAATTGATAAACAGTGAAGCATAGGGATAGTCTATTGACACATTGGCAATAGTTTATGATCCAAATCCGGATAAAAGATAAAATATTTCCTTCATTATTGATAGAAGAATTTTCCTTCTCAAATCTCAAAAATCATACAAGATGACATACTACTGGAAGCTCATTTATTAAAAATCTTACTAATCAAAATTGTATAAAAATACATGAAACTCTTGCATCCAACCAGTCAATTAATAGATTGGTTTTTCTTTGTTTGAATGTCGTTTTAACGCCACTTTTAGCAATTTTTCAGCTATATCGTTGCGTCTAGTTTTTATTGGAGTCGAGTACACCCTGCCTGCAGTAAGCATCGAATCGCAATCTCAGTGTTGACAGACCACGTGATCAATAGTAGACGAACTACCTTAACCACTCAGCCACCGAGGCACCTTCAATTAATAGAATATGATAGACCATTAACAGATCTTCTACCTTTGAGATAAGTGTTGTTAGATTTAATCAAATTAAAAGTTTAACCGTATAACGTCCCGTGTGTCATTCCACTTATAAAATTATCATTTGATATCAATTTTTAAAGACGTTTATGTGTAATATGTATCAATACTTATAATTTAAGTTGATTTTATATCCACGTGTTTTGGTTCTTGTATTTCATTACAATGAGGATAATCGTAGTCATTGGTCGACGTAAAACCTAAGATCTGTCGCAAATAGTGCCGCCATATAACATCTATACGACAGGAACCCAAGTATTTTTCTTACATTATTAAGAGATACACGTGTCTATGCTCTACTCTTCCCCTACATTTGAATAAAGTCGTGTTTGTGGGTTGTATTCATCTCATAACACCTGGTACACAAATCAAAGTCTTCACAAGTGGCACAGTGGTATCGGACGTCATTTTCTTCTAATGACAAATAACAAACATCGCATACAATTCCGAACATTTCGTCAAATAAGTCTAAACTATTCGATTCGTTTTCTTGACTACCGACCGATTGCAAATCTTTGGTAATTTCATCATGAAGTGCAATGTCAAAATTGAGCAACAGACTGAACCGTTCTTGTTCGTAATATACCTCGGAGAATCCGTACTGGGTGAAATTTTCATTGGACAAAATGTCAAATTTTGTGACAAAGTCTATCATTTCTGCCCCAGCCACTACAGTGCTTATAGGGATACAAAGGCTATCGAGCATGTCTGATTTTGCCATTATTATTAAATGTTTAGGCGATGCTCTACTGCAGATGTATTTCCGCATCATGTTATTTTCAGATATTCGACTAGACGACCTGATATATTCAAGAACCATACCTGCAATTTCGGTTCCAATAACTTCCGTTAAAATAGATTGCAAATTATTCCACGAAATTTCATCTACAACATTAAAATTATTGGAATCTTCTGTTTCACAGGCTTTATGAACGATTCTTTGAATAAGGTTTGTGATTGATGCCAAACAAATTCTTTGCAACTTATTGCCCATTGCCTTTCTCGTTTTTAAAGGAGACAAATAAAATAACATGTCATTTTCTATCCAAACTTGTGAGGATTGCAGTATGCAATTCTGAACTCTCTGAGCAGTTCGAAATAAAACGTTGGCTTCGATATCCTGGAACAAGTTGTTAGATGAGAGGATATAATGAGGAAGGTATCCATCAACAAGGTTCTTATGTAAACGCTGAAAAATGCAAGTGATACGAAGTATTAATAGTTCCTTTATCCAACCGCATTTCGTAACCTGCTCGCATTCCCACAGAAGTATATTTTTAGGTGATACGATTGAACTGCCTTGCCAAATGATGGGGTGAGAAATTTTCTCCATACTGCTTTTACTATGAGGTAACATTTCCTCTGAATAACAGTTAGGCTCTGCAACATTTCACGTTCTGCTAAACAAAATGAGAGCCGCCATTCAAGATTACACGTGGTATTTGTTGGAGATTTGGGGACAACCAAACAGGTAGTGCTTGTAATCTTCTCAACCATGTCGTCGGTTAGCCAGCCAGAATGTTTTATTCTTTCTTTAAACTTTGCAGCAATGGACGGCCAGTATACACACGGAATAGCAATACAGCAATCGAATTGGAAGGAAATATCGTCGTTTCTAAAAATAGTTCTTTTAACGGAAGGTCCTTCGTGTTTCGTGAGGTAAAACATAATTTCTTCTTCATCTTCAAATTCATTGTCACTTTTATCACTTGGATCGTCTGAAAGAACTCCAAAATCTTTGCATTTTGTCATGTATTTAAGATTCTCGACACCGTGTCTGTAGCACATCATAAAGTAGAATTCATCTGCAACTCCCATCGGTGAAAGGTAAAACTCATTCACTTTGCCATCAGAACTAGATAAAATATTACAAAGTCACTCCACATACTAGCAGTGTTTGGATTATTCACCTTAAGAAGCACATATCCAGGGAAATCTTTCGAATACTGAATTTCTACAAAGTTTTCTTGGCTATAGTATTCCGGGTTTTCAGAAGCACTAATGGATTGAACAACTAATGTCATATCGAACTCTTCATTGGTGCCTACTTCACTCATTTCTGTCAACGCCAGACCTTCACTTGTACTGCCTATTAACTCTACCTGCATGTTTGATAGACATGGATGTTCCACTAGCTCGAAAGGGAGAAATGACATAAACCAAGTAGACATAAGTTCTTCCATTAACGACTTTATTTTCTCATACACTGGGGTTTTTTTTGATAACCTTTCAATATCGTGTAAAACATCACTGTGAATTTCGGATGTCATAAAATTTAAGAAGACTCGTGGGTTTGCTTTGGAGCAGGCATTCACCTCTATCAGTGTTTTTTCCATAGTTCACTAATTGTACATGTACACGTTCTTTTTAACCCACATGAAAGAAACTCTTAGTATATAATTTTGTAAAAGAAAAGAGTAAAGATTTGGGTTTTTTCCTGTTTGTTAAAAGTTTACATTTCAAGAAACAAATACGACCGAAAAAATTACACAGCAATACATAACACTAGTCAGCAGTATAACTTTTCATATGCTAACTTCTTGCATAATGGACTAAAATATAGACGTGTACACATGTGGTAATTACTTGGATGAGATGGTGCTTTATTAACTGCGAGATTAGTTTTTAACCCCAAGTGAATAGGGTTTTTCATTGCTTGCAAAACACTTCTTGGCAATCTTTTGCAAAACAAAAATCTTGATAATTAAATCATTTGATATTTTGATATTTCTAATAATTAACTTGGTGCTTTAAGAAGACCACATCATAGTGGCCACTGGTGCTGAAAACACTGTAGTAGCTAGTAGTATATGTTTGCCAGAAATATTGTAATATTATTATCAACATGAAATATTATTATCAAAAGCGAAGCGGTTTATGTTGCAGCGTAAATCGATCCAAAGTTGTTTATATCCAATAATCTAACCAACAATTGAAAACAAACCTTATATAATAAATTCTATAGTAAAAATGAAGTAACAAGAACAATATTTTACAAGTAATCAAATAATATTTGCAATTATTATACTTTCTGTAAGAATGTCCTTTAATAGAAATATTTTACTATTTTGACATATATTTCTAAACGAATTGTGCTCCGTGCACTATGCGCTCATAGTTTCTTCACGTGCCTAAGAAAACTATTGATTTGGACGCCAATCAATTGTAATTCACGCGAATGGGCGGGGTTAACTTGTAATGAATGATTGATCACTGCTGCGCTTTAAATAAGGTATTTTTATCTTAGTCAACGTAAGAAGCCGATCAACGTATAACGTCTACAAAAAAAAATCAAAGCGATTTTGAAAGCCTGAAATGTCCATGTTTGGGAAGAAATATTTACATCACAAAGTGGCGGGGTATCATTTAATGTTCCATTAATGCCCTATTTTTCTTCTTGTTATTATTTTCCAAGTCAAGACAGTCAGTATAATAATTATAATAATGTTGAGTGTAGCATTCACTATGCCAAATTATTATACTTTCTGTAAGAATGTTCTTTAATAGAAATATTTTACTATTTTGACATATATTTCTAAACGAATTGTGCTCCGTGCACTATGTCCTCATAGTTTCTCCACCTGCCTAAGAAAACTATTGATTTGGACGTCAATCAATTGTAATTCACGTGAATGGGCGGGGTTAACTTGTAATCATTGATTGATCACTGCTGCGCTTTAAATAAGGTATTTTTATCCTAGTCAACGGCAGAAGCTGAGTGAAAGCCTGAAAATGTCCAGGTTTGGAAAGGAATACTTTACATCACAACGTGGCGGGGAATCATTTAATGTTCCATTAATGCCATATTTTTCTTCCTGTTATAATTTTCCAAGTCAAGACAGTCAGTATAATAATTATGATAATGTTGTGTTTAGCATTCACTATGCCAAAATAGTGGCCATTATTATATAATTCACAATTGTAGTGTCGTCACTTGTTGTTTGTGGAAGAATTCATGTATAGTCAACGTCATCAATACATCCTATTATGACGTCACAATCAGTCACGTGCTGAAAAACCAAGTTAGGTTATACGAAATAACCAACTTTGCTCATGTATTGAGTATTTAAACGAAATTAAAATATATACATATAATGATAAATATATATTACAAAATCGACTCGACAAATACTGTAAATTAAAGAAAGCTTTTGCTATGTAGAAAAATACGTGTCGTTGTTTCCACTCTTCTGCATTTGAAAAAAGTCATGCGTGTGGTTTGTGTTCATCTCATAACACTTACTACACAAATCAAAATCTTCACAGGTGCCACAATGGAATCTGACTTCGTTGTTTTGTATCTGTATATCACAAGCATCGCAAGAAAATCCTAACACTTCTTCATCTGACATGTCTAAGTCTTGGTCAAAAATCTTTTCATGAATATCGGCAGGTATCAATTCCTTTGTATTTTCATTTCCAAGCGTTTTGTAAAACTGATGCAGTAAGCTTGTGCTTTCCTTTAGATGATATGTATTTGAAAACCCATACTGGGTGAAATCTTCTTGAAATAAAATGTTCATCTTTGTGACAAAGTCTATCATTTCTGCCCATGCAACTATAATGCTTATCAAGATACAAACCCCATAAAGCTCGCCCGATTTTGCTGCTTTTAGTAGCTGTTTAGGTGATGCTCTGCTGTATAAATATCTTCTAATGTTGTTATTTTCTGCTAGTGCATTTGAATTGATATACTTGAGAATCAAATTTGCAATTCCGGTACCAACGACCTCCTTTAAACTGGAATGCAATCTATTCCATTTTATTTCATCTACGAAACGAAAATTCTCTAAATCATCCATCTCAGTCACTTTAGAAACCAGTCCTTGGATAATGTCGGTAATGGATTCAAAACACATTCTTCGCAAATTATTGTCTATTGCTTTTCTAGTGTTTAAAGGAGCCAAAAACAATAGCGTGTCATTCTCTATCCAAATTTGAGATGACTGAAATATGCAACTCTGAACTCTCTGAGCAGTTCGAAATAAAACGTTGGCTTCTATATCCTGGAACAAGTTGTTAGATGGAAGGATATAGTGAGGAAGGTATCCATCAACAAGATATTTATGTAAACGCTGAAAAATACCAATAATGCGAATTAGTAATAGTTCGTTTACCCAACCGCATCTCGGAACCTCCTCGCATTCCCATAAAAGAATATTTTTCAGGTGATACGATTGAAGTCCTTTGCCATATGATGGGTTAAGAAATTTTCTCCATACTCCTTTGACTATAAGGTAACATTTTCTTTGAATATCAGTAAGATTTTGCATGATTTCACGTTCTGCTAAACAAAATGAGAGCCTCCATTCAAGATTACACTTAGTATTTGTTGGAGATTTCGGGACAATTAGACATGATGTACTAGTGATCTTTTCAATCATAACATTTGTAAACCAATCAGAACGTTGAATTCTTTCTTTAAATTTTTCAATGATGGGTGGCCAGTGTAAGCATGGAATAGCAATACAGCAGTCGAACTGGAACGAAAACGTGTTCCCGCCAACGACAGTTGTTTTAACAGCAGGTCCTTCTTGTTTGGCAAGATAAAACATAACTTCTTCATTGTTTACTGCATTTTCACTCGCACTGGATAAATCGTTTAAAGGAACTCCTAGTTTTTCTATATTTTTGCATTTTAACATGTACTCAAGATTTTGAGCAACGTATTTGTAACACATCATTAGGTAAAATTCATCTGTAATTGCAACAGGAGACAGATAAAATTCGTTCACTGTGCCATCCGAACTAGATAGAATATTACAAAACCCGTTCCAGGTACCAGCGGTTTTTGCATTATTCACCTTGAGAAGCCCATAACCAGGAAATTCTTTTGAATATTGAATTTCTACGAAGTTTTCTTGGTAATAGTACTCCTGTTGATCAGATGCATGAATAGATTTGACAACTAATGTCATATCGACCTCCTCATTTGTGCCTACTTCGCTTACTTCTGACAACGACAGGCCTTCGCTTATACTGCCTATTATCTCTGCGTCCATGTTCGATAGACACGGGTGGTGTTCTGGTACGACACGGAAAGCTGTCTGTACCCAATGCTCCGAAGAAAAAAACACTTCTTCCATTAATTGCTTAATCTTCTGATATTGTGATGGTGTGGTTGAAATATCCTCAATATCGCGTAAAATGTCCCTGTTAATTTGGGAGGATAGAAAATTTAAGAAAATCTTTGGATTTGCTTTAGAGCAGGCATTCATACCTAATGCATCCATTTTAAAATGTTAATGATCAGTTAGCCTCGGCTGTTGTGTTTCACATTTGTACATGCTTACTTGCATATGGTTCTCTTTCTACCTGAAAGAGAAATATCTCCATACAAGTTTCCTCATACGGCAACTTTTTTAGTGTAGATTGATTGAATGATTGATTAACATCCAGCGAGTATTTTCAACTATATATTTTAAAAGATTAAAAATATTTGTGAGGAAGTTATTCATTAATATTTATTTAATTCATTCATTCTCGTGTCAGATTACTAAAGTTCATATCCAATCTTGTGTGACCGATTCGTAGTTTTTTCATTGGTTTCTTTGTTTAGATTCATATTTTTTAAGATGCATATTTTATTTTTATTCTTATGTGTACTAATTACAGGCTGATTAACGTGTATTCTAATAACGGCCTCCCTCCCATATTGTTCAAATTTGAATGCAGACATCTGTGCCAACAAAATTGTATATGTAGTTTTTTTATTGATTCGTATATTTAAATTTCATTTCTTTGAGTTGTATATAGTTATGTCAGGTACATTAAATATATATTTCACTTACTGCCAAATCTATATATTGTGTTTTATTCATAATTATTCGACCGATATTATTTTTACACATTAATACGTTCGTAAAAAAACAATTTACAATTTATATTCTGGACGAGAACACGTTAACAAAGATATATCACTTCGGGAGGTGGTCAGACCATTTGACAAAGTGGCCGTAATCTATTATTCTTGGAAAATGTAATAAAATGAAACTCATTTAAGTCTTTTGGTACATAAGGCGCATAGGAGGCATTGTCAATCTGAGAACAGAACGTTGTACATCGTTCACGCATCCTTAACTAAAAGACTAAGCTATAAGGTTATTTTACAAAAAAAAAGTTAACTTACAATTTTAAAGTATTTTGTGTTGAGATCCGAATATTCTATTCTGTTGTGTTAGTTATTTAATTACTTAATGTCACCAAATATAAACGATGACTTCCTGTTTTAAAATCCGGTTATTTTAAGAATTAAGTGCATTATGACGTTTGAAAGTGTATCATTTAACAAAACGCGATTTAAATTACTCTGCGTTGTTTGTGTATTGTGGTGGTCGTCAAGGAATCGAATGCTCTTCGTGATTAAGGTATCCGACCAATAATTGAAGTCACCGTTTAATTTTATTTTTAGACCAAGAAATGCAGCTTTATTTAATCAATATATTACTAATTAATGATACAAATTAAATATATTGTTTTACTTTGAGTCAATGTTAACAGTTTTGAGGAAAAAAAGTTAGTTGCTCAAATAGTAGTTCCGATGTTTGCCGAACATTACCGAGGTCTGCTCCTGGAGAGATAACATCACCCTAGGTACAACAAACCCTTGTTTGAGTAGTTTTGCAGTCAACAGCAGTGATCGGTCTAGAAAATCTGAATAACGATCGCAGGATCTAGAATAACGTATAAGTTGTGAAATGTACATACCATACGCTGGAGCTGCTGGAATGTTGCTGTCGATGAAAAGGAAGTTGACAATTGGAAAGTTGACGTCATCACGCTTGTCGTAGAGCCTAGTTTGTAATTTTCCTGAGTCTATTTCTAGAAGCAGGTCTAAGTAAGAGGCTGAGCTTAATGTATTGGTGGTGTCTTTAATTTCAAGCGCGCTATTATGTTGTCAATTAGAAAATCTAACATGTGGCAGATTTGATCTTCTTTATATTTAGTATTAGCTTTTGAGTCATTGATGACGAAATAAGATCTGTCATGACTAATTACCAGGTATTAATATCGTCTCTTTTCGTTTTTCTTGAAAAAGCAGCGTTTTATAAGTCAACAGTTTTATGCCACACTGTCACTGAAATATATTTTGGCACCAACTACACCCATTTATAACTCTAAAAACTTTTTATTTCCCCTTTACTACCATTTTACACATGTTTTATCTCACCGATGTGTCGACGCCATTTTTGAATTTTTGTGTTTCTGTAAACACCCAACCAACCATCAACCACTTGTGTACATATTTGAACCTTTTATCATGGGACCGTAGTCCCTCATCAGAGTGTATATATACCCCGTTTTATTTTATGTCATATTATTCCTTCCCTTGACACGTTTTTGTTCCATTTTCATTGTTTCTTCACTTATCAATCCCATTTTGTACAGTTGCATAATAATATTTTTGTGATTAAACATTGTGCTATCTGTCAATCCGTGTGAGGTTCCTTTTAACTGTTTCCAATCGACAAAAAATGAACTCGCATGTAACTAAATATGCTACTAGAAGCTCAAGTAACATCAACTGTCATGATTCATCTTTAGGGACAACTCTGCAATTGCCATTCGCAGTAAACCTTGTCAAAACAGCAAAACGTAAAATGGAATCTCTTGACAGGGCGATGCCTATGAACAATTTAGAACTGCACTCAAAGGATGTATTGTATCATTAAACCTAAGTACAATGATTAATACAAAACAAGTTAAACAGGGTCTGTACATTGAAGAGTCCATATCAATCAGAGAAAATCGCAAGCAACAGTACCGTATAAACTGTTACCACACATCATGCAGAGTTCTTGTTATTGGCAATAAAATGGAAAAGTTTACTTCGCATTTAGCTCCTGAGCTTTATTCTGCTATGGCAGAAATGGATAACTTCGAACATATCACACTGAAACTAACAGCAGCATGTGAAAACTTTCAGCAATTGCATGAATCCCTAAGTGGAAAATGTAAAAATATATGGTTCTCGGATGCCTGTAACAATTCAGCAGCTAGTCCCAATTAGAAGCGATAACTAACAAAAAAAGCTGCACACGACAACCTTGTAACTCCTACACCTACGGATTCGACATCAGATAAGCAAATCCATCTCTCTATCAACGAAATCAATATTAAAGCTCAAAACAACAGTAATTTTATTTGTTCAATCTGTTCCCAATTCTGTAAAACCCAAGCGGTAGAATGTTCAAGCTGTGGTAATTGGATGCACTACGCTTGCCTTAGACTCTCCAAATTCGAAATAGACTTACTTCAGTAAGATAAATCAGAATTGTACTCGTGCTCTATGTGTCAACAAATGAATGACTTCGTTAATGATGATCTACTCCCGATAGAAAGGGACGGAACCCCTGATTCTGCCGATTGTGTAACCGATGAAAACACCTTACCTAAGACTGTAGACTCCTCAGTTTACTTTAATAATACAAGTCAGCATTCTACATATCTGATCACTCAGAAAAATACCGATAACCAACCCAATACTTATGATCTTTACCAACACCACAGTTTCTCATAGTGGTGTCCAGACATGCTCCCTTTTGTTCCAGCCGAGTCATCATGAACACTGTCAGGTCGAACTTAATAAGAAAAATAAGGAACTCCGTGATTCTCATGCAAAAATTAAGAAACTTGAGGCTGACATCACTCACTATAAACATCAGATCACCACATCACAGACATACATAGCGAGCCTTGAACTTAAAATAAAGGAAACTGAAGACTCCAACAGAAATCTCAAGACCAGACTTCTGCTCTCTTTAGATCCAACTGCCCCTGATGATTAACATACTAGAAAGCCGACTGACACAGGGCACCAAACGACAAGTGATGCTGATTGGTCCAGACTCTACGATCACCGGCTGCTCCAACTAGAACTTGAAAATGTTTAACTTACTGCACGTATGGAAAAGCTAGAGACAGTATCAATAGTGCAGGATTTGCTTGAAACAAAACCTCACAGGAAAAGCTCAACGAACAATAAGTCCTCAAAACCAAAAAGCTACCAACGTCAAAAAGGCTGGAATAACTCTAGCACTGACAGTCCTGGAACTACCAATCCAATCACTTGTACTGGAGGTCACACCCCAGTCCAAATCACTCAACAACCAACTTTGAATCATTTTTTAGGTTTAAGCCATACCCAACACAAGCCACCATGGATCCGGGAAACTCTGAATCTTTCCCCTGGAATGGGGATACAGAACCTTCAAGGAACCTGCTTAGCGACAGTCTATCATCCCTTTCTACCACATCCTGTAATACACACACAAAACTACTAACCTCTCTTAAACCACCAGTTGACTCTTCCACTTCGACCAACAAGGCCAACTTAGAACATTGTGAGACTTCGTTATCAGGTATAAACCTAGTCACATACAATATTGAATGCTTTCGTAGCAACAAAGTATATTTAGAAAAAAATAACTAGCTCAGGAGACATCATTATTCTACAAGAACACTGGTTGTATAATTATGAAAAGCACGAACTAGCAGACTTTCTCACAGACTACCAATGTGTGATCAAGTCAGTAGATGACAACGATCCAATTTCTCCCCTGCAAAGACCCAGAGGTAAGGGAGGCACGGCTATCTGTTACAAAAATGAGCTAGCCACTAGCATAGAACAACTACATGATGGTTCAAGTTGTGTCACTGCCATCAAGCTGAACTGCAAACCAAAACCGATTACTATCATTGGAGCTTACTTGCCGTGCTCAGGGCCACACAATGCAGACAGCGACTTTGCAACAACCTTAGACCACAGAAATCATTTACAAGTTCAGCCCCTTATGTGATATTATTTTAGCGGGCGATATGAATGCAACCATCATGAAGACCATCCACAGCAAGAGAGACAAACTGTTTTTATCTTTTATTAATACCATTGGGTTTACTCAACCATCAAGAAGTGACTTAGATACCTATTTTCATCATGAGTGCCACTGTTCGTACAGAATTGACTACATTCTTTAAAGTCGAGACGGTCTCACTATAGAAACCAACACACTAGACCGTGACCATCTCACAAATGTACCTCTTGTCACAACAATACCTACTTGGCTAACTCTGACAACCAGAATTGACAAGGCCACTCTATCTGCCATCGCATTAAATGGGATAAAGTGGACCTACAACTTTATCAAACTACCTTACAAGTCAACTTGCAGACAATTATCAATACTCTAGAAGAAGAGAACACGTGCAGTCTTCCGCTAGTAACTCAAGTGTTTATTGAAATCGTAGCCTTTTCAGCTGAACAGTGAAGACCTAGGAAAATAATTAAACCACAGAAATTAAAGGCAAGAAAATGGACACCAGATCTTAAATTTGCTGTCCGAAATAGTAAGCACTACTTTAAAATCTGGAAAGAAGCAGGACGTCCAAGGGACATAAATAAAAACATTTTCCAAAATATGAAGAATTCTAAGCGTCAATTGAGGTCTCTTCAGCGCCAGAAAGCGGTCGCCAGAAACGAGAAATATGAAACCATTATGATCGCCAAAGAAAACGATCAGATACTATTTTATAAACTTGTAAATAAACAGAGAACTACAAACCAATCAAACTCCACATGTTTAAGGTACGGAGACAAGATCCTTGAAAACAGGAAAGGTTGGGCAAATTACTTCCAGGAACTATCAACTCCAGAGGACTTCGGAAACCGAGAAGAAGAGTACGATCAACAGGTAGATCTTGACTAGATGATAATAGAAGAAATCTCCAAGCTGAATTCAGGCTTGTCACATATCGTCACAACAGAAGATGAAATTTATAAAATTGTAAAACTCTTTTAAGAATGGTAAATCTCCAGATTGCTGCAACCTTACAATTCAAATTAGGTGGGCGAGACATAATCAGAACATTAACAATAATTATTAACAGGATTTTTAAAACCTGTTATATTCCTAACATCTTGAAACTTGGTATAGCTTCACCAGTCTACAAGCGAAAAGGGCAACCTATTGAAGATCCTGGATCATACAGGAAGATCACGGTTACTAGTATTATCAATAAGATTATTGAGAAAGTCTTTCTTAAAAGGTACGAAGAAAAGTGGACAACAACACAAAGCCTCCTTCAAAGAGGATTTACAAAAGGTACTTCCAGTCTGACTGCAGCCCTTTTTCTCAATGAACTCATTGCATATGCAAGGGACTCTCATAGTCCGCTTCACATCGCATTCATGGATGCTCAGAAGGCCTTCGATATTGTATGGCACAACTCCTTCATCAGAAAGGTTCATCACAGCGGCGTACAAGACGACACATGGCTTCTCTTCAGTGAATGGTATAAAGACCTCACTTGCAAATTAAAATGGAATGGTGACCTGTCAGACACGTTCAAAGAGCTACAGGGTGTACGCCAAGGCGGTCGGTGTTACTTCCCCAGCAGTTTACAAACTTTACATTGACCCACTCTTGGAACTGAGACTTAGGTAGCCACATTGGACACTTGTACTGTGCTACCCCTACTGTCGCGAATGAAGTTGGTCTTGTGGCAGACAATCCAGAAACACTTCAAACTATGCTAAACATTCAATCTATGTACGCTAATAGAGAACATTTTAAGGTCAGTGAATCCAAGTCAACAGTCTAAATTTTTTTACGACAAAGAATAAAGGCAATTCACAATGAATGGCAGTCCAGTTTCTATTTCTGACGTTGCAACCCATCTTGGGATAGAGAGAGATAGCACTTCAAAATTTGGAACTCGTGGAATAGCCAGCTCAAGGATCTTATCTGCGAGACCAGAGGCTCTTAAGAGCCTGTATCGCTCACCTGATTTTATAGGCAATGAAGATGGCATTCCCCTGATGTTAAAGTAAGTCCTGTAATTTTCAATAAACTTTAAATAGGACCATCAAAACAATATTACTAGAAAGCTTTGTTTCATTGGTTAACCAGTTGTATAGAGATTTTTTTTTATTTGCCCATAGGGTCCTATGTTAAACTAAGTCCTGCGGGGGAGGTGGCCATTTTGAATTTCCAATTGCCATAAAAAAACATAAACTTTATAAAAGACCATCCAAACAATATTGCTAGTAAGTTTTTGTTTCCATTGATTAACCGGTTTCGGAGAAGAAGCCTTTAAAAACTTTTTCCCATAGGGTCGTATGTTAAACTAAGTCCTGCGGTAGCGGCCATTTTGAATTTCCAATTGCCATAAAAAACATAAACTTTATAGAGGACCATCCAAACAATATTGCTAGTAAGTTTTTGTTTCCATTGATTAACCGGTTTCAGAGAAGAAGCCTTTAAAAACTTTTTTCCCATAGGGTCCTATGTTAAACTAAGTCCTGCGGAAGCGGCCATTTTGAATTTCCAGTTGGCATAAAAATCATAAACTTTATAAAGGACCACCCAAACAATATTGCTAGTAAGTTTTGTTTTGATTGGTTAACCGGTTTCAGAGAAGAAGCCCTTTTTAACCTTTTACCCATAGGGTCCAATGTTAAACTAAGTCCTGCGGTGGCGGCCATTTTGAATATCAGATTGGGATAAAAAACATTAACTTTATAGAGGACCATCCAAACAATATTGCTAGTAAGTTTTGTTTCCATTGGTTGGCCGGTTTCAGAAAAGAAGCCTTTCAAACTTTTTCCCATAGGGTCCTATGTTAAATTAAGTCCTGCTGTGGCAGCCATTTTGAATTTCCAATTGCCATAAAAAACACAAACTTTACAGAGGACCATCC
The DNA here is from genome assembly GCA_944474755.1 of Limnoperna fortunei. Lineage (NCBI taxonomy): Eukaryota > Metazoa > Mollusca > Bivalvia > Mytilida > Modiolidae > Limnoperna > Limnoperna fortunei. The sequence continues at coordinate 86,063,375 of OX104112.1, read as the reverse complement.
AAACAATATTGCTAGTAAGTTTTGTTTTGATTGGTTAACCGGTTTCAGAGAAGAAGCCCTTTTTAACATTTTTCCCATAGGGTCCAATGTTAAACTAAGTCCTGCAGTGGCGGCCATTTTGAATTTCCAATTCCCATCTAAAACACAAACTTTATAGAGGACCATCTAAACAATATTGCTAGTAAGTTTTGTTTTGATTGGTTAAACGGTTTCAGAGAAGAAGCCTTTTTAAACTATTTTCCCATAGGGTCCTATGTTAAACTAAGTCTTGAGGTGGCGGCCATATTGGTGTACCAATCAAAATAAAAAACACAAACTTTGTAAAGGTCCATCCAATGAACATTATGGCCAAGTTTGGTTTCAATTGGCCAAGTGGTTTCAGAGAAGAAGATTAAAATGTAAAAAGTTTACAGACGCCGCCGACGACGACGACCACGACGACGACCACGCCGACGGACGCAAAGTGATAACAATAGCTCACCTGACCCTTTGGGTCAGGTGAGCTAAAAAGCGACTTATGCTCTGAAGGGTGTCGGACTTCACGGCCTGAACGGTCTTAATCCCATTGTATCAGTACATCTCATAAGAATTTTTATTCTCCCAAGGCTTCTCTATGGACTTGAATTTGTTCGCCTCTTGGCGAAAGACGTCACCTCTCTATCACAGTACTACAAACAACTACTTAAACGTATTCAACATCTTCCTGAAAACAGTGCAGATGCGTCTATCTACATTCTAACCGGTCAACTCCCTCTGGAAGCTGAATTAGACAAAAGGACTATGTTTCTTTGGAAGCATAATTAGAAACAAAAACGCCTTGGAGGAGGCCTTAATCTTGCGTCAATTAGCAGTAAAAGATAAGAACTCTAAAAGTTGGGTAGTCCACGTAGTATCCACCTTAGCCAAGTACAACCTGCCATCACCACAGCATCTACTAGAGAATCCGCCTGAGAAGTGCTCCTGGACAGCTCAGGTCTCGACAGCAGTAAACGACATATGGGTCGCTGAGATAACTAGTGAAGCCTATGAAAAGTCTACTCTAAGACATCTTAATGCTAGCTCATACCAGGTGAATCAACCTCACAACATCTGGACCAGTGCAGGGTATGATCAATTTGCAATACAGCGTGCCTGTGTAAAAACAAAGCTGCTGCTTGATGTCTATAATCTGCAATGCCACAAACACAAGTTCAACCAAATAACAGTAGATCCAACATGCCTACTGTGCAACACCGAAATCGAGGACAGAGTACACTTCTTACTGGTGTGCCCCCACCTTGAGTCTATCAGACAGCCTTTCATCTTACCTATGAAAAACACAATCTGAGGCCATTTCGGACCCATCTTTGGTAAACCATATCTTCTGTCAACCTGGTGAACTACTTGTACTTGACTGTACATACTTCAGAGCTATACCTTGCTCCACCTACCAACGGCTGGAGACTATTTCCAGAGGACTCTGCTATTCACTGCATGTAGTACGCAGTCGTGTTATTGAGCTTAAACATAGACAATAATGACCGGTATGAGAGACACAGGAATTGATAGAAGGCATAATGTTGTGTACCGATTCATCCATTTATCTCCCCCCCCCCCCCCCCTTGTTATACCCAATTGATATTTTTTATAATTTTTAGTTTTGACAAAACCATTTTATAATATCCAATTCCCAGTATCACTATTTTATTTTAGACATAGACATTTGACTAATTACGCACTTGTGCGGTTCTCTTATCCAGAGTAGGAAATTACCAGAACAGAACGGAACAGCTTTCCCCCAAATTTTTACATACTATTCAAACTGCTTTACCTGTGTGGAAAATATTCCCTAATCAGCAGTGAATGTCGTGCTCAGCAGTTGATTGCTGTAAATATAATAATGTCACAAAACAAAAATAATGACATCATAAACAAAACAATTTCCATTTACTGCGTATTCATGACCGTAACATTAGGGTTGGGAGGATTTGTATTTCATTTCGATAATTTACAACTTTTTGTTTAATGTTAGAGAAACAGAATCTTACATTAGTACTCTTCAGTCTTGGATTATCGTATTTCTCCAATCTCGATAGTTAAATCCGATAATTCACTCGTGCCAATGTAAGAATCTATATTTCATGTTCAGATTGTGTTTTATACCAAATAGCAAAGACCAGTTGCAGAGAAACTCAGGGGTGCTTTTCACAAAAAGTCGTAAGTGTAATATCTATCGTAAGTGCTGACGTCACAATGCATTTCCCTTTGATCTTCACACACTTACGATAAATTTTACACTTACGATTTTTTGTGAAATCGACTTCAGATAATTAGAACTGGGAGCAACGCAAAATAAACTAAGATCTACCAGCTACCAGTAGATGAAAGAGAAATTATAAGAAAACCACAAGTTAATACAATATAGCAAGCAATGATTGTACATGTGTGATGAAATTGCATCTTTGTACAAGACTACAGTTTCAACATGATGAAGAATGAAGCACTTTCAGTCATCTATGAAATTTCTCTCTTAGTGATTGCAGTAATCTTATGAAAGACAATGAGGATAGAAGACATAATTTTTGAAAAAGGATAATCCACTTTTTAACATTTATTGCATCAAAAATGTAAATCAACTTTTTTAGTATGAATCCATGGTGTTCTTTGCATTAAAACAAATATTATATCATTCTGTCATTGTTTTGTATTCTAAACCATTGGTTTAATGCCAATCATGTCTTTAAATGTATGTATCTTCAAATTAGTTCATGGTGACATTACAAACAAGACATAACCTTAATATTACAAAAAATATTTATTGATAACAAATATAATTAGCTTTTCATTCTATCTGTTTTTCCATCATTTTCCAATATGACAAAAAGTTTAATTTACAGTTTGTTCAAGTTTTATTTACTAAACTGCAATTACTCTATGATTGGAAATTTTAAACCATATAAAACCTGTCACATCCAAGTCTAATATGGTATTACACTGACAGTCACGGAAAATCACAATAACTTGAACTGGTTGTTATCTGGAACAAACAATTTATAATACAAAATGATGCTAAATACAATTGTTTAGTTTTGCATGTAACTCTGGTGCCCTGCTGCTCTGGGTGTTTGTTGTTTAGTTTTACACATAGCTCTGGTGCCCTGCTCTGGGTGTTTGTAAGCTGGGTTCTGATTCAGATCTTGTCACAGTCAAACTAAAAAACAGAATGATATCTTAATTAACATCTACACAATTAAAGTGATACAATACCTGATAAATAGAAATTCAAATAAATAATTAAATCCTTATTGAATTTTTCCTTAAATGTATGAAGCAAGCATGAGTAAAGGTGTATGGTGTCAAAAGAGTGAATTGCAGCCAAGGAATTACCTGATAAAATTGATCAGGGATTTGTTAAAAAATATAAAAACCCTCATCGTCGGTCTGGTTCTGGATTTGCTACCACTTAAAGACCGTGGGCAAATTGTAGATATTTTTTCATTTTCGTTAATATTTTATGTCCTATTTTGTTTGGTTGCTTGTACTTTCAACGATGCATTTACAACTAATTCTTTTTGTTTTATCCAATAAACATTGGCTAATTCAATTTAATAAATATTCAGGAAAACAAATAAATATCTACAAGTGTGCCACTGGCATCACTGGTATCAATCTTAACTAGTCAGAATGCAGTCACAACCATCATGCTACTAATGGTCCAATTCAGAGTTAGGTCAAGGGGAGACAGGAAGTTGCCCAAGGATATCTGTCACCATGCATCCTGACTAAAACAATAATTACCTTGAAAACACGCCATCATCACTACTAACACTATCTTTGCTGGAGTGTGTCTTTCTGCTCCTCCTATAGGCACCTGATGGGGGAGGCATTCTTTCTTTGTCTGTGTACTGTAAAAAAATTATGGATTTAAGTTCTTATCAAAAGTACAGCACTAAATCTTTTCAGAGAAGTTGTTTTTTTTTTGTAATGATATATTATCTATATCTCATATTCTCCACTAAACAAGAAGCGATGTAGTAATATTCATGTTGTAGTACAGAATACCTGTAATAAGGTGACCTACAATATTGTATACATGCCAACAGTAATAATTAAAGTTTATTAAAAAAAAACCATCTGAATACCTTGTGTCGAGTAACCACAAAAGTACTTTACCGGTGTGATGCATGCACTATATATATACATGAAACAGTAACTTCTTAATTATCAAATATTCTTTCTGGAATGAAATATTTCCCAGGACACAATTTACATGAACAAATCACCCTAGTAATTAATCTTAGAATAAACTTAACCAGTGCATTTTCTATAACATGTAAATTAGAAACTTTGGAATAAAGAAGTGAAATAACCACCATTCTTTATACTGTACTTGCCAGAGCTGTTGACAGTTTATATCCTTTACATGGGTAAATAAACGAAAAATAAGTAATGAGAGAAGGAAAGGCACACATGATTGATAAAGATTGTATATATACACAGAGATCAAATATGTTAATTATCCAATCCTCAGGAGTACAAATAAATCAATTAAATTACTGAATAAAATTCACATGTATTTGTATTAACATATTGTACAAAAGTTATAAAGTCCTAGATGAAAAGAGCTCCAAATATAGTCTTTAAGAAATAAGGGAAAGGTACATATGAAAACTGTCCTGCAAAGGGTGAGTTATATAAGGTTGGTTTCTGATTATAATATGTAGAACTTATATCTAGATATTTTTTTTTAACAATCAATTATACAGAAACATTTTCATTATCACTTTTTTAGTACAAAAATAATAAATAAGTATAATATCAAATCTTAATAAAATCTGTGAGTCTTTAAGTAATAACCAAGAGACATAGGTATTTGTTTGTTGAACTTAATTGGCAAAAATAACTATTACATTATTAATCTTAAAATTAAAAAGTGTAAAGAATAGAAGAGATTTAATTGTATTCCATTAGTCTGATTGTTATGGTGGTCTATAATGTGCTAAGAATCCATAAGATATGGTATAATGTTTCTTTCAAATGATTTATACATTGATATGTGTTCAGCATTTCCTTCTTTTTATTGAACAACCTTGACCTGACACATCTGATGATGCAATGTCCTCCAGCAATATTACAGACCTGACACAGCAGATGATGCAATGTCCTCTAGCAATGTTACAGACAATTCTATAAATCTTATTGTTCAAATTTGTAAGTACACTTAACTTTGTCATAACAGAATCCAGACAAGATACTAAGTTGAATTTTTGAAAATATGTAATAGTATGCTCTGGAAATCTCTTTACACTCCATAAAGAACATAAATTTGTCTTGATCAAGGAAAACAGAATATAAACTTGTATATTAGAACATAATCTGTAATTTTGTTTGTTTGTTTGTTTGAATGATGTTTAATGCCACTTTCAGATATTTTTCAGCTATATCATGGCACCCAGTTTTATTGGGGGAGGAATCCAGAGTACCAGGAGGAAATCCCTGACCTTCGGTAGGAAAACTGGCAATCCTTGTCAATTACGATTGAACTCAAGTACCGGTGCACCGTGCCCACAGTGAGACTCGAAAAAATGATCAATAGTAGACAAATTACCTAAACCACCAAGGTCCTTCTGAAATTTTAATAAATGGTAGCAATGGCTGCCAAACAATTGTTAAATATATCTCTCTATGTTAAGTTGAACATTATTACTAGCATCCTAATTGCAAATATTTTTTACACCAAGATAAATTTTTTGACATAAGTTTAGAACATAAAAGAATAAATAATAGGAACCACAATGTTATAACACTAACCCAAAGACCATTACGAAAGCATATTTAACCAATACCAATATTACGTCTGCCAGAAGTGTATACAGGATATACAGATTGTTAGTTCTTCTATACTTGCCTCTTTCCGGAAATTTTCGTTTGCAACAATTCTATTTTTTTTCTAAAAAATATTTACTATTCTATATTTGTTTACCTATACTTATGAGAGAGATAAATTTATATGTGATTTATGTATTTAAAAAATTCTATAAATTTATTAAATTCTAAATTCTTCTAAGGAACAAGAAGATCAAATGACTGACATTTAATAAATAAACCTATTATCCTAAAATTATGGTATTACAAAATGTCAATTGAAAGAAATGATAGACATGGTATTTAGTGTATTTTTCTTTTTCTTTGAACAAACTGATTAAACTTTGACATGATATTTGTTTGTTTGTTTGATGGTGTTTTAACGCCACTTTTAGCAATTTTTCAGCTATATCATGGCTTCTAGTTTTTATTGTGGTAGGAACTTTGACCTGAAGATTTTTGCATATCTTACTGATTGCCTCCTACGAACACTTGGTGAGCTATTTGGAGGTGTTCTACTAGGACTTCTAGATCTGTTGTAGAAATCATCCGTCACTATGTTATCTGCAGAGCCAGCCCATGTTGATCTTAGCATATCCTTCCTCATCCCTGATGATGTAGACATTATTAGACTACTTATAGCCTTAGCTCTGTTACTCTTCCTGAAGGAAGCTGTCCTTGTGAATGAATCATCTAAAGATCGTCCAGATACAGCTGAAGGTAAAAGAGAAGATACAGAGACATTATAAAAGATCAAAATTACAAAGCATTGACTTAATCGACAAATCTAACAAGTCAACATACAACAAGCAAATGAGCAACAGGAAACCCTATCGTTGGCAGTCAATCCAGGGAAGATTCTACACAAACTATAGGACAAGCCTACATCTATACTTATTTAAGAGTCAAATATGATGTGTTTGTCTCCAAGTAAATCATGTCTTATATACTTGTACAATTACATCAACAAAACCCAGAGTTTGCAGTTCCAAATACCGGTATATAAAATAGCTGATAAAAGGAAAGCTCTGAAGTAACACATCAGTTGAGACATGTTGCACAGGAAGGGAAAGCTGATGATTGGAAAGTTGAATTCGTAATGTTTGTCGGAGATTTTAGTACATAGTCCTCCTTGAATGTTAATTTTAAGATGTAAAGCCAAATGTAAAAAAGTACTAAATTCAGGTTCAAATTACAAACCATTGACTAACAGAAACAGACAACATCCAACAAACAAACATATCAGGCAGCACTAGCAACAAATTTACAAGGCAAAGTGTAAGAAAAAAGAACCGAAGATACAAAGGAGTTTTCAATACACAACAAATCAAGGACAGACAAAACTATGGTAAAACAAAGGAGGGGACATTAACAAAACAGACAGACACACAACAGAAAATACCACATATTGAACCCTACTTAACACTAGGGTTGAAACCAGGTGTTATAAAAGGGAAGGCAGGTTTGGTTTTAATTCCTAATATAAATGTGGAGCAGTTGTTGTGGAGTTTTTGCTCATTTTCGTCATTGCATCCCAAGAGCAAGAGCGATTAGAAAAGACTCTTTGCTGTATAAACTGGTGTATAAAATTTTTATTAGTGATTGCCATATCAAACAAATTTAGGTAGGAAATTAGTTATAGATATTAAAAAGCGGTAAATTTTGTAAAGCCCACCTATATATTGGGTAAAAGCAAATAAACATGATAAATATAGCCATATTTTATGGTAATTACTAATAAAGACTTCAGGATAATTCCCCCTAATCTACATAACTTTTCCAAAAATGGAAGGGAGTAATAAGGAGTAATAACACTGAATTCGTTTGATTCTGCAGTATCAGTTTTCAGATATGTGCAATGAGAAAGTCATCACCACTTGTTCCAGTTTGCAGATTCCCAGAATACCACATCAAATTTTGCTGCCATGCGGTTTGTAAAAAGATTTTTGATATTTCAGCCAATCAGAACCCATTTGTGGACCTGGAAGCCTTGCTTAATTTGCAATTGGCTGGAAAAACTCAAAATAAAAAAGATAACTTTTCAACCTTCATTTCTTCATGATTTGGCTTCATTGTGTGGAAGAAGTTGTTTGTATGTTTTTTCCATGGGGTCCTATGTTAAACTATGTCCTGCAATGGCAGTCATGTTGGATTTTAGATCGGCACAAAAAACTAAAGCTTTGTAGAGAACCATCTGGGGTACATTTCTGCAATATTTTAAATCAATCTGCCAAGCGTTAATGGCAAGAACATTTTTGAAATAAGCCAATCAGAATGCATTAATGGCCCTGGCAGCCATGTTTAATATTCGATCAGCAAAAAAAGCCAAACTTTGTTAAGAACCACCCAATAAACATTCCTGCCAAGTTTGGTGCCAAGTGGTTTTGGAGAAGATTTTTTTGTTTGAATGGTGTTTTAACGCCACTTTCAGCAATTTTTCAGCTATTTCATGGCGTCCAGTTTTTATTGGGGGAGGAAGCCGGAGTACCCGGAGAGAACCCCCGACCTACGGTTTTGGAGAAGAAGATTGAAATGTAAAAAGATTATGGCCAGAGACAATGGCGACAGACGCCAAGTGATGAGAATTGCTCACACTGAACCTATGGGTCAGGTGAGCTAAAAATATAAATTACTCAGCATTCAGCAATTAAAACATAAAAAATTATTTAAAGATATTGGTTCGCTTGTTATTTGCATTGCCAGGTGTCACTTAACACCTGATGGGCAAACTTCTTGCCCATACTGAAAAATGAGTTGATGGTAGTGTTATTTTTTCAACCTCAGAATATAATATTTTATACCCTGGTGAATTTTAATATCTTCTTCATTTATGTATGTCCTTATATAACCACTTATGTCACGGTCAATAAAAAAAAGTATTAAAATAAATTCTCACTGTGTCCTCATAGCATAAAGCAACTTTCTTTAATTCTTTCATTTGAATGCACACTTCTCTACTTGTTCAACAGAAGTATTTGAAAATGTAAAAAAAATGATAGATTTAAGGAATTCAGCTTAAATTTTTTTTTACAAAGAATGATTTTTCAGGTGGATTCCAGTAAAAATGGTGGATTCTGTTAAGTGGTGTCACTGGCCTTAAATATGATAACAAATTAAAACAAGTGTGGACTGTGAGCACACTCCCAAAGGGATACCCCCGCTTAGCTTCAAGTCTAATTATCTCCCCTGAATAAAATCAGACAGCGATGAAACTTCTTCCTTCACATCTACATTTGATGTACTTCCTTCATGTAAAATTTCATCAAAATCTGTCAAACAGTTTAGGAGGAGTTGCGCTTACGAGGTTTCACACTGAATACTATATTATACTATATTTAAAAAGTCTAAGTCCAATTATCTCCCCTGAATAATATCCAACAGCGACGAAAAACCTTCATGCACATCTACATATGATGTACTTCCTTCATGTAAAGTTTAATCAAAATCTGTCAAGCAGTTTAAGAGGAGAAGCACTTACAAGGGATGTGGACATACGTCCAGACAGACGTCCAGACAGACAGACTGACAGGGTAATTCCTATATATCCCCCCAAAAAAGTTTGCGGGGGGTATCATTAATGAAGTCATCCATCACATACAAAAAGCTTCACTCTTTTAACTCCTTCGATAAATATTTGTTCAGATTAATCAGTCAGATTAATACATATTGGTTACAAAAATTAAATCGTCACATGCTAGGTCATGTGTACTATGTCTACCTTTCACCTCGGGTAATAAAGCTATATATTTATATAGCAGATTTAGCCGAGTGGTCTAGTTTGAATCCCGCTGAGGGTAAGCACAAAACTTTACCGTATTAAAATCTAATTCTAACAGTGTTGGGCTTAATTTGTAGATGTATGTATAAATATTTGATATTAACCCTGTATTTCTGATGCTTCACAAATCTCTGGAAACATATATTATATGGTTTTCACAATACTTAAGACGTTTATATAAATATGTTTAAGTATTAAAAGGGTGACACGAATTACTGAATCCACCGTTTTTACCAGAATCCACCGGAATCCACTTAAAAAATTGTGATTTTTATGATATTTAAATGTTTAATCACTTCAAATTGTTATTTGTTATGTTTTTCAATGTTTTTCTTCAAAGAAACAGAGGAATAAGTTCAGATTAAGTTATTAAATTAAAGAAGCCAAACTTCTGGCACGTGCCGACATATTAATCGATAGCGTCTTTATTTTTCATTTTTAGAATATAATATTATATAAGCTAGTAAATATTAATAACTCCTTCATTTATGTATGTCCTCATTTATGTAAATGTCACATAAAATTAATGTATTTAAATAGATTATCTCCGTTGTCATCGTATAGAGTGATTTAATTTCTTAATATGAATGTATTCCTCTTTTCTTTTTATGAGAAACATTGAGAACCATAAATAATAACAAGTTAAAGTGATTTAACACTTAAATATCATACGAATAACAATTTTTGAAGTGGATTCCGGTAAAAAAGGTGGATTTTTTAAATTCATGTAACAGGTATTAAAATTTTACCTGCAGCAGATGTTGAACCTAGTCTTCTTGATAATAAAAGTTCTGAAAAAAATAACATTTAATTTTTTTTAATACTAGTACTCATGTAATGCATTAACAGCCATTTTATAAAATTATTGAAAATAATTTTTTTTAAACTGTTTTTTCAATATTAACATAACATCTACAACACAAAAATGTCACCTTACTGCACTTGTTAAAGGAATTTAAGAAAGTAATTACACTTAAGTTTGGTTATAACAGTGTTACTTTGTGATATATATATCTTTCGACTATTAGTAGCACCTTGGTGACTTGCACTTCTTTTTTGGGTTTCCACAGAGAGTGTATTAGGCAGCAATTTTCAGTGTCGGAAGAAAACTTTTAATGTTTTTTAAAAGAACAAAATTAAAATAACTAAGATAAAACCAGGAAGGTCTAATGTGGTTGCATTTAACTAAGAACTCTACATATAGACTGCTCTATGTTTGTTTATTGACAATTGTTTAAAAAACATTCTTTTAAGATAAAAATAATTTTGAGGAGGAACTACAATGTGCAACACAAGTTATTTTTAGACATAAGTATTATTTAGAACAATTCAAGATAGACTTCTTATTATTCTGATAATTTTTTATGTGAATGATTTATATAAATGAGCTAAAAAAAACCTCATAACACATTAATAACAAGATACACATTTATGATAATTGCTCCACTTTATCATTGAACAAGTGGCTAGATGCCACCCTTTGTTGTTTGGCACTTGGCTAAATGTTAAGATGCCACTCCATGTTGAGTAGCATTTGGCTTTATGTTAATGCCACTCCATGTTGAGTAGCAAATGGTTTATTGTTAAGATGCCACTCCATGTTGAGTGGATCATAGCTTATTGTTAAGACGCCACTCAATGTAGCTTAATGTAGAGATAACACAACATGTTAAATGACATATGGCCTAAAGTTATGATGCCACTCCATCTCCATTAAGTGGCACATGTAGCTTCATGTAAAGATGCCATTCCATGTTAAGTGACATATGGCCTAAAGTTATGATGCCACTCCATCTCCAACGAGTGGCTCATGTGGCTTCATGTAAAGGTGCCATTCCATGTTAAGTGACATATGGCCTAAAGTTATGATGCCACTCCATCTCCAACGAGTGGCTCATGTGGCTTCATGTAAAGGTGCCATTCCATGTTAAATGACATACTGCCTAAAGTTATGATGCTACTCCATCTCCATTGAGTGGCACATGTGGCTTCATGTAAAGATGTTAAGTGTCACATGCCTCAATGTTAAGATGCCATTCACATGGCTTTGTTTAAAATGCACTGTCGCGTGTCACCTAATGCTTCTGGATAAAATACAAGACTGGTTTTCTTTGTTGTCTGTGACCTAATTCTTGTCATCCTACTTTGGTTTTTATTTTATTTTATAAATTTTTGTTGTAAGGGAAAAAGGCAAATGACTTACTATTACTTCTTATTGCATGGATTCTCAGGTGACACAAATTTTGGACCAAACAGAATATATTTGACCTTGTTGTACTGTACTGTAAACAGACCAATATTAACTTATGTTTCTGCATCAAATACAAGTCTAGCTTCCTTTGTCTGTAACCTACATATGTATTAATTTCTTTGATCTACTTTGACCTATTTGTGGCTATTTTTCTTCATTAGTTTTATATTATTATATATATTGTAAAAAATTAACAACAAATTTTCTGTCATTGATTTAGTTTGATAGTTATTTTTCCCATAATATTCAGATTACAAATAATTAAATTACACTCGGCTTAGGAAGTATTGTCTAAACCTCCAATTATTACATAATCAAACTTGAACAACAAAAACTATGAGCTTTATTTAAAACAAAACTACATGTAATATCAATGATTTTACCTGAACCATTTGATGTTTTTATGATTTTAGTTATTATTTTCAGGTGTTTTTACCAGAATCTTTAACAACACACTTATATTTTGTTATCAGTAATTTGCTCTCAGCTATTTGTAATTTTTTTAAGCTTTTTCTACAAAATTTTTTTTAAACCTTTGCACATCTTCCCAAGTCAGTTGTTCGGACTTCGAACCCCTGCCTTGGGAGGATGAACTTTACAAAGCATTGATTTAGTTCTAGATATTGTCAAGACACAACTAAGACATATTATGCATATTTGTGTCTGTCCTTAAACCTAGATTAGTCATCAAGTTATTGCACATTATAGGAGAATAACTGGTTAATTATGATATAAATTACTAAATACACAAATTTAACCAATTAACATGTTGAACAATGCTCTGGATAATATAGGCATCTGAAAGATACATACACAAGAACAACTGATTTTATTCCTGGTGTTTTTTAAGCAAAATTATAATTCAAAAGAATGCCAACAATCATTTAAAGAAAAAGAAAGCAAAAGACACTGAAAATGGTTTCAATGCATAGTCTATGTACCCATGCAAAAACAAAAAGTATTGTATGTTTACTGCTGTGGTGAAAATACACAGCTGTGAAACAAAGTAAAAGGGAAAGAAAATTGCTGTCTTTAATTGAATATACTAAGATATTTGTGAAGCACATAAATAAAAGATGTGAAATGTGGAAAGCAAATAATTTATCCTGCAATCAGTACATTTACTGTCCAATAAAGGTAGCCGAATAAATTTTTGCTTTATTCGGCAGTGCCGAATAGAATCTCCTGGTACCCGTGACCTCACTTCTTACGACATTTAGTACTCTGTTCTGGTTTACGACGTTTGTGACGTCAGTATCACTAGAATATGCGCCAAAAATTTTAACTGAGAAATCGGCTAAAAGTGAACGTTTTTCAGTATTATAAAATGTTTTTTAGGGTTGCAGGATAAAAACAATATTCGTACAGTCAGAAAATATAAAGTTTATTTGTACTCGCCGCGAAACAGGTGAGAAATGCTCGGCATTTCTACCCGTTTCTAAGGCTCGTAAAAATAAATTTTATATTTTCTGACACTGTACGAATATTGTATATATAAGGGTTTGGAAAGATCAACAAGTCACATGTCTGTGTTACTGCTAAAACTGTATTGTCCAAATATTATAAAGATTAAAGTATAAGTTTGATTTGAGGTAGGTTTTAACTAAATGATAAGTTTATTAGCCAACACTTCATTAGCCATTGACTCTATGCAACCGACAAGTACTTAGAGGAAATTATTATTGGACAGTATTTGTTAAATATTCTGATTAAAATTATCATGTAGTTTTTGTTTTACATAATGTTGTTAGGTTGTTACACCTCCCTTCAGCAATTTTTAAATTATATCTCGCTGTGCAGTTTTTTTTTCAGGAGTAAGCTATAGTACTGAGTGACAAGCTCTACCTTGGTAGAAAACCTAGCAATCCTTTCAATAAAGACTAAAGGAAATTAAACATGATCTTGTTACAGTACACAATAACAATTCATAGTAATGCAAGATTAGAAATATACACACATGACAAATTACAGAATAATAGAGGGATAAAAGTTGCAAAATAAATGTATTGTCTCCATTTCAGCTTTATGAGGGAGTGAAATTAATCGTAAAAATATATTGCTATCCAACTATTTCCTGCTAATTTATATTTAGCAACAAAACATGTGTATGATCATTGCCAAATATTTGCCAGAATATATAGTTATTTACATCAAGCTCATTTACATAAACACAGATGTAACTAAGCATGTACTATTATTAAATGGCAAATGCTAAAATTTTGAATATTTTTCTGACAAAAGGCCTACTTATCCTGTAATCATTACATTGCTGTACAATAAAGATTTGAACAAGAATAAATTTCTGTGTTTTTCTGCAAGTATCCAAATAAAATATTATGACAAATATACAAATATAAAGAAATTTGCCAATAAATTGACTGAAAAATAAAGATTCTCAAGCAACTGGACAGACCTGTTATACGGAAATGGGTCCAGTTCATTTGCTTTGCAGGAAAAAAATCAACTATCTTCTCTCATATCTAGCAGCTACATCAGTAATATCTTTGTATGTATAACAAAATATTAATTGCAGGATAAATGTCAATTACTCCCATAGAGTGAAATGGATAAGCATACATTGTAAGCACATCTAGAGGATATAAATTGTTACTTACTCCTAACATCTCCATAAATGCAGCAACAAAAAATGTAATGTTGTAACGTCATTAAAATGTACATTTTTTCAAGTGACTAAAATTCAGTGAAAAATTAAATTTTTATGTTTTTTGTTATATTTAACAAACTTAACAAAGAAATTAAGAAAAAAACATTTAAAACAGTGTGTTATTTTGTATATACACTAGCTTTACTATAAATTCAAAGTACTCTTTGTATGTTTGTGTTACATAATTTTATATTCAGTGGCTCATAAAGTGAAATATTAAAATTTGTATATTGTAGCATTGTTATATTTATAACATGTTTAACTTTTAACAAAGCATTTATACAAAAAGATTAATTATAGATATAAATTATCATTGTATGACTATTACCCCCCAATGTTGATGCATATTGACTAATCAGATAAAATATCTCAATTACGAGGCAATTTGTAAGTTTGTCTAATATGCAGTAATTTCACAAAATATTTTCTTAAAATAAAAAGCATCAGCTCATTAGCCCATTTGTGTTTTAATTTCAAACCTCATTTATATTTCTTACTGAAAATCAAGTAATTGGTTTGTTATTGAATGTAATCTTTCATTTAGTTTTGTTGAAGCTTGTTTAAGAAAGCAAGAATAAAGACATCAAAAGCTAAATCTTATAAAAATTGATAACTAATATTTAAAATTATCTGATAAAATAGTTTGTTACTGACTTTCCCCATCTACAACATTTTCATCAGGTCAGTAATAACTGTAGTATCACCTTACTGTAATATCAAAACATTTTATCTGACCAGACATTATCAGGTTTATTAACCTGTTGTGATATGTTTGACCCTAAGTTTATATTTGGAATCCTTTCAGGAATAATCCCTGCTATAATTCTATATAACAACCTCTCCATTCTGAATCACATCATGTTAATTAAATAAATAAGACATTTTTCAAAAGAAACCCAACTTGTCACATCTGCACTTGAAGATAAATATCATATCTCGATCTAATTACCACCTTAACACCAATTAGACAGCGAGCAGGTGTAAAAATTATTTCTTTCATAAAACCAGAACAACTCGGACAGTCACCTTTCCATTTTCCACAAATGGGATGGAAAATATTACACACAGAAAAGGACAATTCACATTTCACATGTGAATTTCTGAATCAACCAATTAATGGATTTAATGTGTAAAGAATGTAATTTTTTTTTAGTTTTTTGAAGAAAGCTCTTCATATGTTATAAAATAAATATAGTATTCTAAAAGTGGTTGAAATCTGGGAATCAAGAAGAACAATGTTTAACAGTGTTTTTTGCAACCATTTAATGGCATCCTGGATAAGGAAGCTGGAGTACCTAGAGAAATCCCCAGACCTTTGGTAGGAAAACTGGCTATCCTGGTCAATTGCAGTCTAGCACACCATGCCCAGGGAGAAAAGAAAAAATGTTTGTGAAGCATTATAAAGAGACAATTTCTCAAAACTGTAACCACTATAAAATAAGGCATCTTATGAGCATTTAATGATAGCATGCCATGTTGCAAGGTTTTCAATATCCACAAACACATTTTTCCGAGTTACAAATCAGCATATTATAAGAACAGCTGAGGATGATAACAATCCATTTAAGATGACAATTTTTACCTTGACCTTTTTGGACCGATAAAAATAATTTTAAATTGGCCCAACTCAAAACCTACAAATGAGATTGTGCAGAAAGTTCATCTTGATCTTCATTTTATTTCTTAACAGCTGTGCAAAGTTTTTACAAAATCTATTTTTCAAGAAATGTTTTGAAACTGCCAATTTTTTACGATTTTTTTTTCATTTGCCTTACTCATAACTACAAATTAGACTATGCTAAAATTTTAACCTGATCTTCATTTTATAGTTGTTAACAGCAGTGCAAAGTTAAAACAAAATCTGTAATCCTTTTTTAAGTGTTCATCTAAAAACCACCAGGGCATGCCAGACAGACAGATGGATGAATGGCGCGACTGACCTATGGCCACTCATATCCAAACGAGGGAATCACATAATACCAGGGTATAAAAACACAGTTCTTTAAACATTTTTTAAAGTGTCATAAAAACTGTATTCAATTGGCACCAGAAATTACCATCAATGCATATACAAATATTTTTTAAACGATTTTACAACAAAATATTATAAAAAAGTCATGCATGTCTAAAACATATCCTTAAACAACAAAATTTAAAATGTTCTAAAGATTCTACGAATATGTTTGCTTAAAAAAAATATCATTACTATCATAGTATACACCTTTATGGCTCTTTATCAATGGTATATGAATATTTAAACTGCAGCTTTTCATTTGTGAGACATGTAGAAGAAAACTATCTAAACAGAGATCCCAAAATGATCTTAAAATACTACCAAAACGTCAAAATTTTATTAAGATTACAAGGTGTTTTGTCACAAATTTAAAATGAATATTACTTCCGCATAAGAGTTTAATTAGAAAGAAAATAACTGAAAAATAATACTCCCATACAGCAAATGAGCAAATGAATTTTTTAAATTATGTATTTACTTTTATTTACAAGTATGTACAAATATAAACAATTATGTAAAAAAATTTCCATCAATGCATTTACCAAGCAGCAATTTTAAATTTAGCTGCAAAAAATAAATAATGTCAACAATATGTATAGCATTTCCAAAATGAGGCTATATAGCATTACAATGTTAGTATACAGTTTTATTTCACTGTGGCTTTCACAGCCAATGCAAGCTATAATGTCGAATGTTGACATAAAGCTCATGCGTTATGAAACCATTGGTTCCTCAGTCATCCCAAGATTTAAAGTATAAAGAAAGACCTCACTTTGATTAGGATTATGCTTGATTGAACCTCTTTTGAAAGTCGCTAAAATGAAAGAAAAAGAATTTTAAAGATGCAAAAATGTAAATATAAATGTTCTTTTTCCGATTAAATAATAGATTGAAAACACTATCAAACTATTTAAAACACCATTATCTGCAAATGCTTATAGAACATTATCATGTAAAAATGTCAGAGCCTGTTTTGATCTACACCAAAGAACTGAGTACTGGTATATTGTTAAAATGTTACTAGTACCGGTATCTCAAAAATACCATCAGTAAGCACTGTAATAGAACTCTTTTCATGATCACAAGCAAATGTATTTTTAAACTCAAGGACAAAAGCTTACGATGTACTTGTTATTGTTTCAACACCAAGGGTAAAAGTGAAAATAAAATGAAAGCATTAATTTAACATGACAACTGTGAAAAACAATTTCCAAGAAATCAGCAACTCATCCAGATGTTTAACTATGGTGATACCTTCATAGTAATACACATATTTTAGGATATTGATAAGTTACATAACTCTTTCTAAAAATATTAACTTCTTTAAATATTGTATAGCATCTCTACAAAATTACACATCTGTAACTCATTGATTAAATTTGATGCAATAATTTTAATTTTTGCTATAGAACAATTTTTTTAGTAACTTGCTAGTGGTTATATAGCAAGACTCCTGATCCTTTTGTTACCAAACAACTTTTTTTAACCCATATTACATAAACTTTGATTTAATTCTTACCATTCTTTTTTGCAACATAATCTACAAATTTATTTGATGTTGGTTATCCAGTCTTAGGTAGGTCTCTAATGACTGTTTTAAAACTCATGTTTCCTTTTCGGATACATTTTGTTTCTTATAATTAGGTCTAAGGTCCAATTATTATGTTCAAAGCATTTAGAGCCAACATTAAAGAAGCTTTAATGAATGGCATCCTCTTGGGTTCTTTCAGTGAAATAGAAAGTACCATGTACTTAATATTAAATCCCTGACAGTGGTTGTTTTACAAAGTGATAGAAAAGAGTACAATACATTCCTATAATATAATGTGAAAAATGTTTGGATATATAACACAAAATAAAATATATCACTCAGTTATTTCTCCTTAGGTTGTTCTTATTTTGTCTTATTTTCACAGTTTTTTGTTTTTTCCAATATGTTTTCAGTTTATTTCATCTTTCTTTTAATCATAAAATAACAAAGGAAATCATTAGTATAAGCTGGTATATACAAGCAATTAGCTTTCAGTATTCTTGATCAATAACAAAACAAAATGTGACATTTTCATTTCTTTAATTTGTGTCAATGTATATATTTTAGATACACATATCTCTACACTGTTTAAATTTTAGTACATCTGAAATCAATTAAAGATATCTGGAACATGCCACATTTGTATCCAAACTGTTATCAAGTAAAAACAGCGGGGAACCTCAAAACCTTTGTCAATGAAAATCAACACTTATCAGAGTAGGAACCATAACTCTTTAATATTAACATGGTCAAAAGCAACAAATAACATACAATAACATACAATGTGTTAAGTTTCTATTGGTGTCACCAACCTCCCAAGTCAGGCTTTCTGTGGACACGTAAACCCTAACTTGGGAGGATTAGATGTAACATGCAGCAAAGCTTTAGCTTGCAATGAGGCCATCCTAAAAATCTTTTTTCCAACTGACAACTGAAGTAGGATGGTAGCAATGTTTTTATATATTTTTTATTAAATTTGAAAAGCCACATGTTATTGATAAAAAATTGCTAAAGAAAGTTTTTTTTATCTCAAAAACTAAATTACAAATTTGCTGAGTAATTATGAATTTTGTTGACACATCAAACCAGACTTTTTCTGAATGACCCAAATGTTAGTACATGTACATTAAAACAATGCATTGTTAGTATTCAGCCAAAGCATTACAGTCACACAAAGTATAAACAACACATAAAATCACACATGTATATTTGCAGATTACAAAAATAGTGAAAAATGCATTTGAATTTCAAATTAAAAACTATTCATATAATTTTTCATCAAGATAAAGTATGATGACTGTTTATCATCAATTTATTTCAATTTATTTTCATTATTCAAATTTGAAAATTTCAAACACTAATAATGTTTATTGGCGAAAATAATATCTCCAAACAATAATTATAGAGAATCAGATAGTATGATATTAACAAAATACACTGATCGTGGTGATCAAAAGCAAATAAATTCATGTAATGGTTAGTAAGCAGGATCACTGACAAAGGTTCTTACGGATAAGTTACAATAACAATAAAAAACTTATAACAATAATTAAAAATGTAACTTTAAGAATAAGTTATTAGTAAATATATCTCTGTATATACAAATTTGTAAAAACAAATAATTATTTTCCGATTAATATTATAGATACTATTTGTCATGTGTTAGGCCAATGTTTCACTAAACCCATGTAGAGAGTATTCACCTGTTTAAATCGATATGATATTTTTAGATGGGGTAAATACATAACACCTTACGTTCTTTAATAAATGGTAAAATATTTAAATGTAAATTAAAATGTAAGTCATCTTCAACCTCAAGTATCAGATGAAATATTCTTCGGTTAATGGCTGATTTTGAGTGGATATAACTGAGCTGAGACAGTTCACACTCACTCACACATCTTTACTCGTTGTGGCAACCAATCAGAAAGCCTTAAACAATAATGTTGCTACGGTAACATTCTTGTTTCAAGTGTTCAGATTGGATGTCAAATATTAAACCATGGAGTCTATAGGATATCCCGATGTAAAAGCTGTGGGTTGGGGAAAAACCTGTGAGAGAAAATTAAATCGACATTAACATCGTCTCTGCAGGATTTTTGTCATCTAGCACACTGCCACTTGTACAGTAGTAATTAACATGTTGATGCTCACCACATTTATAAATTGTGGATCAATGTAAATTTAACCAATAAGGCAAGTTTATTATTTGGTCATTACACTTTTGTATATGTAGAAACCAGAAATATAAGTAAGACCGGAAATAGACCACACTGATTTCTAAAAACAGTTTTTAAAAAGCTTCAAGACAATTTTGAGAAGTCTCTGTTAATTAGTCACCATGGTTTCAAAGCTGACTGAATAGCAATTGATTGAAAAAAGATATAAACATATTTTAAAGGATTTATAGTATCTTACCAGTCAATTATATAGATATTGTAAGACATTTGAAATCCTGTATATATTGTAATGTTTACCCAATTAAATCGCAACATATTAATGTATTTGATAGACTGATCATTTTAAAAGTACAAGTATCCGTACTACCAGTACTTGTCATAGAAATGCTGATAACAAACATAAAGTAAAGCTAGCACTACAAGAACATCTCTGGTTGTAATTATTTTTCAAACCTCATTTTTAAAAGTTTTTCCTAAAATTAGACATTACTATCACATTTGAGTATTACTAAGAAGAGTGGAATCAAGAAAAAAGAAATGGTTGCTATGGGTTTCCATACAGTTATCACACAAACATAAACAATGATTACAATGACTAGGTTTAATAAAGTATTAATAAATATTTTCAGTGAAATGACTCTTGAAAAGTAAAACCACCTCACTAACTATACCCTGAATAAAAAACACAAACGTTAGGAATTACTAATGTCAGTATTTTGATCATGTAAACACAAATGCTGTATAGTAATAGAACCCCTTGATAACCTCCCTGAGGTTGGAGGATCAGGTCGCACAGAACTCCGTAACTGAACCTTAGTGTTCGGTGGTAACTCGGGACCAGCAATGGTAATACTGCCCATGTCAACCGAATCTGACACGATAGAACTTGATAGATCAAAAGTCTTACGTTGAGCTTTCGAAGAGGCAGAATTCCTCAGATATTGCTTGGCTTTCTTTCCACTGTAGTCTCTGATGTTTGAGTCTGCTTCTACAATAAAAATATTAATGTTTTGTTGGAATGAGATTTTACACTAACTACAGCAATTAATCAGATTCATCATAGTGTCGTTTTTATTGGTGGAGGAAGCCAATAGCCATGAGTACACAGTCACAACCAAAGTTCTTTGGCAAGATAACAGGTAATCCTTGTAAAATAAGCATACCCTGTCCAAAGTCAGGCTCAAACTTAAAACCTTAGAGTTTACATGCTAGTGACCATTAGTAAATGATTAATTACTGGTAGATTTAACCATCAGAATACAGAGGCAGGAATAATAAAACTATTGTATTGCTAAACTGCTCATTAATTGTAATGCCAAAAGATCACATTTTTTGTTCACTGCACCTGTTCAACCTCTTGTTAAGTCAGGCTATGTATGATTTTCTTCCAACTCTTGATATTAATTAAGCCTATATCCTTCTGATTGGAACCATAACAACTGATCCACTATAAATAAGTATTATATAGGCTATAATCTGTGAAGGATAATAACTGAAACTTATATGTCTTATCCAACAGTGAAGGATAATAACTGAAACTTATATGTCTTATCCAACAGTGAAGGATAATAACTGAAACTTATATGTCTTATCCAACAGTGAAGGATAATAACTGAAACATATATGTCTTATCCAACAGTGAAGGATAATAACTGAAACATATATGTCTTATCCAACAGTGAAGGATAATAACTGAAACATATATGTCTTATCCAACAGTGAAGGATAATAACTGAAACTTATATGTCTTATCCAACAGTCGGATACAAATGCAGGGAATAACAAAACAATGAACACAAAATAGGTAAAAAAAAGTCCAAGAAAATGGCAAACATGAGAACCAAAAATATAGCAAAACAGCCATGATCCTGACTTGGTACAGACATTTCAAAACATATAGTGGGTTAAACCAGGTTTTATGGCAGGCCAAACTTCCCTCTTCAAATACTGTAGTGTGTGAGTTGTTCAAATACAGGGCCAGCATTAACCTGGGAAGGTATCATTAAATTTAATAACATAATTTTTGAAAAATTTTTATATCATGTCCTTGAACCATTCAAAGCAAACCTCTGATTAAGTGATTGAACAAATGTGAGTTGAAACACTTCAAAATAGTATTAAGTTAAACTTACTATAGGTCTGGACTAATAGTTCAATAATGGCCTCGTGACCATGCATTGCAGCTAGATGTAATGGCGTGTAACCCTAAAAATATCATTTATATTATCAGAATAAATATTCAGTGTTGTACTATTTTTAAATATTTTTTCATTTTTATTAGACTATCTCAATCAGAACTAAGTAATATAACAAATATAAACTTTAAGTAAAAGCCAGCATTCATATCATTTACTTATCTTTGGTTTTGAAGAACGTTTAGATTTTGTTTACTGATTTTTTATACACATTGTATTGGATTTTTAACTTCTATGCACACAAATTGTAATTAACCTAAAAGTACATGAGAAGAAGATTGTTAAATTTGAACATCATATTATAACAATTTCTTAATTATCTCCCCTAGAAGATGACATGGTCCTTAAGTTTAACAAAATCCATTCACCCAAAAGATACATTGCACAGTTTGAGAGAAATAAGTATATTAGTACTTGAAAAATTTTAACACCATATTTTTACAATTACTTAATTATTTCCCCTTTGAACAGGTTGTGGCTCTTAATTTGCACTAACCAAAGGATACTTTGTATGAAGTTTTTCTTTTTTTAATAGGCTCAGTGATGCTGGCGAAGATATGAAAATGTGAAAAATTTACAGCATCAAGGACAACTACACATTTTTATAGGAAATGCTCACTAAAACTAATCAAAAACATGAAATCTGCATAAAAAAAATTGGAACCAAAAGTAATTTTTCTGACAGTAAAGAAAATCTAAATTGGTCTTAAAGTAACTAGAGTGAAACTTTTTTAACTTGCAAGTTACTTGATTTAACTTAGACATAATGAATTATAAAACTTTGATACTTACCCCCTAAATAGTAGACATCATAACAAAATATGAAAGAAAGAAAAAGATATATCATTACTATATGAAGACAAGGATCAACAAATAACACAATGGAAAAACTTAGAAAAGTCATATATAAACAAGTTCATAGTTGCAACATTAAATGTATAATGTTTACTTGGTTTAGACAACAACTGATCATTATATGTGTTGTAAAAATAAAAGACATACTGTCTTGATTGGATGACTGCCCAATGTCCAGTCAGCAGCATTTTAGATATAAGCAGGACAAAAACAAATTAACATGAAAGATAATGCAAATCTTCCTGTGTTCAAGACTTTAGCTGTTTCTGTTTTTGTTACACAATGAATTTCCTTATAAACTTGTACACTTTGAGTATTGGGTAACTTACAATGACCATTTTCTGTATAAAAATGTACTTACATTCTGTTTAAACATGTAAAGAAAAAAGAAACCATAAATTAGTTATACAAATCAAATACATAAATATACTTTTTTACACTGCAACATCAAAAATCGCAAAAGTCTGAAATGGCCGAGTTGCAAATACAAGTGCCTTAAAAAACAGGGAATGTTTACAATTTGTTGGAAGAAAGTTTTAGGTCTGTGTCACCATACTATAACTTCGTGCAACCCGGCCAAAAATATATTTATGGAAAAGAAAAATACTACATATATATCCTTTGTATGAATTCAACATATATACAATCAGATATATAAACAGATTTTCCTTACTTTGTTTTGTTAGAATTAGGTTTAATGTCATTTTCAGTTATTTCATGGCATCAATTTTTAACAGAAGAAGGATTGATTGGATGTTTGCTTTACGTCCAGCGAGCAGTATTTCAGCTATATTCAGGACGGGAACAAGTTAAAAAACAATAAATTAATGGAAAAAGGGGTGGGATGGGACACAGGGAACAAAATTTTGACTGCCACTGGAAAAGTATGGAGTTCTGGGTAGGGTCGGGGAATTAAGCCTTCTGTAGCGGCTACAATGAACCTACTTTTTTTCAAAATCTACAAAAGGGGTCTTTATCGTGCAAGGAGCATGGCACTCTCCAAACACGTTACCCACAATGGTCCGTGGCCAGGCTTTCCGTATTATGACCCAACAACCCTCAAACAAGAGGTCTCCCCTATCCGCCACCCGGGGATGTGCTGGGCTGCTCTGTGGGTTGAGCACTGGGAACCCTCCCAGTATGGTCCCAGAACAGAGAAAGGAAGCAAGAGTTCTAGTACTTGGTGAAAACCCCAATCTTCAACTTGTAAACTGAAAATCAAGAGCATCACTGCAATAAAGCTTGAATGTGCAGCCTCAAGTGTTGACAAGCATGTGATCGATAGAACATGACTACATTATCTACTCTCTCTCTCTCTACAATAACAAACAGTTCCCAACAATATATAATATTACACATTTACATTATTCTTCAATTATTTTGATCCATTTCACATAATGAGATCTATACTTACATATTTTACATGATGAGATGTATACTTACAGATATTACATGATGAGATCTATACTTACATATTTTACATGATGAGATGTATACTTACAGATATTACATAATGAGATCTATACTTACATATTTTACATGATGAGATGTATACTTACAGATATTACATGATAAGATCTATACTTACAGATTTTTTGTTGACATCCACACCAGGTTTTCCTGCAACTAATTTAACCACCTCTGGTTTACCATGCTTAGCAGCCCAATGTAATGCAGTCTGTAAACAGATATCATAAAACTTTAAATAAAAGTATACCGGTATATTACTAAAAAATATTGAGTTAAAACCACATCATAAATGCATCAAGATCTCACTCCTGATTACTTTCAGTATTTTTGTGGTTCTTTTTCAAATGTTGATTGACAGTATTTTAGAAAGATGTAGATTTTTAATAGTTAATAAGTATACATTTTAGATCAGATTTGAAGCACTCATAATATTTATGAGCTTAAGTGTTGAAATAATCAAAATAGTTGCTAAAATCTGTTTGAAAGTACCTATGTGTATGATGTTTGTTTGTTTAAATGTGGTTGAATGCTACTTTCAGCAATTTTTCACAGCTATGCTAGCATCAAAGCATTCAGTGTTTATTGGAAGAAGCAAGTGGGAGTACCAGGTGACAACTTCAGACCATTGGCAGGAAAACTATTAATATTTGTCAATAAGTTTGGCGTTGAGCACACCATCCCCAGTGTTGACAAGCTGCTGGTGAACAATAGTATACACTACCTTAATGGTTTGGCTCCAAAGTGTATACATTACACAAAAAATGCATGAACCTAAACTTCCTTTATAACCATTAGCTTTCTTCAGCTTTGAGCACATTACTACCTGATCATTTAACACACTATACTTACATACTGTTTTATCAACACAACGTCAACAACAGCACAGAATGGTATGAAATAAATAATAAATATACTGTAATAATATAGTGACATTACTCTGATATAATTCTATTCATGCTGTAATGTTTTATAACAAGTGTTTTGATTGGATAAAAACACCAAAATTATTTCATCTCAAATAATTTATGAATCTATATTTCCTCTGAGCAGACTACTTTCAGCATCAAAGGTCAACAAATTGGCGTCCTCCAGTGTATAATAAAAGTGGAGTAACCAGTGTTTTGTCTGTAACAATGATTTTCAATTTAATCGATTGAGATTTTAAAATAAAATACATGTATAATATGAATAACAAATTACGTTTCATTTTGTTCATTTTTCTATTAATATCTACGGAACCGAGATTCCTTTGGTACTGTGTTTTCTATATTCTTACGGTGCATGCCTATGCACATTTGGAGGTCAACATGGGTTTCTTTAATTGTTTTTGTGCTTCAAAATTGCAACTATTTATCAGAATTAAACACTGTTCTTTTAGGAAATTATCAATGTGTAAAGTGTAAACTCCTGTGACTCCCTCATATAATTGACTTTATTCAGGTTTGTGAGTGAGTCGCCTGAGTTTACACATTGATAATTTCCTAAAAAAAACAACCAGTGTTTAATTCTATAATCCTTTAATAAACTTATTAAACTCTCATGTCTCACCTAATTATATTAACAATGTAAACCAATATTCACAATTAACAAATTGTGTAACTTTGTATATTGTAGACTAATACTCGTAAATCATAACTTATTAGCTAATTTACTGTTGTGTGTATTTTTGATACCATTTTTTGTATTATGGGACTGGGACTCTAATTGTTTTTTATTTACAGTTATATGCTTTAATTTTATGCACTAAATAAAAATAAATTAAATATCTAGAATTTATTTGATGTTTTGGCATTCAGTGGACGTTTTCTTTGGCCTGGTTTCTTTGCAATGTCTTTGGTTTTGTTTGGCAACCATTCATTTCTGCTATAGTTGTAGGTCTCTGAATAGACGATTCCAATAAGTTCATGAAGTATTTGGTCTGGTCAGTTGTTGATTTAGATTGGAAAATGTCCTGTCTGATGTAAAACTTTATACTTGCACCAACCAATCGGTAGTTGCAAAGACTATAAAATGGTTGTTGAAGAGCTAACATTTGAAGTTTGACACTGTCAAATAACATATTTATAAGTGCATGAGTTGACTGAGAGCATAATTACCACATATAGTCTATGCACTGAGAGAAATTTAAAGTCTTTCGAAGACCCCAAGGTCCCTAAGCCATTTCAGAGTGAAAAAATTGCATTAAATAGTCTATGAAGAACAAGAATGATTTGTTGCAATGTTGTTGTTTGCAAGTGCCAGCTTGTTTATAAACTTCGCTTTTATTAATTTTGAGTAAATTTTTTCAGAATATTTGATCTTTGGTGTTATGTTTATTTTACATTCAGTATAAATTGTTACAAAACACTAAGCCAAAACTCTTTGTAATAACTAAAATTGTTTAATTAGAACAAACTTGACTTGGGGAGTTTTTTACATCCTATACGGACAACTTAATGACCTTGGTCGGACGGTATTAGAACAATAATACAGTGTCAATTAAAAAAAAAAAACAAATGCTGAAACAACCGCCTCACAGATGGATTCGCTTGACTAGGTTAACAACTACATCAAAGGATTATGGGGTACTTTTGTGTATTCTTGGGTATTTCTATGGTCCGACCAGATTTAACTGATATTTTGTGTATTCAAATACGACATTTTAACCTTTTGACAGTTTTGTTATAGGTGTAGGACCACCAAATACCAGGAACCAGTCCAGAGGTTGTACGTAAAAGTAGTACTAGTCAACAGACAGGTTCACTCTTGCATCATATAGAATTTGAACCGCACATGATACCAGAATAAATTTGGTATTTTTGGAAAGCTGAATATTCTAGGAAACTTGATGATAAAGTTTTATTTGTTTTAAATGAACATAAAAATGTTGAGAGTCAATTAGGGACAAGCACTATTTTTGGACTGAAATAGAAAGTGAAAGTAGATTTTTAGACCACGTGGACTTCCGGTTGAGCGGTTTTTCTTATATGCAATGAAACATATTGTGAAATTTTGACAGAATGTTCAGCCAGTGCATTTTTATAGGGGACAGAAGTGTCACTTAATTTGAAACAAAGGTAAATTTTCAAGGATAAGTCAAAATTATCAAATTTTAATATAGCCCAAGAGTAAAAAATCTATGGTGGTCCTACACCTTATAAGATATCAAAGTTAATATGAAGTTATTGTGATTATCTCCCTTTACATTATGCAATTACCATGATAACATTTTCTTGATTTTTTTTCTTATACATTGTTAATTTATCAAAGTTTTTATAACCAGATTTTATTTTTACTTCAATGCATTTAAATAAAATACTATTTACACTAAGGCAAAGTTATACTTACACCCTGGACATCCATAATAAAGTATGAAAAATAGAAAGAAAAACAACATATTAGCATATTAAATAAATTTTTAGTAAATAAGGGGGGCCTCGGTGGCCGAGTGGTCAAGGTAGTTCGCCTACTATTGATCACGTGGTCTGTCAACAATGAGTTTGCGGGTTCGATTCTCACTGCAGGCAGGGTGTACTCGACTCCAATCTTAATTGACAAGGATTGCCAGTTTTCCTACTGCAGGTCAGGGGTTCTCTCCGGGTACTCCAGCTTCCTCCCCAATAAAAACTGGACGCCATGAAATAGCTGAAAAATTGCTGAAAGTGGCATTAAAACACCATTTAAACAAACAAAAACAATCTAATAAATAAGCTTGGAACAACTTTCCCAAAAGGTTACATGGATCATTTCACAAAGAAATGTACATCTTACTGTACATAAAAAATTTTATTCAAAAAGTTAAATCAAGACAAGACCTCGTTTCTCTAGACAAGTAAAACTATATTTGATTAGGTATAGTATGTTAATGGTCGATATAATTTTTTTTGCAATAAATGAGCTTTTAAATTTCAGTACAGGAGTAAATAATGTTGATTCAAACAGAGCGGAGCTGTAAGTTCCGAATTCTGATCCAAGTCAGTTAAAAGTGACATTAAACAATAGCAAACAGTTAGACACCATATAAAAACTACTTACATTTGTGAAGTCCTGTTAATCCATCAAAGAGAAGTAAACATGAAAAGAAAAAAAACATCATAAATGAATTATATTGTATATATGTTATAATTTACTTCATGTGTTTAATGGCATGAAGTTTAGAGAATCAAATTTTTTTATGTTGTGTATTTTGGCCCCTTTTTGTATCTCGTCAAAGCAATACTAGTGGATAGCAAAAAGGCAAGTTTGTTAAAGACCATTCATTATACAACCATGAAATACCCAGTAGTTCTTGATTATTTTTTATACATAGGTTAGTGGTCTGGATTCAATGACTATACAGTTTTATATATAAAAAGACCTTTATAATAAAAAATAATCAAAATAAAAAAGGAAACTAGATCTCACCGTAAATTTATGTATACAGTTAGATTCATTTCATTATATGAAGGGTTGGGCTTTTCATCTGGTACCCCGGCTTGCTCTGCTTACAAAAACTAGATGACATGGTAAACAAAATTGCTAATAGTGGCATATAACACTAACCCTATTCAAACAACAATTTGTTTTATGGATATTACTTTTTACATTGTGAAGGAATTTGCTGATTCCAGGATACATATTCATGGCTTCATCAACTGGTTGTATCATAGCTTCCACAATATAGTAATTTTTTTAGCATGCCCCACAAAATCCATGACAATAGTATCCCACAAATAATATAAATCCATAGTAGTAATTTTATGTTCTGTAGGCAAAATTTTCGTGTTGAGTTAAAGAATGCTTAGTTCTTTGTAATGAAATAAGGGCTTAATACAGCATAACTGCCATGACTGTCAATGCTTTTTGGAGATTTCCCATGTTTAGGGCACGATACATAGTTCTTAAACACAAAAGATAAGTTAATAAACAGTTGCATCAGGAGTGCATTATATGTGATATCTTTGAAGACAAGGACAAAAGCAATTCATGGATGCATAATTCTTTCACATATAAACTGAGCTAAAAAAAATTCAAGAAAATTGACAAAAGCTTATTTGAGTATTAAAACTAAAAAATCCCAATTTTTCATGAACAACTTCCCAATACTCTAAAACACAAAACCTAAAGTTTACCAAAAAGGAAAGGAAGCTCAAATTTACCATAATAAGCTATTCCCCAAAATTTCAAGAAAATTAATGAGAACATTTTTGAGTTAGAATCTAAAAACTAAAAAATCTCTTCATATCCTAGCTAGACATGCATATAATAACATACCAGCCACAGACTAACTTACAAGTCATAATGTATCTGATTTAGGTACATAGAAGACCTGAATTGAATCAAACTATGTCAACAAAATTGTTCACTAATATAAATGATCAACATTAATACCGTAATTATATTTCTTAATTTCTATGTAGAATTACTGTCATTTTTGTATGTTTTAAATTCTGTAAAAAAAAAGCAAATTAAGAAAATTCTAGTTTTGATAAATTGAAAACATTTTAACTCTAAAGATGCGAGTTGGCTATCCAAGTTAGGTTTATATTTAAAGGGAAGCAAATTATACAATTGATATCAAAAATCTTTTGTATTGTTAACTTTAACTTACTATTGTAATAAAAATTTATTCATTTCTTATCTTGCAGAAAAATAATAAATAATGGTTCAATATTAATTTGGTAACATTCTCTTAAGAGTTGATAATGAAATTGCACTAAGTTAATTCGGAAAAAGATTTACATTTCCAGTAGGAAGAAAGACAAAGGTGAATTAAAAAGGCAAATATCAATAACTCTGTACTCCCATAATTGAATTGGTTTCCTGGAGAAACAATTACCCTAAATAAACCATTATACATACATGTAACATCAGTAACAATAATGGTGCCCATTATAAGGTTATATAATCTGTATTATTTATTAGTATACATTACACCAAGGAATTCTAATGAAGGAGTCAATTTGCAACATTTATTCTCCAAATCCTTCTCTATTGACTTACAACAACTTTACAACTATTTAAGCGGAGTATTTCTCTTTTCTGACGATTGGTTTAGTTTATGGAAAAAAATTATACCAATGTTTTATTACTTAAACATGCAACAATAAAATAGTCAATACCAATTAACCAATTAAAACTGATGCTATATAAATCATTTATCAATATAAGTAATATACATCCTAAATAAAATGATTCAATTTTATCAGATCTTACAAATTAAGTTAATTTTCCTGACATAATTAAGTTTTGGAAAATATCTTGTGGCTATAACCAAGAGTTGATTTCTCCTGGAAACATTATTTGATTAAATTGTAACAACACACACAAACAGCACATAAATCATTCGGTCATAAGATGTACAAGTAAGTATGCTCTTCAGAATTGTAACAACACACACAAACAGCACATAAATCATTCGGTCATAAGATGTACAAGTAAGTATGCTCTTTAGCAACTCTTTTACCATGGGACCATAAATTACAGCAATAAATCTATAAATGACAAAGAATAGAGTTTTACAATGGGTAATTATTGATTATCAATATTTATGTTTTATACAAATTACTCAGACTTAGAGTTACTTGTCAAATAACATTTTTATTGTTTTGTCAATCTACAGCGTATCTACAATGCAAACAGAAATAATTGGTGCAATTGTACTGTAACAGTCACCTGACCGTGCCCACTTTTACCGCGTGACACTCAAGTTGTTTGTGTGACATTCAAGCTTTTAATTATCAGGGAAAACTTTTTTTGATGAATTCTTCCAGTGTGTTTAAACAATGACATTATATACTAATGGGACATGACAATTCTAGTTGAATTTGTATGATTGTCAGACATGAACACTAACTTAAAAGTAGATTTTAGGTGTTTTTTGCATGAATTTGGAGGATTTAAAGTTAATAAATATACAAACCTAATGCTAGACTCGAAAGATTAAATTCAAATGCCTTACTTACTTTACTGACAGAAGTGCCAGCGATGCATTCATGTCTTTGATATTTGGCCTAGGATGTCAGTGTTATGTCACATTAGTTTTAATGTCCTTGTTTAAAATAATTTATTAATAAATGATTATTTACTGTACAGCAAAATAAAAATTTTTGTTTTACTTAAACTAAACTTTAGCCTGCAGTATAAAAAAGAATACTAAATGATACTGAACAATATTTCTGTTATCATGGAAACCAGAGCATACATTACACACACTTTATTGAGATGTACACATTGCACATGAATATGAAACCACATTATACAAAATATACGTCATTGAATCATTACCATAGTTACTGTCTTATGATTTGATAGGCTATTCTCACAATTGGAAGGATTACCCGAAGGAGACCTAAATGCAGTTTCATCTCTGGGTTGTTCCAAAAAATCGAATTTAAGGATCTCCTTATCCTAAACTCAAATATTGACCAATTAGATGGCTAAAAATTTAATTTTGAGGACATTCTCAAGGATTTGAGGAAAATCTCAGTTTGATAAGTCTTATGAAACAGTGGCCAGATTTTATATGTGACTTATCAATACAACTGGACCTATGTAATATCTGATTTTAAATAGATTGTGAAACTGAAAACAATATTTATTTTATTTTTGCCTTTTAACACTCCCCATAATATCAGTACCCTCTATTTTCTAGAATAGTTTATAATATCAGCAGATATACAATTAGACTCAATCTAGTACCTACATTATAAAGACAGGTATCCTCTATTACAGAGTTCATTACCTGATAATGAAATATTTCTCTTAAAACTCTGCAAAATTTAGCAGAAGCAGTATTGGAACTAGAATATTCCTACATACCTTTACTCTGGCTAATGTTGGGTTTTATTAGAACTGGACTATTCCTGCATTCATTTACCCTGGCTAATGCTGGATTTTATTAGAACTGGACTATTCCTACATACACTTACCCTGGTTAATGCTGGATTTTTTGTGGACTATTCCTACATACCTTTACCCTGGCTAATGCTGGATTTTATTAGAACTGGACTATACCTGCATACCTTTACCCTGGCTAATGATAGATTTTCTTAGAACTGGACTATTCCTACATACGCTTACCCTGGTTAATACTGGATTTTTTGTGGACTATTCCTACATCTTTTACCCTGGCTAATGCTGGATTTTTCATGGACTATTCCTACATACCTTTACCCTGGCTAATGCTGGATTTTTCGTAAGCATTCTGTGAATGCCATGATAATCAGCTGATGAAGCTGTGACTAACCATAGTTTTTCTTCTACATCATACTGAAAGTACATCAGATATTATAAGTACCACTGACCATTTGATAAATTAAAAAAAAACAGCATTTGACTACATCAGTGTTTTAACAGAAAATGGAAATAGAAAACAACAGTCACATGATTGAACTGCAATTAATTCAAATATAACTCTTAAACTTTCTCAAATATAACTCTTAAACTATCTCAAATATAACTCTAGAACTATCTGAAATTTAAACTCTAAAACTATCTCAAATATAACTATAAAACCATCTTTTTGTTTCCCGAATGCCCACCTACTGTAACAATATTATTGTAATGACAAAATTAAAAAGACTTTTTTGTATGTCAATTCAAAGATGTCCGCTGAGTTTTGTGATGGCACATACACATCTTGGGATTATAAAGACTGATACAGACACTGAATACATGCTTTACAATTATGCACATTGTTTTATAAGGTAACTGTTTCATTTCATAAACTGACCAACTGTATACAATCTGATAACTTATTGACTAACCAAACTATCAATTATACATAATTATATTCTCTTCTGTAAAATTTCCTGAAAACTGACAAGTTCCTAAATCTGGAAAAACTAAAAAAACAATCCATGAACAAAGCTATAATAGCAAGAGCACAACTTCAATATGTGTGGAATCTTTCTGTGAAATTTCAGGATTATGGGTTGAAAGTTGTAGTAGGACTTGATTACACAAAATATTAACCCTTTTCCCCTGCCTAGACGACTTCACCATACTACAAACAAGTGCAAAAGTGCCACAAAATATGCCAATCGAAAACCATCAACATTAATTCCGAGTTACAGGTCATTTAAATCATGTAAACCCATAATACCATAATGAACTTCATAACAAGCCAATTTAATACCTTTTGCAGGACATTTGCAAGTTCTTTGAATTAATGTTTAGAACATATAATGAATACATAGAAAATATGTTTTTGTTGATTTTACAGTTTGACTCAATGACATGGCTTACTTTATACTAGTTACATCCCATAAACAGTTTCATGAAGATCGGACAGCAAATGTTTGATTTACAGTGTGGACAAAGTGAATTTGCCATTTATTGTATAAAGGGCCATAACTCTGAAGTGCCTGAACCAATTTGGATGGTTATTGAACTTGGTCGAAATATTATACCCACAAACATTTTCCCCAAATCTCATGAAGATCAGACAACAACTGTTTGAGAGAGTGGACAAGGCAAATTGGCTATTTTTTAATAAATAAAGATCCATAACTCTTAAGTGGCTGAAGTTATTTGTCTGGTTATAAAAATTGGCTAAGATATTATGCCCATAAAAATTTCCCCCAAGTTTTATGAAGATCGGACAACAACTATTTGAGTTCGAGAATGCACAGTGCTGTGGATGCCGCCTGCCATGGGTATTCCCATAATACGCCCCGTCTTCAACCGTCGTATAACGACTGAAAATCAATACATAGATGCTCAGTTATACAAAACTAAATTTAATTAAGGAATGAAGACCTAGACCTATGACCTACTTATACCAAAATTTGGTTTTCCCTCTTAACTTCTACTACGACTACTAGCTGGGTAGACCCAACAAGCATAGAATTTATCATAACAAAATTCAATTAGTAAGTGACAGGCTGACCTCCAAATCAATAGAAGAGTTCCTGTCTCATATATACTGTTGCCTCCTGTATAGTGTTGATTTAACTAGGAATTACAGAAAGATGCACAATCTTTACATTTACAATCTACAGAAATATATGAAGTCTAATGTGTCTTGGTGGATTTTACCCAGTACCACATCAATGTGTTTATACAGCCTACACCATGCAATATATGAAAAAACACTTACCAATATATAGTTTATTCCACATAAATATGCCAAAACATATATATAACATGCCATATCACTTTCTGAATACTTACAGATGTATAGCCTATACCGGAGGAATGTGAATCGTCTTCAGGGTCATTTTCTTTATCTCTTGTCTACAGAACAAAAAAGGAGTTAAAACTGCAGTGGAAATATTTGTATTTATTAGAAAAGCAGACACTATTGTCTGCATTTATCGTAAAACATTATTTGTTCATGTTTATTCTTTTTTAATGACTTAATAAAGTAAATGCTTTGTGACATTAAATTTAAAGTGAAAAGTACACATAACCTATAATATGAAGCAAAACACATGATGCAAACCAGCCAGGTAATAAAGAAAGCATGCAGTTAAATACAAGCCAGGTACACAATTTAACATCTTTAATTCTCTACAGTTTTTGTCACACTATAAACTACAAACGACAATAGTACATTATCTTTAGAAAGATATCTATCTGAAAGATTGGTTCAGAAACATTATAATTACCTCTCACTTGTGAATTGAATCTATGAGTTACTGAACATCAATACATAAGTATAATAAATCAATCTTGAAGAAAAGTTTGGAATAAGCTAGTAATTAGTTTTCAAATAGAAGCATTCTATCTAACTAATCTAGCAGAAATAAAAACCAACTCTTTCCCTCTCCAAACACAAACACCTCACAACCATTGGCTCTAAGCTTAAGGCACTAATGATTCCAATTATGTTCTCTACTCCAGGAATGCGAGTCTTTACGATGATGAGGAAGATAATAGAATCTATTGCACGTTACTAATAATGAACTGCCATGAATTGGCTGGTTTCATCCAAAGAGTGTTTATTAATCGTAGAAAGGTCAGAGATATATATTTTAATACATGTAGTAATACAAAGTTATTAAAAATAAAGAATTAGTCGTTTTATTTTATGGAACAGTAATTAATTTTAGTCACAGAAACATTGTATAATAATCCTACACTTTCTTAACTGACATTAAAAATACACAACTATTAAAATAGTTTATTATTTACTATTTTAAATCTGAGTATCAATTGATTCAAAATAGTTGTATTGCAGATTGACCATATAATTATCAGTTATAAAGAACATATTGTAAAACTAAATGAAATGATGACAGATAATCTAGTTTTCTAATGAATGATGCAAACATATACTAGTAATTTAAGCCTAAATCTATTTGTATTACATGTCTTAAAGCCTAAATCTATTTGTATTACATGTCTTAAATCCTTCCTGCGTAGATTTGATTCACTTAGAAGACGAAGTTCACTTTCTGACTGGATTTTATTCAAATGTTTAGCTCGATCTTTCACGCTTATCACAGAAACATTGACCTCTTCTTCAGATTTTGACATCAGTTGGTGTTCACTGGAATTCTGGGATGTCTGAAAGTAACAAGGGTTAGAACAAAACCATGCTGTCAATACACAAAATACAAAAACACACTGCATTCTGGGAATTTTAGCAACAAAAACACTGTTGATTTTTATTTGTACTCTTACTGACAGACCATTTCCCACAATGCAATTCGGTGAATAAGAATATAATATTGACATGCCATGCAACACTAGTTTTGAAAAGTGCCTGTAATATCCATGTCAAATTTGTATAAACAAGAATATTTAAGAAACATTTCTGTTGATAATTTCAATAGAATTTAAAAAATTATTGGAAAAAAAGGGATGTCCAATCAACTATGTGATTGTTAAACCTCTGAGCATTTAATTCACTCCCAGCTTGGTATAGAACAGTAATAATGGATGAAATATTTCCACACTGCCTCTTCACAAGCATCGACATAACCAGCACTACATGGAAAGGCATTACAGTTACCATTGAAGTACTATATTGAAACATGATGGGTGGAAAACTTAAAATCCTCCTTACTGGTACAAACAAATGGTGTCTTCAGTAATAAACTCAAGTGCACAAGATTACCAGTAAAAGAACTTAATGTAGATACAGAAGCTTCATTTACCAATAAAACAGTCAATGTAATATACCATACTCTCTGTGTACTACATGTACAAGTATCTATATGGACTATAGATCTAATTACGGTATCATTTTCCCTATAGGCTTACAATAGAGATGCAGCATTTAAATCATCTTCATGTATAGTAGGCCTCCGTGGTGAAGTGGTGAAGTGGTGAAGGTAGCTAGCCATTTACTATTGATTAATTATTCTGTTAATAATGAGGTTGTGGGTTCGAGTCTCACTGCAGGCAGGGTATATTGGACTCCAATCCTAATTGATAAGCATTGACTGTGTACTACTGCAGGTCAGGGTATATTGGACTCCAATCCTAATTGATAAGCATTGACTGTGTACTACTGCAGGTCAGGGTATATTGGACTCCAATCCTAATTGATAAGCATTGACTGTGTACTACTGCAGGCAGGGTATATTGGACTCCAATCCTAATTGATAAGCATTGACTGTGTACTACTGCAGGCAGGGTATATTGGACTCCA
Organism: Limnoperna fortunei; assembly: GCA_944474755.1. Lineage (NCBI taxonomy): Eukaryota > Metazoa > Mollusca > Bivalvia > Mytilida > Modiolidae > Limnoperna > Limnoperna fortunei. The sequence continues at coordinate 86,026,030 of OX104112.1, read as the reverse complement.
ATCCTAATTGATAAGCATTGACTGTGTACTACTGCAGGCAGGGTATATTGGACTCCAATCCTAATTGATAAGCATTGACTGTGTACTACTGCAGGTCAGGGGGTATTGGACTCCAATCTTAATTGATAAGCATTGACTGTGTACTACTGCAGGTCAGGGTGTATTGGACTCCAATCCTAATTGATAAGCATTGACTGTGTACTACTGAAGGTCAGGGTGTATTGGACTCCAATCTTAATTGATAAGCATTGACTGTGTACTACTGCAGGTCAGGGTGTATTGGACTCCAATCCTAATTGATAAGCATTGACTGTGTACTACTGCAGGTCAGGGGGTATTGGACTCCAATCCTAATTGATAAGCATTGACTGTGTACTACTGCAGGTCAGGGTGTATTGGACTCCAATCCTAATTGATAAGCATTGACTGTGTACTACTGCAGGTCAGGGTATATTGGACTCCAATCCTAATTGATAAGCATTGACTGTGTACTACTGAAGGTCAGGGTGTATTGGACTCCAATCCTAATTGATAAGCATTGACTGTGTACTACTGAAGGTCAGGGTGTATTGGACTCCAATCCTAATTGATAAGCATTGACTGTGTACTACTGCAGGTCAGGGGGTATTCTCCTGGATTGATAAGCATTGACTGTGTACTACTGCAGGTCAGGGGGTATTCTCCTGGATTGATAAGCATTGACTGTGTACTACTGCAGGTCAGGGGGTATTCTCCTGGATTGATAAGTATTGACTGTGTACTACCGCAGGTCAGGGGGTATTCTCCTGGATTGATAAGCATTGACTGTGTACTACTGCAGGTCAGGGGGTATTCTCCTGGTACTACAGCTTCCTCGCCCAATAAAAACTGGACGCCATGACATAGCTTTAAAAATTGCTGAAAGTGGTGTTAAACACCATTCAAACAAACAAAACAAACAATCTTCATGTATAGTACAAAAAGATATTGTTTTAGAAACTGAATATGTCATTCATGAGGCATTGAGGTTCTGTTTCTAAGTATATACCAGTACATGTATATTAGTACTTATTTGAACAAAACTTTTATGCAACAATTAAAAGAAACAAATTGTCATGACAAAGAACACATGCATGTATTTTTATTCATTATAATGCAACAATTTTCAAAAGCAAACAAATCTGGAAAATGTCATTAATCTGAAACCTCTAAATGGATATAGTAACATATCTTACTTTGAGGCAGTCTTTAACTTTAGAAGCCAGTAATGTCCACATTTTATTATATTGATTTTCTTAATTTGAACATATGTTACAATCAAATATAAATGCAAATTTTTAATACAACCATCACAGCTGTGAAGCCAACATTATAACTTGAGCATCAATGGCATAGTGAGCAATTTTTTATTTTTCACTATTATGTTAGGAAATGTTAATCTTCATGAATGTGCTGAAAGAAGGTACTGGTAAACATTTTGTTAAATCAACACCACAGTTAAATTAACTGCTTATTAGTGTAAATTAACTGCTAATTACAGCAGACCACATGAAACCTTTCCTGAGTATAAGCTGGTGTTGGTCAGGGTATTTAAACTTTTGGAAGATGAACTGTCCCATTGTTTGAATACAATACCTATTGTTCTCTAAGCAGTTTATTCAATTGGAGCTTTAAATCTGACAAGGAAAAGTCAATCACTCATTGATTAATTTTCCTATGCCAAAAAGTAAACTACCCAATGGTGAAAATACATGAAACTTCACTGATTGTAGGGGGAATTGTTGTGCAATGCTTAACTATATTATATGCCATATTTATCATTTATATCATTTAGGACAAAATTGTCTATTGCTGAACTTTTTCAAAATTTTGCACAACATTTTGCTATGTTTTCAAATACTAGCAACATGTTTAATGTCCAAAAAAATTTCTGTCGTCCAATTCCAATTTATTTCTATTTCTACATGTATTTTAAACAGACATATTTTTTTATTCAAACCAATTATGTTATTGAAATTTGTATTTAACATTTGGTTTGACCAACTACTACATGTACTTATGAGATCATGGGCTTGTTGATTGGTTAGTATTACACATTTTATATCTATATGTATCATATTTCAATAATATTGTCTTTCCTAGTACTAAAATAGACTTACCACTCAGTATACATACAAAAATAAAACATGAGGATTGTTAGTAATGGTTGTAATGCTCACAATTTTGGAGCCCCTGGTTTCACCCCAGATTTTATGTCTCCAAATAAAGTTCTGTTTGTCCTATGGAGTGGGATTCCTCACCCAATACAGTAGTAGGGTTACATGTTATGTTTCTTTTTTTTAATTCTGTGTTTGATGTAATTTATTTTATGTGTCATTATGTGAGGAACTTCCCCCGTAGATTTGTGAAAAATCTCAAAACAACAATAACTTTTTTTATCCGTTTTTTTCAGACATTAAATCGTAAATTGTAAAATTAGTAGCACCTTTAAATAAAATAAATACACCATTTTACATATAATACAATAACTGAAAACTGACACTCTACAAGGGAGATAATTTTAATGAATATATCCACAGTGTTAAAAAATGTTCTCTGATTTTTCATGAGTTATTCCATCTAACACAGCATCACTAATTGCAGTTCTTGTGTAATCAAAAGAGAAATCGCTGTTTGATCTCAATATCTGTTTCATTATATGAAAGCAGTATTCACATGTATTTGTGTATAAGTCATTGTGATAACAAATCACCAGATAAAAAATGCATTACGGAAATGGGAATAAACCAGTGAAAAGAACATTCTGACTGAAAACAAAATCTAGAAATAGGATGGATTAAATAGTGTTGCTTTTCTAATTGTTACAATTTGCTTAGTCCAACCTTTTAACATCTACACATTAGGTTGGTTTCTTTGGCATGCAATTAAATAATACCTTGTGCACTAGCAACCCATTATTGTCTGTGGTAGGCTTTCTGTATTATTTCTGGAAACCCACATTCATTTGTAAATGCTTGTTTTTAATGAAAACCCCATTTATTTGATTTTTTTTAAATGGAGAATTATGGGGAATTTGACTGGCAGCAAGATTTATTAGTGAAAAAAGAATGCATATACTGCATATACTGTTCAAATAAAATATGGTTTTCTTCAGAATTAATTTACATCAAATTGCTGCAATAATTATTTGGTCACCATTAATAATAATACAATTAAGTATAGGCATATATATTTTCTTAGTGTGTTTAGTTTTTTCCATATGAAAATTAATCAATCAATGATTGACTTTTCCTTGTCAGATTTAAAGTACCCACTGAATAAACTGCTTAGAGAACAATAGGTATTGTATTTAAACAATGGGACAGTTCATCTTCCAAAAGTTTAAATACCCTGACCAACACCAGCTTATACTCAGGAAAGGTTTCATGTGGTCCGCTATAATATTAAAACTTTTTTTAATATCAAGTACAATCTGTTTAGTCAGTCAACTCTGTATAGGTATTATAAATCGTAATGTTAAGGTATCCGCACCACAATTGACCACGTGATCATATTTGGTGTCCCGGATGTCCATTGTTTTTCAATGGAGCAGACCTCGGTAATGTTCCGCAAACATCGGAAATACTATTTGAGAAACTAACAAGACAAGATATTTAAATTATATCATTAATTAGCAATACATTGATTTAATAAAGCTGTATTTCTTGGTCGAAAAATTAAACGGCGACTTCAATTATGGGTCGGATACCTTAAGTAACTGTAATAATCTTCTACCTAATTGGAAAGAAGCACATACTGGTATAAGAGGTTATCATTGTTGACAGTTTTATTAGAATATTTTAAAACCAAAATTGTTTGTTGCTTTATTTCAACCACCTAATTAGAATTATTTATTAATTTCAGAAGAGATCAAAGAGTAGATGTACAGGTAAATTCAGACTTAAGGTAACTTTATGTTCTGTTTTGTATGAATGTGGTTTGAACTGGAAAGCCTTATCAATTTAGGCATTGAGCACACCCTGCCCACAGAAAGCTCAAACACAAAACCTCAGCGTTGATATCAATAATAGATTACTAACTACCTTAACCACTGGGTCAATGGGGTTTCTTTAAGGTAATTAACTTCACTTACATGTAATATATTATAAATCCATTCTGACAAATGTATCTTAAAAAAATGGTCTGTTAGTTCAAAGTTTGTTTTTTGTCTAACATGCCAACTTTTTACTGGAAATTAGGAGATATTTGTTTTACAACCTCAATTATCATGTTAACTAGACACCAAAACTGTGAGGAATGTTCACTAATTGACACCCCACTTCCTAATTTTCAATTGTCAAAACATTTTGGTCAAAAATTGTAGTATGAGTTGATTGCACAAAATAGGTATCTTCTTTAGTACATTTTCATCTTTAGTACATTTTCAGAAAAATGACTACATTCCCATGTCTAGAAAGTAAGGAAAAAATCCTCAAACAATTCCATAATAGCAGGTGCACAACTTTAATACATGTGTATTATTATATAGATAGAGATGAAATATCGAATTTTCCGAGTGACAGAAATCACGATAAATCACATGTGAAAATTATCGTTTATTTTCACTCTCGGGTTTTTTCCCGCCAAAACGTCACAATGGTTTTGTACTATACAGATATTCACCCGCCGTTCATAAAATTTAGGATAAAGCATGAAAATTTTACGAAAACAATTTTGATCTATATAATAAATAGGATAATCAATTGGGCATCGTGAATATCCAAAATATGATCACTCGTGCCGCATAAAGCATCAGATTAAACTCTTGCGCGGAACAAGTTCCGCGCACTCGTTTAATCAGATGCATTATACAGCACTCGTGATCATATTTTGGATATTCACTCCGCCCAATTAATTATCCTATAAATAATTCTGAAACATTTCAGAGATCTGGGCTGTAAACTGTAGGAGTTGATTACACAAAATAAGAAAACACTTATGTCAAAGTCCATGTTTTTAGAAGGGAAACCCCAAATATCATTGTGATCAAAATGCTAAATATATGGTGCATAATGACACTATGTTACAAAAATTATGTTAAAGTTTCATCAAATTCCATTCAGCAGTGTAGGTGTAGTTGCAGATAATATATGTGTACCTCAAAATCCTAAGAAATGACAAAGTCCATCTTTTTCTATGGGAAACCCCAAGTATCACTTTGATCAAAATGTTAACTATCAGGGGCACTATCAATCTAATTAAAATTAAATCTTTCACTTGCTCCCCCCTTTTTGCTATGGTCGCTACAACGCAGCGACCAATAACAAAAAGGGGGAGCAAGTGAAAGATTTAATTTTAATTAGATTGGAGCTCTATGTCACTATGTAACAAAACTTTTGGCACTATGTGACAAAAACTTTGTAAAATTTTTTATTAAATTCAATTCAGTGGCATAGGTGAAGTTGTGGATAAAGGTGTGTACCCACTTATGTCAATGACAAAGTCCAGGTTTTTCTCTGGAAAACCCAGAATTTTATTCTGTTCAAAATGTTAAATATCAGGTGCACAATGGCATTATTTGACAAAGATTCTGTGAAGTTTAATCAAAGTTTCATCCATTTGGTGGTGTAGGTGGAGTTGAGAATAAGAGATGGGTACCCTGCTTATGTCCATGACAGTTCATGATTATCTATGGGAAACTCCAAATATGACATTCAGATCAAAATGTGAAATATCAGTTGCACAATGGCATTATGTGACAAATATTCTGTGAAAGTTTCATGAATTCCATTCAGTGGTGTAGGTGGAGCTGCGGATAAGATATGGGTGCCCTCCTTATGCCAATGACAAAGTCAATGTTTTTCTGTGGGGAAACTCCAAATATCATTCTGATAAAATTTTGAAATAACAGGTGCAGAATGGCACTATGTGACAGATTCTGTGAAAGTTTCAATGAATTCCACTGATTCAGTGGTGTAGGTGGAGTTGTGTATGAGAGATGGGTGCCCCAAAGTGTCAGTGTTAACAAGTACAGAATAGCAATGATAAACAGCCTACACAATGTTCCATGTATGATGGACATCTTTCATAAGGATATAAATATTGTGTCTAATTTTTTACCTTCAAACTATAGTATATTATGGTGCGATTATGTTTTAACAAACATTTACTTAATGTGTTTTCATAAAAAGCTAGTTATATAACACAATCAATGCCCACCTTTCCTTCAAGACAGATTGATATGTCTTAATTACATATGCATGCCTTATATGTCTTATATGCATAGACAAAGATATTGTATTGCAGCAGTAATATCCTGACCTTATGTAATCCAATGTTACATGTATTATCAAAGAAATAATCAAAATTTCTGGTATTTTTAATCAATAAATTACATATGCAATATGGTTACATGTAGATGTATAAAATTCTTCATTTTTATAGATCCAATCTTATAATTCCATGAAAATACAAAAAAAAATGTTTTTCTAATTATAGTCATTGGTTTATGTCTCCCTTATGTGAAATAAAATAGCAGAGTAAGGAAACTCTGTGGAAATTACTGCATGTAATCTTACCCAAACCATATGCATACAATGTATCTATTCAATAAAATATCATGTTAAGGTCACATCAATGTGTATACTTATTAAAAAATAGAAATACAAATTTATGTCATCCTTTTAAAAACCTGGACTAAACATTTACATTGTGCTACAAATGAACAGGTATCACTATGATGTCAGTGGTGTGGTAAAGGGTGTATCACTATGATGTCAGTGGTGTGATAACGGGTGTATCACTGTGATGTCAGTGGTGTGGTAAAGGTTGTATCACTGTAATGTCAATGGTGTGGTAAAGGGTGTATCACTGTGATGTCAGTGGTGTGGTAAAGGGTGTATCACTGTGATGTCAGTAGTGTGGTAAAGGGTGTATCACTGTGATGTCAGTAGTGTGGTAAAGGGTGTATCACTGTGATGTCAGTGGTGTGGTAAAGGGTGTATCACTGTGATGTCAGTAGTGTGGTAAAGGGTGTATCACTGTGATGTCAGTGGGGTGGTAAAGGGTGTATCACTGTAATCTCAATGGTGTGGTAAAGGGTGTATCACTGTAATGTCAATGATGTGGTAAAGGGTGTATCACTGTGATGTCAGTGGTGTGGTAAAGGGTGCATCACTGTGATGTCAGTGGTGTGGTAAAGGGTGCATCACTGTGATGTCAGTGGTGTGGTAAAGGGTGTATCACTGTGATGTCAGTAGTGTGGTAAAGGGTGTATCACTGCAATGTCAAAGATGTGGTAAAGGGTGTATCACTGTGATGTCAATGGTGTGGTAAAGGGTGCATCACTGTTATGTCAGTGGTGTGGTAAAGGGTGTATCACTGTTATGTCAGCAGTGTGGTAAAGGGTGCATCCCTGTTATGTCAATGATGTGGTAAAGGGTGTATCACTATAATGTCAGCAGTGTGGTAAAGGGTGCATCACTGTGATGTCAATGATGTGGTAAAGGGTGTATCACTGTAATGTCAGTAGTGTGGTAAAGGGTGTATCACTGTCATGTCAGTAGTGTGGTAAAGGGTGTATCACTGTGATGTCAGTGATGAGGTAAAGGGTGTATCACTGTTATGTCAATGATGTGGTAAAGGGTGTAAAACTTTGATGTCAGTAGTGTGGTAAAGGGTGTATCACTGTTATGTCATTAGTGTGGTAAAGGGTGTATCACTGTGATGTCAGTGATGAGGTAAAGGGTGTATCACTGTTATGTCAATGATGTGGTAAAGGGTGTAAAACTTTGATGTCAGTAGTGTGGTAAAGGGTGTATCACTGTTATGTCATTAGTGTGGTAAAGGGTGTATCACTGTTATGTCATGAGTGTGGTAAAGGGTGTATCACTGTTATGTCAGTAGTGTGGTAAAGGGTGTATCACTGCAATGTCAAAGGTGTGGTAAAGGGTGTATGACTGTGATGTCAGTGATGTGATAAAGTGTGTATCACTGTGATGTCAATGATGTGGTAAAGGATCTAAAACTGTGATGTCAATGATTTGTATTAAGGATTAAACAAATGTACTATACTAGTACATATAAGTATACCAATGTGTGTAAGCATAGATCTCAAGATGTTGACAGTTGTAAAGGTTGTATCACTGTAATGTCAGTAGTGTGGTAAAGGGTGTATCACTGTGATGTCAGTGATGTGGTAAAGGGTGTATCACTGTGATGTCAGTAGTGTGGTAAAGGGTGTATCATTGTGATGTCAGTAGTGTGGTAAAGGGTGTATCACTGTGATGTCAGTAGTGTGGTAAAGGGTGTATCACTGTGATGTCAGTGATGAGGTAAAGGGTGTATCACTGTGATGTCAATGATGTGGTAAAGGGTGTAAAACTGTGATGTCAGTAGTGTGGTAAAGGGTGTATCACTGTTATGTCATTAGTCTGGTAAAGGGTGTATCACTGTTATGTCAGTAGTGTGGTAAAGGGTGTATCACTGTTATGTCATTAGTGTGGTAAAGGGTGTATCACTGTAATGTCAGTAGTGTGGTAAAGGGTGTATCACTGCAATGTCAAAGGTGTGGTAAAGGGTGTATGACTGTGATGTCAGTGATGTGGTAAAGGGTGTATCACTGTGATGTCAATGATGTGGTAAAGGATCTAAAACTGTGATGTCAATGATTTTTATTAAGGATTAAACAAATGTACTATACTAGTACATATAAGTATACCAATGTGTGTAAGCATAGATCTCAAGATGTTGACAGTTGTAAAGGTTGTATCACTGTAATGTCAGTAGTGTGGTAAAGGGTGTATCACTGTGATGTCAGTGATGTGGTAAAGGGTGTATCACTGTGATGTCAGTAGTGTGGTAAAGGGTGTATCACTGTGATGTCAGTGGTGTGGTAAAGGGTGTATCACTGTGATGTCAGTGGTGTGGTAAAGGGTGTATCACTGTGATGTCAGTGATGTGGTAAAGGGTGTATCACTGTTATGTCAGTGGTGTGGTAAAGGGTGTATCACTGCAATGCCAAAGGTGTGGTAAAGGGTGTATCACTGTGATGTCAATGGTGTGGTAAAGGGTGTATAACTGTGATGTCAGTAGTGTGGTAAAGGGTGTATCACTGTGATGTCAATGGTGTAGTAAAGAGTGTATCACTGTGATGCCAGTAGTGTGGTAAAGGGTGTATCACTGTAATGACAGTAGTGTGGTAAAGGGTGTATCACTGTAATGACAGTAGTGTGGTAAAGGGTGTATCACTGTAATGTCAGTGGTGTGGTAAAGGGTGTATCACTGTAATGTCAGTAGTGTGGTAAAGGGTGTATCACTGCAATGTCAAAGGTGTGGTAAAGGGTGTATGACTGTGATGTCAGTGGTGTGGTAAAGGGTGTATCACTGTGATGTCAGTGATGTGGTAAAGAGTGTATCACTGTTATGTCAGTGGTGTGGTAAAGGGTGCATCACTGTGATGTCAATGGTGTGGTAAAGGGTGTATCACTGTTATGTCAGTGGTGTGGTAAAGGGTGTATCACTGTTATGTCAGTGGTGTGGTAAAGGGTGTATCACTGTGATGTCAATGGTGTGGTAAAGGGTGTATCACTGTTATGTCAGTGGTGTGGTAAAGGATGTATCACTGTAATGTCAGTAGTGTGGTAAAGGGTGTGTCACTGTGATGTCAGTGGTGTGGTAAAGGGTGTATCACTGCAATGTCAAAGGTGTGGTAAAGGGTGTATCACTGTTATGTCAGTGGTTTGGTAAAGGGTGTATCACTGTGATGTCAGTGGTTTGGTAAAGGGTGTGTCACTGTGATGTCAGTGGTGTGGTAAAGGGTGTATCACTGTAATGTCAGTAGTGTGGTAAAGGGTGTATCACTGTGATGTCAGTGGTGTGGTAAAGGGTGTATCACTGTGATGTCAGTGGTGTGGTAAAGGGTGTGTCACTGTGATGTCAGTGGTGTGGTAAAGGGTGTATCACTGTGATGTCAGTGGTGTGGTAAAGGGTGTATCACTGTGATGTCAATGATGTGGTAAAGGGTGTATCACTGTTATGTCAGTGGTGTGGTAAAGGGTGTATCACTGCAATGCCAAAGGTGTGGTAAAGGGTGTATCACTGTGATGTCAATGGTGTGGTAAAGGGTGTATAACTGTGATGTCAGTAGTGTGGTAAAGGGTGTATCACTGTGATGTCAATGGTGTAGTAAAGAGTGTATCACTGTGATGCCAGTAGTGTGGTAAAGGGTGTATCACTGTAATGACAGTAGTGTGGTAAAGGGTGTATCACTGTAATGACAGTAGTGTGGTAAAGGGTGTATCACTGTAATGTCAGTGGTGTGGTCAAGGGTGTATCACTGTAATGTCAGTAGTGTGGTAAAGGGTGTATCACTGCAATGTCAAAGGTGTGGTAAAGGGTGTATGACTGTGATGTCAGTGGTGTGGTAAAGGGTGTATCACTGTGATGTCAGTGATGTGGTAAAGAGTGTATCACTGTTATGTCAGTGGTGTGGTAAAGGGTGCATCACTGTGATGTCAATGGTGTGGTAAAGGGTGTATCACTGTTATGTCAGTGGTGTGGTAAAGGGTGTATCACTGTTATGTCAGTGGTGTGGTAAAGGGTGTATCACTGTGATGTCAATGGTGTGGTAAAGGGTGTATCACTGTTATGTCAGTGGTGTGGTAAAGGATGTATCACTGTAATGTCAGTAGTGTGGTAAAGGGTGTGTCACTGTGATGTCAGTGGTGTGGTAAAGGGTGTATCACTGCAATGTCAAAGGTGTGGTAAAGGGTGTATCACTGTTATGTCAGTGGTTTGGTAAAGGGTGTATCACTGTGATGTCAGTGGTTTGGTAAAGGGTGTGTCACTGTGATGTCAGTGGTGTGGTAAAGGGTGTATCACTGTAATGTCAGTAGTGTGGTAAAGGGTGTATCACTGTGATGTCAGTGGTGTGGTAAAGGGTGTATCACTGTGATGTCAGTGGTGTGGTAAAGGGTGTGTCACTGTGATGTCAGTGGTGTGGTAAAGGGTGTATCACTGTGATGTCAGTGATGAGGTAAAGGGTGTATCACTGTGATGTCAATGATGTGGTAAAGGATTTAAAACTGTGATGTCAATGATTTTTATTAAGGATTAAACAAATGTACCATACTAGTACATATAAGTATACCAATGTGTGTAAGAATAGATCTCAAAATGTTGACAGTTGTGAACTTAAAATAATTTATAGATTACATAATCAATTATAGAAGATGTTAGGCTGGGTTGCTTCCTATATAGGTTCTGGTGTAAATAGATAATTATGATTAAAACATGCACTCTGCAACATTTAAAATAGCTGACACTACAGCAATATCCCCTCTTTCATGTTTTAGGATAAGAATCTACATAACATTGACTGTTCTTGGTTAAGCAAAAAAAATGTAGAAAATACAAAATAACTTTTATATTATTTCTTATGATTTTAAGGAAATTGAAGGCAGTTATTGCAACCCTGAAATTTCCCTTTTTATATTAAGTAGTCATATTAACACATGATTGTTTTTAAAGAAATTTTTAGTTTGAGGCACATCACACTTGGTCATATCATACTCCCATGCTGCTGGTACATGTAATGTCCACCAATTTGGTCAGTTGAAATCAATCTAATCAATCAAATCAATTTAAATTTATTTGTATTACATGTACCATGCTTTGGATAATTGGACCACTGACATGTCAATTCATTTCATTTGTGTCTGACCTTCAGGGGCAGATAATTGACACATTAAATCTTACAAAGTGAAGGTCTTATTATTTCAGAATTTACATAACAATAAATGTGTCATACATTAAAAAATAATAATATAGACAGGCACATCAAAGAAACCAGTTACTGCAACAAACAAAATGTAATTATGAATTTGTGTATTTACAAGTACTGTATTCATAGTACATGTTCATGTATCACAGTTACTGTGGCACACCTAAGTCTGTTATGAACATTTATGCTGTCATTTGAGTAGGTGAATGTTCACAGAAAGGCATCAGTAAAATGATTGATTATTGATGCATCACGATCTTTTTCACGAGGAGCATTTAGATCAATGTGTATCAGAGACAACATCAAGTTTATATGGATGGTTTAGATACATCCATTGTTAAACATAATTTAAATAGCAAAACTTACTGTTGATGATGTCAGAGACGTGGTAGACAGCGTATCACTACTCCCCCTCAATGAGGAGGACTCTGAATTACTGTTCCTGGCACTCAAATAACCATCACTTCTGACTTTTGACATGCCACCACCATCATAGTTATCACCTGTTTGTTTTGGTTTATCTGGAGGTTCAGACATAGCTCGGTCACTGTCTCCTTCATTGTCTGGTCTATATTTTTTCTTCAAAACAAGAACTTTCTCACCTTTCTAAAAATACAGCAGTAAAAAAATATGAAATCAACAATAAAAAACTGGCTTAAAAATATACTTCAGTACTTACATGTAAGGTAAATTAAACATTAATGTACAAACATTACAAAGGTTAATGTCAAATTAAAACTTTTACTTGTTTTGTTTTACTTTTTATACCATATTAAACTTTCCCCATAAAATCTATATTCATTGAAAAACATTAACATAATCATTAAACAGATTTTGACAAATCTAATTATAAAATTATATACATGTACAACTGAAATATATGTTATCATAAAATTTATAGACTAACTACATGCAATATGCATGCTATACCTCAAAGAATATTGTTTTCATAAGCTCAAATACAAATAAAAAGCTACAAATATAAACATGACAATGACAGGAATTTGAGATAAACAAAAAAAACTATGTTTTATAAATTTAACAACACTATTATGTAAAGTTATAAACAGCAATCACGAATATAACTGTACAATATTAGCAAGGTCATCCAGCCTACAACATGTACATGTTTACTTATCTAATTAAATGTGATAAATAACTCCAATAATTCTATGCAACAAAAATTATATTTTTGTCTTCGATAACAATTAAATGAAATGAAACCTCTTTCCTCTTTTGTGCTTTGTACATGTATTCTATGATAAACATGCTAGAAACATACAAGTACCTCATCAACTTTGTATTCTATGATAAACATGCTAGAAACATACAAGTACCTCATCAACTTTAATTGTTGCTAATGTGTTCACATAATCTTTGAATTTTTCTCTGTTCTGAACTGTAAAACAAAACAAATTAAAAGATAACAGTACTAATGTTAATTTTCTTTCTTTTTTAAAAAGAAGGAAAAGGATTTCTTAATATCCATGGCTGTGGATGGAAATGCAAGTTATTTATTAATAAATTAATGCAATTTTAAATAGTTTAGGCTACATTAAAAAACAATTATAGGTTAACCGTTACTAAATAGCCAATCAGTTGATGCCGCAGTCAAAAGTGTTGCTTAAAAGAACCTAAGTAGTTCTAATTTCACTGAATGGACCTGTTTAAAATTATGTAATGATGAACACATTCAAGCAAGTATTAGATTTTGTACGAAACTTCACAGACTGGCACATGTTTCTATCCATCGGACAACTGAAACTAGCTCTATTTGTGACGTCATTTTGTAAACTTTACAAAACGTTTTTATTAGACTTTAAACTTGTTGCACTGGTCAGAAATGTTTTAGCAAAGACATGGTATTTAAAGAAAATAAGGTTGTCACTAATAGTGAAATTCAGTATTCTATAAAATGTTATAATAGTCAGTTAACTTAGGTAAATCTATTTAGTAGTGGTTAACCTATAAATATTTGAAAAGAAATAAAATTCAAATGAGCTACATTATTGTAGCTAAATTCACTGGTTATAAGCTTGCTACATGTATATACGATCCTTCATGTGACTGTGTATCATGGCACTCTCTATGAAACCTCAAAATTAGCAGCTATGTTCCTACAGAAATGGCTTACAGTACCCTATGGCTATTGCAATTGTACAACACAGCAACCATAGCAAAAAGGGGGGAGCAAGTGAAAAATATAATTTTAATTATATTTAGATTTTTATGTAATCAATGTTTTCTCTTTTAAAAAGTTGACTCAGAATTACTGTTAGTGTATGTTTATACCAAAAGTTTCCCTCCCATGGATCCTTTTCTAAAGAAAACAATGTTATATTAGGGGAGGGGATAATAAGTTGCTTGGAAGTCAATATTATTGATGTCAACATCTACATTCCTTGGACATTAAGTTTCAAGATTAGATAAGTCAGGCAAGACACAAGTCTCTCTTAAATGGGCAAACATCAGCATGTTTCAAGTAATGATTGCATTTCAATCGTACTCCAGAATACTGATAAACTTAACCACTACTAATATAGAATACCATGACATAAAACATAAAATAATAAGCCATATGGTTTATTTTTGTTAAAAAGACATTGAAGTGGTCAGTCATAAAAAAAAATGGTTTTATGCAAGCACTTAGCTGGTCTGGTCTTCAATATGTGGGACACATGAAAAGTTTTTGGCACTCACCATTTTCAGAAGTGATGAGTCCAGGACTCAGCATAAAAAATCACTGAACATGTATATACCATTTTGTATTGGAAAGGATGCCAATAGCCACAGGTTACGGGTTGTTTCGACCCGATTACATTTTCTCCCAAGTTGTTTCGCCCGGATATTGAAGAATAATAAATATGTGATAAAAGTTGATATGATTATGTTTTTTTTTTGTTTGAATGATATTTAACGCCACTTTCAGCAATATTTCAGCTATATCATGGTGTCCAGTTTTTATTGGGGAGGATGCCAGAGTACCCGGAGAAAACACCTGACATGCAGTAGGAAAACTGGCAACCCTTGTCAATAAAGAATATTGGAGTCGAGTACACCCTGAATGCAGTGAGAATCGATCCCACACTCTCAGTGTTGAAAGACCACAGGACTACCTTAACTACTTTAACAGAGGCCCAATAAAGTTGATATGAGCACAATTCTGCAGTTTATTCATGTCAGTAAAATTGTTACATTCACATCTTGCTAACAAATTGTTTATAATATACGATAAGGTGGTAATTGCAGCAATTAAAAATTGCCTTTTTGGCTCCAGACCTGAAGCTGCCAATACAAAAAAACTGTCTGCTAATGCAAAACAGTTGGAAAGTGAACAGAAACACAACCATTCCATTAAGGCGATTGAAGGCATTCTACTTGCAGTTCCCGAGCAGAAACTCCTTGAGGTCAACAAACAGACAACATTTTTGTTTCTCGGGGATGAACCCCAGGACAAATAGAGATCGGGGTGAATCGACCTGGTGCGA
Organism: Limnoperna fortunei; assembly: GCA_944474755.1. Taxonomy (NCBI): domain Eukaryota; kingdom Metazoa; phylum Mollusca; class Bivalvia; order Mytilida; family Modiolidae; genus Limnoperna; species Limnoperna fortunei. The sequence goes on along the minus strand of OX104112.1, from coordinate 86,010,802 downwards.
ACAAGCATTGAGGTGAAATGACTCAGGTGTGAACAGCTTTCAGGGAAAACTGACTTGATATATATACCATAGCCACATACTAGTAGTATAAGAAAGGCTACTCTGAGAAGGGACACAGCCCTATTTTCAAATGTTTTATTATACACCTTTACTACACCAATGTCATGCACAAAAACTGTCAGCAATTTAATATATAGACCGATTCTACTAAGTTAGGAATCGTTTAGAACCAATTACTGGTCACGGAGTAGTTCTCGCCGGCAAGTAAATCTCGCCACCCGATCTTTTGACAGTTTTTGTTAAGAAATGACATTTTAAAAGTGATAAACGTAATTTGTTTTGGATGGAAAATAGTGAAATCTATAAAATGAAGCCTTTGTCATCAATTTTAATGGAAAAATAACGGCACAATCGTCAAAATGGCGAGAATTGCTTCTGTCATTTTAATGGCGAGAACTACTCTCTGACCAGTATAGTTCCAAATTTCAAGATTTTCAAATACATGTATCAGATACATTAACACTATACACTAGGAAGTTGGACTTTCGTAATGGGGATAAGACAAGACAAGACAAAAGTTTTATTTAAAGTCGGTACAATAACAACACATAACATAAGCTCTTTATAAAGAGTTTTTAACCGATATAATTTAGCACTGGGATTTAGCACTGCAGACCATACGTTCTCCTGGTTATACCTTTAAAGTCTGGATCATTAAGAAAGGATTTGAATCGAGTAACAAGTTCATGGTTAGTTACTTTACATCCATTTTTAATAATAAACTCTTTAACAATTTCTTCTGTGAACCCGGAAGCCATTTTCTAAACATAAATTTTAGACCGTTTCCGGAACAACTATATAGAAACTTAATCCATGTACAGACGCTTTGGGTAAAATGACATTTTAGCTGGATTAAATTCTTTTATGTAGTAAGAAATATCATATGAAAATTGTTAAAGTTATAGGCATTCAATAATTCAGTGAACAGAATTCTAATTATAAATTTCACTTAAGTGTATTTACATTTTATATATTTTTTGTTTACAAAGGGGAGATAATTTGTTATTTTGCGAGCCCATCATTGACATTTATTAATAAAAGCGAGCATCGTAGATGCGAGCTATACGGATTCATGCATATGTGTAAAAATAGCCACGTGATGCATATGAACAAAGTTAGCTGAGCTTTCTGTGCATTAAATTAATTAAAAGTAGACAAAAATAATTTTGACATTGCCATAAAATTAAAGTGTTTATTTTTTTAAAAACACCAAAAATGCACAGGCACTTGTTGCAAAAAAAAAATTAACCCTATACTCTAATATAACTGTTATAGAGTATAGGGGTAATTTTTTTTTCTGAAACAAGTGCCTGTGCAAAAATGTCAGACAATTTTTGTGCTATTTCAGAAAGGCTGTAATTTTTTTTTACCTTTCTTTGACATCATAAACACATTGGAGAAAGACATCTTGTCACTAATGGAATGCAGAGGCACACCGAGTGTTAAGGTGCTCTGAAGTAAGGCCATAAACCATAAAATGTGCGATGCTCGCATTTAGGCTGCGCCTATCTCAGGGATAAAACTTAACAGTCGCCAATGCGAGTAGATTTTCTGGTGGGCTAAAAAATGCCTGAATCTAGATCGTCCAGTTGGCGAACGTAACAAGTGTAGTACAATGCACCGACCAAGGAATGCTAAGACGCATTTTGCGTTTACATTTCAAGTTGTTTCCCTTTAAAAATGTTGTTTAAGCAAAATCTTGTGCGTGTATGATATTTGGTGAAGTAGTGTAATTATATTCCAGATCAGGGATAGATAGAATAATTTAAATGACATTTGCGTCAGAAATGGCCTTGAAATGTTTTACGGGACATTATTCAAAAGGGGAATAAACAAAACAGTGTAAGGCTAACTTTATCTTTGTATGTATAACATAGGTTAAATGCTGATGGAAACCAGTACAAAGTAAATAAAATACGGAAATCACCACAGTAATGAATTCAATGCCAGAGATTTCAAATAGGATGTTTTTTCTGTCTCACAAATCTTTAATCTAGAATGAAAATCGCTGGGTGGAAAAATTTTCCTTCATAAAATGTAAATAAGTTAATTTGTTATATAAATTTCTAATTTTGAAGAATAAAGGTAGCTAATAAATGCCAGAAGTGTAGGATTTTGAGTCAAATACCTGGTAGCTTTCTGGGGGTGCTTGTTAAGTTCCTAAATTCTGAGAGATAATACATTAAAATTATTGTCCACTTAACAATTCTTTAATTAATCTTAATTTAGGGAGTTTCAGGAAATAAAAAACATGCGTCCAACAGACAAAAATATCCATTTATTTTAATGTAGTGGTCCAATGTAGGTAGCAGCAATATCAAAACAAAACAATACTTCTGAATTCATGTTCATAACGTATATTATTATAATATTAATGTCCATATTACATGGACGTACATTTAGTACCAAGACAAGCAAGACAAGATAGAAAATATGCAAGTTTCCTTAATAGGGAAACACCAGCAGCATGTTTCAAGTAATTATTGCACTTTAATTGTACTCCAGAAGACCATGCAACCAACTATGTTACTTCTGATAAAGAATAGCAAGTAAAGGAAACAAGCAATAATTTGTCAATGAAGGTTGGAGGTGAAAAACACTGCCTGCAGTAGGGCTCAAAACCCCAACTTTATTTTGACAAGCACATGATAAACAGTAGATGACTAACTACCTTAACCACAAGTCTTGTGACAAGTTGTTATTTTCCTTGCATACTCTTTTGTGATATTAGTAAATTCATATTAACTAAACAGACTAACACACTTCAGATGATATATACATGTACATGAAGCAACAACAAAATGTAATAAAAGTGAATGTTGACATGTTTGGCACAATCAACACAATATAAGTGACTGTGACTGTTTTTAAAACGTGTTTTCTTATATTTGATTGTGCTTTACATGCACTGATGTATACGTATAAACTTTATTTACTTACAGGTAGATGTATTTTAATGACATACAAAATTGTGAATCTACAGAACTGGGCAAGGCAGTATGTGTTGGATCCAAACTCCCAGGGCAGCTCAGGTGACCCATCAGCAACATCCACCATCAATTCCTATGATGAAGTGTATCCTGGAATTTTCCTGGGAGATAGGTATGCACTAAGTAGTGTTTAATCAAAACCAATATAAACTTCTTTTTACAATAAGCACATGAAGTCAGATTAATGTATCTAAATGGGTGATATTATATATCTAACTGCAAGCAGTTACATGTATGTACTGTAAACTTTTAACAAAGCATCTTGTGTAGCTTACAGCAGACTTACAAAAAATCATGTAAAACACACAAGTCTTGTTTATTTTGTTTTATATAATACATGTATCTTAAAAATGTCTAAGATAAAACATGCATACATATAAATTTCACTATTACTTATTATGAAGTTATTAACTGTTGTACTGTAATTTGTTCCTTTTCATTTTGTTAATAAAATGTTGCTTTTATTTATTACATTATGTATGCATTGTATTGAAATTTGTCATTTTCATTGCTCAAATTCAGTGATGTGGTCAAAACTTCAAAACCACTGCACATTGCAACCATCTATAACATTACACTGTGGGGTAGTAATATTCCTAATCAAAAGCTAACATTTATTTAAATTTTGTCATGAATTTCCTGCAGTTATTAGGGCTCCACCACTTTGTGGCCTATAGTGATCAGTCTGTCTGTCTGAACTAATCGTGTCTGGGCTGTAACTTTTTTATCTTTTGAGGTAGGCTTTTGATATTTGGAATGTAGGTAGATAATATCAAGGCAATGTGTCGCATACCATGGTTGATAACCTTTGACTTTGAACTTTGACCTTAAGGTCACATTATTGCTTTCTGTATCACAAATTCATGTACGGGCTGTAACTTTTTTAGCTTTTGATATTTGGAATGTGTGTAGATAATATCAAGGCGATGTGTCGCATACCATGGTTGATGACCTTTGACCTTGACCTCAAGGCGGGGCCCACAGAGATGGGTACCATCTCACTGATATCTAGTTGATATAGAATATTATCATAAGAATTGAAAGCACTCTTTTTTAAGTTTCATTTATGTATAAAAGCATTGACCCTGTGCACATTTTCATCATGAAGTATTACCCCACTTCAATTCAAATCTGCTTTGGTCCGTAGGAAAAAATGTCAAGCTCTATCCCTGTATATTCATATTATACTCAAATGTAACTAAACAAAACATGTATTTTCAAATAGCAAATGATAATACTTCAATATTGTCAATTTACAAACAAAGTTTAAGACTTGCAATTAAGTAAATATATGACCTATATTATTATACATAACTGTTTGTGACATCGTCAACTAATTTGAATATTTTATCATTACATGGCCATTGTACAACAAGGGATTGCTGCAAGTATTGCATTATCTGTAAACATGTACTTTTTTTTCTTTCAGTGTAAATAATTCTAGATGGTTTATTTCAGGAGAGCTGCAATGGATAAGGAAAATTTGAAAGTTTTAGGAATCACTCATGTGATTAATTGTTCTCAGGGTCAGAGGTCAATATTTGTAAACACAGATGCTAAGTTTTACAAGGATATGGGAATAAAATTTTATGGTATAAAAGCAACAGATACAGAATCGTTTGACATTTCAAAATATTTTAGACCTACTGCTAATATAATACACCAAGCATTAGAGAAGGGAGGTAATTGAGTTTTGTACATTTTTTTGTTGTGAATTGAATTAAGGAAGCAAATAAATTCGAGGTTTCTGAACTACATGTACTAGCTAATGACATGTCACCTGGTTAAACCAGCATTTGTATTATATTGTGTATGATATTTTTTTCAAAGACACATGCTTAGAAATGTTTTAAGAGCTCAGTATTGTTCTAAATATCTCCCATATTTTAACAAGTAGTCAATACATGAAATGTTTATTCATTTTAGAAAACTTTTAAAAACAAAATTATTGCTAAATCAATTTTCACTTTTTTTATTTCATTTTTTTTTATATTTAAAGAAATGTGTAATGACAAAATAAAAAATCTAAGTATCTGTTGGTTTGAATTTTGACCTCTTTCAACTGTAAGCACTAATGTTTTACAGGTAAATTGTTAGTTCATTGTGTCTCCGGTGTGAGTAGATCTGCCACAATTGTTATTGCCTATCTGATGCTGAAACGGCGGATGACTTTTAAAGAAGCCATTAAAACTGTGAGAGAAAAGCGTCGTATCTGTCCAAATGATGGCTTCATGACTCAGCTATGTGTCTTACACCACGAGCTTTTTGGAGTTCAAGAATTACCAATAAGAAGAAGTCAAAAATGTGCTATTTTGTAAAAGTAAAGCATTACCATACCTGTCTGTATATGTGCCATACATGTAGCTACATGTACTGGTTAATGTGTGTGCTTATTTGGTTTAATTAGACATCAGTTTAAAATTCTACACAGTTTATATTTTCTCAACACAAATTAGATTACAACCATTTTCTTAAAAGTAAAATTGGTCCAAAACTATTAATAAATAAAATTATTCCTTTTTAATGTATCCAGGACATCAATTTTTTGACAACTCTTTTGGAAATTTAAGTTTTATACAAATATATCTCAGAATGTACAAAAAAAAACTAGAGAACACACAGAGAGAATTATTTTTATTCTATTTTTTTTCAATTTTTGATAACTAAAATATGAATGTAAATTTTTTTGTCAAAATAAGGAACCAGATGAAACTAGATTTTGCTGTAAATAATTGGATTTAGAGTGTATAAAAAATATAAGATACACAATATATTAAAACACTGAAAATATGTTTTTAAAAACATTCGATGATATTTATTAAAACACTGGATAAAAATGTACATGTATTTAAAAACTTTATAAAGTACAAATGGCCAAAGATCTATCTCAATAGTCGCATACAGAATCTCAAATTAAAAAAACAAATATTACAGGATTTCTCATTTTTACTGGATTATTCCATACATACTTATTAAACCCACCCAGTCATCTATATCCAATAATCTAACCAACAAATGAAAACAATTCTTATATTTAAATTCAATAATATAAAAAGAAATAACAAAAACAATATTTAACCAGTAGTCAAACAATACTTGCAATAAGTTTCGTCACTTGTTGTTGGCGGAAGAATGTATGTTTAGTCAACGTCATCAATACATTTCAATTATGACGTCAACAATTAGTCATGTGCTGAAATGCCAAGTTAGGTTATACAAAATGGACAATGTTGCTCAGCTATTGAGTATTTAAAGGAAATTAAAATATAATAAAATAATCAAAATAAGAATCAAATAAGTCAAAAATTTATTTGTTTATATTGATGACATACAGCAGTAAAACAGACATACAAAGTTACAATTTTTTCAATGACACACGATATTTTAAAAATTACTGAATATTTGTTCAGCATACTGTGCCCATGGCTCCGTGTTTGGTGGATGTCTTGATTTGTATTAACTCTTGGAAAGCAAGGTCTGGAGAATTATTATGTTTGTTCAATGTTTAAAGCAGTTCAGTCCCCTTACTCACCTTAATTTTCTTCCTTTGAAGATATTATATTAAGGCTTGTTCTATAGGCTTGCATACCTTTTGAATTTAAATTGTTATATTAATTATAATTAGCTCAAGAAAAGTAATTACTTAAAAATAATAATTTATGTCCAAACTGTTTAATTCTTACATAATCAAAGAAAAATGTAATTAAAATATTAATATTTATTAACATTTATGAAAATGATGTTTAACTAAATCCTATGGAGGGGTGAATAGTCCTAGCGGGGCAAATTTGCATGGAGCTATAGTCCTGAGACATGTTGATTCTGGGCTTTTTTTCTTACAGAATTATATATTTGACTTGTAATATATCCTTTGTCAGACCAATTGATTCACAACATATCTGACTTAAAACATTAATTGACTGCTTATAAATTGTGTTTGTGCCTTAAAATGGTGATCTTGATTATATATATAGATTAATGTTGGTTTTATTTCCAAGATTGAAATTATCCATGAAGCCACTCGTGGCGATATGGATAATGAGCTCGAGGAAATAAATCAAAAAGGAATCTGTTTATCACTTTTTGTAACAATGTTTCGTCACGATGTAATTAGAAGCTGACTATAATACATGTATATCCATATCACGATAGTACAGTGAAATTAGATTTTTTTTAGTTTGCATGATGAAAGGAAAATTAAACATAATAGCGATAATAATGGAAAACAACAGAAATCATTGAATCTTCTATGTAATTCATAGCTCTGATGAACATTTTTTTATTGAGGAAAAAGGGGGGGGGTATTAGATAATGTGTGATGCACTGTAGAAGTACATGCCTTTTAATTCTATTCCCTGTTTGCCTTTTGCCCAACAGTAAAGCTTCTCTATCTTTCTGGTCTCTGGTAATTGACTTTATGTTTGTAGGTGGAGGGATCTAGAGAGAATTTACCATAAACTACAAGTTTACTGATTTTTATATTTAAGCATATATAACATATGGTGTAATTTTAGTTCACTATTATATACTGGAGTTTATATAAGGTAGTAAATTGTCAGATTTTTTTTTTTAATATTTACAAGTGTTAATGTGAGTGGTATTTATAATATAATCATACTAATTGTTTTATGTTTTGTGAAATATACATAAAATGTGCGATACATGTGTCAGTGTTTGAACAGTTGCAGTCAGGTATTGTCTAGTACCAGTTTTTGCCATATTTTAATTATAAATTAATTTTGAATAAAACTCACATTCCACTCCAGTACAGAGTTTTAATAAAAAGCAATGAAAATAGTCTTCTTTTTGACATTTTGTAATTTCATTTATTAACTGAGCACTATAGCACAGCGATCATGAATCTCGTATCTGAGAAAATTCAGATAAATATTTATTTACAATGTACATTATTGTTGCAATTGATTTAATAATGAATTAATCGATAACTGACTATAATATACACATTTTAATTTCCAATCAATTTTGGGAAGTAAATGTACCTATTAAAATTATCTTTTCCATTTTGGGGTTAAAGTTATACATAAATTATATGGTACATGGAAAGCAATCTCAAATGTGCAGTCTGAATGAAATGCATGCAGTTTTACAACTCACAATCATAAATAGATACTTATTGTATGTTCTTTATGAACATTTATTGTTTAAGGGGAGACAAATGTCAAATTATACTTAGGAGATAACTGTCTTGCGTTATTTTTTTGACAGCATCAATCATGGAATTGTTGCCATGAAATAATCACGTTGTCCAATCAGAATTGAAGTTACATCAAGAATTGAATTAGAATTGAAATTATCTAGTGTGAAGGTTGTGTAAAAGTTGTGGGTTTTTATCGGTAATTATTGGTTAATTTTAAATTTACAGTAAAAGATATTAAACTATACAAGCTGTGTTTAGTATTTTTAGGAATTGTCTAATGTGCATAATTATAACAAAGTGTTTTAGTTTTGTTTTTTGAGTTTAAATGTGTTCAGATATAAACTTGCCTTTCCTGTGATATTGATTGAATGTTAGTTTAAAAAAAAAATCAAAACAGAAATAGTGTGGTATACACTTACATATTGTTATATACTGGTACTTGTACTGTTTTTACTCTAAGTGTATTGTCATTTTACTCAGTTTGGATAAAGATGCTGAAGCAATATTCAAAGTATATATAAGAAAAGTTTTTAAGAAACAAACAAGTCTTTTTATGTAGCTCAAAGCTAAGGGATGAATAAAACTAAGAGTAACCTTATAAATGTTAAAAAATAGTCAGTTGTTTTATAAGAAAAACTACATAAATAATCCAGTTAGAAACAATTTTTTGTTGTTGTTACAAAGCTATATGTTTTTTTTTCTGGGAACACAATATTCTAGTAAAGATTAAAGGTATGAATTACCTAACTATTTGTACACTATTTGTAAACAGTGATGAGGTCAACATCTGAAGCAATATTAAACTGCATATAATAATATAGATTTATTGCATGAATATTAAATTGAATTGTACAGCAGTATAATATTTCCAGAGGAACATAACTGAAAGTAGATATATAATATTATAGGGTTATTAAATGGGTGTTTTCATATTTGACCTGTATTATGTCCAAGGGAAGCTGTATTGGGTCGAGGATAGCTGTATTAGCCCGAGGCAACGCCGAGGGCTAATACAGCTATTCGAGGCCCAATACTGCTTCCCGAGGACATAATACATGTCGAATCTAAAAACACCCATTCAATGACACTTTTATTAACCAGTTGAGTAAATTTTAGTACCATTTTATCATTGACCAATAAAGCTATACTCGATCCAAATCGGCTTCTCATGGACATAAACAAATTATTAATATCAACAGCCCGCAGAATTAAAATAAATTTTTTTCCCCTGAAAATTATGTAATTTAGGCACAGCGAAACGAATGTGTTCGTTTTTAAAATGATATTTGTATATAAATTACCGGAAATGACATTCATGTATTTGCCCTGTTTTTCTGTATTGAGCCTGTTTTTTTTTCGTATTGGCCCTGTTTTTCTGTATTGAGCCCGTTTTTCCGTATTGGCCCTGTTTTTCCGTATTGGCCCTGTTTTTCTGTATTGAGCCAGTTTTTTCTGTATTGAGCCTGTTCACTATATCCGTATTATATGGACAATTTCACATGTATTTTACACAACTGGTTAATAATCTCCTATATTGCACTACCACTTCCTAATCTTGTTGACACACTAGAATGGTGTTCTGATCATTTTTGCATTTCTGCTATAAAATAAAACAGTTATTACATGAAAAATGTAACATGCAGAATACTAAATTGCTATCAGAACCTAATTACATATTATTTTGCATGGTAAATTATGTATCCATATTTTGTCCAGTAAGCTTATAATATTCCATATTATTAAGCTGATGTTTCTAAAAATTTAAACACATATATAGTTCAAATTTTTACTGCATGCTTACTTTAAATTGATCAGATACAGAATATTTCATATGTATACATCTTAATTTGTGTAGATTAATAATATAATGGTCTACATTACAATAGTTGTGATGAGTGGATAAAATTAAGTAATTTAAGACTTGACCATATCTTATATAATTTTGTGGGGTCTATTAAAAGACCATAAACAAAGGTTATAAGGCAAAATATTTAAAAGAGCAGAAATTATTATTGTTTGAGCACAATTAATATCCTGAAATGGAATATTCATGCAATAACTCTATATTTTTTAGCAAAGGTATAAAATTGATTACCTATTGTTAAAGTTTTAAATCTGCAATGATTTTTAAACTGTGCAATATTTCAAGACTTTTTACATACCATTACTTTTCTTCCATGGTAACAAAAATTCTTATTTTAGTCTATTGTGAAAATTTTTCCACAGAAGGTACTGTTGCCTGGTGTGTACTTTTGTTTCTGTGTACTTTTGCCTGGTCTTTATCTTATTATTTGAAAATGAGGATTAGTGGTAGCTTTGTTTTAAAATGTTGCTGGTTCAGGATTTATTGACAAACAAATGTGAAAGTAGATAGGCTTCTCCTTGCTTTATGAAAATCCACTTGGGTTCTGTTTGAAGATTTTGACAAGATTTCAGTGAGTTAGCTCCCTTATAGTCAAATTACATATTGTTTGATACAAAACTTCTAATAATTAATTTTAATAAAAAAATTCCCATTTAATTATAATTTTAATCTAACTTTAATTTAATTTTAAGTTCAAATAAATTTAAAAAAAAACAATTTGATACATGTAAGTAATAAAATATTTATTGAATTGTGAACCAGGCAATAGTTCAAAATGTGTGCTTCAGTACTCAGGAGGGAACAACAAGTGTTCATTTGCCTCTGCCATGGCTTTGGACCGCAGATAGTGCTTCATTGTGCATTATCATGAAATATTGTGTTACATGTGACACGCACTTAGCCAATGAACAGAGCAATAGACTTATGAAAGGCTTACCAAAGTGTCAAAACTGTCTATCGAAGTGCAACAAAATAGTCCTCCTTTAGACTGTTAATCAGTTCCTTGGTTTTGTTTTTGGCAATCATTATTATTTATACAATCTGATTAAATCAGATGTTGTGTTGGTATATATATACAATAATTTTGATGGTCATATTGTTTATTTATTTATTTGTTTTTATTTTTACTATTTACAGTGTATCCATATTTTGTTGTTTTTATTCATGTTGTGTTTGTTCATTATTGTGCTGATTTCTGTGATATACCAGTTTCAAATAAATAACTTGCCCTGACAACGACTTTTTATTGATACTTTCTGAATTGCTACTTGTTTCATGTTTGTGGTCATTCCAAACTTTCTTCTTTCGTGTTTCTATCACTTGTTTTAGTAACAGTTTATTGTATTTATGTGCTTTTAAAATCTTACAGAGAGACTGCATTCAATTAGGTTGCTTACTTGTCCTTGTGGTGGGGGTATCAAGTATTCTATCACTGGTACGGTTACTTTGAAATTGGTTGTTGCTTCTAGGCTAAACATAGCAGGAAGGGGGACAGAAGAGTCCTGGTCATTTGGATTATTTTTCAAATTCATGATAATTCTTTCATTAAATAGCCCTGTAAAAATTGTCTAAAACATGTGTAGTCAAAAAGGTTTTAGGATCCAAGGACTTTGGCAACTTTTCTTCTGTCATAAAATAGTTGTATGACCAGAACGTGACTTGTTTAACCCAATCTTGCATTTCTTTTACTACAGATCATGCTACAGTACATAAAATTACATGTATTTACATGTACAGGACTTTTGTTCTATATTTAAGGATTAAATACAAAAACATGTTCTCCATCAAGGGATAACAAAATTTCAATCATACAAATTTGGTAAGTCTTCAGACTTTGTGCTAATGCATTTTCAAAGAAGTCATGAAGGGCATGGTTAGCCATGATTTCATCTTTGTCAAATGCGGTACAATTTGTATGTGTAGCCATATTTCAGTGCAGACAAAATCTTGAGTCAACCCTATTGATAACTCTTTGGTATAACACGCAGATGATCAGGCTATGCAACTTTCCTTGGACGGATTTTTATGTAATTTGTAATCCATACAACTATGGTAAGTATAACAACAACAACGATAGACCCCGGCTCACAACTGGAGGCCACAATCGCCGTCGTTTCTGCCTTTGCCGACATGCTTCGGGTAGATCCAGCGAACACCGGGAGCACAACTGGAGGTCACAATCGCCCGGCGGTTCAGCCTGTGCCGACCTGCTTTGGGTCGACCCAGTGGACCTCGGGCTCACAACTGAAGAGCAAAATCGCCCGTCCATGCTGCCTGTGCCGATCGGCGGGGGTCGGCCCAGTGGTCCCCGGCCTCACAACTGGAGGTCACAATCGCCCAACGGTCCTATCTGTGCAGACCCGCGGCTGGTCGGCTCAGCGAATCCCAGGGCTCACAACTGTAGGTCACAATCGCCTGCCTGTGCCGACCCGCAGAGGGTGGGCCTAGCGGACCCCTGGGCTCACAACTGGAGGTCACAATCCCCACGTCGGTCACTTTTATAGAGTTGAATTTATTAGGTTTGGTAACATGTATTGTATGGAACATATATCACGATCTTGATTCTGATTTTTCATATCAATTATTGTTTAGTAAATACAACGGCATAAATCAAATGTAGTATTTAAATATAAACCTTATGTAACAAAATTATTTATAAAACATAGCTTATGTCCAGCTAAAGCATAATTTCAAACTTGTGCCTTGGCACATATTGGCACGCCTTAAATCCAGCCTAACCATTTTGCAATAAAATTTTCAAAGATGTACAAAATGTAATTTTCAACATCAGTAGTTTACTGCAAAAGGGGCAGGAGTAGTCAACCCGTTTTGCAATAAGTAAGCATTTTGCAATAACCCGTTTTGCAATAAAATCTTCAAAAGTGTACAAATCGTTCTTTATATCCTTGGTTTCATCATAGTTTTCAACATCAGACGTTTACTGCAAAACAGGTTGGAGTAGTCGGCCCGTTTTGCAATAAGAAAGCATTTTGCAATAACCCGTTTTTCAAGAAAGAAAACAAAAACCAAGGACACATTAACGGAAAGGGAGTAACTGGAACTCAATACAGCTCAGTAGTCAACAGCACCCTCCGGTCCAGCAAATCGCAATATCTGATAATGTATAAATTGTGAAAATATAATCACCATACAGTGTTGCTGGAATTATTCAATCGCTCAACGGAAGTTATCACGTTTGACGTACAGTCTATTTTGTAGTTTTGTCCACTCTGTTTCCAGGAGAAGGTTTAAGTATTCAAGTCTGAGGTTATAAAATTACTATTACACTAAAAAAGCGAAAATTATTAACTTTAATATTTGAAAACTACTAATCTTGAATTATATTGATTTCGATAAATTATAGCGGTGTAACTGATATTCTAATATGACGTCCTATTGACTCGAATTAATATCCCCATATACCTACCATTAACGCATGCGTATTTTGTCAACATTTCTTGCATGGAAAAAGTGTCTTATACCATATTTTTGCAGTAACTATATTTATTTATGTGTTAATTTTGGTGCATCTTTTGCGAAACATTTTTTGAACCATGCCAAACAATACCAGCAGCTGTTTAGTAAACAAGTACACATTGCCAAAAAACACAAAGCTATTCCAATGTCACCTCCCTCGTATTATTAATAAGTATACCTTTAGTGCCATAACAATTTAAAAAATGATTAAAATTCTATTCACAAAGTGTAGATGGCCGTAGCTAAATTTGGTTAACGTTTTGGAATGTTGGTATTAAAAGCTGTACAATATCTTAACCTTTAGATTGGTTTCGGCGCCACTGAATAGTCTCGAAAAGATGAAACGCGCGTCTGATTGATTAGCAAATGTGAAACTTGATGTCTTTGAAGATATTTTATATAAATGAATCAGTGACAGTGACTTATATAGTTCTTCCCTTTTGAATTAACAAATCATGAATTAACCGTATAAATATATACCACGCTTCTTACGAGTTAACGTTCTGCTGTATATGAGCTAGGACTAGTATAAATATAACGAAAGGAATTGGACAATTGCTAAGTCTTCAGTTAAGTACGATTTCCTCGTCAGAAATGACCGGTATGCCAAGATGCCAAGTGCGGGGCATGTACCTTTATTTTATATGAACATAATTTTAATGAGATCCTATAATATTTCAAACGTTGACAACAAACCAAATTTGTTAACGTATAGAGCAACAAAGATGTGAAAATAATGCGGACATAAAGTAATGCAATTGAACATTGTTACTGTATATAACACACGGACGTGTAGGCATCATACGCCTTTGTCATTGGTTGTTATATGGAAACACTGAAATGCACGTTTTCATTTAAATCACCGAATGTACATATAGGTTGTAGATATTATCTAAAAAACCAACATCGCCATGTTAAGTATTGTAATTATTGTAATTGTACTTGCACGTATGTTTTAAAATGGGAACTTCGCTTAAGCAAATATTTAAAGACTTTTTTCAATTAGTTCATAGTCTTAATCTCAGACCATGGTTTGACTGAAGCGATCGTTCACGCCTCTATATCAAATTAATAATTTGACGACGTCGAGCCTTATTACAGTTACAATTTTTAAACATACAAATTAATAATATTTGACTTTAATTTCAACTGTTACCCGTTTCGACACTTTAAGTTACAACTTATTGTTTGTCACAGTACTGAGTAACAACAAATAAAACTTGTGACAGGCATTACAAACGTTGGTAATTTGGTAGACATAAACGTCTAAACCTTGTCCTATGTTGACCAAGATGAACGAACGTGTAAGTAATTTTTTGCATTTCTGAAACATGGAATATATTTTATTAAATACAGAATTTTGTGATAATTAGTTCCAGCGCAACCGAAAATCGTGCTTATAAGCATACATTGCGGCTAATCTCAATGCAACGAGAATTGCTATTTTTATCAAAACCAAAAACATATGGTTGTTAGTTGACTGCATAAAGCTAAAAACACCTCGGTTTTTTGTGTTTTCCTTTGTTTTATTAGTATTTATTAAGAGAGGTCTTGGACAACAAAAATTCCAGACCTTACATTGAGTATATTTCTCTATTGTAAACCTTATGTGTGTATTCCTTTGTTATACCGAATGTTTTGCTGCTCCCTGTGAGTAACGGTGTCTTTCTGTTGTAAACCATGTTTGTTTATATTTCACATTTTGTTTTCCTTGTCATAGAGTAAATGTGGTACTAGTATTACTCCTAAGTAACTGTGTCGTTTCCTATAAGCCATTTTTCAAATAAATTACTCGTTTCTTATCTTTCCATGGTTATTCATTGCTTTAGAAAAATTTACTAATACATTTTATGAATGAGCTAGTTTATTGAAACATATTATTTGTCGTTTCTGTGTCCAGATTACGTGTGGATAAAGAAAGAAAATGTTTTAGCAGTTTCAATAAATCGCGTGGTTTAACTAATTTGTTCTAATAAGAAAAAAAATATTATTTATGTGTGATAACATTTAAACAAGAAATGAACCCCGTCGCCCACTTTAGATTGCAAAAGTAGCATTGAATCACTGTTCACATTTATTTTTTTGTTTTTGTTTTGTTTTTGTCTTTTTTGCACCTTATTGTGTTTCGTGTTTTTGTTGTTTGTTGTTTGTTTTGTTTTGTTTTTTGTTTTGTGTTTTTTTTTGTTGTTGTGTGTGTGGGTAGTTTGGGGGTTAACATATGCCACGTTCTATTTCAAAGGACATTTTGCGAACAATTTAAAGATTTTAAAATTTGAAAAAAATATCTAGAAAGAAATAATGTTGATCATTTTGATCTTTTAAACCTGAAATTTTATCAGCATACATGTTCATGTACTTTGATTATACTTTGTTACTTAGTTGTAAATTGTTATATGTACAAAAGGAGATATAAGTTTCCTAAATATTGTGTACCAATACATCTCATTCTCAATCTATGATTGGCAGCATTTCAGTTACCCAGTCGTTTAATATTATTTACATGCCTATGTATAATAACTGGTACTAGTATAACTAACTTCCCAATACGATCCCCAGGAAATTGTTCTTATCATTTTTGATTGGTAAAAACCTGGGACATTATAATTTGTTTCTTTATTTATTTGGCGTTTAACACCACTTACAGCAATTTTCAACATGCCGTCCAGTTTTTATTGAGAGAGGAAACCGGAGTACCAGGAGAAAACCCCTCACCTTCGGATACTAACACTATTTTTACCTTTTATCATAGGAAAGACTCACCTCAAATTGACTATTTTTTACAATCGGATAATATGATAGATAGTTATATAACTTTTTCTAGAGAATCATTTAACATCCGTCTACTCATAACCCAATCCTAGTTACAGTTTCCTATGAAATTGACTAGGTATAGTTTCAAATGAACAACATATGCCCCAAGAGTGAAATGGGACAAAATTAATAAGGAACAATATCAGCGAAAGGTAGAAACTGGGCTGCATAACTTGCATATAAGCAGTGAGTAAGTATTCAACGACGGTCTGGGCGACTACATAAAATCAATTTGTCACATACTCTCTCAAGCAGCTTCAAAACTGATGAAATCCAATAAATCTTAGAACAAAATAAAACGAAAACCAGTTAAAAAGAAGCAAATACCATTAACATTACAGATAGATTAAGCTGCCAACGAGATTTAAAATGCACATGCTTTATGGAAAGCAGCTGGAAAACTAAGAAAATTATTCTTTTATTATATAATTGAAAATTTTTCTAAAGGCAATATTTCGCTACGAGACATGTGAGACTGGTAACCAAACGAGTAAATATATACAATAAACTCATTTATTGACATTTTATTTAATTTAAAAAAAAAGCCTGACCCCAAGTGCCTGTGCTGTTAACTGTTTTACAGATGTGTTCTCTGTTATCTGTTAATTCAATTTATTCACCACTTTTTAAATGAAATTGAGTCTTCCTCACGTGGTCTTCCTATGAAAAAAGGGGGGGGGGAATACATTAGATCACATAACAGTTACTACGAAAACACTGATCAATGTATAAGCTTCCGCAGTTGTTAACGTTTTTTTCCATTTTTGAACTCGCTTTTTTCTGTTTTCTCGTGTGAATTGTCGTTATCTGTTATAATTTTTTAAAAATTTACTGTTGTGTGTTTTGGGAATAGAAACAATATCCAGATGCCTGTGTTTTAAATTATGTCAAACTCGTAAGAACATTCTTTCTGGAATTATATTAAGTGATTTAGCAACTTAACTGTGGAATCGATGTAATAATTTATAATTAGATGACTATATGAAATTGGCATAGATAATATTAGATTGCATTATTCAAAGTTCATACTGGGCGGCGGTGCTCCTGTTAAAGGAGAGATGTACAGAATAGGTAACATGTGAACAAATGGCAATCCTTGTCAAATATTATCAGGGCAAATTATTAAGCAAAGTTCTTGCTCTTGAGAGGAAATTTGTTGTCTAGTTCCAATCACCATGATTTTGTTTCATTTGAATTTAATTATTATTAACATGTTATCATGACATCATTTTTCTTCACAATTCCGTTCCTATTGTACTTTCACCAGCTGTAGTTTTTGATACTGCACATATGATGTCTGTATGGTGGGTATCATCAGCATTTATTGTCAGTTTGTTAATATGCTTGCATAAAATTGATTGAGTCTACAACTGTTGTAAAAATGAGGATATATTGGAATATACCAGTTCAGTATTTTACACTGTGATTAAATGTGCTATTTGTCATATTAGAATGAAAATAATTCATTAAGGTAATATGGGGCTCTGAGTAAAATATTTCGCTTAAAGGGCCAACCCATGGTAAAATGAGTATATATTCATGCCCCAAAGAATTATTTCTAAAATATACAAAGAGAGATAATGATCAACATGCATCAAAACCTTCTGTAAAGTAGAAAAGAATAGCAAATTTAATATCTCGTTGTTAATTTGCTGAAACCACTTATCATTTTTAGGGCAGTTTGGCTAGAGTGAAGGGTCTGAAACCAGATTGAGCAGGGTGTAATAGATTGAATTCTGTTATCAATTTATATATATATGATGTGATAGATGATTAATTAAAGTATCTGTAACTTTAAAAATATATGTTAAGGGTGTAGCAATTATGGGGGCACTTATTTTAAGTTTCAGAGGACATAATTTTCATATAATTTGTTATTTCTGTGTCAGTTTTATTTACCATATAGTATATGTTCTGAGTTTGGTTACATGTTCTTCAGGTGAGAAATAACTCTAAACAAGAAGTAAGATAGGTGAACCAACACTGTTTAAGTAGGTGATGTTCCTAATTTTAAACAAATCAGTTTCCTCACATGTTTATGTTTAATAGACTATTGTTTATAAAGGCAGTTAGAGACAATATACACCATGTTTCATTTTGTGTGACAATAATATACTTGTGTCTTTTTTCAGACCAGGTCAAAAAGAAATCCTGCCATAAACCTGGGAAGCCACAATAAGAAGTCAACAAGTGGTAACAACAGAAAACAAAACAAAGAAGTTGTAGAATCCTCCCATATTGAATGTACCATCAGAACATCTGGACAGCAGAATGAAAAAGATTGTATCAGGTTAGATTCATAATGTCAAACTGAGGCTAAAACCGGCAAATCTTTATAAAATTATGGTGATTGCATGCATGGTAAACTTTACATACCCGTTTCCATTCTAATTAAAATTATATCTTCACTTGGCTCCCCCTTTTTGCTATTGTCACCGTGAAAACGACAATAGCAAAAAGGGGGAGCCAAGTGAAGATATAATTTTAATTAAATTGACCTGTTTCAAAATTTATTTTGAATTATTATTACAAGAATTAGTTTGACATGTATTTTGGGTTGGTTTTTTTTTAAATTGATAAGTTTTTATTGAATATGCAAAAAATATTCTTATTTTAACAATTATAATGTAACAAAACCTTCTCTGAATCACTCGTAAACTTTGTAGACGAACAGAAACTGTCGTGGTATCTGGCTCCTAGGATCCCCAGGCTTTTAATCATAAGAGCTGTTTAATTAAAACTGCTCTGCATGGCTTCAACTGTACAACCAACTCCAGTTTTGTCTGTTTCAGTGGCAGCATCATCTTGTTCTGTTCACAAAGCTATTGTTATACAATAATTATGTTTGTTGTCATTTTTCAAAATGATAGCACAGGAAGTAAGCTGATCAAATAACCCTTGAAGGCATTCAAATAATAATTTATCCATTAAAGTACCTTTTTGTAGAACTTACATGTATAAATCTTTATCTATATTATTTACAGAAGAGCTGTTACCAGGTTTCAGAACTATGCCTACATACAGCATTAAGTAAACAATTATAAACAAAACAAAAACCAATACTCGTGTATCAAGTGGTGCCTCCTGGTACAAAAAAAGACCTCTTGAAATTAAGTTTAAAAATTAAAAAAGAAAAAAAATGATCCACCAAATATGAGAAAGTTTTTAGATTGAATTAAGACTAGTTCCTGTGTTGAATTTTACATGATTTTTCACTTACAAAGATTGTTTTCCATTGGTTGTATGTTTTGTAGTTCACTATCAATTTTGTTTAGCAATTTATTGATTTGTATTTGTTTTGTATAATGTTCATTTGTTTTCCCATAAAAAGAACTGTCTAAAGTATGAGACAGTCTATATTTTTAACAAAAACCACAGTTATTTATAATCCACATCTCATTTAGCTCATTCAGTATATTAGATGCTTATGGTGTGAGGTGTCCATGCTAGGACATAGCAGATGCTTATTGTGTGAGGTGTCACTGCTAGGACATAGCAGATGCCTATGGAGTGAGGTGTCCTTGCTAGGACATACCCGGTAGTATATGTAGTGAGGTGTCCCTTGTAGGACATAGCAGATGCTTATGGTGTGAGGTGTCACTGCTAGGACATAGCAGATGCTTATGGTGTGAGGTGTCACTGCTAGGACATAACAGATGCTTATGGTGAGAGGTGTCAATGCTAGGACATAGCAGATGCCTATGGAGTGAGGTGTCTTTGCTAGGACATAGCAGATGCCTATGGCATAAGGTGTCCCTACTAGGACATAGCAGATGCTTATTGTGTATTATGTGGCTGATAGGACATAGCAGATGCCTATGGTGTGGGTGTCCTTGCTAGGACATAGTATATACTTATTGTGTGAATTGTCCCTGCTATAACATAGCAGATGCCTATGGAGTGAGGGGTTCTTGCTAGGACATAGCAGATGCTTAGGGCATGAGGTGTCCCTGCTAGGACATAGCAGATGCCTGTGGTGTGGGTGTCCTTGCTAGGACATAGTATATACTTATGGTGTGAGGTGTCCCTGCTAGGACATAGCAGATGCCTTTGGCTGCAGGCAAGAGGTGTCTCTGCTAGGAGATAGCAGATGCTTTTGGTGTGTGGTGTTACTTCTAGGACATTGCAGATGTGTATGGTGTTAGGTGTCCCAGCTAGGACATAGCAGATGCTTATGGTGTGATGTGTCCCTGCTAGGACATAGCAGATGCCTATGGCGTGAGGTGTCCCTGTTAGGGCATAGCAGATGCTTATGATGTGATGTGTCCCTGCTAGGACATGGCATTTTCAGGAACAAGTATGCTCTGTCATTGCAATAAGACTTTTTATTTTCTTCCATTTTAAGGACTAATTTTACTTTTCTCTTGTTACAAAAGACACTACTTATTTTTGTCGGTGGGCCTCAGTGGACGATTGGTAAAGGTTATTTGTCTAATATTGATGGCCTTGGTGGACAAATGGTTAAGGTAGTTTGTCTAATTGATGGCCTTGGTGGACGAATGGCTAAGGTATTTTGTCTACTATTGATCACATGTCATTCAACACTAAGGTTTCAGGTTAGAGTCTCATTGCTGGTAGTATGTGCATGACTTTTTAATTGACAATGATTACCAGTTTTCCTACCTAAGGTCAAGGGTTTTCTTCTACAATAAACACTGGATGCCATGATATTGCTGAAAAATTGCTGAAGGTAACTTATTCAAACAAACTTTGTGTCTGAAAAGAAGAGATCAGAAATATCTGTTATTTATGTGGGAAATTAAATCTTTTCCTTTACCAATAAACTGTGCTTCCTTAAGGTATCCAACCCATAATTAAAGTCACCGTTTAATTTAATTTTTCGACCATGAAATACAGCTTGATTAAATCTATGTATTGCTAATTAATGATTCAAGTTAAATATTATTATACCCCCCACAAACTTGTTTGGAGGGTATATAGGAATCACCCTGAGAGGTGTCTGTCTGTCCGTCAGTCCGTCTGTCCACATTCCTTGTAATCACAACTCCTTCAACCACTTGATGAAATTTAATGAAACTTTGCATAAAGGAAGTACATTATATATGTAAATGTGCATGAAGTATTTTTATTGACCCGAGATATCAATAAGGGGAGATAATTGGACATGAAAGCGAAGCAGGGGTATCCTTTTGTGAGCGTGCTCACATTCCACACTTGTTGTTTTTACTTTGAGTCATTGGTAACAGTTTTAAGCTAAAAAAGTTTGTTGCTCAAATAGTTTTTCCGATGATTGTCGAACATTCCCGAGGTTTGCTCCATTAACAATCAATGGAGATCCGGGATACCAGTTATGATCACATGGTCAATTGTGGTCTGGATACCTTAATCACAAATACAGCTGTTCAATTGCAATATATTTACTATTACTTAAAATTTTTTTACATCCCTAAGTCTGTTAGTTATTTATTCTAAATTGAATTGTATGTGTTTTTAATGATCATTTATGTAGTTTCTTACTTTCAACTGGCTTAAAGTACATGTTGTAATTATCTCGTATGAAAACTTCTATTCAATAGTAGTGATTTGTTAAATTTTAACTGGATTTCAAGTGTGCCATTATTAGATTTTTACCACAGTCAAAGAACGAAATTGAAATATATTTTTTCATTAGAAATTATGTTCAATTCACCATGAGTTTTAATGGATTCTAACCTTAACTCTCATGACATCATCATTTAAAAAAAATATTTTAAATGTCAGAATAGATGATTTGGGTATTGTTTGGTTTCAATGAATTTAATTGTGAAGATAACATCTGAATATGTATTCTGTAGAATTCGTAAAGTGAAAGCTATTAACAGGTACAAAATAAAACATTTTTGTTCACTTTTGAAAAATATCATTCTATTTATTTGACATAAAGGTACATTGGGGTGAATTTTAGTTGTTAAAAGTTTAAGTTTTGTAATTATTTTTGCTAATCAGTGTCAGAAGTAAAATGTACTGTTACCATGTGGTACTTTCCAAGAGACCTTAAGTAATTAGTATGGTAGCAGGGTAAATTTCTTAATGTTTGACACATTTTTATTTTCGGAAGTTGTAGAAATAATCCTGTCTACTTCAAATAATAGAAGTGTCAATAAAATCCTGATATGAGTTTGCTCCTAAATTTAAATTTTGTTTAATTATTTACATTTGCCATGTATTTGACAATTGGAACCTGGCATGAATTGTTAAGTAAACACATAAAATGTCTAACTAAATTTGTCCCTTTTATGTTTAATATGTATTTTAATATGCCCTGTTCACATAATTCCCATAATGCTTTAGCAATCATTTGAATCCCGTTTTCTTCTGTGATACATCGGAAAGCATTATGATAATTCTGTGTTATAAAAACATGAATTAAATGACTTGTTTATATTATGTGACTACATTCAGATGAAATTAATGGTTTTAAAATGAAGCATTGACAGTCAGAATATATTGATTGTGTACCAAATTAGACATTTTATTAAATACCAGTGTTTTGTGTCAATAATTTAAAAAGTACTCTGAACTTGTTATCATTCTTATCTAATACAAGGTACAAAAAATAACGGAGTAGGAAAATGGAAGACATAGAAAGTCCAATAACACTAGAAGAACTTCTGTAAGTTAAATCTTATTTTACTCATTTATTTTAATAATTAACATAAAGTTATTATTTGCTTATATTTGACTTGAACATTTTTCTCCCTATTTTAAAGAAGAAAATCTGTTTGATTTTAAAATGTAAAAAAATATAAAATATAGTTAAAAAATGTTGGAATGACAGATACTCAATTAAAGTAATGAATTAATGCTTTGGGCATCATGTAGATGCTGGCATTCTTCTTTAGTGTGTATATTCTACAATTTGGTTGGTGCACCTATATTTCTATAGGCACAGTTTTACCAGTAAGGATATGTGCATACTTGTAATAAAAACACAGCTCTATTATGATGCCATACAGTTCACATAATCGAACCAACTATCTTGGGTCCAAACAATCTATAGACTCGGGTGATTATGATCTAATTATATTGCTCCCTAGCACAAAATTAATTTAAACTTTGAGTGGAACATAATATCCACTTTTAATGTAAGAATCCTGGTCATTGTGTTGTAAGCAAATTATATTATTAAACAGTTTGACAATTCAATGAAAAAAAATAAGTGAAATATGACATTACATGCATTATATAATAGTTTTACGATCTATCACAATTTTAATTGTGTAAATATGATATATTTTCTTTATTGGCTGACAAGAAGAATTTATCCAGCTTAAATGTTAAGTGATTATTGATTGAATTGGTTAGATGTTTTATATGTGTTAGACACTGTTTGTCTGTGTTAGATGTTTTAATTAAAAGAAATGAATCAATTCTTATGCACTGAAGGAAGCAAACAACTCTTAATTAACAATGCTTTATTGTAAATATATCGATGAAACACTCAGTTAAGTAAATCCTGTTGAATGCAATATTTAATTTCAAAGTTTAGAGCTATCCTGTTCAAGTCTCTTTAAATTACTATAATTTTTTATTTTGCACAAAGCACAGACTTGTCATATTGACTCATAAAAACTTTCAGTGCATAGTGCATGTTTATTGAAATTAGAAAGTTTGTGACATAAATCAAAGCGATTAGTGTTCAGGGTATTTTAAAAAGATAAATTGCGAAGTAGCCATCCATCTGAATTGACAATCTCCTTTTGTAATTATACATCCTATTGGAATGTAAGTTTAAATTACATTTTCTCTGTTCGACCATTATGTCATCTGATAAAGGTTCCTATGGTGACAAACCTTTGAAATAGGTACTAAAAGGTTTACAAATGGCATGAAAGAAACTAGAATATGAAATTAAAAGTAAAAAATAAAAATCTAACTGTAAATAACTTACTTTAAATACATCTAACAAAGCAAATTAAACTATTAAAGGATATCTGATATTATTGACTGTTTATAAGATATATACACATATATCAGACATCTTAAAGCATCTTATTTTAAATGACTTTGATGTTGAATATTTTCAAATGAATAATTTTTGGTAATAATTATTTAAAATAAATTTTTATTGTATGTACTGGGACCATAGTGGTAGGGTTCCCATTTCTTGACCCACAGATCAGCCCAGGGCATCCCAGGGTAATGGATCGAGGAAAAGCCTGGCTGTGGACAGTAGTATGTGACACATTTGGAGTGCCATGGTCCTTGCATGATGAGAACCCCATTAAAAAGAGTTAAGGCTCATTGTAGCCACTACAAAAGGCAAAATTCTTCACCCTACCCAATACTCCACACTTTTCCAGTTGCAATTTTGTTCCCTATGTCCTACTATTTTTCTTATTGATTTATAGTTTGTTAACTTGTTCTTGTACTGATATAGCTGAAATACTGCTCGCCGGATGTAAAGGAAACATCCAATCAATCAATCTTATGTATGTTACACTGTAATAAACCTAGTCTGTCTTGAGCACCATCTCTCAGACAAAATCATATGTTCATTCATATTGATTGTTTTAAGAATCAATCAATCAATCATCAATCAATCAAAATCATCATGTGTTCTATGAAATACCATTTATTGAATCTTGATGCCAAAAAAGTCTCATGTGTTTGATATCTTTGATGAAACAGGAATGAGTGTCATACACCTACTTAAATTTAAATTGCTGTGACCACTGTATTGATTGCTCCTGTATTTCACAGATTATGACTTGATATAGACATGGATTGATCAACTTGTCAAATAAAATTCTTTTTAAGAATAAGTGGTCTTCAAATATTAGATCTTAAACTACAGGATATTCAGCTGTGAGTTTTATGAGATTTTCTTATCGAGCTGATGTGTACAATTTTCACATTACTGTATTATAAAGACGCATGCTTGTATTGTAACTAAGTAAAAAGGGATTGGACACCAGGGGGTCAATTATTTTCACTGACAGTTTAAAGCGACAGTATGTAATCACATTTTAACTATGTAAATTTAATAAGCAAACAGTGTTTGAGTTATAAAAATCTATTTTAATTTTATAAGATTAGATACATGTGAGATAATAGTTTGGTACCCTGCATTGTATGATATACCTGCTGGTTTGTGCGGTCTGATCTTTTTGTAATAGGTATTAATATTATTTTGGGTCTGTGACAAAATGAATTTGTCAACATTTTGTGTTTACGGTATGTTTTTTTTCTACATTGTTGGTGAACATCATTCTCTTCACTAACAAAGAAAAAGAATTAAATGTCATAAAAATAACTTACACGATGAAATATAAACCATTTACAATACTTAATCAATTTTTTTCATTTTTTGGCCTTATTACTAATAGCCAGTTGGTCTGTCCACATTCTTGTGTATGTCCCTGGTTGTTTAGTGGTCTGTCTTCATGCATGTCTATATCCTTTCTTGTTAGTTGGTCTGTCCACATTCTTTTGTATGTCCCTGGTTGTAAGTGGTCTGTCTTCATGCATGTCTATATCATTTCCTGTTAGTTGGTCTGTCCACATTCTGTTTATGTCCTTGGTTGTTGGATGGTCTGTCTACATGCATGCATGTCTATATCCTTTCCTGTTGGTTGGTCTGTCCACATTCGTGTGTATGTCCTTTATTTTTGGGTGATCTGTCCACATGCATTTCTATATTCTCTCCTGTTGGTTGTTCTGTCCACATTCTTGTGTATGTCCTTTATTTTTGGGTGGTCTGTCCACATGCATTTCTATATTCTCTTCTGTTGGTTGTTCTGTCCACATTCGTGTGTATGTCCTTTATTTTTGGGTGATCTGTCCACATGCATTTCTATATTCTCTCCTGTTGGTTGTTCTGTCCACATTCTTGTGTATGTCCTTTATTTTTGGGTGGTCTGTCCACATGCATTTCTATATTCTCTTCTGTTGGTTGTTGGTTTGTCCACATTTGTGTGTATGTCCTTGGTTGTTGGGTGGTCTGTCATTGTGCATGTCTATATCCTCTGCTGTTGGTTGGCCTGTCCACATGGTTGTCTATATCCTTTGCTGTTGGTTGCCCTGTCCACATGGTTGTCTATATCATTTGCTGTTGGTTGGCCTGTCCACAAACATGTCTATATCCTTTGCCATTGGTTGGCCTGTCCACATGGTTGTCTATATTCTTTGCCATTGGTTGGCCTATCCACATACATGTCTATATCCTTTGCCATTGGTTGGCCTGTCCACATAGTTGTCTACATCCTTTGCGGTTGGTTGGCTTATCAACATAAATGTCTATATTCTTTGCCATTGGTTGGCCTGTCCACATGGTTGTCTAAATCCTTTGCCTTTGTTTGGCCTATCCACATACATGTCTATATCCTTTGCCATTGGTTGGTCTATCCGCATGGTTGTCTATATCCTCTGCTGTTGGTTGACCTGTCCACATGTTTGTCTATATTCTCTGTTTAAAGGAAAGATTGCATAAATATTTATTTCTTTGGTTGTTGTTTGCAGTTGGGATAAGGAGTGCAAATTTTGGCACACAAGCTAATTTCTTGTGCACTCTCTTTTTTTATCTCAGTTATTATGTGAATTCATAAATTAAAAAAATTTCATAATCTTGTATAACCCTTAATATGCCCCTTCTTCCATCTCTTTAAGACTTGTAGTGTTTTATGTTTTGAGTACTGCAGTCATGCTTTATCCATGTGGCTTTTTCTTCATATAGAAACTTTCTAAAAAATGTTTTGACAATAACTAAACATATATTGTATTTCAATTTAACATCAAAGGAGCATGAAATCAACTGTTTAAGTTGAGTAGGAATTTGAGAATATAAATACATAGATCTTTATCAGAATTAAACTTTGATTAAACAGTCATATTTCTTTACAGATCATTTTCTGGAAAATAATCATTCTTTTAATATAATCTTCCTTGGCATCATTTGAACATTATGTAAATAAAATGTAATCAAAGATACCAAGGGTAATAGAATCTAAACGCTAGACATGCTCCTCATCGAATCAATACTTATCAGTGGTGCTCATGCCCCCCCACCCACCCCAAAAGAAAAAAATTGTAATTCTAAACAGTTAAGATGCTGTAGAGCATCATCATCAAAATTCCAAAAAGTTATGCCAAATCCCGCTAAGGCTACCTACACCTTCAAAATAGAAAACCTTAGAATTAAGATAATTTTCGAAATTTCACAGCAGTAAATGCCGTTATCACTGAAAGAGTCAATAATATTCCTATCAGCACCGAAGTGTGAATATTGGGCTTGATAGTTAACACAAATGTTTATTTCTTTTACATTCAGTTACAAACAAATATTTGTTATATTATGTTGACAAACAATGTTTACACTAAAGCTTAGTTTTTGATAGAAAATGCTGAATTGACTTGGTATTTGTCTTTTAATGTGGTATCTATGGCATGTTATTTCTGTAGACAGAGAAGAACTCTACCTATTTTTTTTAATTTTTATCTGTATAATATTCAGTGGATAGATGAGTTCAATATGTATGTATAAATAAGTATGAAGTATTGTTTAATTTAACCTTAATAAATGTTAGCCCAGTAACAGTAGTTTGGCATTAAGTGGTACCACAAGATTATTAGACATAATAGGTACATGTGGTTTCAATCTCATCTGAAGGGTAAATAAGATTTAAATTGTCAGTTTTGAGAACATTTTTGTATTTAGGGTAGCTTTGAGCTTGTAGTTACCTTGTTGCTAGGCTTTTGACAGTGTTTAAATACTTATATTTATCAATCTGTCAGTTAACTTCATTTGCCTTTTTCTCTTTTACATTAGTACTTATCTACTGTGATTTCATCCTCAAAAGTCAGGGTTTCTGTGTCCACATGTGTCCACGAAACACATGAGGACACAGAAACCCTAACTTGTGAGGATGCTGTGATTGATTTTTATACTCTTGCTTCATAGAAGAGGGCTATACTGTTTTACCCTTGTCCATTCCTCTGTTCGTCTGTCCGTAACACAAATTTCCATGGAAGTTTCTAAGTAACTAAGGCATGCAGAAGCATGATATTTTACTTATTGCTTTATTTTGCATATTGCTTTATCCTATATTACCATAGTATGGTGGGTGTAAAGCGATTTCATGCTCCTTGTTCATCTACTTCCTCTGTACCGAATACTTAGATTTTTACACATAGTGAAACAATTTTTGAAAAAGCGGGGGTATCACTAGTGAGCATTACCTCACAGTCGACACTTGTTAGAAGCAGTTTAAAAGATTTTTGTTCTTGAATCTGTGTTTCAAGATTTAAAGAAAGTTTAACTTTTTTTTTCTGACAAGTTAAATATTAAGTCTTAAGACTATTACTTATTGACCAATTACTTACAAATGAAACACAGTTTTCTTAAATGAGAAAGAAAAGCTTTTAACAGTATAATTTTAATTATCAGTGAATTTTAAGAATCACTTGAAATATGTGATATATCGTATCAAAGACATATTTAAAATTTGTCTTTTAATTTTATATATGTATATATGAATTTATATTAACTTTTGTACAAAAAAATTTGTTTATACTTACTGTTCGTTGAAGTAAACATTGAATATCTTAATTTTTCAGTGCTTTGTACAGGTAACTTTTGGTTATCTCCCTTTACTAATATCTTGTATCTTCCAAGAAGTACTAATATTAATTTGATCTTAATAAAATAGGTATACTTAACTATTTAATTAGGGTTTCTTGTTCATGTTTTGTGTGGACCCATACATTCAAGACTTAATTGAATAAATGATCTAGGGAAGAACCGACGTTTTTTCAGAAACAAAGAGTAGAATGTTTTAATATTATAAAAAAAATACCTAAAATGAAAGAAAACATGAATACCTTGCCATATAACATGTTCCAAAATGGCACAAAACCTGAAGACAGATACAGGAAGGTATGTATGGTTTGTCTTTTTCACTAAAATAAAATTTGAAAAATCACCAAAACAGACTTTTATCTCAACCTTGTCATGGATACACCATATCCATCTATGAAAAGAATATAATCACATATCAAGAACCTTTCTATCCTTTTAAGGTTTTTAGCATAATAGGCTTCCCTATAAAGTAATTATTTTAATTTTAAGATTCTTATTGTCTGATTGAAAATTAAAAACATAAATTTAAGAATAACTGCTTGTGAAATCTGTAGTTGAAGGAGAGTATTGGACAGTTGGCCACTAACCTAACATGTATTACTCAGAAGGAGAGTATTGGACAGTAGGCCAGCAACCAGACATGTATTACTCAGAAGGAGTGTATTGGACAGTTGGCCACTAACCTAACATATATTACTCAGAAGGAGAGTATTGGACAGTTGGCCAGCAACCAGACATGTATTACTCAGAAGGAGAGTATTGGACAGTAGGCCAGCAACCAGACATGTATCACTCAGAAGGAGAGTATTGGACATTTGGCCACTAACCTAACATGTATTACTCAGAAGGAGTGTATTGGACAGTTGGCCACTAACCTAACATGTATTACTCAGAAGGAGAGTATTGGACAGTTGGCCAGCAACCAGACATGTATTACTCAGAAGGAGAGTATTGGACAGTTGGCCAGCAACCAGACATGTATTACTCAGAAGGAGTGTATTGGACAGTTGGCTACTAACCTAACATGTATTACTCAGAAGGAGTGTATTGGACAGTTGGCCACTAACGTAACATGTATTACTCAGAAGGAGTGTATTGGACAGTAGGCCAGCAACCAGACATGTATTACTCACAAGGAGAGTATTGGACAGTAGGCCAACAACCTAACATGTATTACTCAGAAGGAGAGTATTGGACAGTAGGCCAGCAACCAGACATGTATTACTCAGAAGGAGTGTATTGGACAGTTGGCCACTAACCTAACATGTATTACTCAGAAGGAGAGTATTGGACAGTTGGCCAGCAACCAGACATGTATTACTCAGAAGGAGAGTATTGGACAGTAGGCCAGCAACCAGACATGTATCACTCAGAAGGAGAGTATTGGACAGTTGGCCACTAACCTAACATGTATTACTCAGAAGGAGTGTATTGGACAGTTGGCCACTAACGTAACATGTATTACTCAGAAGGAGAGTATTGGACAGTTGGCCAGCAACCAGACATGTATTACTCAGAAGGAGAGTATTGGACAGTTGGCCAGCAACCAGACATGTATTACTCAGAAGGAGAGTATTGGACAGTTGGCCAGCAACCAGACATGTATTACTCAGAAGGAGTGTATTGGACAGTTGGCCACTAACCTAACATGTATTACTCAGAAGGAGTTTATTGGACAGTTGGCTACTAACCTAACATGTATTACTCAGAAGGAGTATATTGGACAGTTGGCCACTAACGTAACATGTATTACTCAGAAGGAGTGTATTGGACAGTAGGCCAGCAACCAGACATGTATTACTCACAAGGAGAGTATTGGACAGTAGGCCAACAACCTAACATGTATTACTCAGAAGGAGTGTATTGGACAGTTGGCCACTAACCTAACATGTATTACTCAGAAGGAGTGTATTGGACAATTGGCCACTAACCTAACATGTATTACTCAGAAGGAGAGTATTGGACAGTTGGCCAGCAACCAGACATGTATTACTCAGAAGGAGAGTATTGTACAGTAGACCAACAACCTAACGTGTATTACTCTAAAGGAAAGTATTGGACAGTAGGCCAGCAACCAGACATGTATTACTCATAAGGAGAGTATTGGACAGTTGGCCACTAACCTAACATGTATTACTCAGAAGGAGAGTATTGGACAGTTGGCCACTAACCTAACATGTATTACTCATAAGGAGAGTATTGGACAGTTGGCCACTAACCTAACATGTATTACTCAGAAGGAGAGTATTGGACAGTAGGCAACCTGTATCACTCTTGAGATAAAAAAATTAGGTGTACTAATTTTATTATAACTTCACAGATTTTTAACTTTTACACTCATTCAAGTCTAAATTACATTTTGAAGGTAACAGTTATGAAATTCTATTGTAGTTTTAATTCACCTGTTCAGATTTATAGTTGTATAAAGTGCTCAGCTAAGATGGCATGACTAAATGACCCTGAATTAAACTTATATGTAAGGTGACATCAGAGATATTGCTATAGACCGTATAATACATAAAAAGTGAAAAAAAAACTTCTTTAAAGGTGTCTATTGTAAATACATTAGTTGATTTCTAAATTTTGAATTTGCTTGTCAGTCATATTTTTCATATTTTACATAATGAGGGTTGTGACTTTAATAATAGACTTGATACATTGCATTACAAAAAATAACCTTCTATCAGCAACTGATGTAAATTAAGTCCCCTCCCCAAAAGCTGTAATTCAAAGTTCCTTAAGAGGAGAGTTGTATGGAATATTAGCAAAATACTTAAGACTAGAGGTTTACAGAGATGCCAACCCCTCCGATTTAGTCGGAGTTACCCCGATTTTTCGACCTAAAATCCGTGCTCCGATTTTGTTATCTTGTTAATCTGATTTTTTTTAAAAATACTGATTTAAGAAAGTGTAAAAATTTTTGTATTTTCTTTTTCTTCTCTTTAAAAAGTTAAGTTAAAAATGTTTTCTGAAAGCCCTTATTTACTGCCAGGAGAGCCCCAGAATGCAGGATTTTGCTTCATTTACCCCAGAGCTTAAGGTGGCCTTAAGCGGCCCACAGACCCCCGGCCGTAAAAGCGGCGTATTCGGGCAGCTTCGCGGACCTCATAGTTAAAATTTTCTGTACTCAGAAGATTTCCAGAATGTGGGGTTGGCATCTTTGGGTTTATAATGACATTAAACTGGGGACCCTGGACATTGTTGAACTGATTAAAGGGACCCTGGACATTGTTGAAATGATTAAACGGACCCTGGACATTGTTAAACTGATTAAAGGGACCCTGGACATTGTTGAACTGATTAAAGGGACCCTGGACATTGTTTAAATGATTAAAGGGACCCTGGACATTGTTAAACTGATTAAAGGGACCCTAGACATTGTTAAACTGATTAAAGGGACCCTGGACATTGTTTAAATGATTAAAGGGACCCTGGACATTGTTAAACTGATTAAAGGGACCCTAGACATTGTTGAACTGATTAAAGGGACCCTGGACATTGTTTAAATGATTAAAGGGACCCTGGACATTGTTAAACTGATTAAAGGGACCCTTGACATTGTTGAACTGATTAAAGGGACCCTGGACATTATTGAAATGATTAAATAAACCTTGGACATTGTTGAACTGATTAAAGGGACCCTGGACATTGTTTAAATGATTAAAGGGGCCCTGGACATTGTTGAACTGATTAAAGGGGCCCTGGACATTGTTGAACTGATTAAAGGGACCCTGGACATTGTTGAACTGATTAAAGGGATCCTGGACATTATTGAAATGATTAAAGGGACCCTGGACATTGTTGAAATGATTAAAGGGACCATGTACATTGTTGAACTGATTAAAGGGACCTTGGACACTATTGTAATGATGTAATAAAGTCTTATTACCAAAAGGTTTGAGCAGAGTTTTGTTCTGTAGTTCTAGTAATTACTGGAAGAATTGGATCTAAACTAATAAATTATATTTTTATTCAAATAAGTACATAATTCAAAATATAAACACAGCTTATTGAAAATTAAAAAAAGGGATTTATTTATTGTATGACTATAAACAAAGGTCAAAATATTACTATGGTATTTAAGCTAAGATTTATGTGGCAAAAAATTAGCTTTCTTGAAATTGATCAGCTTTGGCTTATGGGGCAAGGGAAATAAATCTATTTACTTCACAAATCTTTCTGTTTTTGGTTTTGAGTTATGTCCCTTAGAACAAAAAATATTTCACCTAACGTAAAAACCTGTCATAATTTTAATTTTCTGTCACCCCTCAATAATCTGTATTTTAATCTGGTCTTCTTAAATCACAGGCCATTTGAAATAATTATTGTATGGAATTTCCCTTGCTAAAATTTAAATCTGATAGCCCACCTTCTAACCAGATGGCCACAATTATACAGAATATAATATCCTGTAAATAGCTGATTATGCTTTTATTTTTCTAGCAAAATTTTAACTTTATACTGATAAACACATATCTAAGGTTTTTAGCTCACCTGACCCAACCCAAAGGGTCAGGTGAGCTATTGTTATCACTTTGCGTCCGTCGGCGTCATCGTCGTCGTCGGTGTCTGTAAACTTTTTACATTTTAATCTTCTTCTCTGAAACCACTTGGCAAATTGAAACTAAACTTGGCCATAATGTTCATTGGATGGACCTTTACAAAGTTTGTGTTTTTTTATTTTGATTGGTAAACCAATATGGCCGCCACCTCAAGACTTAGTTTAACATAGGACCCTATGGGAAAAAAGTTTAAAAGGGCTTCTTCTTTGAAACCTTTTAACCAATCAAAACAAAACTTACTAGCAATATTGTTTGGATGGTCCTCTATAAAGTTTGTGTTTTTTATGGCAATTGGAAATTCAAAATGGCTGCCACCGCAGGACTTAATTTAACATTGGACCTTATGGGAAAAAGTTTGAAAGGCTTCTTTTCTGAAACCGGTCAACCAATGGAAACAAAACTTACTAGCAATATTGTTTGGATGGTCCTCTATAAATTTTGTGTTTTTTATGCCTATAGGAGATTCAAAATGGCTACCACCGCAGGACTTTGTTTAACATTGAACCCTATGGGAAAAAAGTTTAAAATGGCTTCTTCTCTGAAACCAGTTAACCAATCGAATCAAAACTTATTACCAATATTGTTTGGATGGTCCTCTATAAAGTTTATGTTTTTTATGACAATTGGAAATTCAAAATGGCCACCAACGCAGGACATAGTTTAACATAGGACCCTATGGGAAAAAAGTTAAAAAGGCTTCTGCTCTTAAATCAGTTAACGAATCGAAACAAAACTTACTAGCAATATTGTTTGGATGGTCCTCTATAAAGTTAATGTTTTTTATCCCAATCGGAAATTCAAAATGGCCGCCACCGCAGGACTTGGTTTAACATTGGACCCTATGAGAAAAAAGTTTAAAAGGGCTTCTTCTCTGAAACCGTTTAACCAATCAAAACAAAACTTACTAGCAATATTGTTTGGATGGTCCTCTATAAAGTTTATGTTTTTCATGGCAATTGGAAATTCAAAATGGCCGCTACTGCAGGACTTAGTTTAACATAGGACCCTATGGGAAAAAGTTTTTAAAGGCTTCTTCTCTGAAACCGGTTAATCAATGGAAACAAAAACTTACTAGCAATATTGTTTGGATGGTCCTCTATAAAGTTTATGTTTTTTATGGCAATTGAAAATTCAAAATGGCCACCACCGCCGCAGGACTTAGTTTAACATAGGACCCTATGGGCAAATAAAAAAAATCTTCTCTATACAACGGGTTAACCAATGGAAACAAAGCTTTCTAGTAATATTGTTTGGATGGTCCTATTTAAAATTTATTGAAAATTACAGGACTTACTTTAACATCAGGGAAATGCCTTCTTCATTGCCTATAAAATCAGGTGAGCGATACAGGCTCTTAAGAGCCTCTGGTTAGCTCACGTGACTGAAGTAAAGCATTGAGTTATTTGCCATAACTTTTTATCCATCATATGTAAGCTTTCTCATTTTTATTTTCTCCTGTTAAACCTTTTTGCCAAAGATTCTTTTTATTTCATCTTGTGTAACAACTAAAAATGGCCACTAGAGCCCACTTTAAGTCTTCATTTCTTTAAGTACAGTTCTAAAAGTTGCAACTTGTTACAACAAATGTATGTGACTGTTTCCAGGGGTGTAGCAACTCATATGCAAAAACAGCGTTGCTCCTGGAAACCAGTTTTTTCTAATAGGAGTTAGGTGGTTAGGTGTGGGAAAACAGCCAGAATCCAGGATTTGGTGTTAAGTGTCTTAAGTAGTCCCCAGACCCCCCCCCCCCCGCTATAAAACCACATTTTAGAAATGGGAAGGGTTTTTCATTTTGTTGGTCAACTTCTCCTGTGAAACTACTGGCAACTTTAGATTGCAACTATGCAGGATTACAGTATAAAATTTCCGTTATAAAGGTTAGTCATTGTATGCTGATTTGACTTTAGACATAGCCACCATGCTACTTTCTGATTATCTAATTTGTAAATGAAAAATTCTGAAAATGCAAAAATATTATATTGTAGGAATTTTGCATGGAAACGTCCTCTGACATATTTTCTTACGTCTTAGCCTTTAAACTGTTTGCCGTGTTTTAAGGTAATTTTCTAATGTGGTAAGATAATAATATTTTATTTTATGAGGGTAAACTCAGTTAGCTACACTAATCTTCCCTGAGGCCCTCAGATTACACCAAAAAAAAATATATTATGTTACAATCAGAATACAACATAAATTCATCAAATTGTAAGAAAACTACAAACATGGCATAGAAATATACAAGTATACATAAAATAACATACAACGATATAGGAGCCTCAAGTTCTAAATATAAATAACTTTGCTGATTTGCTAAATATGCAATTAGGCTTATGTCAACAAATAAAGAACCAAATTGTCTCATAAGAAACCAGAAAGCCATAATTAAATACAACAGAATTTAAATTGAAAGTTTTCTGCATAAGCTGTTATCATCACTTACTGCGTAGGTGAAAAAAAAAACTAGGATATTCCAAAGCCAAATTTTATTATTAAAAATTTATGTAATCTAAAATTGAAGCAAAAAAATGCACAAATCCATAAAAGGTATAAGGACAGGTGCTTTATCATGGTCAAAATATTCTTTTGCTGGCAACACCCTTCATGCTAATTATTGTAAATCTGGTTTAGTCAAATCTGAAAAAATTGGACTTTGTGGCTCGATCGATCAACAGCAAAAACATATCCTTACTGGGATATGGAAACTTTGTAGTGATAGATGAACTTGTGATGATAGCTTTTCATTGGATGACTTAATTCGTATAACTTGAGGTTTGAAAATTCGTAACTGTGTTCACCTGGTGTTTTATGGATACAGTATAGATTATTGTTTCTTTTATTTTCAAGATCAAAAGTATCTATTGAGCCACTTGAGGCGAGATTGAGGACTTTTTCTCAGATTGTATTATCAATGGAAACTTGAACAAAATAGTAATAAACTGGTTTACATGGTAGATTCTGCCATAAACCGTATTTTTAGCTTGAATATAGCTGAAATATTGCTGGACATTAAACAACAATCAATCAATCAATATTATACACAAAAACTATCCCTGCCAGTCATTTTTAAGGCCTTTTATGTTTTGAATGGACTCCAATGTCATTAAGACATTAACATGCCAGTTTTCTGTATCTTAAGACTTCTTTTTGCTTCATCAGTTATTAATTATAATACATATGCAAACATCTCTTCAACCAAAAGGATGGAATAAATTTCTTTCAAATATTTATACAACTTGAAATCTACATCCAAGTAAAATGTTCCTTTCAGAACTTCTGTCAGACCCATAAATTGATGTTATTTTCGCTTTGGTGGACAAAATTTAATAAGATTTGGAATTATTAAAACTTAAATCATGCTGGTTTTATAGTAAGTAGAGATCATACCTTTACATTTGAAATGAACATGATAAAGTCAAACAAAATAAATGTGCATAGCAACTTTGGTTTACCATGAAAGAATGTTTCCAGGAGGGATATAGTCAATAACCAAAAGATTTACTTTTAAACTTTAAATATTTCAATACTTTTATCTATTAAATTAAATGGAGATTTATTTCTATCCAAAAATGATTTATATGAATTTTTATTTCTATTTATTTAATTTTAACGAGTATTGCATGTTAAACAACAGTGGTATTAATGTTTTATAGTCTCAATACAATAAAATGAAGCAGTATTAATTGGTCTACGATATATGGCCTAATGTTGTTCTGTTTGGATGGATATTGATTGAGAACAAATGCCACAGTGTATTTGGTGAATGTTTTTTCTTATTTAATTGACTCAAGTTCAATGGATTTATTTCCAATTAGTGACACAAAATTTAGCTTGTACGGAAATTAAACTTTTGGAATAAAGAGAAATTCAAGAGTAGATTTTTCTGGAGAGTTTTGCAACTATGGAAAGTGGAGGACTCTCTAGTGTTGTACAAACCGTCCATGCCAAACATAAATGGTTGTCATTCTATAATTCTTCCAAGTAAGTATTTGTTTTGTCTATATAGGTATGTCAGTTTGTTTTTAAAATTGATTTCCTTCATGTTGAACACTTCAATTTAATTATATGTTTATTCTTTTTTTCAATTTGACATAAACACAAGC
Source organism: Limnoperna fortunei (assembly GCA_944474755.1). Taxonomy (NCBI): domain Eukaryota; kingdom Metazoa; phylum Mollusca; class Bivalvia; order Mytilida; family Modiolidae; genus Limnoperna; species Limnoperna fortunei. The sequence goes on along the minus strand of OX104112.1, from coordinate 85,973,203 downwards.
ATGTTCTGAGTCAACGCCAGAATGCTTGATAAAAATCTATAATCTACATAAATATTATGAAATTATACCAAAATCATCATTTTTAACTTACTAATCTAAAATGGTGACTTTGTCATCACTTTAAATATGTAAAACTTGTACATACTGGGTCAGTTTAAATGATATGATCATTTGAAAGTCTGCTTCCATATGATGACCATTTACTGGACAGGTACATCTAAAGACCACTAAGGGTGCCTTAGTTGCACTAACCTAGAATAGACATGAAAGATAAATATTTTGGCATGAGTGATACATATAACTTCCCCCCAAAAAACCAGAAATGTTTGCTCCAAAGCAATATTCAGGAAAAGAACAAGTTAACATACAACAAATCAGTTCAGGAAATATGGACCAAAGGAAAAAATTGTGAATGCCACTGGAAAAGATGGGATATGGGTAGTAGCAGAAAATTTAGCCTTTTGTAGTGTCTACAACCGACCTACTCTTATTGACATAAAGTAAAGGGGTATTTATATTGCATGTAGCATGACACGCTCAAAACATATTAACCACTGTGGTCTGCTGTCAGGATTTTGTATATTGACATGACAATCGCCAATGAGAGGGCATTCCCTGTCTGCCTGTGGACTAGTTGGGTTGCTGAAGAGATATGCTTTCATGAGCAGACCATTAGAATTTCTCTATCATTGTTTAAAAAGTTTCAAAAATTGTCAAATGCCAAAATGTTCTTCTTTTCTATTTTTTATGATTTAATGAGGATGTTTTCAGTTGATCCAATAATAAAATAGACACATGTTCCAATTTTTTATTTAACTTCCTTAGCTTTGGCAGAGAACATTTTTCAGTAGTGCTCATACAGAAGCAAATTGTATTTAAAATCCAATTTTTGGGGGGATTTTTTTGTTAGATTCCTCATTGACTGAGCTTTAGGTATTGTGTCAATATGTCTTTCAAATTTTTTATGGTTTGAAATGAAGGGATCAAAAATTGCAGATAGTGTTATGTCAACACATTTTTCTATATTTCAGTTTTTGAGACATATTGGGACAAAAACAACCTGATTTTTATTTTTGCCAATGAAATAAATATTGTATTGTTTCTGGTTTCGATGAAATTTTTTCTTTTGATTGCTTGTTTCATGAGCTTTATTAGTTTGTCTTCTGATCTTTTAAAACATAATCTTCAGAAAGACTAAATTTTTTGTTTCATTCAACATCTTTGATGTCTTTTATTTGCAATCAGTGTCGATGCCTCTGCTGGTGAACTTTTAAAACCTGAGGGTATCACCAGCCCAGTATTCACACTTTGGTCGAAAATTATTTTAGTTTTAAGGTTTTTCTATTTTCAAGGTGTAGATAACCTTAGCCGGATTTGGTATAACGTTTTGGAATTTTGGTGATTAAAGCTCTGCAATATCTTAATAATTTGGATTTTAAACATTTTTTTGCAAATTTATGTCTTTGACAGTTTTTTTTACATGTATAGTTTTTATGTGATATAGTTGGTAAAAATAGCCAATTATTTATTTTCTCCATTTAAAAAAATTACTTTATTTATAACTCAATTCTTATAGGAAAAATTCTTTGAATTTCTATCTCAACATATTTTTATTGCTTATGGTTTATGGCTATCGATATATATTTTAGCTAGCAATGCACACATAATATCCACTTAAATATAGTGACTTGCAGTGCTATACCATTTCCTTGTTGACTTGTGTTGTCCCATCTAGGACTATGTCAGTGTAGTAGTGGTGGAAAGGCCAATTAATTGTTTTAACCATTAGTATGTCAATAGATATATACTTTTTTTTTGCTGTAGATTATTTAAACTGTTCAGGGCCAGCACACATGAATGTAGCTACAAATCATACAGTAAATCTAGTCATATAAGACTTATAGCTTGTCTTTGATTCAACACAAAGACACGTTTTTATAAATAGAAACTTGATTTTTTTAATATTTCCACAAAAACTCTTTTTATCTGAAAGTAAGCCAAAAATAGTAATTGTATGCCAATAGTTTTACTTCATTATCATCTATTTATACATAATAATTTTATATTTTATTAAGATTTCGAAAAATGTTTTTCAATGTTGATTTTAGGAAATTTATAAACTATCTTAATTTTCTAGTACTAGACAATTAGTATTGATTGATTGATTGATTTATTGATTAGTATTGATTGATTAGTATTGCTTGATTGCTTGATTAGGATTGATTGATTGATGGATTGATGGATTGATTGATTGATTGATTGATTTATTTATTTATTTATTTATTTATTTATTTATTTATTTATTTATTTATTTATTTATTTATTTATTTATTTATTTATTTATTTATTTATTTATTTATTTATTTATTTATTTATTAGTATTGATTGATTGATTAGTATTAATTGATTGATTGATTGATTGATTGTATTCCCTGTTGACTCCAGCTGTGGTATCTTAATTAGTCCTTTTGTAATTATTAATAAGAATGTGTAATCTTCCTTGACCTTTGGCTCTGTTCTGTCAGTTTCCATGCTTTTTTTGGCCCCGTGCGGGATCCGGGTGGCTAAAAGAATAGACCGCAGTTGCGCTAGCTTGTCGTAAAAGGCGACTAAATAGCGCCCAGTACCCTGACCGGCGAGTCAGGTCGGTTTGCCTAAAGACCGACTGGGATGTGTGCCCCAGGTGGTTGAATGGGGTACCCCTGGCAAGCTGGGGTTGTCAGGCCATAATACGGAAAACCTGACCGCAAACCATATTAGTGCACCGTGTTGGGAAAAATGCCACGTTCCTCGCACGTTAAAGAACGCTGCTGTAGTATTCGCTATGAGTAGGGATTTCGATCCCGCTACAGGAGGCTAAATTGCCCGACCCTATCCATCCTCCCATTTGCCAGTGGCAATCTAAAATCTGTTACCCCTATTTTTCCTTGTGTCCTATCCCATTTTCATTCATCATCATTTCATGTTCATTTTATCATCCATTTCATGTTCATCGCCTGAATATAGCTGAAATATTGCTGCTCGGGCGTTAAACACCATTAATCAATCAATCAATCCATGCTTTTTTTCTTTCTAGTGCAATTAAACTAGACTTCTTGCTTTGGTCAAAATACTTGTCTGTTGATGACTGTTTACCAGCCACTTGCTATCATTAAACTAAATTTATTCAACTATATGATTAATGAGTTTAAAGGTTTTGTTGAAAATACAAATTAAAATGTTTGCTTTAAATTAATTTCAAAATAATGTTAAGAAACTCTGTCATGCAAAATTACTTTGCTAAATATAATAGGTCATTTGACCTTATAATCCCCTCGTTGTTTGCTTTTCTATAGATACTTTCAATAAATACTCCCCATGCCTTCGGTTTTTCACTAGTATAAAGAAGAAATCCACTGCAACATTTGTCATTCGATCAGAAATCTAATTTGGGTTTACTTTGAATGAAAGGCTATTTTTAAGCAGTATATTGCTCTGACTTTTGTACTAAATCCTGGTTTACAAAGAAAAGCATTTAATGCATTTCATGTTTGTAATTTTGTATGTGACAGGAATTTTGATATAATGATTGAGGTATTACAAGTTATATGAAAGTTAATATGTCTTTCTTAACAGCTTTAATGTCAAGCTCTTGTATATTTTTGTTCTTCTCGTATTTCAACTTGTGAGCATGTGATACTTATAATTATGAAGCACCAAAATATAAGTTTTTTCATTAAATTACAATTACATCATACCCTGATTGAAATTATATTGAATAGAGAAAGACAATAAAGAAATCAGACATCATATGCTCTTAGAAATTCTGCTTTTCAATACTTATTTTAGTAATACTTCCCGTTTGCACATTTAAAACACCAAAGTGCTAAATAAGCACTATCTGTAATACTGTCGAACCCTTTCAAAATAATTTTTTGCTGTTTTGTACTGCAATTAGTGTTTTGGTGAAATTGATCAACACAAGTTTGATGAGTTTTGCTTTCTGTGTTTAACACCTCATGTCTTGGGTGGATGTAAAGTATAGCCACATTACAACTTTACCAATAAACTATGAAAAACAGTTTGAATTCTTAATTATCCTACCACCATTAACAGTCTTGAAATTGGGCCAGTGAGAAAATACTACATTTTCTCTTTCCAATCAAATTAATTTTTTGAAGGTTTTTAATTGCATTCCTTGATTGTATTTATATCAAAGGTATTTTAAAAAGTTAATTCCAATTCTTTACAATTAAAAATTTGACACTTTTTGTGTTATATTACTTTGTACCATTTTATACCAGCTGGTAATATTATATACTCCCTTGACATAGTTTTTAATTCCTAACTGTATTAAATTTGAATAAACATAATTATACCTAAGGCCATACTTTGTGGTCAGTTAGAATAGAACATGAAATGATCATTTAAAGAACTAGTTATCTCTGTCTATCCTTGAGCTTAAACTTTGTATAATATTTGTCAACATTGATCATATCTTGATTGTCATGAAATGTTGAGAGATAATTGGTATGTAAAAAGGTAAGTCAACTTTATTAGTCAAATTAGCTTTTTAAATGGAGAAAAACAGAAGTCACTGTGATTTAAGGTAATTTGTTGTTTCTAATGATTGCTCATTTCTAGATATTTTTGAGCTTATGATTATTGTTGATTGTTTTTTTAATTGATTTTTCATACACCTCTTAGTTGCCAAATTGTGCTTTATCTCAGATTTCAACTATTGGAGTGAATTTTCAATTTTTGTCATTTAAAAGATCTGTAGATATCCTCATAAAGTGACTTACGGTATATTGAATGTCAAGTTTTTACCTTTTTTTTTAATCTGAGAGTTAAGTACACCTTATCACCTTTCAGATGTCACTGCTCAGTAGATATGCAGATTTTTATTAGTTTATTGACCATGGTTATTGATTGTTTTTGAGGAACTCCTTCCTGATGCCAGCAGGTACTCGGACTTCCTCCCATGATCAGTGGGGGGTCTTCCAGATACTCTGCCTTCCACTATGGGTCAGAGATTCTGTTTCTTCTGGCTACCTTCAACACATTGAAGATTCTGCCAATTTGCCGTACTGTGATTGTATTTTGATTTTTGTTCTGATTGACAATACAAGATTGTTGCCATTACATGGTTTAATTTTAAAATAAAAACCATATTGAAAAATTGTGTAGTTCAACTGAACCAAAGGGTCATATGAGCTATTGTCATAACTTAGCATCAGTCATCCTCAGTGTTGTAGTCATCTGTAAACTTGGGTCTTCTTGTCAAGAACCACTCTGCCGATTGAAATCAAACTTGGTCACAATGTTCATTTGATGGTGCTTAACAAAGTTTATGCATTTTCTTCAGATGGTCAGTCCCTATGGCAAAATGTTAAAAATTCTTCTCTGAAACCATTAAACCAATTAAAAAAAACATTATCCGCAATATTGTTTGGATGGTCTTGTATAAAAAAATTTTTTTTCGCAAATTAGAAATTTGAATTGGTCACCACTGCAGGACTAGTTTAACATAAGACCCTATGGTAAAAAAGTTTAAAACGACTTCATTGCTGCTGAAACCGGTCAACCAATTGAAATAACGGGACATGAATTACGGAACATCAGTGAAATGCCATCTTCATTGGCCATATGAATCAAGTGAGTGATACAGTTTTGAGAGCCTGTGGTTTGACTTTGGTACAGACTTTCAACTTGCATAGTTTATTATAGGACAGTTTATGGGCAATGCAAGCAACAGTTTTTTTAAAGAAGATATTTTACCACCAATTAAGAACTTCCATCTTATAAGACCTATCTAAACTGAGTAAAGATTTTGTTCATTAAATCAATAAATTCTTCTATAACCCAAAACAAAATGTGCTCAAATTTATGTACATATTGAAATAAAATGACATGTAGATTAAGTAAGTTTTCAAGTGTATGAAGCCTTTTTAAGGTTCTTTCTATATTTTATATAACAATCAAAGTAATTAAATGAAATACAATGATTTCTTGTCTATCCTAAATTTATGTGGTACACAATTGTCTGCACAATATATCTGAATAACTTTTAAAAGTAAAAAATATACTGCCCAGGTACCTTTAAAGTCAACTTTGTCAGACTTAATGACCATATTTTTGAGATATATTTTTATTCACTTGATTTTTACAACTCTACAATAACAATTTATCATGTATTCCATGTATATTCATCAATTAGTTTTTTTTTTAAATTTTATTGATTCATTTGGCATTGAAAGTATTTGTTTATGGTCTAAGAAAGACAACTCTACAATAACAATTAATCAAACATATGTATTGTAGGTTACAAAAGCGCAATTATTTACAATGCATTTCCCATATGGTACCCCTGGCAAATAAGTTCATTTGTGCGAAAAACCTCAAAAATTTATCCCCGGAAAACAGTTTTTTGTGTAAATTGAAATGAAAAACTTCATTATTAACAAATAAAAAAGTATAGGTCATGCAGCAAAAATGACCGAAAATTTTGGTTGAAATAATGACATTTAAATGGCACTGACACAATTTCTAACCTCCCTCTTTAATCGTTTTAAGCTCAATTTTCAAGGCTCTTAAAAATTTCTGTCCAAATATCGAACATTTTCAATCAATAATGTTTATAATTTTTAATTTTGCTATTTTCAGAACTCCAACATCCAATCAGATGCCTCCGTGTATTTTCTTCTGCATACTATCTTGGGTTAAAAAATTTCCCGTTGTCATGTAAACAAATAATTGCGCAATTGTAACCTGTAGTACTTTGTAACAGAACAAATGGAGTTTTCATGTCAATATGGTTTATTCCATAAACAAATATGACAACTCCTGACTTAAGCCAAATTTTAAGTAACATATCTCATATACAGTTTGAGGTCACTTGGTCATGCTGCCAAATAGATTTTTCAAATTCATATCATGTGAGAAAAAATTGTCAAGAGTATTAAATTTTATTCAAATTAATATAGTTAAATATAAATGAAGTAGGAAAGTTTTTAAACAAATTTATTTTTTCAATATTAGACATGATATGTAGTTCTTGGTTGAATGATTAGAAGCTGGGATTCCCCGCTTTGATAAAAGCTATCAAAACCATTTTTATTCATTTTTATTTTGTTGGAAAATTTGCAAACCATTTAAAATTAATTTTGTGAATAAATGCAGATCAACTAGTTTTACATGAGTTACACTGCTTGAAAAATGTGAATTAAATAGAAAATTGCATTAAAAAATATGAGCTGGGTAGTGTTTTTAATAATATGTGTTGGGCTGGGGATAGATCCTTTTTGAAGGTTGGTTAGAGGTATCATTTTCCAATGATTTCGATTTTGAAAACAAGATAAAAAGGAACATTTCTTATGTTGGTTTAGGATTGTGTCTATTCTGGCATCCATTTTAGTGGAATTTATTACTTAATCATTAGAAGTACCAATTCCTGGTTTTGAATCTCCCATTTTTCTATGAACAGCATATAAAATTTATACTGTAACCTTAAAGCTTAAACCAATTTTTTTTAGTTGAGCAGTTTAGCTTATCCCATTATTAACTGAAAGTCAATGATTGTGATTTTTACCCATTGCATAAGACTTTTTCAATATAACTTCATGTTATCTCATGTACTGTAATTAGTTTAAAATATTTTTTTTTAATATTTAGGTTTTTCATCGTAATTTAGTCTGTTGAATGACAGTAAAAGAAATTCTTACGTAATTTGTTGATATAAATCTTTAGAAACTAAATTGTATAGACAACAAATTTTGTATTATTGTTAAATTCTAAATGGATCTTATGATTTAAATTGTGTATGATATACTTAAAATTAAGTGTGTCCTGTGGGCAGGTCCCAACTCTGATGGGAATAGTTCACTCCAATTATCTACAAATATTAGATCAATATGCTGTCAGACTAGTAAAACATTTTATAATCTTATGATCAATATTTTGTTCTTGAATTTTGGGACGTGTATATCATATAAATTCGCCCTTCAACAGAAAAATGAGATTTAAAATTTAACAGATATAGAAGATTCATCGACTTTGATTTTGTATATAGATTTTATTAAAAAAATCTTAATCAAAAGTTGTAAAATTGTTGATATAAAGCTTATGATGGTGGATCTTTTAATTTGTGTCACACCCTGATCACAAAGAAAAGATTTGAATTAAGATCTTCAAATGGATTTGAAACGTTAAGTTAAATGAGGATAAATGTTGTGTTGGAGTTTGTTATAAAGTAAAGGACTTACATACAGGAGACAGATATAAACAGTAAAATGTGAGAATTTATGATCCTTCTGTTGAATTAAGACACTGTGCCAAATTAAAGTCATAACTCAGACTTATTTGTAAAATGGAGACATTTTTAGGGCAATTTCTGTTTGTAAAGGAGATTTTATAAATTGTTGCGTGTAAAGCATATATGTATATTTAATATCAACTTAAAAAGTAATTTATGTCCTGTTAAAATTCAAGATAATAAATTTAACGTTGTCTGATCCCTGCTGTTTTAAGTCATATTGGTCCATATCAAAAATAAGAAAGACTTCCTAGGACAGCTGTATATATTTAAGATTATACATCTTGACGATAAATGTTTCAACAATTTGTGCAAATATTCTTTTATTTAAGCCTTGGATAAGAGAAGTGGAGCTTATAAACTTTTTTCTGTAGATCAATTGCAGGGATTTTTAAAATCAAATTTTAAACTGTGATCACTTTGATTTAAATGGATTTGAATAGAAAAACTTGATATGTTTTTAATATACAATTAAGTTAAGTGTTGAAACTATTAATTTTTTTTTTAACTGGAAAACGAATTAAACATTTGAATCATACCATACATGGTTACTCTCATGAACCATTTAGCATATTGTGCAAATAATTACCAATTGAGCTTTAACAGTGTTACATTGCGTCTTTCATACTCAAGAATATGTATATGAATTATAGAAATTTTGTGACATTTTTGCTATGATATCGAGACGTTCTTGGCCTTTACATCACAGACAATCAATAGTATTGTGAAGCCATTGGATTATTTTCATTCATTAGCAGATTTGCAAGAAGGGATTTGAGATTTCGCTTATTTTCAAGATAATACAGTAAAATTGATGAGTTTTCAATGAAAGGAATAAAATGATTATTTATTCATTGTAACAATGTCTGGAAATTCAAGTGAATTTTGCCGTCCTGAATCTCCAGGAAGCCCTAAAATAAAGAAATTCAATATTGCCAGTTTGGCCAGGCACCTCATAGATCAGAAGAAGCAAGATGAAAAGAAATTACAAGACAACAGGTAACCAGTCCATTATAGGATCAAGTTTGTACAAGTTGTGTTGGGTACAACATTGTTTTGGTAGAAAGTTGAATATTGTTCCAACACTTTTTTTCTGTTTTTTATGTCATGTTTAAATTTGTGGAAACAAATTTTAGATATTTATATCAATTACTGTGTGGTTGTATTAATTGCTGCTAAATTTGCATGAGGTTGTACATAGACTCAAAAATTTTTAGATTTGATTATTGAAAAGAAAGAATATAAATGCTTTTAACTACTTTATAACTACCATAATTTATAAAACTGTTGTTCTCCTCGAAACATTAAATGTTACAATTTTCTTTTTGTCAAATTAAGTGATAATGTGTGAAGAACTTTTGTTTGTTTTTTGTTTGCATGGTGTTTAATGCAAGTTTCAGCTGTATGGTTGTGTCCAGTTGTTTTTGGAGAGGAAGCTAGAGTAAACTCCAAACCTTCAGTAGAAAAACTGGCCATTAATACTGAAGTTGGTCATACCCTGCCCACAATGAGGCATGTCATCATTACACCTTAACCACTTGGCCACTGAGACCCCTAAAGACCTTTTGTAATGTCAGGGTAGATATAAAAATTGTAGTCCATGCACAGACATTGTGTTTGATGCTGATTCTTCAGGACTATCGCTGGTTCAAGCCTAACAGTGGGCAGGTTGTGCTGATTCTTCAGGACTATCACTGGTTCAATCCTAACAGTGGGCAGGTTGTGCTGATTCTTCAGGACTATCGCTGGTTCAAGCCTAACAGTGGGCAGGTTGTGCTGATTCTTCAGGACTATCGCTGGTTCAAGCCTAACAGTGGGCAGGTTGTGTTCAACTATGACCTTTACTGGCAAGGATTGCTATAAGTTTCGTGCCAAAATTCAGGAGCTTTCACCAGGTTCTTCCCCAAAAAATCAGTGTTACATGATATATCTGAACAATTGCTGAAAGTTGCACTTGAAACCCATTCAAACAAACAAAACAAATAGTAACAAATAAGTGAATTTGATGTAAATGGTTGATGGGTTGCTTCTTCATGCGTTTTATTGTTAGATAATATGCTATTGCTTCGACCCATACAGGTGTGAAATGAATCTCTTATTACAAGCTTCATTGGCATGTTAAAGTATTACTTAATCCACTTAGTAGGAACATGACAGGCACCTGAAAATGGATTTACAAGGTCCCTATAAATGGATTTATTACTTTATATGGAAATAAATTGATATTTATGATTTCAGATTTTTTTAGCTCACCTGGAACGGAGGTGATCTTTTGCTATCACTTTGTGTCCGTCGTAAACTTTTTCAAAAATCTTTTCCTGTGAAACCACTAAGCCAATTTTTTTTCAACCTTGGCCACAATCATCCCTAGGGTTCCTAGTTTCAAGTTTGTACCCAGGGTGTTGATCAACAGACAAATATGGCCACTGTTACTAAAAATAGAACATGGGGGGTCAACACAGGTTTTTGTGAAGTTGTGTATTGGCTTCTTGTGGGAGTTATTGCCCTTTATTGATGATTTTTTGACAAAATTTTTTGGTATTTACAATATAACCTGAAAACTATACGAGGTAGAGTGAAACTGTAAATGGCAAAAATGATCATCAATAAAAGCCCTACAATTCACTTGATTGGTCTGAAATTGTCAGATGACTCCTTATATGAGTTATTGCCCTTAAATGGTAATTTTTTATGAAATTTTCCGTTTTTGTCCTGTATCTTTAAAACTATAACAGCTAGAGTAAAACTGTACATAGCAAAAATGATCAACAATACAAGCCCTACAATTCACTGTATTAGTCTGAAATTGTTAGACAACTCCTTATAGAAGTTATTGCCCTTAAATGGCAATTTTTTATGAAATTTTCTGTTTTTGTCCTGTAACTTGAAAACTATAGCAGCTAGATTGAAACTGTAAATTGCACAAATGATCAGCAATAAAGGCCCTATAATTCACTTGATTAGTCTGAAATTGTCAGACAACTCCTTAAATAAGTTACCATACTGGGAGGGTTCCCAGTGCTCGACCCACAGAGCAGCCCAGCGTGTCCCCGGGTGGTCAATAGGGGAGACCCTCTCGTTGGGGGGTTGTCAGGTCATAATACGAAAAGCCTGACAGTGGACCATAGTGGGTAACATGTTTGAAGAGTGCCACGCTCCTTGCACTATAAAGACCCCTTTTGTAGATTTCGAAAAAAGAGTAGGCTCATTGTAGCCAATACAAAAGACTAAATTTTCCGCCCCTACCCAAAACTCCATACTTTTTCAGTGGCAGTCAAAATTGCATTCCCTGTGACCCATCCCACCCCCATTTTCCTTTGATTTATTGTTTGTAAACTTGTTCCTGTCCTGAATATAGCTGAAATACTGCTCGCTGGACGTAAAGCAGACATCCAATCAATCAATCTTAAATAAGTTATTGCCCATAAATGACAATTTTTTATGAAATTTTCCGTTTTCGTCCTGTAACTTTAAAACTGTAACAGCTAGAGTGAAACTGTTAATAGCAAAAATGATCAGAAATACAAGCCCTACAAATTATTATATAAGTCTGAAATTGTCAGATGACTCCTTATAGGAGTTATTGCCCTTAAATTGCAATTTTTTATGAAATTTTCCGTTTTTGTCCTGTATCTTTAAAACCATAACAGCTAGAGTGAAATAATAAATTGCAAAAATGATCAGCAATAAAAGCCCTACAATTCATTTAATTTGTTTGAAATTGGCAGATGACTCCTTATAGGGGTTATTGCCCTTAAATGACAATTTTGTTATGAAATTTTCCATTTTTGTCCTGTAACTTGAAAACTATAGTAGCTAGATTAAAACTGTAAATTGCACAAATGATCAGCAATAGAAGCCCTACAAATGATTGCTTAGTCCAAAATTGCAGGATGACTCTTTATAGGAGTTATTGCCCTTTCATTATGAATTTGGACAAATCAACAGTTTTTTAATTATAAATTAGTATATAACACACCTATTAGTAGAGTAAAACTGTAAATTTCTAAAGTACCCTAAAGGACAATGCCTAAAAACCATTTAATTTTCAGAAATTGTAGATGGCACCTTAAAGGAGTTATTGTATTTAACAAAAATTTTTGAAGAAATGTTTAGTTTGTGCACAGTAACTTAAAAGCTATAAAAACTAGACTGAAGCTGGTAATTTCAAAAATTTTAATATAGGTGAAGTCATTTTGATTCCAGGTGAGCGATTACAGGCTCCAGGGAGCCTCTAGTTTTATTTTATGACTTTAAATTTACTTGTCCCCATACAGCATTGCAGAAGTGGACTAAAGGTTTCTACTTTGTCAGTCCATCTGGATGTTTTTCTGAATGCTTGCAGATAATAGGTATGGGAGTTAAGCATCATGAGTAACAGATCAAGTTTGAATGTCATTCTGGTTAAAAGACGTTATGGCCCTTGGAAAATTTCATTAAATGAAAGTTTTCTGGATTATTTTTCTATATGAGATGAATTATAAGATTGAGGATTTCATTTTGAAATTTACATGGCGCCATCATGGTTTATTTAACTGTTAAGGAATTTCTGGCTATTTGATTTGTTCTATTTGTCCTTCATTAATTTCCGTCCATCGACTCCATCCATAACCATTTGTCGTGTCAATATCTATTTTTCGTTACATTTTTTTCTGCAATAATAAATAATTGATACATAAGTTTTGTCAGTAGCTTTATATAATCATACCATGTTGTAGGATTTATTTTCAGATCTCTCGAAACTAATACAGGGGTATCATCAGAGAACATCAGCTCATAGTAATACTAGTTTTCTCTGAAACTTGGGCAGTTGGAACCCACAAATGCACATGAAGTTGGCATTGCTTAAAGTTTATTTTGTAGTAGCCCCTACTTCCATCAAGGTTACAACTTTAAATATATGAAGTCATAAATTAATGGCACTTCAAAACTGGAACTTGTTAAGTTTGTGTGGAGGTTGTAATGAAGTAAGCTTACTGCAGAAGGTTGGATTCTCTCCAATTAAAGCTTGATGCCATGAATTACACTGAACAATTGTTGAAATATTGCAGAATCTAATTCAAAAGACAACCAATCACATAGTAGGAGTCTCACAGCTCTAAAAATTCTTGGAAATACATGTTGTCCAAAACCCAGTCAATTTATACTGAAGATCTTTTAATAAGCATTTTTTTTAAGCTTTCAATTGTAACCTTTAATTCCAATCAAACCAAACTTTACTTTTGCCTTATTGTCTGCAAGGAATTATTTATAGAGGTAATTAATTGTTAAGTATTTTTGTCATTTCAATGATTTTTTTATGTTTCAGGGAAGGGAAATAACCCCAAGTATAGTTTTATGCTATATATTTAATTTGTTTATTTGTTCATTACAGCGAAGCCTGGTGAGATTTTAATTGTCAATTCATAATTTTAAAGCTAGCATTAGAGATAACACAAAACCTTTTTTTTATGTATTTTTCCTTTTTTGCATGTTAATAATTGTAAACAAATTCTTTTGATTGTTCTGTCTAAGCCTTCATACTAATTTTTCTTTATTTTGTAACAGTTTTGTTGTCTTTATTTCCTTGTATTACAAACAGTCTCTGAGGTAGTAAAACACGAAAACAAATTTTCCAGGGAAGCGAAAAGCAGTCTCTTGACAATATTTAGTTAGCATTGATATTAGATACCAAATATTTGCCATATAATCTTGGTTTTGACCTTTAGACCCAGACCTAGTATGTCTACAAAAAATATGAAACTATTATCTGGTACTTCAGGAGATTTATACTAAAAACTGTTGACATAAGAAATCCTTGATCTGTTTATCAGTTTTGAACTTGATTATGGGGAAATCTTTGTTCTGTTATTATAGATAAATACAAACTGTTAAAAGGATATATCTGTGAAGGCTGTCACAAAAAGTTGTATTTGATACACATAATTATAATTTGTTTGTCAAAAAATTTGCACAGTTTTGATCGTTATTGACATGTTTTCAAATTAAGTTAGAATTTTGTAATGTAAAATGTAATTTAAGGAAGAAGATTGTTGTGTTGGTCAGGATATTTCAATATCGGTTGTCAGTTAATATTATATAAATATTGAAATCAATACAATAATTGCAGTGCTACATGCATAAATAATCTCAAACCCCCCTGCTTGAAAAATATTAGCTTTAACTGATACTTAAATTGAATAATTTAAAGATGCGTGAAAAATATTTATCAGTACAAATAAATCTTGTATTTGACCCATTATTGGTGGTAGATAGAGGATACCCTTTAAATGGAGGTTAGGTTGAAGCCTAGGGGCGGATCCAGTAAATCAGGCTAGACGGGCAAAGTTCAGGCAAGGGGAGTGGAGGAGTTTGGTGGGGGCAAAAATCCCAGAAGTTGGTGAGATTTAAACAATTAAGAGGGTTTTAAGGACTATTTTTAACACTCTCGCTTGCTCTTTCTTTTCTCTTTCTTTCATCCTTTTTTCACTCACTTTCTCTTTCTTTTCCTTTTTTAGGGGGAAGGGGCAAACATCGCCTCCACCCCCCTCTGGATCCACCACTGAAGCCTAAAGCTGTGGACCATAGTTGGTGATGTGTTCTATTTATTACTCTGTATATCAATATTAGAAAAAAACAGCAAAATAGCAAAATGCCCCACCAAAGTCTGCATTTTCTGTCCATTTTCAGTTGATTTATTGTTTGTTAACTTGTTCTTGTACAACTGACATACTGTTCTTTGGATGTTTGTATTGCAGGTAAGACTTGCAACCAGTCCTTATAAATTTTTTTGCCATTGGAGAGATACTTCTTTATTTACATGTATGTGACTACATCTTTTCTATACTATTCACTTGTTGTACACATGTAGACAGCACAGAAAATACTGATAAGACAAGTGTATCTCTCTAACAGGAAAAAATTCAAAGGAACTTGTGGCAAGTCAATAAATATACACTAAAATTCTCTTATTAAAGAAAAGTTAGCTCCAGTTGTTGGTGTTTATTGTCTTGCCTGGGGCGATAGTGATATGTATAGGAATGCGGCGCCGACGGCGTAAACACTTGGACATCTTGCTTCATATAATTGTAAGCCTACGCCCTTGGTCCATCAAATTTAGTCCAGTGGTAGCTTATGATGAGTACTTGCCAATCAGTCACCTGTCACCTGACCTTTACCTCAATATCACGGTCCAGCGACTATGTTAAAGTTTTTTGGTAACTGCAGTTCCTCTGTAACCAAGCATGGTAGGATGGCAATATTTGGTATATAGGTTGCTGATGAATAGTACATGACTGTCTGGTAGGTTTCACCTGACCTTGACCTCAATTTCACAGTCCAGTGACTACATTAAAGTTTTTGGGTTACGGCAGTTCCTGTTACTATGCATGGTAGGGTGACAATATTTGGTATACAGGTTGCTGCTGAAGAGTACATGACTGTCAGGCAGGTGTCTTCTGACCTTGACCTCAATTTCATGGTCCAGTGACTATGTTAAAAGTTTTTTTTATTAGGGCAGTTCCTCTGTAACCATGCATAGTAGGATGACAGTATTTGGTATATATTTTGCTAATGATTAGTACATGAGTGTCTCGTAGGTTTCAACTGACCTCAATTTCACGGTCCAGTGACTAAGTTAAAGATTTTGGATTAGGTCTGTTTCTCTTTAACCATGCATTGATTATTTTAAATAATAACAATTTAATTCTATTACGTAATGCTTATGACTTAATTTTTTTTCAATACTGATGCAGAATGCACTCTAGACATTGTGTGTTTATGGTGTACTGGTTTTTCATACCTTGGTTATACCCTTCACTATGTACTGGTCTTTTTATAACTCGGTTATACCCTTCACTTTGTACTGGTCTTTCCATAACTTGGTTATACCCTTCATTATGTACTGGTCTTTGCATAACTTGGTTATACCCTTTTTTTTGTACTGGTCTTTTCATAACTTGGTTACACCCTTTTCTTTGCACTGGTCTTTTCATAACTTGGTTATACCCTTCAAAATATCAATTATTCAAAATTATCATGAGACAAAATCAACAACTACCAATGTAAACAAAAAGTAAACAACACAAACCCCATGGTGAATATGTTCTACAGAATGCTAAGCCATTGTTACTTCATAACTTGGTTATACCCTTTTCTTTGTACTGGTCTTTCCATTAAACTTGGTTATACCCTTTTCTTTGTACTGGTCTTTCCATAACTTGGTTATACCTTTTCTTTGTACTGGTCTTTTCATAACTTGGTTATATCCTTCACTTTGTACTGGTCTTTTCATAACTTGGTTATACCCTTCAAAGTATCAATTATACAAAATTATCATGAGACAAAATCAACAACTACCAATGTAAACAAAAAGTAAACAACACAAACCCCATGGTGAATATGTTCTACAGAATGCTAAGCCATTGTTACTTCATTAATAGAAGCAACATTGATTGATTGAAAAATTTTAGTTTCCATTTATATATTAACATTAATAGTGTTGACACAAGGCGCTGTCAGATTTAGTAATGTCCTCATTTAATATGGTTGTCTGTATTGGTTGATTTCTTTAAAACAGGTCAAATTAATTTTAATCATGATTATATTTCAGCCATTTAGCTTGTATTTGAGTCAATAAAAATTACATCATTGTCATATCTATAGATTCCTCGTGCCAACTCCTTTATTTCGTGCCTTTTGTCATGTCTAGAGTACTCAGATGGGTGTGTATTATATGTGCTCAAGCCAATTTCCTACCTTTTATATCAATCCTTTGTTTAAAAAAAATAGAACAATAATATATGGTAATACAACTAAAAATTGTGAAATAATATTATTAATTATAACTTAAAATATCTAACAGGGTGGACAGCATGCTATACACACTTTGACAAGTTGAACATGGAAAGAGTTTGTTGTCGAAATGTTTTCCACGTGTACTATCACCTACGTTTTGGTAAATAAGTAATTTTAAAATTCCTTGGGTCATATTCGGTCGTTTAAAAGCCATACCATTATTAACATAGTACAATACAGTTTGTTAACTTGATCAGGTTTGTTTTATATAAACTTAGTTGTAACAACAACAGTCATTGGGGAATTTGAAGTTAATTGCCTTCCATTCAACTTTCACAAGCAGGCTTTAAGTAGATACTAATTAACTTGACCTATATTTCTGTCTAATAATAGATCATTTATTATAAAGGAAAACTTATTGCTAAATAACCATTTATCATATTTAATTAACACTTTGATCCTTTTTTTTATTAGTATGTTTGAAATATGTGAGTCATTTATCTATCTATTGCACTATAAAATGTACCTAATAGTTATTTATTTAAAATTTACATTGCAATTTACCTGTGCGTTTAGTAAATAAATTCCAACCTAAATATATCCAATTAAGATTTTTATCAAAAAAGGAAATCTAAAAAATAAAGGAAACAATTCAGAAGCGTTCATTCATATGAGTAGTTTTACTGTCTCTGTTTTTCACCCATAGAGCTAGTAATGTTTTGTTACGAAGACATATTAGATAAATATTTATGTCGGATTTCCAGTCGTAACTATCTGTGGTGTTCTTAGTCTCTTTATCTGTATTTAAAAAGAGGTTGTGTTCAGTGAGATTTATCAAACATTGTTTCACCTCTTGAAGTAAAGTGCAAAAGTGTTCAGTCTTAAGTAGCCACAATGTTTATCAATGGTTTTGGATGAGGAGGATTAAAGACATTGTGACAAATCATGATTTTATTGTATGGTGTATGAATTATTAATTTTACATTAAAATAGACAGATCGGTTTTTGAATTGCATAAAATGTATAGGATACAAAGCAAATGAATACTGTTGAATGAATACTGATAGGATTTCTATATCAGACGGAAAATTCATTATTTGAATTATAAAAGTTTGTATGTAAAAAAAGATCAGTGTTTAGGTACACCTGAGGATGGAAAATGAACAATCCGTACATGAGCACAAAGTTCAGGACTCTCCGGATGTAGATCTAGAGAACAGGGACAGTTTCAATAGTCCCAGATGTCGTAGCCCTTCACTTTCTTCTTCTGTGTCAAGTGAGCCTTCTGGAGATTCAGACAAGAATGTTATATTACTTCAGAAACGTAACTCTGTCATTAAAGGTTCTGCTGAACACTTTGTGAATTCTTTAAGAAGAGGTAGCAGTTCAGTAAATATAAATGTAAAAATGGATTTAAAAGCAAGGTAATTCCCAACAAGAGGAGTTTAGGACTTAATTTTGTGACCTGTTTTCAGAATGGAAAATTATTTCTATCAGTGTTGATTTGTGGTTCAATACTTTGTTTTTATTTCAGAAACCTGCTTATCTTCAATATCTAAATTAATTTATTTAATGCTAAATGTTAATTTGTCATGGAAGAATGTTTTTTTCTGTATTACAGGGAAAGAGAGAAGAATGAGTTAAAAGTGAAAGTGGAAGAACTTGAGGGTTTTAAAGCAAAATATGAAGATCAAAAAAATGAAAATGAAGTAAGACTTGTAGTAAAATTAGACGTATATAAATTATTACCTTTTTTTCCCATGGTTTTATCAACCTTCTGTCTCTGAAATATTGTTTTCATAAATTTGTTTTGAAAAAGACTTTTATTATCTCCCTTTTTTTCTTCAAATCATTTGTTTTGAAAAAATTTACAGTACCAAGAATGAATTATATTTTTAATTGTTTTGGTTGTCTGTGTTTATACATGTAGTTTATTAACTAGCTACTTGTTTTATCTGAATTTAGGCGTATTTATATCATTTCTAAGTAGTTCAGCTAAATTTTATTTATACTGCTTAACAATCTTATTACAAGATTGTTACAGACCTCACCTGTATGATTGTATCTGAATTATTGATTAAAGTTTAATTTGTCAGCAGAAAAGTTGCATGTCCAGCCCCACTTAAGTTGTAGTAGTCCAGCAACTTCTTTTTCTTCAATACCAAAATGTTCTCACTGGTTATACTACCCTCTCTTAATTAAAAAAGTTAGTATAAGTACAGGAAGTAGTTTATAAGCACTAAATAAAACTTGTTATTTGGAACAAAGTTTTTAATCTTACTAAAACTGCAGTAATGTATAAAATGTTTTAGTTCCCTTCATCTATTCATAGGATACTTAGTAATATGCATGCATTTAACGCCATTGTAGTTGTCTGGTGTCACAACTGTTCTACACCACTGTAAAGAACATGTATTTGTTCATCAAAGTAAAAAATTTTACCTATTTGTAACCTTGTTACCTGTATATCTGTTTCCTACCGCAGGTCGGGGGTTTTCTCCTGGTACTCCGGCTTCCTCCCCCAATAAAAACTGGACGCCATGATATAGCTGAAAAATTGCTGAAAGTGGCGTAAAACACCATCAAACAAACAAACAAAACCTGTATATCTGACCAACACTCTAAAACTTCCTTGCATTCTATACAACAGTTTTGGTGAATCGTAGAAAAAGATTCAGTTATTCAACACATAACCTAATGAGCACAAACTGTTCTTCCAGACCAAAGAATGCAATATTTGAAATATATTTTAATTTCCTCAGTTCAGTTGTTAATTTCAAGATATGTCACACATTAACACTATGATATAACATAATGAATACTAAGAAAATCATACATTATACTTTTATCCCACAAATCATGCAACATGGAGTTTCATATTGTCAGATAACCCCCCCCCCCCCCTTTTTTTTTAAAGGACATATTAAATCTCTTATAAACTTTTCATATCAGTATTATATGCCTCCTATGCCATTTCATATTTCTGGTAGCTTAAAAGCATATTATTGCACCTCAACAAATAATAAAATTCCTAAAATAGCAATTTAAGTATGACTCTGTCTATAGTATTAACTGACAAAATCTGCACCTAAAATTTTTTTTAAAAGGCATCATATAAAATATTTTTGTCAACTTAAATGTCCCTGCGACCTAACATTTAGACTTCCTGCTATATTAGTCTACAATTTTACACCACCATTTTTTTCACTCAAATATGCATTTAAAATAAGTTAATAGATTATAATCTTTCATTCTCAACCATTTCAGGTTAAGGGGGGAAGTTTGTGTATTATAAGGGAAAACACTTATTCAATTCTTCAAGATATTTTACTAATTTTGTTCATTTTTGAATGTGTATAGCTTGTTCACCTTCAGTCTAACTTGACCAACACCATATATAAATCCAGAATCATACATGATAGAGCCACATTCTCTCAAAATGTCTCCCCCACTTTAAAACCTAAGAGAAAACCACAATAAGGGGTAAACCCCACTCTAAAAATATCACTTTCATTTCAGAAAAATCTTGGGACATTAGGTCATGTAGTAAATGTTACAAAAAATATCCTAAACACCATTAAAAAGAGCAATTTCAGACTCAAAATTGTCCCTCTATATTCACCTTTCAGTACACTCCAAGTTGAACAGGACTATTTTGTTTTAAGTCATGTGTGCTTTTTCCTATTTAGTGTATTGATACCTGTAAGGAATTAACCAAATACAATAAATATTTCTAAGGATCTGGATTTTATCCAGGTCTTTAATTTTGCTTTGAAAATATTTTTATAGAAAAAGTCCTTATTTTCTTTATGATATTGAAATGAAAAGCATGCCACCACTAATCTGCATCTCCTCCTAAACCGCAAGAGGAAATTAAATAAAAGGCACAAAAGATTTTTTTTATTCATATTAAACAGGTTGGCATCTCATATCCCAATTACACCAATGAACTAGCTATTTATTTTATCTTTCTAATAAAAAAAAGGGGGAGGGGGGACTTTATTTAACTCAATTTACATTCATGCCATACCCATTCATTCCAAATATTTATTCTCAAGAAAGGTATCCATTTGGTTGAAATGACTATGCAGTTAAGTTCCAGATTGTAGACCAAACTCTTGGCAGAACTGTCGAATTTCATAAACAAAAAAACAATTACATTTTATTCTTGTAATATAAGGTCATTCTATAAGATTCACCTTATTATATAAATTCCAAGGGGGTGGGTCTGATTTAGCTTATTTACAGAAGGGATTCTGTTTGTGTTGGAAATATTACAAGAGAGATTTTTATCCACCTAGGAAATATTATTGTAGGGAGTTTGTCCTACATTTAGACAATGATTTCCATTAAGTATGACTTGGATCTATCCCTATTGTTTAAGAAAAAAAACTAGACATGTACCAAAACTAGGATTTTTCTAGTTTTCCTTCTTAGGGGTATGATGCTTTTGGTGTAAAAAGTTATATTCTTGAAAGTAATTTAAAAAAAATTCTTCTACTTCCAATACGAAGTTAGTTTTCAAATTACATGAAACAAGTTTGTTTATGTATGACTTTTATCTACATTAAAAAGTTTCTAATACTTACATTTTAAAATAAATAATTGTCTTTATATGTTTGATAAACACCCAGGCATTCCTGGTATATAGCTTTTAATATCTGCTTCCATCATGTGGTTGTATCTTTGTTAGAACTCAATATGGCATCATTTGTGAATGAAATCCTTTCTGAATTTAAATCTTAGCATTCATTAAAAATATACATTTTACTAAATATTAAACTTAGGGCCTCTGCAAAATAAATAAATATACAGATTGTCACATTAGTATATGTGTTGTTTGTGTTAAGATTTAATAGTATTAAAAACATTTATCATGCAATCAATGCTGTACAATAAAGGTAGACAAATAATTTTTTGCTTTATATAGTTACTGACAGAATAAAGTCTCCAGGCCTTAGTTTCATAAAACTTCTCAAATTGAGATTTTCCTCAAATCTTTCAGTTTTTTCTCAAATTTGAATTTTCCAGCAATATTTAGTATTCTGTTATGGTTCACAACATGTTGTTGAATTTCATATTGTTTATGACATTAAGTTATTTCTAGAATATATGCTGAAAATTTCAAACCAGAAATCGGCTATTTAATGCACTTTTCAAAGGTTTTTTGTTGCCTCCTTGTAGTCCTTTCTTTCTCTCTTCATAATGCTGCATGCATAGCTGAGTTAGGCAACAAGTACCCATTTCAATTTCCTTTTTTATATCTCTCCAATGAAAGTTATGTGAGATATAGATTCATTTGTCTGTCCTACATCAGTTTTTTCCCCATCTTCATGAAACTTGATAAACAGTTACAACATGATGAGATCCTTTCACTGGCGAAATTCTGTAGTTCTGTGGGGTAGTGCCAAATATTTCACACTTGAGTCATATTTTCTTGTTTTGTTCTGAGTCCTGTACTCCGTACAAGAACTTGTACCAATTACAACTCTGTTGTTCTGACTCCTGCAGTCTATACCAGTAGGTGCCTTGGTGGAAAGATAATCTACTATTGATCATGTGGCCTGTCAACACTGAGGTTTAGAGTTTGAGTTTCACTGTTGGCAGGGTCTCCAGTTTTTATTGGGAATGGAAGCCCGAGTACCAGAAGGAAACCCCAACCTTCAGAAGTAAAACTGACAACCTATGACAATCTGTCAATTAAGATTTAAGTCGAGCGCACCCTGCCTGTATTGTAGTGCTACAAGACAGAGCTAAGTGACTGTTATCTCTTTTAAAATGAAAAAAAATCACAGTTTGTTGTTAGAGATCGTTGTTTGATCTTTAATTGATTTTTTCCAAATAATGATTAATAAGTTTAACAAACTGCTGAAGTTTTCAGTTTTAATTTGAAATTATTTCTATTTAGAAATGATTTCTATTTAGGGGGTGGAGTACCTATGTCAAATTTGAGTGCTGTAAGTACAAAACTTTTGTCAAAATATTTGATCTGTGAGGAAATATATTTTTGGTTCAATAGCAAAAGAATTTTTAGTTGATATGTTTCAAAGGGTTCGATAAAAGCTCTCTATGTTAGGAGAAACCTGATATTGCTTGTAATGTGATTAGTTAAATGTTAATTGATTTCTGTGATCTCTTGAGTGTTTTATGGAGTTAATTTTCTATAGGGCAGATCAAAAGATTTTTATGGGGGTAGATACCACACAAATAGCCTGTAATATAATAATTTTTCTATGTAAATGAAGACAAAACTAGTGTCATGACAGTGTTCTTATTATGCAATACAATTTATTCATATTTTGATTATATAATGATAATTCAAGGTTTGATATTAACTTTTTAATCAACTTTTCCCTTCTCAAAAAGTGACAAGGAAATTTAAGTTTTCTGAGAAAGAAATTACCACTGCATTATCAGATTGTGGACAAATATCAAACAGTTCCATGTAAGCACTTTAAGTGATAAAATGTCATCAAAGATACCAATGCTATAAAATTTAGTACATTATATGTGCCTTTGTTTTGTCTGATCAGGCCTTAGTTTCATTAAACTTCTCAAATTGAGATTTTCCTCAAATCCTCAAGTTTTTCCTCAAATATGAATTTTTAAGCAATTTGATTGGGTCAATTTGTGAGGATATGTTGAGGAAATCCTCAAACTTTAGATGTTTTATGAAACCGGGATCAAGAGCATTTGTTTAGATTTATGTGAGTTGAAAAAAATGTTATGTGTAAAATTTCTTTTGTTTTTACATGTACTATATTTCAGCATTATAATCCATAAATAGTATTGTTCAGATGACCAATACACATTTCTAAAAATTCCAAAATTATCCTTCCAAAAATACCACAATCAATACACATTGGCCAATTAAAAGAGAATCAAAAGTGTGCTTATTTAAACTCTTACTAAGATATATATCAGATAGAAGACTCACAAAATGAGAAAACAGTCAGTATGATGAATAAATGACTTTATCGCTATTTTGCAGTATTTTCCTTTGATCTTTGTGTGCAATATTATTCCATCTCACTCTACTAGCGTGAGATAGGCCCATCTCAGCTCGCTGTCAAGACGTCGTTAAGTAAACACTGTGACGTCACAGTGTTACAAAACAGCAATAAACAGATTATTTACGTTTTATGAAACTCGCTGCATTTTCTCGCCATCTCATCTCAGGGCTGTCGCCCTTCGATTAGATATGGACGAGAAAACGCATCTCGTTTAAAAAAACGTAAATAATCTATAATTAATAACCAGAGATAAAAGTATATAAGAAAAAAATATTGTATTTATTTTCAAGTTGAGATAAACCTGCATTTTTTTATGTCGTGCCAATAAGTAGGTTTTTGGTCTGCTCCTCCGTTCGCCTCAGGTTTACCATTCCACTGAAGCTTTTCTTTTTATGAAGATGATTTCACATCTTCATGAAACTTGGTACACAGTTACAACATGATGAGATCTCTTCACTTACAAAATTCTGTAGGGTCAAGTATTTCATGATTTAAGTGAACTTTTATATTTGTATTTGTATTGGAGTACAATGCATAGTTTGTATATCCAGATATAAATGGTTTAGTATTGTTTACATGACATTAAATTCAAGGTTTAATTACACTGGACAAGAAAGAAACAGGAAATAAAGAGTGCTGTTCAAGCTGCCAGGAGAAATTATTGTGTTCTGAATTTCAAAAATCATCTCACAAACCACTTGGCAGATTGGTTTGAAATATTGCAAAAATGTACTTTACATGGGCCTCTAAACATTTGCATTTCTTGTGCCAATCCAAAATCTAAGATGGCCACCATCACAGGACTTACTAAGGTCAACATAGGACCCTATGGAAAAACATACAAACAGCTTCTTTTCAAAACTGTTCCACACATTTCACCTTAAAAGAAGTAGGAATTAAGCCAGGATAGTTCTTTTATTATTTTGAGTTTTTCAATCTGATTGGATATCACCATGGTTGCCAGGGCAGCTAATGTGTTCAGATAAACTGAAATTTCAAAATTTTGTTTTCGGACAAACCACTAAGACAAAAGAATTGATGGTCTTCTACCATGTTTGAGTGTTTTGTGCAGATCCTTGATCCAAAGTGACCAACGCAGTGGCACATTGTTTACATTTATATGACCTTGTGGTTAACATTCGAATGGCTTCTCAGAAACTGTCCTGTACATTAAAACCAAATTATGAAGAATAAAGCCAAGATGGTTCTCTTATAATTTTGAATTTTTGCTGCTAATTGGAAATTCAACATTGCACTTATAATACATAGAAAAGCATCTTTCAAAAATTTTCTTAAGCATTTAATATTAAAATTTGCAAGAAAAGTTTAAGTCTCTAAAATGAGGAGCCAGTGTAATACAGTGTTATTAATAATCATTTTATTTTTGTTTTTTAGAGACTACGGAAATCACTTGATCAGATGTTATTGGGTCAGAGTGACACAGCAAAAAAGCTCATTAAAACACAGGAGATGTTTGAAAACATTTCTCAGGATAACAAAAAAAAATCGGATCAAATTGAGAAATACCAACGAGATGTTAAATACATGGAAGACAGAATCAGAAATTTGGAAATTAGAGGTATCAAGTCACTTACCTCTAGTTTAGAGGTATCAAGTCACTTACCTCTTTAGATTAGAGGTATCAAGTCACTTACCTCTAGTTTAGAGGTATCAAGTCACTTACCTCTAATTTAGAGGTATCAAGTCACTTACCTCTTTAGATTAGAGGTATCAAGTCACTTACCTCTTTAGATTAGAGTTATCAAGTCATTACCTCTTTAGATTAGAGTTATCAAGTCACTTACCTCTAGTTTAGAGGTATCAAGTCACTTACCTCTTTAGATTAGAGGTATCAGGTCACTTACCTCTTTAAATTAGAGGTATCGGGTCACTTACCTCTTTAGTTTAGAGGTATAGGGTCACTTACCCCTTTAGTTTAGAGGAAGCAGGTCACTTACCTCTTAATTTAGAGGTATCAGGTCACTTACTCCTTTAGTTTAGAGGTATCTGGTCACTTACTGCTTCAGTCTAGAGGTATCTGGTCAATTACCACTTCAGTCTAGAGGTATCATGTCACTTACCGCTTCAGTCTAGAGGTATCTGGTCACTTACCGCTTCAGTCTAGAGGTATCTGGTCACTTACCGCTTCAGTCTAGAGGTATCGGGTCACTTACTGCTTCAGTCTAGAGGTATCGGGTCACTTACCGATTCAGTCTTGAGGATCGGGTCACTTACCTTTTTAGTTTAGAGGTAAAAGGTTACTTACCTCTTTAGTTTCGAAGTATTGGGTCACTTACCGTTCTAGTTTAGAGGTATCAAGTCACTAACCATTCTAATTTAGAGGTATCAAGTTACTTACCTCTTTAGTTTAGAGGTATCAGGTCACTTACCTCTGTAGTTAATAAATGTATAAATTTTATTTCATTAAGTGTCTGTTTTAAAGGACAGCTATTTTATGATAAAATTTAGAAGTTTAATTAAGTAATTAAATTTTTCAAAGAAATATTCTGAAATTTTGAATGATAAAATTTATGCTTTTCAATTATAAGTACAGCTGTACTAAAGATATAGAGTTTATATTTAATTAAATAGTTAATTATGGACTTTTAAAATTTTTATATATTTTTCTGTTTTGTCAACAAATAATGACACTATCTTAATTTACTGAAGTTTTAGTCTGACAAATAAATAACAGTATATAATACATACTTAGGACAGCTTCAGAAAAATAAACACTTACCAATAAATTCCTAATCTTTTGACATTTTATAATAAACATACCTTTAATACTTTGTTTGTTTTGGTTCTAGCTTCTGAAGTAGAGAAAGCTGAGCTAATACTAGAAACAACAAAGCAGAACTTAGAGGCAACACAGTAAGTCCACATGTCTTTGTTTAAATGTGAAAAAAGTCAACAGAAAGTATACTTAACTAAATACTCAACTGTAATTTTAAATCCTTACAAACATACTACGTAACACAGGGAACAATGAGTAGAGGATTATGTTAATTCTGATAGTCATCATAACACCTACAGGTCTGTAGTTCAACAGCTGATCAAATAAATCAATTGATTAGCAAAAAATGAAATCAACTACTGTCTAAACTGATCCACATATACAGTGTTCCTCAGAACCTAAACATTGAGGAGAAAACAACACTTATAAAACCTTTCCTTCAAAACTGTAAACATTTAAAGTGGTAGCATGGTTTAACTTATTTTAATATTTACAGTTCAAACCAATTAGATGTGAATCTTAGAAAAAACTATAAATAGTTATATGTTTTTGATATGTTTCGATTCTACAGCATTTATAACCTCAAAATTTACATCAGCTCCAAAACAATTAAATAGGCGGTATACTTCAAAAAACATTATTTTTTTATTCATGCAAAGAGACAAAATTGATTGGACAAATGCTTATAAATTCTTCTCCTAATTACAATATCAAGAGCTGTGTGAGCCAAATAGTGGGGAAAAAATATCTTGACAAAATAAACCAGACATTAATGGTAACCAAGGAGAAATTGTACAGCATATTAAGAATGTGCCATGATAATAATAGTGAAAATCAGTGTCTAAAAAAAACTGTCTACAAAATGTCCGAAAGGTATTATTGGAGTGCAGTAAGCACTGCAGGCACTAAGAAAGATATAAAAATTGTGAAGTATTTCTGAAACATAACAAATAAAGCTAACTGAATTGTTCCACAGTAGACTTGTAAATATTCATCTTACTGTGCATTTAAGCCATAAATTAGTCAGGACAGACTGTTTTTCTAGGAAATAAAGTCCATGGTTACTAATTTTCCTAGTTAAAATAGTCCTTGTTTAGTAAATATAGTTCAGGGATAAATGTTTCTAGCAAATTTCAGTCGGTAAACAAAAAAGTATTGATGATACAGATTATTTTTACTGTTTATGAATGATAGTCAGACAAAAAATTACTATAATAAAGAAATTAAGCTGTTACATGCATGTACAACTATTTTATTAATTCACTTATTAACCTTGAAATGCATTCATAGTTAACGCTTTTTACTTCTTCAAATAGCATTTAAAAATATCACTTTACAAAATATAAATTGTATTCCTGGTGAACACTTTTTACACCTACAACTAATTTAAATTAACTTGTGGATAAAGCTTTTATCATATAAGAAATTGAATGTGTTGAATTTGCTGAAACTGTGCATTATTGAAAAAAAAAGATATGACAGTCGAGTATACTTGAATCTTTCTATAGATAAGATGTGTACTTTGTCAAATAATTTGATACCAGTATATATTAAAACTGCCAAACATTGTCAATTAAGCTTGATGTCAAGCACATCCTGTTCACAGTAAGGCACAAAAGCACAGCCTGGGTTTTGACAGACACATGATCAATAGTATATGACCACTCAGCTACCGCGTCCCCTTGAGATACAGCTGTGTATACTCAATAGACTCTATGCCAAACGTTGTCAATTAAGCTTGATGTCAAACACATCCTGTTCAAAGTAAGGCACAAAAGCACAGCCTGGGTTTTGACAGACACATGATCAATAGTAAATGACCACTCAGCTACCGCGTCCCCTTGAGATACAGCTGTGTATACTCAATAGACTCTATGCCAAACGTTGTCATTTAAGCTTGATGTCAAGCACATCCTGTTCACAGTAAGGCACAAAAGCACAGCCTGGGTTTTGACAGACACATGATCAATAGTATATGACCACTCAGCTACCGCGTCCCCTTGAGATACAGCTGTGTATACTCAATAGACTCTATGCCAAACGTTGTCAATTAAGCTTGATGTCAAACACATCCTGTTCAAAGTAAGGCACAAAAGCACAGCCTGGGTTTTGACAGACACATGATCAATAGTAAATGACCACTCAGCTACCGCGTCCCCTTGAGATACAGCTGTGTATACTCAATAGACTCTATGCCAAACGTTGTCATTTAAGCTTGATGTCAAGCACATCCTGTTCACAGTAAGGCACAAAAGCACAGCCTGGGTTTTGACAGACACATGATCAATAGTATATGACCATTCAGCTACCGCGTCCCCTTGAGATACAGCTGTGTATACTATATATGTCAATCTATGGTCATGTTACTCTGTCTATTTATCTTTCTGTTTGAATTACTCAAGTCATCACAATTGCTTGTTTTGGTATTTGTGAATGCAAAAACAGTTAAAACTAGTAAAATATGTCCTGTAAATAAGTTTTATCCTTCGTCCTAACTAACTAACTAACTAATCCTCTTCATCCCTGGAGGGACATAAGGCCTATTTTCTGTTTATTCTGGAACAAAATGTTCACATTTAACTGTGAAATTTAGCTCTGGCCACAGTGCCATAAAACATTTTTAAGTAAAAAAGTTTGCTCAGCATGAGAATTTTTTTTAATTACCATGACAACATGGGGAAAAGGAAAGATTTGATTGGATGAAATTGAGAATAAAAAAAGTCTCAGCAAAGAAAATGTTTATGGTGCTGGGGCCTGATTTTCACACAGTATCTTGCTGTGGACAATATACCTACAGATCCAAGACACAAAGTTCCATTGTAGAAAATAAGTTTAAAATAAATTTTTACATGTACTTTCAAAAGAAAATTAATCTGTCTTTGACTTTAATCTGTAAGACAATAACATTACAGGGCAGAAGTACGACATCGTGAAGCAGATGTAAAACGAATGACAGCTAAATATGAGGACACATGTAAACAACTACAGGTAAATATGATGTTTGTTTGATGGTGTTTGAACGCCAATTTCAGCAATTTTTCAGCTATATCATGGCATCCAGTTTTTATTGGGGGAGGAAGCCGAAGTACTCGGAGAAAACCCCCGACCTGCGGTAGGAAAACTGGCAATCCTTGTCAATTAAGATTCGAGTCGAGTACACCCTGCTTGCAGTGAGAATCGAACCCGCAATCTTAGTGTTGACAGACTACGTGATCATTAGTAGATGCACTACCTAAACCACTTGGCCACGAGGCCCCCAGGTAAATATGAGGACACATGTAAACAACTACAGGTAAATATGAGGACACATGGAAACAACTACAGATAAATACGAGGACACATGTAAACAACTACAGCTAAATAAGAGGACACATGTAAACAACTACAGTTAAATGTGAGGATGCATGTAAGAAACTACAGGTAAATGTCTAGATACATATACAATCTACATTAGTAGGCTGCATGTAAACAAGAACAGGTTAAAATGAGGATGCTTGTCATGTAAACAACTACAGGTAAATATGAGGATTCATGCACACAACCACAAGTAAGTGTGTGGATGCATGTAAACAACTACAGTTTAATATGAGTATACATGTAAGCAACTACAGGTAAATGCAAGGATGCATGTAAACTACAGGTGAATATGACGATGTATGTAAACAACTACAGGTAAATGTGAGCATGCATGTAAACAACTGCAGGTAAATGTAATGATGCATGTAAACTATAGGTAAATGTTGGATGTATGTAAACAACTACAGGTAGCTGTCTAGATACATGTAAAATCTACAGTTAAGTAGGAGGATACATTCAAACAACTACAGCTAAATATAGTAATGTTACATATTATGTACAATTTTCAAGGAAAATAATATTATTGTAGAACCCAGAATATGGTTTTAAATTCAAACCTGTAATATATGACCTCTCAAGGTTACCGAAATTATAACCACGTAAGACAGGTCGGTTTTATATAAAGGTAAATTTAGTAAGACAGGTCATCTTTATATACAGGTTAATTTAGTAAGACTGGTGGTATTTACATACAGCCTACAGGTTAATTTAGTAAGACAGGCGGTCTTTATATACAGATTAATTTAGTAAGACAGGTGGTCTTTATATAAATGTTAATTTAGTAAGACAGGTCATCTTTATATACAGGTTCATTTAGTAAGACTGGTGGTCTTTATATACTGATTAATTGAATAAAACAGTTGGTTTTTATATGCAGATTAATTTAGTAAGACAGGTGGTCTTTATAGACAGGTAAATTAGTAAGAGAGATGGTCTTTATATACAGGTTCATTTACTAAGACTGGTGGTCTTTATATACAGATTAATTGAATAAAACAGATGGTCTTTATATACAGATTAATTTAGTATGACAGGTTAATTTAGTAAGACTGGTGGTCTTTATATACAGATTAATTTAGTATGACTGGTGGTCTATACAGGTTAATTGAGTAAAACAGGTGGTCTTTATAGACAGGTAAATTTAGTAAGACAGGTCATCTTTATATACAGGTTAATTAGTAAGACTGGTGGTCTTTATATACAGGTTAATTTAGTAAGACTGGTGGTCTTTATATAAAGGTTAATTTAGTAAGACTAGGTGGTCTGTATATACAGGTTAATTAAGACTGGTGGTCTTTATATAAAGGTTAATTTAGTAAGACAGGTCGGTTTTGATATACAGATTAATTTAGTAAGACAGGTGGTCTTTATATACAGGTTAATTTAGTAAGACAGATGGTCTTTTTATAAAGGTTTATTTAGTAAGACTGGTGGTCATTATATACAGGTTAATTGAGTAAAACAGGTCATCTTTATATACAGGTTAATTTAGTAAAAATGCACCAAGTGGAAAAGGGAAATTAAAGGCTTTATTGAAAAGGGGCACTTTGAAATTGCTTCTGTTGGTGGGTAGTTAAAAATTTCTTGTCCAAAAACCTTATTTTTAATGTACGTTCCCAAAGTAAGGTATGTTTTAATGAAAGATCCTATATTTTAATTCATTTTATTTTTACTAAAGATAAATATGTTATTTATGTTAATTACAATTAATTTCAGTTTGCCAATGATAAGATAAAGGAGATGGGTGAGAAGTTAACTGATTTGAAATATCAGGTCAGGCATGAATTGATGAGGAATGAAAATATTGAAAAGGTAATGATATTAATTTTAAATACTATTTCTGTGCCATTTTAAAGTAGTACATGTCCTTAGTAAGAAAAATCAAACTATTTGCTCTAATAGTTCAAGTGAATTAAAATCTTAGTGTTTGAAGGATCGACCCATGGTATCCTTCATACGTCATTAATTAAAACTTGTAAGGAAACATCTTTATTTCAGTAACTCATATAATTTTTATTTGTGTAAAAATTATACTCCAGTAAAATGTGTGGCTTTTAAGTAAATGTCATGAATGTCATTAATCCATAACATAAAATTCCTATTTAAAGATCATAATGGTATAATATTTGTTTCAGTATAAAAGCCTACAAAAATAATATGTTTAATATTGGTTATACAAGAAACAATATCATATAGACTTATTTACAGAAACACAAGAACACATTTTTATTATACAATAATGGACAAGTTTGAAATATTATATTTTTTTAGCTTTGCAAAAATGTAGATTTTCTCGGTGTACAGAGTAGGTGATAACCAAAAATAGATACACAAAGAATATGTATTAGGATATGTTCATTCTGTGCGATCTGTCATATTAAATCCCCCTGAACTTTTTATAACAAGAGAACATAAAATTGTTCTCAAGTCTTCTGTTAAAATGTATTCAGCTTCTTTAGACTTTTATGAAAATTGAAATTAAAGGTCAGAAAATAGTTTTTCTTTATCTTTAAAGTGCATTTGAAATTAAAATAAGTATTTTGTTGAGCATGTCAGTGTCAATAAATTTCAAAAAAACATCAATAGCATTTTCATTTCTTTTGAAAAAAAAACGTTATAAGAAATAAAATGTGGTTCTAAACAGGGAATTATTTATACTTTTATCATTTTGTTTATTTTTAATTACAGTTGTAAGGAAATTTAATGTCTTCATCTGAAGAGTTTTTATCTATTTCAAAAATAGATATACCATTAAGTTTCAAAATATAAGCAAATGTACTAGTAAAAAATGTATGTTTATGCCATTATCGTGATTACAGAGAATCTATTCTGAAAGTAATTACATGTTTAAACGGATGGTTGCGTTTAATTTTAGTTTTTAAATCGTTCTGTGTAAATAATTAAAAAGCATCATACTCAGTCACCTTTGGATAAATTATATATCTGAATTTAAAATTAATGTATATAGTCACACCAAAAAATATACCTGTACGAAAATTTTGAGCGTATTCCGTCTAATTTTAGCCGGATTCTGGGCAGAATCCGCTTTAAAATTAAGCAATTTAGACGGAATTAAGGCGTACATGGAAAATGGGGCAAAAATCTGTCTAAGGATAAGACGGAATCCATCTAAGAAGTTTGTAATTCCAGCTAACAGGTACCAGCAAAAGCGGAATTTGGTATTCACAATTCCTGCTAACAGTTAGAGAAAATCTGACACTTAGAAAATTTTTCATAATGATCTTAGACGGAAATTTGGGCTTAAAACATTTTCACTGTTATGTCTACATTTACAATACTAAATATTTTTTTATTACCAGATACATGTACATGTATATTACATGTAAATTGATAAACAATAAATGCATAATTAACATGATTAGTATAACAGTTTAATACAGTTTTAGCAATTGTATATGTAGAGATCTACCCTCTCCTGTACATTTTAATTAGGATCTACATATACATGTACTCATTGTAGGTTAATTATAACACTCACACATCATCAAGCAGTTAAATAATCATAATAATATAACTTATTCTTGGTAATTTTTTTCAGTTACATTTGTCATTTATGCCTCAAAAATACATGTATGAATAATATAATGTTAGGGTAAAATGTTTTGTTTTATTTTTGTCTTAACATTTAACATGCAATTAAATAGTTTATAAATATTTTCTTGACCAATAGTTTGAAAGCTTTGCCCTTGAATTTTGCACTAGAAAAAAAATTCTTGCTTTTCTAGAAGTTTGTTTTACACTTAGGGTTTCTTAGATTTGCTTGTTATATAATTAGGCTTAACTGTTAACAACAAGTTTTCAACATTGTTGCGGAGACATTCGAGTTTCGCAGCGACCAATAACAAAAAGGGGGGAGCAAGTGAAAGATTTAATTTTAATTTGATTGACCTAAAACAAATTAAGTTTACAAGTGATTAACGTAACAAATCAAAATGCACTTGGTTCTCTTGAAGCCTTTTAATTTAAAGCATTACAATTCCTCTCCTTTTTTTTGATTTGTATATAATATAAAATAAAATATTTAAAAAATCTACGGTTGATATGTTGGTAATTAGTCGTATGAAAAGGTTCCTGCTGAAGCTGGGGAATTACGTGATATCCGATTGGCTGTTGTCATGGTTGCATCGTATGACTGTCCAATCGTTGATCCACTTTGATACTGAAGCTGAAGTTTGCGCCAATTTTCAAGATCGATCACACGATGGCCGACTCAACGGGCTAGGCCGTCATGCGTTGCTTACAGATGGAAATAAGTTGATGGTTTCCGATTTACATTTGTTATAACAAAATATCGAGGATGCCTAGGCCTTTGGCAGTTTCGCATTCTGAAGTTGGAGGAATGATGCAGTCCGGTAAATCAGTCCACGTAAGTAGAAATTTTGTGATTCGCGGTTAAATCAAAATAATTTCTTCGATATTTGTAATAAATCTTTACAATTGATGGAACTGTATAAAGGTGAACTTATTTTAACTTGACGAAAAACAATGCTAAACACCATGAAAATTAACGAAACATGTTGCTCACCTGTGTTTACATCGTGTGTGACCTTGTACGGTAAATCCGCTCATGCAGTATGGATGATCGTAAAATTCGAAACGTGTGCTTGTAGCGCGGTTTTATTTATTGTTTGAGAAATTTCTTGAAACAGGTCGTACATCTTCGATGCTAGTTTTGTGGTCCATAATTTGATAGGACACCTTGCAATGGATGTTCTGTGGGTTGAGGCTCAAATGTTTAAATTTCTGTTTTATTTTCTGGTACGTTGTAGAGATCAATTCTGGCTTTTTACAATTCTTTTTTCATGCATAATTTTGGCAAAAATTGACAAAAATTAACTTCGAATTTGGCCTGGACCCCCTTGCCCCTTTCTTCAGAACATCCATTAAAAGAAAAATCCTGGATCCGCCACTGCTTCTAACCATTTTTATATGCAAAACTTGAATAAAAATTTATGACAAGTATGAGAATTGATTTTTTTAGAGCTTCAACTTAAAATTAAGACCTTGTCATTATTGTATTCCACAGTTTAATTCTGAAAAGCCCACATACATATGGACGACTGATAAGGAGCATTCAGTAGAAGAGCTGCAAAAATCTGTTTAAGGTGTTCTTTGAGACGATCAACATTAATGAAGCATTTTACCTTCAAAATCATCTCCGAAGAGGAACTGAGGACCTGTACCAGGACAGGAAAAAAGGACAATAAAGAGTGGTGACACTGTAAAGACAGCTTTGGATAATGAAAAAATGGAATTGTTTGAAAATTTATTACTAAAAAACACCACATTACAATGAAATTTTTTTCATAAAAAATAAAACAGAACAAAAATTTAACGGCTTATTGTATTGAAGTTTGTATCATTATTAAGCTATGTCATATTTCAATTGTTCGTTCTTGAAATAGTTCATCAACTTCTTGAATTTATTAAAGAATGATGTGACTGAGTTCTTGAAATAATTCGAGAATAGTTTTGAAAGTTCTTGAACAATTTTCAACCATCTTGAACTTGAATGCTTTCAAGAACAAGTTCATGAACTTGATGTTCAAGAATGGACCATTTAATGTTCAGGAACTGTTCGAGAGCTATGTCCTGGAACAATTCTTGAATCATTCAAGAACAGTTCTTGAATTCCTCGCAGTGATGGAGACAAAAAATTGCCTCCCATCCTACACACACTTAAGTTTTTCTGAATCAACCTTTATGTGTATTTTCTAAATATATCTTGGTAATTCTGTCTAATAACTCCGCTTAATTTCTGATTTAAGCGGATTTCTGCAAATAGGCGGATTTTTTAAAATTCCGTCTAAGATAAGCGGACTAATTTACATATTCCGCCTTCAAAACCCGGCTGGAGTCCGGCTGGATTCCGCCTAACCTCTTCATTCTTTTGTAAAATACCATTAAGGCGGATTACGTCTAAATAATTACGCCTGGAATCCGTATAAATTACAGGCGGATCTTTTCGTACGGGTAGGTTTGGCAGAAGTTGTCACAGCTTTATTCAAGATATTGTACTGATTATAGTATACATTATCTTGTGCAATTATTTTAGCTAAATATTTTCATATTATGATTACCCAACTTAAAATTTCTCTCCAGACTCCACTCCAATACTCCACTCTGTAAAATATATGGTGCCCTGACAGAACCAGGCTAATAATAGAACTGATGTAACTGATCATTGTCTAGGAGATCATATAATGCTATGTATGATTGTTCCACAAGTTTATATTTTCATATGATGCTCACACAGTAACTACTTTATAAATATGGCATATAATACTTCTACAAGTGACCAAGTAAAAACAATCTCCTGGAACTATTTTTTTATACTGCATTGTATCAGTCCAAATGACTTTGCAGCCAGAATTTTCAAGCAGTTGAACCTTAAAGAATGAAATCTAAAAGTCTGTTGGAACTGGGAGCCCTATTACTGCAACATCTGTCCACCATCTTGTAACACAAATACAAACCAATCCCTGTACACGTTTAACTGTCTATAACACTTTGACACTAGACTTAATGTTTTAACCAAATGGAACTTATCCCCAGGTACCAGTATGTAAGATTTACACATGTATTCCATAACTTTTTTATTTATATTTTTCAATAACTTTAAAAGTGAGTGGGTTCAAATCAATTTTATTGAGAAGAATAAATTCTGACATCAGTTTTGTTTATTAATAGTAACTGGCTGTATATCACAAATAAATACAGACAATTAAATAGGACAATTTACAGAATGATCATGATCTGTAAAAACAGCATTTATTTTATATCATAAATAAAGTGAGGAGGTTAAGTAAGTGCACAGGCTTTTTTCAAAATATTATAAACCATTATTCAAAAGAATGATTGATTTGCAGAAGTGTTTGGAAAAGAGAAAGTGATAAAACCTATGTTTACAAATTAGCCAGTACCAACAATGAAGCAAATAAACTAAATACCAACACCATATCTGTTATGTTTTCAGGATTTAGAAACTATCCCCAAACTGAAAGAAGAAATAAAGGACAAACAGAAGGAAATAGATGCCAGTAAACAGGAGTCCAGTGAAAAAACAGCCTTACTTGTTGCTGCCAGGAAGGCAGTCGGGGAATACAAAGATAAACTTAGAGTTAGTTTATATCTGTATATTCACTTTTAGCTTACCTCTTTGCCAGCTTTGCCCTTTGTTATTGTAAAGTGCTTTCTTTTTTTCAACAATGAAACCACAAATGTAACCAATGTATGCAAGAATTGATTGCTCATGGCTGATACTGTAAAGTTATTTTTTAATTCATTATTTTTGGTTAGTTCTTTTTACTAATGAAATTGTAACAAAAAAATCTTTTGGAACTAAAAGGCCAAATGCAGGTTGAAAGGCCAATGTTGCAGGTTTATTGTATGACAGGAACTATACTAAGATTCTTTATTTTGTTTGGAATACACTAGTACTTTAAACATGGGCACCATGAGAATCGTTGTTTTTGTTTTAAAATCTTCTTTTCAGAAACTTCAATGTCTATAGGATTGTATATGGAAGGTCCTGTACAAAGATCCCTCATTTAATGCTAATTAACTATAAGACTTTCCACCATGAAGAATGGTTGCTATTGTCTGCTTGATATTTAAAAATCACTTCTAAAAGTACAAGGCTAAATGAATTGTAACTTGCAGAATTAAATTAAAGGAGGTTCTTTACAGCTTTCCTTTTTATGCTAATTAGTCTTAAAACATAGCTGCAACAGAGAGTCTAAAATCAATGTTCTCTAATTTTGACGTAATATTTCAACCACATGACCAGGATGGAAAATATAGTTCGCGTCACTAGTGAATTTGTTGTTCTCAGCAGTTGATTGGTTCAAAATAATAATGTCATAATAAGAACTTATGACGTCATAAACAAAACACCTTCCATTTACCATGTATTCAAGTCATGAACATAAAATTGAGGTTGGGAGAATTTGTACTTCATTTCACAAATTTACTACTTTTTAAAATTAGGGAAACAGAATCTCACATTAGTACTCTTGGATTTTTGGATTTCTCCAATCTCGATTGGAGAAATCTGATAATCCACTCATACTAATGTAAGATCCTATATTTCCAACTTGGTTTTTCATCCTAAGGTATGCAGCAAGTAAACCAAGTTGGAAGATTTATTCACCTGAGCCAGGCATGAGTAGCTGCAATATAATTTCCAGATATTAGTGATTAAGAGCGTTAAGGAAAACAGATTGAAGCAGTTTTTTAATAGCTTTTATCTGTATTCAGAATATATCATTTTCAAGATATTACTGCTTTCATTACAGGAGGTGGAAATCGTAGTGCTGATAAGGTGATTTCATAAAACTTTAGGCCACTTTCAGTTGAAAGCAGCAACATTTAAGATTGAATGGGAAGGCTTAAGAAAGACAATGCAAAATGAAACCAGTGCTGTGTGTCCTGAGGTGCAAAGCCAACACTTAACATAAATTTATTAAAGGGGGTCAAGTTTCATGCCTTTCCCACAATGTTAAAGGACCATGTGTTGAGGAAAGTGCCCTAAATAAATTATGTGATCCCATAAATCATGTAATAGGATAAATCTAACTACCTATCTTGAAAACTGACAATTGGTTGACCAAGAGGTAGAATATACCTTACAGGTCATTGTATTTTGACTATTAAACAACTCTATATCCCAAAATGCAGTTTTGTAGGAATTGGTTAAATTATTGATACATGGTCAACAGACCTCTAAATGAATATGATATAAGGTCATTGTTTATTTACAATAGGCCATAGAACAAGCCGTTGAACAAATAGACAGATTAAAAGAAGAACTGGTTATCTCTCATAATGAGGTTGTCGCACTAAAACGTATTATGATGGGAAAGGACTGTTTAGTGATACAGAAATCCAAAGCTTTAGACCTGGCCAAGGTATGTCTAAATAATTGGGTAATTGTACACATTGTTACCTTTATTTCATTGTAGTTGTTGTACTTGGTAACCAGGAAGTTTAATAGTAGACTTAACAAATTTTGCATAAAAATCAATAGTATATGAATTATGAAGTATACCTTTACAGTTTACAGTAATAGTGTAGCGTTTACATATATATTTGTTGTATTAGGATCTTATCTGTTGACTAAAGTAATCAGCAGATCTCATGAACATTTTAATATATACTTTTATTGGTTCTTCCTCAATTATTGTTGGGGCCTCTGTGGCCAAGTGGTCATGGTAGTTCGTCCACTATTAATCACATGGTCTGTCAACCCTGGGATTGTGGGTTGGCATCTCCCTTTGGGCATGGTGCACTCGACTTCAATCCTTTGACAAGGATTGCCAGTTTTCCTACTGAAGGTTGGGGATTTTCTCTGTGTAATCTGGCTTCTTCCCCCAATAAAACTGGATGCCATAATATAGATGCAAAATAGCTGAAAGTGGCGTTAAACAACATTCAAACAAACAAACAAAAATCAATTATTGTTAGCCATTTGTTTTCTTACTAACATCTACTAGACATTTTTATGGTGCATTATTTACGATAATCGTCAATGTTTAATACCTCACATTTGTGCTACAAGACTTAATGATTGGTTGGGTGGGTATAATACCTGGTCCAATAGGTTCAAGTGTAGTTGATGGAATCACTTGTAAGATCAGCCAATTATTTTATCAGATATTTATTTGTAACTAAGTTTTGAGCATCATGTTCTTATTTACTTTTGATCTCTTAAAGGAAGTAATAGCTACAACAAAGAATTCAAAAGAGCCAGAGAAACTGGACAAGATTGCTAGTCTACTTCATAAAATAGGCACATCTAAAGCAAATATCAGGTAGGGATATCATGAAAAACTAAAGAAGAACAATATAAATTATATATATATATATATATATATATATATACAAATGTAGAGTACCAATGTCAAAAGCTGACAATCAGTATACAAAACAACACAGCCACAAGTTCAGTTTATTAATTTTAGTAAATGTAAACATTAGTCTAAAATAGAATCCGAAAACTTTGCTACATGTATATCGTGCATTTCATTGTATTGACAGTGATTCCTGTTCAGACGATACAGACAGTCACAGAACTATAGCAGCTGTACACCTCAGAAATAGACCTTTGTCTACTCATGTAAGTTTTGTGGTAAGCAGTACCACTGTTGTTATGTCATCAGAGATTGTTGACCTCTGTCTACTCATGTAAGTTTTGTGGTAAGCAGTACAAATTTTGTTTATATGTCATTAACATTGTATACACTTATTGACTGGCTACTACCTAAATATCTTATCTATAAGTGTTTTATTATAATGAGCAACACTTGTTTTTCAAACTGATAATGCAATGACTTTAAAATGTTGAAACATATTTAATTTGCAAAATAACATATTATTATTTAATGTACATGTTATTTGCACATGCAATTTTATATCTCAATCTATATTTTTAACAGACTAAAGAAATACACATTAATACAACACCAGTTATATGTGACTCAAGGAATTCTGGTAGACCTTTCTCACGGAATTCCTTATTAGAACAAGTCCTTACAGACAGTGGAAGCTGTGAAGATTTACGTCCAAAAACTGCCATTGTGCATCCTAATATTAGGAGGAGTTCTTCATATAAAGAACCACCCACTTACTCACAAAAAAGTTTTGGAAATAAAAGTAATCAAAATGAACATATAAGAAGCCCAAGTTCTCCTCGAAATCCAACAGACAAAAAAATTAGTTCTAAATTTCAACCTTCTGTGGAATATAAGATGAATGTGAAGGAAAATGGACATCAGGATTCAGGATTTGTGGACAGAAGCTCATCACATGGGTCATCTGCATTGATGCATCATTCATTTAGTGACACTGTGGATTCTGGCTCAGAATCTGAAGATTTAGATGAAATTCCATTACTAAAAACAAAAATGCCTGGTAAGGAGAAGGATGATATTCTGAAGCAGTATGTGAAACTAGGAAGTAGAATTGTTGTCAGTGTGCCACAAAAACCACCTCGTTATGGACGAAAAATTAGTAAGTGGACTTATTTTAACTTTTCCTTTAGAAACAAGCAAGAATAAAGACTTGCATGCATAATAATTATAATTTTGTTATATTAAAAGAGAATTTTTATTCATTCGACCTTAAAGACATTATCAGGGGAACAACATTGTTTACAGAACATAAAAATGTGTTTGTTTGAATGGGTTTAATGTCACATTTAGCCATTTTTCAGCTATATCATGGCATCCCGTCTTCAAAATGGAAGCGGGAGTACCTGGAAAAACTCCTGACCTTAAGCAAAAAAAACTAGCAATCCTTGTCAAATGAAGGTTGGGGTTTAAAATAAAAAACTGTATATTAAGTAGATAACTAAATGGTTCATCAATTTTTCATGTTGCATGCACAAATACAGTGCACATAAGTATAGTTATTTTCAAATACAAATACTAAATTTATATTCATTATTTTGTTTTCTGTTTGACTTTATTATCCATAAAAGTATAGCTTTTCTTTCAGTAGATTTACAGATCAAAATTTTTTTTTGGTTTTAATTTAGACGGGAATTGAATGGTTTTTAATGCCACTGGCAACAATTGTTTGCCAAATTATCAGTGTTATGTATGTAGAAAGATAGATCACCCTAGATTGTAGACCCTTTAGATTGGGAAGCAAAAAAAAGTCCATAAAGTAAATGAAAACAAAAATTGTTAAATATTTGCCCTATAGAGACAGAAGAATTTTTGGTCTATATAATTGAAGCTCTGACCCATGACAAGTACCTGGTATAATTTATAACATCAGGTTATCAATTAGATAATTAAAAGACAGCTGACATATGAGAGATAAACAATGATAAACAATCCACTTCACTACCCAAGTAGCAGTTAGTTGAAGATGACCATCTTTCATGCTGAAGATTGATGGGTCTTACCATAATCTCCTTTGAATGTGACGTTTTATGTTAAATAAACAATTATCAATGCGTTGGTTGGTTTCTTTGGATGGCATTTTACGCCACTTTCAGTAATGTTTTAGCTATATTGTGGCATCCAGTTTTTATTGTTGGAGGGAGCCACAGTACCCAGAGAAAACCCATGAATTTTCGATAGGAAAACTGTCAATCCTAATCAGTTAAGATTGTTTTTTAGCGCACTCTGTCTGCAGTGAGACCTGAACCTGCAACCTCAGTACAGACAATGTGAATAATAGTAGATGAACTACCTTAACCACTTGGCCACTCGGGACCCCATCAATGTGTTAGTGTAATAACAATAAAGATTAAAGGAATAATACTTATAACTGTCAAGCTAAGTATAAAACTCTATACTAAACCAAATCACTCACCTTTTTTTCTATTTTCAGCCCCAAAACCAAAGATTTATACAGGTATAGTGAAGTATGTTGGTACGTTAGACAGACGTGATTACTCCAGGAGAGTGTATGTTGGAGTGCGGTTGGATTCTTCAGGTATATTCATTTATGTCTTTAGGTTTTTCAGATTTCTTTGACAGGTTTCATGTAAAAGAAATAGGATCCATATAAGTCTAATTGGATCTGAACAGTATTCAGGACTGAATGTCACATAGGCTGACACTGAACACATCTGGTGCAAACTTTATCGTTTAAATTTTTCAATTATTTTTGAATAAGCAAATTACCTTCTACTTTCATTACCAACTTGAGTCTACCAGGAGCATGTAATTACTCACCTGGAACACAAATGACTTCAAGCTATCTTTAAATTTTTGCAGTTTAGTTTCAGTCTAGTTGTTCTAGATTTTAAGTTACTGGACAAAAACTAAACATTTCTACAACAATTTTTGATTAAGTACAATAAGTCCTATAAGGTTCCATCAGACAATTTCTGAAAAACTCAATAATTTTTAAGGCTTGTCCTTTAGGTTAATTTAGTATAAAGGTGTTATAGACTTTAATTTATAACATTAACTTTATTATTTTGTCCATATTTTTGACGTCAAGTGATGATAATAGCTCACCTGGACCATTGGTCAAGCTAAAAAGTAACATTATGTTTGTTGACGACATCAACTTATGGAATCTCTGTGTAATGAAAAATAATTCTTTTATGATCATAGATGGTAACACAGATGGAATGTATAATGGAAAGAGATATATGTATACACCCCCTGACCTTGGAAAATTCTTCAAACTCTGTG
The DNA here is from genome assembly GCA_944474755.1 of Limnoperna fortunei. Taxonomy (NCBI): domain Eukaryota; kingdom Metazoa; phylum Mollusca; class Bivalvia; order Mytilida; family Modiolidae; genus Limnoperna; species Limnoperna fortunei. The sequence goes on along the minus strand of OX104112.1, from coordinate 85,929,850 downwards.
ATGTCACATCTGTATTAAATGTTCAGGTAATATAAGGAAGGTACTTACCTGGTAATGATTGAGTATAGTTTTGTATTACGTTAGATTATGTGATTATGCATAATTTCAAGTTAAAATTCCATTAGTTTAATTATGATCGATTTTTCATTACACTGATTGGATTATTTTTCATCTTGAATACAATTTAAGCATCATAAATATTTCCTATATATTTTAATATATTTCTGTTCTTCGCTGTAAAAACTTAACACAGCTGTTTAATACCAATGTAGTCATTTCTCAAAAGTCATTTATATTTGACATTAATTTAAGATTTTATATATCACTGCATGGTAGTTTTGTATTAAATCTGTAGAATTATGATAATTAAATACTTAGGGAGGCATTTTTCACAAACCTTTAACAGTTTGTTAGTAAGCATTCAAAAACTCATTTTCATTGGTATGTCAACTGAAGTTTGAGTCAGAGCCTGAAGTATTTGGGTATGCCAATGGATTATCTGAGATTAAACTTGTGCACAGTTACATGCTAAGTATTTGGGACTTGCCAAAGGATTACTCTATCAATAAAACCTAGAAAATGTGATACAACTGATTTTATACATAATTTCTCATATGGGAAATGTAGTTATAAATTCTATTGAATGCACTGCAAATATATATATATGTTAATGGGAGGTAACTCAATAACTGTTAATACTGTTTAAAGATATATCAGATGTTTATTTGCTGAAATGAGTAGGCAATGTAAACATTACAAAATTGTCATAATTATCATAAGATTTTGATGCAAAATTAAAAACTATGTAACATTATAAAGGATGTAGTTCCAAAACTTGACATTTATACCTAAATGACAAATGACAATTGATTGCTCAGTAAGTTATAGTGTTCATTTATTTATTGTTTCTTTTACAGAAAGGACACTATATAATGATTGATGCTATCCTGTCCAAGCACTTAAGGTCATCCTCTCCACATAGGTCACAGACATCAACCAGTTGATTGGAGCTGCAATCCAGTTTAGTTTCAGACAAAAAAACTTTCTAATTTAAATATCAATTGTAAATTTAACAGCAAAGTTAATTATAGGGAATTGAAAGTTCTCCTTATTTATACCAATCTAATGTTTACTATCTAGTTTAAAACATATTTAATACTTATTAGTTGACATTGTTTATGTTGTTTAATAAAAGTTATACTTAAGGAGTTTTCATTTAAATCTACCTCATGGGGAAGTCAACACCCAATTTGTTTTAATTATACACGGTGCATGGAGAAGGAGTAAAACACTGTTACTACTATTTTTTAGTAAAAGTTTATGTTTTATTCCTTGTGTGCAGGCAAGAGATCAAAATAGTGTTGTTCTCCCCCAGGGTGTAAATTTCTATGCAATCACTGTATGCAAATCCAATATAATGAATTATCTCCCTTGTAGCAGAGATGCCAACCCCTCCGATTTAGTCGGAGTTACCCCGATTTTTCGACCTAAAATCCGCGTCCGATTTTGTTATTGGTTTTGATTTAGAAAAATCCGGATTTTTTTTTGGTGCTGGTCCCGTATTTGGTGCCACTAAGTTAAAAATGTTTTTCTGAAAGCCCTTATTTACTGCCAGGAGAGCACCAGAATGCAGGATTTTGCTTCATTTACCCCAGACCCCCGTAAAAATGCCGCTGCGTTAAAATTGTTCTGTACTCAGATTTTCCATTGTGTGGGGTTGGCATCTCTGTTGTAGTCAAACACTGCAATGCTATTTAAATATTATTGTAAGTTGTAGTAAGTGCATGTATTGTAAAAAAAGGTTGGTTTTGTTTTCAAATTAGAAAGGCTTCCTCAGTTTAGTTGAATTTTTTTATATAAAGTGCTCAGGCATAAAAAGATTTTTTTTTTAAGTCAGATAAGTTTGTGAAGCAAAAGGCATGTTGCTGTTTGTAGAAATATGTGATCTCCATATTTGTCTAAATGGTTGTTGATGTACTGTATTATTAAAATCATTTTGTAGATCTAGTCATTAAGCTGCAAATCAATACAAATACAATATAAAGATTTTTATTGGAATTTTCTGATAATAATTGATTTTAAACATGATGGAATGAACCAAATAATATATTGTAAACCCACGATATCAAACTACTTGTACCTGAGCCACAAATGATGACAGTTAAGTACTGTAGTGAACTGTTCCTATTTTCAAACTTCAGATAAATTGCTGTACGAAAAAGTAAGATGCATTTAAAAAACACATAAATTGTATGTATATGATGGAGAAGTGTGATGTAAATATGGAACCTAGTGTTAGAATTATTAAATGCAATTCAGTTGTAAAATGAAGTGTTGAATTGTAAACTGGATTTGTGAATTACCTCCCTTTTTGTCAAACATTTAATGAAATTAACTACATCCTGCTTATCCCTTATTTTAGAGTCTACTTTAAATAGCTTAATTCTATTCTTTGCTAATTTTTTTACCAATACTAGAATTATTTTGGACTAACTTATGGTCATAGAATGTATACAACTTTTTAGAACTACATACAATGTTGTATATACAAGTATGTATGCACAATGTGTATACAATATTTAGTATATTGACTAGAGATTTGTTGTGCAGAAATATATTGATATACATTTACCTATTTTATGGTATACATGTACATAATAAATAGTGACAAAAAAATTATTATTAAAAAATTATTATTCTATTAGAAATAGAACTTACCCTAAGCTTCAAGTACCCCAAGTGCTTATATGCTAAAATTATCTTCTCATTTTCATTCATTGGAATAAGCATTTTCATATCTTACAAAATTTAAAACATTTTCTTACAAAAAGATGGTTGGCTTATAGTATTAAATAATTGCTCCCTTAAAGTTACTGTTTTTTATTTTATTTTTTTACAGAACTTTTAAAGTTTTTCTGCTACACTCATATTGTTGGCAATTTGCTGGTTTTGTAATATAAACATGTATCTGCCTGTGAGCTTGATGCACACCTGAATGGAGGTACATGTACCATAGATACCATATATAATGAAGTTAATGTCAAGGACCGTTCATTTAAATTCATGGATCAAGGAAGACACACACCCCTTTCAAAATTACTAACAACCAACAGTTATCTGTAAAAAAGAATCAGAAGTTTTCTTACATCTCTGGTACATTACATGGACAGTAATTGCTACATCAGTAAACACCTTTTTGTAAACATTTGTTAACTAAAGAACCATTTGCTTTGTTCTTTTTGTGTTAACTTGCACAGAAAGAGAGAATTTTTATTGTTTTAGTTTTAACAAGATGATGTCAGCTTCATAGAATGCATTTCATGTATAATATATACTAAAAATGTAACAGTAGCACAGTATACTGACTGAATAACTGAAAGACTTGGCTATTACATTGTATTTAGTTTTCAGAATTTAGTAATATGTACAGCTGAATGAATACACTATTTATTTAAATTTATGTTTCCAAGAAGTAATAAACATGTCTTCCCTAACCCTATCATGAATGTGTTGTTATTTATTGTCTTGAGTATACAATCCTCTTCCAGTTGTAGGTTATTCAGACTGTTTCATTACAATTATGTTTATCTAAATGCAAATTTTCACATTGACTTGGGATGGAGTCGTCTCATGAAGAAGGTCATCTTACAGATAAGATTGTAACCAAATATAAATGGTTAAAGAGACTACAATTATTTCTGCACAATAAAGTTGTTGGTATGTATTTCATAAATGACCAACAGGGTGGGAACCTTTTATGTCTAATCAGCACAAATACTTTTTTCATGGCATTCATCTGAGCGTTCTTGAATTTTTTTGTGTTTGCTTTCAGTTTTATATGATCCCTTATCTACCAACTCTCCGGAAGGCATTTTAAAGATTTGATCAAAGGATTGTAAATGGACTAGAGCAGTCTCCATTTATAAATCTGTTTGCTCTTTCATGTATTATTAATTTGAATTGCATCCAACCAGGTCAACTGGGTGATTGGTGATGAGAGAGTGATCTTCTGTCTAATTAAAATTAGCCCATGAGTGTTTACTATTACGTTGAGACACAACGTAATTAGTAAACACCCATGGGCTAATTTTAATTTAACTGAGTTACCATGGACACGGAACCCTTTACTTATAGCATTATGGTTTTTGTCTCGCCTGTGACAATAGTCGCTGAAGGTGAGACATATATAGGGGAATCCAGCATCAACACTTGGACTTTTTGCTTTATATCTTTGTAATCTTAGCCCTATGTCCATCAAATTTAGTCCAGTGGTAGCTTATAATTGTCAGTAAGTCAGCTGTTGCCTGACCATGACCTCAATTTCATGGTCCAGTGAATATGTTAAAAGTTTTTGGATTAGCCCAATTTCTCTGTTATCATGCATTGTATATTTTAAATGATAACAATTTAATGCCTTTATGCGATGCTTACGATGTATTTTTTTTTTCGTTACTGATGCAGAATTCAGGCGAGTCTTTTTTCTTTGTCCACACTTGTTTGTAGTTGGTACCTTTTATATTGTCCATTTTCAAGTGGCATAAGGTTCTGTGGTTACAAGAAGGTTCCAACATTGCAACAAAACAAAACATATTTTTGAGACAACGATATTGCATAATATTAGATTCAGATTGGCATGGTGGCATACAAGACTTGGATCAAACCAGATACATATAAGGTTTTATAAGATAAACATGTTTCTGGACGACGAATGAAAATGTTTCACAACAGTTAACTCCAGCTTTTTTAGAATAGTTCCAAGGAAAACTGAAATAGATTTGTGAATTGTTCAAATTATTTTGCATATACTGAAGAATTCAAAAATCAAACATGGATGGATGGATGGATGCACGGACGGACGGACAATAATTATTTCAGCTTTGTTCACAACTTAGATCATATTGAACAAAAATAAATCAGTGATTTAATAGGATGAACCTGTGGGAAGAAAATTATTACTGCCATATGCCACGTAGGGTGACTTTAGTGAAGAGAGTTTATCTTTTTTGAAATCCAACAGCAGAAATCGTTATTGTGCAAAATGGGTGGCACTCTCAAAAACAAGTTAATTATGGTCTCCTATAAGGGTTTGTATTATAACCTTAACCAACCTCTCCACTTCCTTCCTTCTTGTGAGGTCATCCATCATTATGTGGCACCCTGGGACACCTTGAGCAATCTGTTGGCAAAGGGAAAGGAACTCTCCCTGGATGTGATTACATGACTAAGTTGCCAGGATAACATAACATATCTTTTATTTCCAAATCAGGAGCCCACTGGGAGCAATGAGAGTTGTACAAAAAAGAGGAAAAGAACACATAATTATACAGAAGACAACATGATGAGACAATTTATATTATTAATGTTCATATTAATATAATATTGATATATTTAAAATAACATTGTAAAAATTGTAAATAAAATATAACAAACAATGCTAGGATGTCAAAATTTTTTTTTTATCATTTTGAAATCATTTCATTAGTTCTATTATTATAGTAGTCGATTCATATTGCTGCTTAATAAGGAATATAATCAATATGTCAAAAGTTTGCTATAGTGGTATCCTTTTGTCCACACCTTTGTTGTATTAGACAAAGGAAGCTATAAAAATGTTGTGTCATCGGGAATAAAGTTAATTTATTTTTAAAACGTCCATCTTCTCAACACCTTCAATTCCATTGACCCTATTGCATATTAGTGTTGCATGATAGAAACTATATTTGTACATTGTCAGAAAATATATAAATTAGTTGTATGAGCCTTATAAACCAGTAGAATTGTTGTGCCCTGCCAAGATCAAACATTTTTTCATATTTTGATTATACTAGTAACTGAGGGAAGATAATCTACTAAAAAAATTCAAACACTGCTCAAATATCTGTGTCTTCAAGATCAATATCATTTTATCTGAGTCTAATAGATTTTTATCATGATTAGATTTTTAAGTTTAATGATTTCTGCTCTCTATAGTAAGTGTAGGCTATTTAAGTAAAATGTATTTCATCCTCAATTTTATTTTCAGTACATTTTTACATAATCTATCACTTCATGGTATCTTGTTACGTCATGGCTACCAGTTTTAATCATTAGTCTAGCTGTGTAAAGGTACACAAAATCTGCAAATTTATCATGGCTTTTCTGAATTCATTTTTATAAGTGAATTTAATGTATTCAGCATTAAATTCCTTTATCGAAGGAAGACTGACTAGTATAGTTGTTGGCTGTTGTTGCTTTCGCTCAAGTATTCCTTAAACACATGATTGGTGATTGGTTAAACCTGTCTTAAAATAGAAAAACCAAATCGAGGTTCGGTCTTTTTGAAAATCGTCTGCAAGGAGGTGACAGGAAAAATGTCGGTTTGGCAATCTAAATTTTTTAATCCTTATTAATCTTCCATTCAACAACACTTCTTTGGAAGAAAAATTTGTTTAATGATCTGCTAAACCCAGAAATCTCGAAAAATGTTATTTGGTTTCAGGATGGCTTAACAATTTCTTAAATTTTATCACATCTGGGATTCGAAGCACATTTTTCGAGATTTCTGGGTTTAGCAGATCATTAAACAAATTTTTCTTCCAAAGAAGTGTTGTTGAATGGAAGATTAATAAGGATTAAAAAATTTAGATTGCCAAACCGACATTTTTCCTGTCACCTCCTTGCAGACGAGCTTCAAAGAAAAACCAAATCGAGGTTCGGTCTTTTTGAAGCTCGTCTGCAAGGAGGTGACAGGAAAAATGTCGGTTTGGCAATCTAAATTTTTTAATCCTTATTAATCTTCCATTCAACAACACTTCTTTGGAAGAAAAATTTGTTTAATGATCTGCTAAACCCAGAAATCTCGAAAAATGTTATTTGGTTTCAGGATGGCTTAACAATTTCTTAAATTTTATCACATCTGGGATTCGAAGCATCCACGGGAAGCATCATGGAGCTCCCGACATTTTATCAATATCTTGTAATTCTAGTTTCATATTTCCTCTAAACAATAATAATAATAATGTTATGTTATGGACATATTAATACGAGTAAAGCATTTCTATTTAAATAAAAATAGGAATAAAGCCCTGCTTCCCTCCTATCACGGTCACAGCTTTTTTGACAGTAAACCAATTGATAAAAGTGGTAAACTTCTTGAATACGTGTCAAGAATCTGGATTAAAAATACTAAATGGTAAAACAATTGGAGATTTATTAGGAAAATACACTTTTGTGTTACATATAATGGATGTAGTGTTGTGGATTATATTATTGTTTCTAATGATATATTTTTGCTGATTTTACTGTACATGATTTCACTTCTTTATGAAACCATTGTATGTTAGTTGTTCATTGTTAACAAATTTTCATGTAAAGAGCAGCTTTCAAAATTCATTGGAACCACTTCCATGTAAATTTATATCGACAAAAGAATCAGTCTAACTGTATTCCCAGAATATAAATAGCATTGAAAGTAAACAAAAACTTGATATATTTATGACAACTAAATTTAATGACATTTACTGATTCCTTAACCACAATTTTACAAGAAAATGCCAAAAAATCAGCTAAAATTGTTAAACCCCCTAGCAACATTAAAAAAAAAAAAATAATAATAAAATAAAATAAAATAAAAAAAAAAAATAATAATAATAATAATAATAATAAAATAAAACTAGACACTGGTTCTCAGATTCATGTAAAGATCTCAGGAACAGAAAAAATTATGAAAAACTTGTAAATAAATTTCCAGGAAAAGATTAATATAGGAAAAATTCTATTCATTTAGATCAAAATACAGACATCTTTGCAAATTTGAAGAAAAGTCATATAAAAACAAAATTTGTTCTGAATTAAGTAACAACTGTGCTAAGACCCAAATGTATTTTGGCACATGATAAATAAACTTGAAAGGGAATCAGCTGGTCAAATTGAAGACACTGATATTCCAAAGGAAGAATTCATATCATTTTACAAAAAACTAAATAAAGCTGACACTGCATATAGTAATAAACAACAAAATATCACTCGTGAATTTGAGACCCTAAAATCATATATTAACTTCTCAGTCTCAGGTGAGTCGAACAATGAAATCACCTGTGAGGAGATGATAAAAGCAATTAAATTACTTAAAAATGGTAAAAGTGCATCATCAGACCTCATCTCTAATGAAATGCTGAAGAATAGCACCACAGCATTAATTAAACCACTCTGTAAACTTTTTAATTTTTTCACATGGTATCTTCCCTAAATCTTGGAATGAAAACTATTTAGTTTTATTACATAAAAAACGTAATAGATTTGACCCTAATAATTATAAGGGAATATCTATCAGCTCAAACTTAGGAAAATTATTTAATAAGATTATATACAATCGACTTTTGGAATTTATGAATAATCACTTTCTAATAAGTATGAACCAAATAGGATTTAAAGAGAAGTGCAGGACTTCTGATCACATTTTTACTCTAAAAACTATCACAGATAACTATAAAATGAAAAATCAAAGTGTTTGCAGCCTTCACTGACCTAAGAAAAGCCTTTGACACAGTGTGGAGAATTGGTTTTTATTTATAAACTGCTAAAACATAACACTCCTAATGAAATATTTAAAATTATATACTCCATGCATGTATACTGATACTATGTAAAATTTAAATTTTCAAATGATCTAAGTGAGCCATTTATATCTGAAAGAGGTGTTAAACAAGGTGATGTTTGGAGTCCTCTTCTCCTTAACTTTTTTATAGATGATATAACAAAAAAACTGGAAAACAACATATATTACCCAGTGGTCTTGGGTGGTATTAGAGTAAGCATTCTTCTTTATGCTGATGATATTGTACTAATATCTCAGAGTAAGGAAGGGTTGCAAAACTGTCTCATTGCCATGCAGGAATACTGTTCAATATGGCATTTACATGTAAATACTGATAAATCCAAAGTAGTAGTATTTAATTTGAATGGTATTGTAAAACCTTTTTAAACCAATTAAAATATAATAATTTATATATCTAGAAACAGTATCTCAGTACTGTTATCTAGGCATTTTAATAAAATGTAATAGCAACTTTAATCTAGCTATTAACACATTGATGGAAAAAGCCAAAGAGCATATTTTGAAAATTAAAAAGCTAATTGGATTAAATAACCCTTGCAAATTATTAGAAAAACTCTTTGATACACTAATTTTACCCATTATCACATACTGCAGTTAAATATGGGGTATTTTCTCCAACTTTAAAGATACTGAACCATTTGAAAATTACATCTTAATTTATAAAAGAAATTCTAGGTGTACATTGCAAAGCTACTAATGATGCATGTCGACTTCCCTTAAAAAGTAAAATTCTGTACTCAAGCATCAAATATTCAGAATATATTATAGACTCAGACAATTCTTTAGTAAAAACTATTTTTGAAAATTCTGTTCACTCAACCAATTGGTTTATCAAACTGAAAACAGTATTAAATAATTTAGGTTTTTCCTTTCTAAATCGTGATTTAAGCTCACTTAAACAATACTTAAATCAAATAAAAATTAGATTTAATGATCAAAATCTCCAAAATCAAAATACACTTATAGACACATCTCCAAAACTAGAATTTTTCTAAATTTTTGTTTTTAAATAGGATGCAGACCTCGCTATTTAGATATCTTAAAGAAAGCTAAAGACAGGGCTGCTCTTTGTAAAATTCGTTTCAGTGCTCAAAATCTAATGATAGGAAAGTGAAGATACCAAAAACTAAATAGAAAAGATGGAAACTGTCTAGTTTGCAATGCAGGAGAAATTGGAAATGAAGAACACTTTCTGTTGCATTGCAAACATTATAAGCTGATAAGAAGTACATTTCTTAAGAAAATCAAAAGTTTAATCCCAAATCTTTTAACAAATCCCTATTATGCTTTTTGTTGAATAGCAAATCTGAATTTTGTCTAAAACTTACTGCTCATTTATTTTAGAATGCTTTGAATTAAGAAGAAGTTGTATCATATAAAACGTAATTTTAATTGGTTATATCATCTGTATACTATATAATATAATATAATAATAAATACAATTAATGTAAAGAATTGTATTACATTTGTATAACACACTTTGTATTGATCCTTTAAATTGTTGTGCCTTAACATGTACTGTACCATGAGTTTGTGCTAGTAAATATTTGTATTCGTATTTGTATTTTGTCCACATTTTCTTTTAAATATATTATTGTTCTGTATTCACAGGAATGAATACACCTTAATTTTCTGGAACCATTTATGTTAATAAAGGCACCAGTCATACCGGACCCACCTTAACTAAGACTGGTTACAAAATTTATCGAACTACCGGCATCAGTTTCATTTTACATTTCTTTTATGGTAACCGTTGTTTTTGCAACAATATGATATGGCCAGTTAAAATAAATGAATTACATGCATCTCCGGCAATTTTTATTATCAAAATAATTTAACATCTTATTTCTTGGCACACGCCAGCTGGGCGTCCATAGTTCTGCGTTTTAGAGGCCCCGACTTGATCCAACACGCAGCGGGCACCGGACTACATGTTTAATTCAGAGACTAATTTCACATTGGTATGGCAACACATTCCGCCATGGGAATAATTGTCAACTGAAGATATACAATCTCTTGGAATGCAGAAATCCAATGTTTTTTCAAAAATTATATTAGAATCCCTTCATGTAACTAAATTTTAACTGTTTACACATAATTTACACTTTATATCTTTATAAATGTTTGTTGCTTTTAATTCTAGTATATACATGCATATTAGCAAAACACTACAGATTCCGAATGCTATACAAGTATGGCAGGTCAAACATCTTGTAATATATTTTGCTAAATCGTTAATGAAATTGGTACTTCGCTTCCTTTTCTCGAATATTTTCAGGTATTGGGTCAGCTTGGAGCTTGTGAATTGAGGAGCCTTGCAAGGAAACACAAGTTCTGCCTTGTTTGCTTATACATCATAAGGAATGCATTAACTCAATGGTTATATTGGAACCTTTATTAAATTGGAAGACCCTCCAAAAATTTATTATGATAAATATTGGGCGGAAAGATCTTGGTAATGTATTGGTTAGAATGCAATTCTGGATGTTATTATTCTCTGGTCGCTGGAAATTTTTAAATAATTTGACAAATTGTGTTCGTGTTATTGACCAAAAAATGTTACATAAACAAATATTTAGACAAATCTACATGCTGCAATTATTTAGTTTACTATGACATATACATACTAAAAATTCGTATTAAATTGGAAGACCCTCCAAAAATTTATTATGATAAATATTGGGCGGAATGATCTTGGTAACGTATTGGTTAGAATGCAATTCTGTATGTTATTATGCTCTGGTCGCTGGAAATTTTTACATAAACAAATATTTAGACAAATTACTATGACATATGCATACTAAAAATTCGTAATTGTATATCTGTTCTGCAAATATTTAGTTAAATTTATATACTAGAGCAAGTTTTCCCACCGTAGGTCGGGATGTTCTCCGGCCTTCTCCCCCATTAAAAAACTGAACGCCATTATATAGTTGAAAAATTGCTGTAAGTGGCGTTCAACAACATTCAAACCAACAACATAAGTATACTAGAAGTTCTGAATTTGTGTATACATTCAAGCACAGACATTCATGTGCTATTTCAATTTGTTATTCACATTTATATTGATGTAGATATGCCATATATAAACTAGAAATATATTATATTGAATATAACAGTGCTATTTCAATTTGTTATTCATATATATAAATATGCCATATATATACTAGAAATACATTATATTATATATTAGTTATATATCAGTTATATATTTGTTATAGATATATATTTAACAGTATTGGCACAGCTGTGCAGTTCAAACCCCCCCATTCTGTGGCGGTTGCCTGAAACGACACATGACGAGCATCTGTCATTTCAGTCAATTTGGCAGATTTTTCACTGCACTGGCCCCCCTTTTTATTAACTGTCAACTAGCAAATATCTAAATTCTGGAGTAACCTCTGTTTCCCAGGGTTGCTCATCCCCCATATATATCAGTTGCTAATTCATTTATGGTCTGCCATCAAGTTGCGGCGACCAATATATAGACTTGAACTTTAATCTTATCTTATATTTCAAATATATATATTTATTTATCTATTTATTTATCTATTTATTTATTTATTTATATATTTATTATTGTACTTGTATAATAAAGCTGTGGCCAAATACTGCCAATCTAGATCTTTGTTTTTATTCAGCATTCTCTGAGATAAGTGAATTTAATGTATTCAGCATTAAATTCCTTTATCGAAGGAAGACTGACTAGTATAGTTGTTGGCTGTTGTTGCTTTCGCTCAAGTATTCCTTAAACACATGATTGGTGATTGGTTAAACCTGTCTTAAAATAGAAAAACCAAATCGAGGTTCGGTCTTTTTGAAAATCGTCTGCAAGGAGGTGACAGGAAAAATGTCGGTTTGGCAATCTAAATTTTTTAAACCCTCCCACCCACCTCCATTACATAACACGCACAACGTTAATACATTTTGTAATATATTTTGCTAATCATCTTGTTAATGAAATTGGTACTTCGCTTCCTTTTCTTGAATATTTTCAGGTATTGGGACAGCTTGGAGCTTGAGGATTGAGGAGCCTTGCAAGGAAAAAGCACAGTCTTGTTATCGCCGTGGAGTGTGAGAAGCGTGCAAATGGTGGTTTCGGACAATAAGGCAGATTTTTCACTGCACTGGCCCCCCTTTTTATTAACTGTCAACTAGCAAATATCTAAATTCTGGAGTAACCTCTGTTTCCCAGGGTTGCTCATCCCCCATATATATCAGTTGCTAATTCATTTATGGTCTGCCATCAAGTTGCGGCGACCAATATATAGACTTGAACTTTAATCTTATCTTATATTTCAAATATATATATTTATTTATCTATTTATTTATCTATTTATTTATTTATTTATATATTTATTATTGTACTTGTATAATAAAGCTGTGGCCAAATACTGCCAATCTAGATCTTTGTTTTTATTCAGCATTCTCTGAGATAATGTCTAGATATTTTTCTGTTCCAAGGTATACAAAAGATAAATATAGAACAAGTTTCCCATCTTTTAATTTTTCATTTGCTGCAATCCAGCAAATGACACCAGAATACAGCAAACATACCAAGAGTCAGAACAACAAGGTATGGTTTAAACTCATTAAAATATTTTGCAGCTAAAACATGGAATGACTTGCCAGACCATTTCTGAAATGAATCATCCTTTTTTCAATTCAAAAATTTTATAAATTCTTGGAATGGCAAGTCATGTCACTGCTCTGCATGCTGCTCATAAATGCTTTGTTACAATATTATCACAGCTTTAAGTAAACTCTTTGTCAATAAACAGCTTGATAATCAGTGCTTCTCTGTTTATACCTGGTTTTACTAAACTATTTTATTGTATTTAGTGCCTGTTTCTATGTATGCATGCTTGTGCTGTCCATATTATATGCATTTACATGTTTTCTGTTTTCTTTTGCTGCTATTATAGTGCTTGGTATGTAATGATGCCACTACTTGTCTATTCCCTTAATCCCTACATGTAAATTATACTAGTAGTACCACTGTAGCTTCTTTTAAACGTTGTCCGTCCAGTTTTTATGTGTTTTCACCTTCTTTTATTTGATCAAAGTTCCTTAAGTTACGACCCCATATAATGGTATCTTAACCTCTGTGTTTTTCAAATAAAGTAAGAGGCTAAGGCTAATGTATGTTATGAATGTATATGTAATATGTCTGTAGTGCTCATTTATGTATGTGGCTAATGTATGTTGCATTTATGTAATGTAGTATGTCAGTAGTGCGTATTTATATGAGTGGCTAATGTGTGTTGCATGTAGTTACACGTAGCTTATCAGGAGGCTTTACTATGTACTGTATGTCGGTTAAAAAGCTCTTTAGAGCTTATGTTATGTGTTGTTATTGTGCCGACTTTAAATAAAACTTTGTCTTGTCTTGTCTTGTCTTATCCAATCTGAAGAATATATGTTCTTTTCCAATGATTGTAATAATATCAAGCCAAATTTAGCTTTTTAAAGTTAAATTTAATGCGTCTTCTTTTATGAGGTCAGATCATTATTCCGATCACCCATTATTCCCACAGCCCAGTACTCCGACAGCCCATTGCTCCGACAGCCCATTATTCCGACAATCCATTACTCCGACAATGACAAAAACGTACAATTATTTATATTAAACAAATAGTCTGTGGTAGTACTTCCGTCCGCCATTGCCCAATATTTATCACAGACTGTAATTCGGGTTTGCACATTATGTAACCAGGTCCAAAATGCACTTTATATGACATAAAACTAACTTCGGATTATAACGGCAGTAAAATTCGGCCTACGTGAACTTTATCGCCAAGAAATGAGAGGTAATTAAAGATCTAGATACACGGTACTGTTCAGCATGCACAAGCGTAAATTCAGCAGAGCCAATGGACATCTCTTCCACAGAAATGCCTGCTCAAGAAAGCCCACGTATTGACCAACCGTTGCAAGACCTTGATACCTCCTCTATACATGCTAGCGCCACTTCTTCAAGAAGAAGAATCCCTGTTGTCGCTGAATTCTCGACTTATCACTTAAGGTGATTTGCCATATAATAAGAAAGACAAAAAGAAATATCGAAGTTTCAAAAATTTTGACAACGAAGCCTTCATTTCTGAACTAAGCCAAGTAGATTTCTGTATCCCCGAATCATCTGATGTAAATGAGGCATATGACAGTTTTAATAATAAATTTATTAATATATATAACAAACATGTCCCCTTAAAACAGAGAAATGATGTAAGAAAACCAGTCCCTTTTATGAACAAAGATCTAAGGAAATCAATATATAAGAAAAGAATGCTGCATAATATATATAAGAAACATAGAGACATAAAATCATGGGAAAATTATAGAATACAAAGGAATCTGGTCAATAAAATCAAAAAGCAATCTGTTAAAAATTATTTTATGGAAAGATGTGTAGGCGGACCAAAAAGTAAAGATTTCTGGCCCACAATTAAACCCTTTCTTACCAACAAAGGCTGTAAGTTTGCACAAAATATAACTCTAAATGAAAATGATCAAACCATGACTAACCAGAAAGATATCAGTGACGTTTTTAACAATTTTTTCACAAATGTGACCAAAGATATAGGAAAGGATTCAATACCCATAGATAGTAGTCACCCCAGTGTATCAGTAATAAAACAAATCTCAAATAATGCAGAATCTGGCAAATTAATCTTTGAACCAATTACAGAGGAATTTGTAGAAAAACAAATAAAAAATATAAGTATCAAAAAGGCAACAGGTATTGATGAAATATCACCAAAAATTTTGAAAATTGCAAGCCCAGTTATTAAGATGCCAATCTCAAAACTTATAAATAAATCTTTTAAGACATCTACTTTCCCTGATAAACTTAAAATCGCTCAGGTGGTACCCATACATAAGAAGAATAGTACTATGGAAAAAGGTAATTACAGACCAGTAAGTGTACTGCCCACTATCTCAAAATTTTTCGAACGGGCAATAGATAATCAAATTGTAAATTTTTTTGATAACAAATTTAATGTATTCCTGTCTGCATTTAGATCAGGTTATAGCTGTCAGGACACTTTAGTTAAAATTGTTGAAGACTGGCGTCAGTCACTAGATGAAAATAAGTTAGTTGCTGCTATACTGATGGATTTGTCAAAGGCATTTGACTGTTTACCACACGAGCTGCTCCTATTGAAACTTGAAAATTATGGTTTATCAGAAAGTGCCCTTCTTTTACTAAAAAGCTATTTGAGTAATAGGAAGCAGTGTGTCAAAATTGGATCTGTGTATAGCTCCTTTTTGGATATTTACAAAGGCGTCCCCCAAGGATCAATACTTGGCCCTGTTCTTTTCAATGTCTTTATTAACGACATCTTTCATTTTGTCAATAAAAGTAACTTGTACAACTACGCTGATGACAACACTCTATCATATAGCAGCAATGACTTAGGTGATCTTGTAACAACTCTGGAAAATGAGAGTTATATTTTAATTAAATGGTTCTCAGATAACCATATGCAAGCAAATCCAGATAAATTCCAGGCAATATCAATTGGTAA
Organism: Limnoperna fortunei; assembly: GCA_944474755.1. Classification (NCBI taxonomy): domain Eukaryota; kingdom Metazoa; phylum Mollusca; class Bivalvia; order Mytilida; family Modiolidae; genus Limnoperna; species Limnoperna fortunei. The sequence continues at coordinate 85,913,725 of OX104112.1, read as the reverse complement.
AAAAGCACATGATCTAAATATTACTTTTAATCTAAATGGAAACAACATAATGTGTGAAGACGAAGTAAAATTACTTGGTGTTACTTTAGATTTCAGATTAAATTTCAACAGTCATATTTCTAATATTTGTAAAAAAGCATCACAACAGCTCAATGCACTCAAGCGAATTGGAAATCAGCTAAGTAAATTGGGGAAATTGACAATTTATTACTCTTTTATATTATCTAACTTTAATTATTGTCCTTTAGTGTGGCATTTTTGTGGGGAAGGAAACACTCAAAAATTGGAAAAAATTCAGGAAAGGGCTTTAAGGTTCATTTATAATGATCGCTTGAGTACATATGATCAGTTGCTTGAGAAGTCTAAAATGCCATCATTAAAACTTAGTAGACTACGTTTAATAGCTATTGAAGTCTATAAGATTATAAATAAACAAACACCTGTATATTTACATGACTTAATAACAAAGAAAGACAATACTTACTGTTTTAGATACAAAAATTTGATGACTGTACCAAGGGTAAATACAACAAGGTATGGGTTACACTCTATAAGGTATGCTGCAGCAAAACTGTGGAATGATTTGCCAAATAATTTTAGGGAGGAAATGAGTTTAAACCAGTTTAAAACATTAATAAATAAATGGGAAGGGGGAGGGTGTTCTTGTGCTTTCTGCAGGTAAATGCAATGCAGCATACCGTATAGACATAGCCGACGTGCATGGCTCTGTGTCTAAGCTTAATGCTATATTAGTGCTAATCGTTAAATGTTTTGTTCTCTCTCCACCTTTAGATATGCCACCTTCAAATTTAGCAATGTATATTTACAATATATCTAGAGTGTCAGTCTGTATGTGCTTTTAGTGTTTTACTTATAAACTGCTTCTCTGTATATCATATGCCTCTAATGTCTGTGCCAATGCTTTCTTTTATTGCTTTGTACTTTTAAGCTTAGTTTTAATCTGCATAGTGCTGACTTTTATTGCTTTGTAACTTTTAGCTTAGTTTTAGTCTGCATAGATTGCTTTGTAACTTTTAGCTTAGTTTTTAGCCTGCTTTAGTGCTAGCTGCTTTATGTTCTTATACATAACTTTCTTGCTCCACCTTTTTAACATGCTTTGCCTACATGAACAGCAATTGTCTTATGTGTTTTGATAGCTTTTATTTAACTATAACGCATGTCTTGTACCTATGTCTGTGTCAGTCTATGTCTTTGTATTGTACTGTATGTTTATCATGTAGTCTGTGTCAGCTTATGTTTTGTACTGTACTGTTTGCTTATTATGTCTGTTACATGTATTTGTTATTTATGTCGGTTTTAAAAGCTCTACAGAGCTTATGTTTGTTGTTACATATGTCACCGACTTTAAATAAAATTTACTTGACTTGACTTGTTAGAGGATATATTATGTTATGAAGAAAGGGCGATGTTAATAAATAATTTGTATTTGCCAGTTTGGTCAAAAGAGCAAAATTATGCTGAAATTGCATACAGATTTTCACTAATACACATATGGTACAAAATTATCATATAACACTGTCCCATATGGTGCGAAATTGTTTTAATTATGGTACGATTTGGATGGTACGATTTGGTTATGGTACGAAATGACTGGTTGCGGCCACTGAAAAGGGGCTATATGTAGAAATTTTTTGTCTTATTTTTCTTGTGGTATGTTATGAAATGTTTTTAATTTTTGTTTTTGTTTTGTTGTTGTTGTCCTTTTTTTTGTTCATTTTATTTCGGGGAATACCGTCCCCAGTACTAGCTCATCACAATTGCATCCCCATCTATTGACCTTTAAAAAATCACAAACATATCCAGATGTTTGTTATAAAAACATGTCTAGATAAATATGTCAAATATATATATACGTCTTTTTCTTTGTCGGAAAAATTGGCTGTCGGAGTAATGGGCTGTCTGAGTTATGCTACGCGTTCTTCTTTTATATCAAATGCATTGAATAGTCTTTTGGCAGCTGAATACCAAGAGGATGTACCTTTATAATGAAGATTTTTGCTGCACAAAAATGCATCTTTTACACATGGAAATTTTCTAATCTATACAGATATTTTAAAAAAGCTTTATAATATCAAAATGTAATGGATAATCCAACTCAGAAAATGATGCTTGATTTACTGCCCTTTTGTTTAGTCCTGGGACAAGTATAACTAGGTTCCTGTTTAGTCCTGGGACAAGTATAACTAGGTTCCTGTTTAGTCCTGGGACAAGTATAACTAGGTTCCTGTTTAGTCCTGGGACAAGTATAACTAGGTTCCTGTTTAGTCCTAATATATTTTTACAAATTTGTATAATATTCATCAATGACTACCAGAGGTTCCTATTAACTTTTTATTATTTAAATTTCAGATCCATATCGCAAAACAGGCATTATTGTCTGATAAAAAAACATTTAGGCTAGTCTTAATGATAGGATTTAAGCCGAGAAAATCCATTCTTAACTTATAAAATGCTTTTAACCAATTCTTTTGTAGTCCATATCGTGAAAGTTACTGAAAGTTACTGAAGCACTAAAATTAATTCCAAAATATTTGTAGCTTGATACACATTCTAGTTCATACTTTTTTTAATCGAAATTTATGCTTAATAGTTTTCCAAGCTTTATTAAGATTAAATATTGTTATTTTTATACTGACATCCATTTCCCAATCATCACAATAATTTTCTAACTTATTAAGTTTGTCTAGTGAAAATATAACAATACCGGAATTTGTTCTGTCCGAATGCTTTAAATGTTAGTATTGTTACTTCCTGTGTCAATAATACACACCGATACTTTGTTATGTAATCTAGCACAACGTTTCATGCTATAATAAATGTGGAATATAACATACCACATGTATAAAAAGACACTAAAATTATAGAACAACACAAGTAGATTGTAGGCTGCTGTTGCCATTTTTCAATCGACATAAAAATGAAACGAAAAGCTAGTGGGTCATCTGCTGTGGGTGATGCGGCCCTGGGTGATGTGCGAGTAGAGATTATTCAAATGAAAAAGTCCATTAACCTCTTACATTGTACAGCAATTTTAGTGGCAGTGACAGGGCATGTTTCGATATTCATTTCTCCAACAGCCATTCTGTCAAACGCAGGGTCCATCGGATTGACTTTGATAATGTGGATATTGGGAGGATTTATTAATCTGTGCCTAGCCTTGTGTTTCACTGAACTTGGAATAATGTTTCCTAATGCTGGAGGACCATATGCATATATATTGCATGTGTTTGGACCTTTAACAGCTTTCCTGCTTGTATGGGGTTATTATCTATTAATTCATGGACCTTTCTGGGCCTTTGTTTCATATGGTGCTTCAGTTTACATTCTGCAACCATTTTTCCCAACTTGCAGACCACCAGAATCTGCAATTAAAATACTTGCAGCATGGATATTAGGTAACAAAAATATTTTTTCTCTTGGTATACTAGTACTGGTTTATGTTTATATTGCATGTTTTATCTTCAAAATGACCTAAATTGTACATGTAGTTTATGATGCCAAGAAAGTAAGTTTAGACCTGTGTAGTATAATATTTGATATTTTGACATGAAGATGTTAGATGTAAAAACACCAATGATATTTCATCTGCATTTAAATTCACTTACTAAATGAACAACTGATTTTGGTTCGTGTTTTGTTCACCCATGAGAGTACATTGTAAATTGAATGGGAACTTTACTACTAGTTGTCCAGGAATCTTGTGGTACTAATGTAATGAGTTATGATCACTGATTTCTTTTTAACATGCTTTTCTGTTTAATAAGGAAGCTTTATGGTCTATAACAGTAACATGCTAATACATGTAATTACTACCACACAAGTTTTGCAGCCATGATATCAGCTGGTTCTGTCAGTCTTTTACTGCACAAGTAGAGCATCATACATGACGTATGTACTAGGTGCTCAAACCCTATAAATAATGGAAGTGTACTTGGCTAATAGTCCGAGCTCATCTATGAACTCAGCAAGCTAGATTGAGACACTCCATTTAAAAAGGGATGAGTCTCTGGACTCGCAATAAAAATTGTGAGAACCCTGTATAGGTAAAGCCACATGGAGCCCCTTGTTGCTCACATGTTAAATTTACTTAAGTACTCCAGTGATACTTGTAAGATTTTTTTATGGTGAGTCCTGGACTCATCACTTTTGAAAGTGGTGAGTCCCAAAAAATTTTCATGAGTCCCACATATCGCAGATGAGTCTAGCTAAGTGCTTGCATACAACCGCTTTCTTTGATGACCGACCCATTAAATGTCTTTTTATAAAAAGATTTAATATGGCTTGCAGGATGTTTCTCCAATGCCATTTTATAGACAATAGACAATAGACAATATTTATTTGCATAAACACATTTACATTAAATGGTTATGGCACAAAGAATAAGCAAAAATGTCAATAACAGTTTATAATTACAAACATAGCAATATTAACATGGCGTGACAGCGGTACTAATTTATTTATTATACTAGTATATAGTTTATAGTTTATATAGTTTATATAGTTTATATTAGTAGCTGGGTTTGGAAGTCTTTTGGAGTATAATTGAACTGCACTCATTACTTGAAACATGCTGATTTTTGTCCATTAAAGAGAGACTTTTTCTTACCTTGATACAGATGCTGACATTAATATTTCTTCCAATCAACTCGTTACTCATCCACCCCCCCCCCCCCCCCTTTTCAGATCCTAGTCTATAGCAGATTATCTTATTGATATATACAAAAATTAAAAGTTTATAAGATAACTAATTAATGTTCATATTGAAGATATCTTTGTACCGGTCAAGAATTCTTACTTTAAAAAAATCGTAAGGAGTGCAACTGCAATGCAAGGTTCCGACCGTGTGTTAAAATTAGAAACGAGTGTATTATCAACGCTTAATTTTAACCATAAAGAGTGTCCATCAACACTGCACTTTTATTGTTTAATAAACATCTTAATTAAAGCATATTTGCCGCCCGAGAGATTGCTACCTGCTAGGAATCGGACGACAGGTAAAGGCATAACAGTAGTAAATGTGTACCAGTAACAAGTTACCAGATTGTGTACCCTACATTAAGTACAGTACTGAATACTTCGTTGTGTTCTGATTTGGTAAATAGTGGTTAGATGTGTACAATTTTTTAGCTGTAAGCTCCTGCATCAATTAAGTTTTAAAAAGTGGTAAAATTTTTCTCAGATCTTGCAAGATAAAATTTTGGTAATTTTTTAAACAATGTAGTATTTTTACATTCACTGCATTAGAAATTGCATGTAAAAGTGGGAGCGTCTCAAAATGTTCTAACTAGAGAAAAAAGGAATTGGTCACGGATATATATGGCATATATTTTTTAAATGGTAAATGAAAGTTTATTAATTTCCTAGTTAAGGTAAATGCTGATCAATGTTAGAAAGGTATGCAAATCACAGAAATGTTAGTGTTTTCGACTATAGCCAAAACATTTACTACTGTGCTACCTAAATATCGATCGCCATTTGTAAGAATACAAAGCTATTCTTGACTATGAAATTACTAATCAAGAAATATATAAAGCTATAAATAAACTAAAAAATGGGAAGGCATGTGGTCTAGATCTAATAACTAATGAAATGCTTCGGGCAGGACAAACAGTTCTTATGAGATGTCTAAATAACTTTTTAATTTGATATTTAAATCAGGTACATACCCAAAACCCTGGTGTGAGGGATATATTATACCTGTATATAATTCGGGAGATGTTAGCAATCCAGGAAATTATCGTGGTATTGCTATAAACTCTTGTATTGGTAAATTATTTAATCTTATCTTGAATAATAGACTTAATGAACATCTCAAAAATGAGGATACTCTCTCAGATTGTCAAGCTGGTTTTAGAAGCAAATATAGAACCACAGACCACATGTTTATTCTTAAATGCCTCATAGATAAATATACAAACAGCAAAAGCAGCAAACTTTATGCTTGTTTTGTTGATTTTAAAAAAGCGTTTGATACAGTTATACACCCAGGTATACTTATCAAATTGCTTAAATCAGATATTGGTGGAAAATTTTACAATATAATTAAACATATGTATAAATTAAATACTAAATAAGAATAAAAATAGAAAATGACTTGGGAGAAAAATTCAAATCTGATATTGGTGTTAGACAAGGGGACGTGCTTAGCCCCTCCTTGTTTAACATCTTTATTAATGATCTCCCAGAACAGTTCACAAAATGCATTGACTAGGTCACTCTTTCAAAAAATCGTATTATGCATTACTCTATGCTGATGATATTGTGATACTTGCCAACTCTTCTCAAGGTCTTCAGAGAAGATTACTAAGATTTTAATATTTAATAAAGCTGGTCATCACATAAAAGAACATTTTTACTTTAATGGTGAACAAATAGAATGTGTTAATAATTATAAATATCTACGAATAATTTTCCAATATCTAGGAATAATTTTCCAATCATGTGGTTTATTTAACCTTGCAAAAGAAGAACTATACAATAAATCTCTAAAAGCCTCTTTTAAATTGGGTAAATGCTTGTCTGGATCTCCAGCAAGTATAAAAACAAATCTTCATTTATTTGACCACACAGTAAAATCTATAGCATTATATGGGTCTGAAATATGGGGAATCTTTAAAACAAACTCAGCTGCTTGTAAAAAAGAGGCCTTAAATATTTTAGAAATAATATATCAAAATAATATAACTGATAAAATTAATATAAAATTTTGCAAATTCATACTTGGGGTGAATAGCAAGAGTACAAACATTGCAATTTTGTCCGAATTAGGGCGATTTCCTTTATATTTTAATATAATTACAAGTGTTTTATGTTATTTCCACCGCCTACACCATTGTGAATCAAATTTGTTACAAGATGCTTTTGAGTGTAATAAAGATTTGCATAATAAAAATGTAATTACATGGTATTCCTCTGTGACTTTTCTTCTAAAAACCCTTGATTTAGAAGAAACATTTTTCACTAAAAGCTCATTATATAAGATAAAGAAAAATATGGAAAAATAAGGATCTCTTGAATTCCTGGTTTCAAAAAAGAGATATCAGAGATGGAAAATTAGATACTTACTTTCTTTCAAAAACACTTTCCAGAAAGAGAAATATTTAAACATTAAAAAATTTGAAGAGCGACAAATTATATGTAAATTTCGCATAAGTGCCCATCCCTTACGAATAGAAACAGAAAGACATAAGAGAAACCCTATTGAAAGGTCACAGAGGATATGTAAATTTTGCAATTGTGATGCTATTGAAGATGAGGAACATTTTGTTATAAAGTGTAATACATATGAAAACTTGAGGAAACAACTGTTTTCAGACATCATAGCCATTTGTCAAAATTTTTCCAACTTAAATGATAATTCAAAATTTATATGGCTAATGACTACAGAAGATGATGTTATAATTAATAAACTTAGCTACTTTTTAATTAATTGCTTTAAAATTCGATCAAATTTAGACAAACACTAAATTAACATCCCCATCTCCAACATATACACATGTTACAAGTATATTATACTTACTTAGTACATGTCTATGTAAATATATACTCTGGGTTTATACTTTTATTAATATTATTTTATAAATATATTGGATATGCCCAGTTCCTGCGTTGAAAAGTAAATTGATCCATGTGTTTGCCAGTATGTTATGTTTTGTTTTGCTATGTTTTATCCGTCATATATATGTTCAATCTCTAATCATTCAATGTACATGTAAATCAGACCCGAAAGGGTCCATAATTGGAAATAAATATTCTTATTCTTATGTAAGAATACGTAATCTTGCATCGGAGACGGAATTGACATGATGGAAATTCGTACGCGTCTGACAACTGACACGGACGCGTACTGGGACGCGTTAGATGTTGAAAAGGTGCGTCAAGAACTGAAAAGACGCGTACAATACGCATCTAGACGCGTTGCGAGGATCCCTGAGTACTCTATATTGTGTATAGTTGCTCATTTAATTAGACTATAGGTTTGCCTGTATGACTACAAGTTTATGATAATTAATTTGATATGAATGTAACAAAATTTGAGAATATAATCAAATTTCTTTATAGACAACCGCATGTCCTGTTTTTTTATATGAATAGTATAATTCATGGTTTTAATACATACCAGTATGAAGTAAATAATTGTTATATTAACTGCTAAAAATGTTTAAAAAGAATTATTGTTATTTCAGTTACCTTTGTGGCTTTGAATTGTGTTTATATGAAATATGTGACAAAGATTCAGACTTTCCTGTCATCCACAAAAATAATTGGACTTGTTGTCATAATCATTGGTGGTGCAGTCAGACTGACACAAGGTAAATCACTGGACTTACAGCCATGACCGTTGGTGGTGTAAGCCAGACTGATGCAAGGTGAATAATTGGACATGTGATCATATATACCCATTGGTGGTGCAAGTCCGACTTAAACAAGGTAAATTATTGGACATGTGGTCATAACCTTTGGTGGTGTAAGCCAGTCTGAAGCAAGGTGAATAATTGGACATGTGATCATATATACCCATTGGTGGTTAAGTCCGACTTAAACAAGGTAAATTATTGGACATGTGGTCATAACCTTTGGTGGTGTAAGCCAGTCTGAAGCAAGGTGAATAATTGGACATGTGATCATATATACCCATTGGTGGTGTAAGTCAGACTTAAACAAGGTAAATTATTGGACATGTGGTCATAACCTTTGGTGGTGTAAGCCAGACTGAAGCAAGGTGAATAATTGGACATGTGATAATATATACCCTTTGGTGGTGTAAGTCAGACTTATCATATATATAGTTATGCACAAGGTAAATTATTGGACATGTGGTCATAACCATTGGTGGTGTAAGTCAGACTTGCACAAGTTAAATAGTTTGATTTGTGGTCATAACAGTTGGTGGTGTACTAGTAAGTCAGATTGACGAGGTAAATAATTTGATTTGTGGTTTATATTATAATCTGTTGGGTATTAAATTCAGACTTTCACATTTACTGTTATTAGAATAATTCTGGGACTATGCTGTATGGGTTCACAGAGCTGCCCCACACGTCTTCAGGTGGCAGTAAGGGGATGCCTTCTCCATTCGGGGTTGTCTGGTCATAATACAGAAAGCCTTATGGTTGGCCACAGTGGGTTATATGTTACGAGGGTGCCAAGCTCCTTGCACGCTAAAGATCCCTTTTGTAGATGTCAATAAGAATAGGCTAATTGTAGCTACAAGAGGCAATTTTTTTTCCCTTCCCATACCCCATACATGTACTTTTCCAGTGGCATTCACAATTTTTACCCTTTGGTCCATCTTTCTAGAATTGATTTGTTATTCCCCTACCGGCTTTGCATAGGTTTGCACTCCATCCATCAATCCATCACACACATTTCCTACACTTTTTTTAAAAGGCTTGCAGATATTGAGCTGATATTTGGTATGTGCATCAACCATGTTGAGTTACAGATGAAGTTTTTGACAAAACTAAGACACTCGGACCTGGAAGATTTTATATGCTGGTAAGGGACTTAGTTAGTATGGCCTAAGCAATACATACCCACTTAGAAAATTGTATTTGCTGGTAGGGGACGTAATATTACCTTAGCAATACTAAAAGACAGAGGACAGAGTGAGTAAAGAGTATGTTAAAAATGTTATCATGTGTAGTCCTCAACACCCTCTCAATTGGTTAAATCTCACCAGCTTTGGGGAGAGCTTTGCCCCCTACCCCCCAGCTAAATTTTCTGGCGAAAGTAGGAGCCTCTAGTTTTATTGTCTTGCCTGTAACGATAGTGGCTGGAGGCAAGAAATGTATAGGAATCCGGCGGCGGCGGCAGCGTAAACAATTGGACATCTTGCTTCATATCTTTGTAAGCCTTAGCCCTAGGTCCATCAAATTTGGTCCAGTCGTAGCTTATGATGAGTACTTGGTAGTCAGTCGCCTGTCACCTGACCTTGACCTCACGGTCCAACAACTATGTTAAAGTTTTTGGATTACGGCAGTTCCTCTGTAACCACACATGGTAGGATGACAATATTTGGTACTGTATATAGGTTGCTGATGACCAGTACATTTCTGTCTGGTAGGTGTCACCTGACTTTGACCTCTATTTCACAGTCCAGTGACTACTTTAAAATTTTTGGATTACAGCAGTTCCTCTGTAACTATGCATGGTAGGATGACAATATTTGGTATAAAGGTTGCTGATGAATAGTACGTGAGTGTCTGGCAGGTGTCACCTTGACCTCAATTTCACGGTCTAGCAACTATGTTTAAGTGTTTTGATTAGGTCCGTTTCTCTGTAACCATGCATTGTATATTTTAAATGATAACAATTTAATGCTATTTACATAATGCTTATGATGTCATTTTTTTCGTTACTGATGCGGAATGCAGGCAAGACATTTTTCTGTGTCCACACTTGTTCTCTTTCCTGTACGAAACCGTTCCTTTGAAATAAGCTTGAAGATTTTTAACATTTTAATTATATATCCTAGTATAATAAACTAACTTTATAGAATGTTAGAAGAAAATGTTTTGACAAGTTTATTTTATTTAGTTTATGTGTCCTTAGCCCTTTCACAACTGCACATCCTTACTTTGCAGACAAGATGATGCGCATATAAATATAAAATAGATTTATAATTGTCAGGGTGTACAATGGCAGGTGTTTTTCTGCTAATATTTATACATATTAAACCTTTTGTATTTGATAGGAGAAAGACAGAATTTCGAAAATATTATGGCAGGAACTAACACAGAAGTCAGTGGTGTGTCTTTTGCCATGTTTTTCTCAATTTTTTCATATGGAGGCTGGTAAGTATTTTGTTCAGATAGATACACAATATTATTGTACGTCATCCAATGCCCTATTTCCTTCATTTTTGAAATGTTTCTAAGAAATGTTAATAACCATTCTGTGATTGAAAGAATATAAAATGAAAGATAAATGACCGTTTAAGATTGCATTGAAAATGTTCCGACTTTCACTTGGTTAGATAGAATGTTTACCGATGTCATGTGGTATTATGAACTCCAATGGAAAATTGATCCTTATTACTTATTCTCTGCCACACCCCCCCCCCCCCCCCCCCCCTTTTTATAAGGGCCCTGCCACTTTGTGGCGGACGTTCCTATGGTGATCAGTCTGTCCGTCCGTCCATCCTTCCGTCTGTGTGTCTGTCCGTCCGAACTAATCTTGTCCAGGCATTAACTTTTTTATCTTTTGAGGTAGGCTTTTGATATTTAGAATGTAGGTAGATAATATCAAGGCGATGTGTCGCATACCGTGGTTTATAACCTTTGACCTTGAACTTTGACCTTAAGGTCATTTTATTGCTTTCTATATGACAAAGTCATGCCCAGTCTGTAGCTTTTTTATCTTTTGAGATAGGCTTTTGATATTTGGAATGTGGGTAGATAATATCAAGGCGATGTGTCGCATACCATAGTTGATAACCTTTGACCTTAAGGTCACATTATTGCTTTCTGAATAACAAATTCATGTCAGAGTTGTAACTTTTTTATCTTTTGAGGTAGGCTTTTGATATTTGGAAAGCAGCTAGATAATATCAAGGCGATGTGTTGCATACCATGGTTGATGACCTTTGACCTTGACCTCAAGGTTGGCGGGGCCCACAGTGATGGATACCATCTCACTGATATCTAATTAACTGTTGGGTGGATATAGTAATGTATAGCTTAGTCTGTCCATTTGTTACCCAACTTTTCCTACACCACTGCATGGAATTCAGTTGAACTTTGACAGAATTTTTGTCAGATAGTGCCTTTATGACCTGATATTTTACATTTTTATTGGAATGATATTTGGGGTTTTCATAGCAAAACATAGACTTAGACATTGGGTACTGCCCAATATTTGCAAGTTCACCTACACCACTGAATGGAATTTTATGAAACTTTCACATAATCTAATTGGTATTATGTATCTAATATTTTACATTTTGATCGAAATGGTATTTAAGGTAGGAAGTAGAGCGGATAGTTAGTATTGCTCAATTCGTAGTGTAAGGGGTTTAATTTCCAATACAATGTAGATGTTTGTATACCCCATCCCTAGTACACAAAAGGCAGTGGATGGTATACCCCATCCCTAGTATAAATAAGGCAGTGGATGGTATGCCCCATCCCTAGTACACAACAGGCAGTGGATTGTATACCCCATCCCTAGTACACATAAGGCAGTGGATTGTATACCCCATCCCTAGTACACATAAGGCAGTGGATGGTATACCCCATCCTTAGTACACAAAAGGCAGTGGATGGTATACCACATCCCTAGTACACAAAAGGCAGTGAATGGTATACCCCATCCCTAGTACAAAACAGGCAGTGGATGGTATGCCCCATCCCTAGTACACAAAAGGCAGTGGATGGTATACCCATCCCTAGTACATAAAAGGCAGTGGATTGTATACCCCATCCCTAGTACACAAAAGGCAGTGGATGGTATACCCCATCCCTAGTACACAAAAGGCAGTGGATTGTATACCCCATCCCTAGTACACAAAAGATACACAAAAGGCAGTGGATGGTATACCCCATCCCTAGTACACATAAGGCAGTGGATGGTATACCCATCCCTAGTACACAACAGGCAGTGGATTGTATACCCCATCCCTAGTACATAAAAGGCAGTGGATTGTATACCCCATCCCTAGTACACAACAGGCAGTGGATTGTATACCCCATCCCTAGTACACAACAGGCAGTGAATGGTATACCCCATCCCTAGTACACAGCAGGCAGTGGATGGTATACCCCATCCCTAGTACACAGCAGGCAGTGGATGGTATACCCCATCCCTAGTACTCAAAAGGCAGTGGATGGTATACCCCATCCCTAGTACACAAGAAGCAGTGGATGGTATACCCCATCCCTAGTACACAACAGGCAGTGGATGGTATACCCCATCCCTAGTACCCAACAGGCAGTGGATGGTATACCCCATCCCTAGTACACATAAGGAAGTGAATGGTATACCCCATCCCTAGTACACTTAAGGCAGTGGATGGTGTACGCCATCCCTAGTACACAAAAGGCAGTGGATGGTATACCCCATCCCTAGTACACAATGTAAATAGTAAACATGCATGGGCTAATTTCAGTTAGACTGAAATAATGAATATAAATGCCCATCCTATGTGTAAATAATAAAATGTCATCAAAGATACCAAGTACAATAAGTACAAAACCATACAAAATCTTGAGTTATCTCTATTTAAATAGGACAAAAACACCAGTTTTCAAGTTGTGTTTGGACTTTACATATGCATCTTTTTTATATGGTCCTTGTTACTCCCCATACGTGTTTATGTGAGAATGTTTACATAATAAATCTTGATTATTAATAATGGTGTTATTTGATAAAGACGTTTTAAGATACAACATGTATACGTATACACTTATTTAATGATCTTTTTAACAAAACCAAGCGGTTGTGGATAATATTAAATGACAGAGGTGGTCTATACCTCACTCATTCATTTATATACTTATATGCAGGAGATGTTCAGGAACAGCATTGTGTGAAGCGACACTGTGTACTAGTATACCAAACAGCTGTTTTTATTTTATGGCATGGTTTAAAATAATATTTTCTAACAGATACAACACAGAAAGTGAATAAAGTTTCTGCAGAAATAAGGATTAGGACACTTTTTAGATGTTTAAACTTTTGACAAAATATGCATGTGTTAAAGGTGGATATTTCGATATTTCTTGCAATATATAACTTGATGATAATTGGACATAATACATGAATTTTGTTAACCAGATGATTAATTTCCTATTGAATTTGTTTTTAATCAATCTAATTAAATTTAATCTTTCACTTAGCTCCTTTCATTTGGCTATTGTCTCCATGGCAAAAAGGTGGGGGCCAAGTAAAAGATTTAATTTTAGCTAATTTTGTTTTTAATAACGGAAGCTATCAACCTTTTACATTAAATCTCTTCCTTTTCTAATTTTGAATAGAATATTATCCTCATTCTTCTAACTAAAAGCATGGGGTATGTGATCTCAGGGCTCACTTTGATTTTGGGGTGTTTTGTAATAATATTACACCATAAAATTTTGTATAAATGGTATAGTATCATTTGTTATTTCAATGTACAGGTATTAACCTTTTATTTAAGAATAAGAATAAATCTACCAAAGAAAAACACATTTATCAATCATATGGTTTTACAGAATTTGATAAATCTAGATTTACAAATCCTTATATAACCCTAATAGCGACAATTTTAACATGTCATTTTCCATTAATTGTAAACAAACTGAAATTCAACCACAGATTGTAACTGGCTCATGCATACAGAAAAATCCTGAAAAATCATTATTAGTTTTAGCTGTACTTGACTAACAACTTTTTCAATTGTTGCGTATGTCATAATTTTGATGTATTTTTCAGGCATGCTCTTAATATAAATTTTAATTATTCATATTACATTTAGGCAGATAGTCAGTAATCTATTGGAAGAAGCTAAAAACCCAGCGAAGTAAGTTAAAGTACTCTGATTATTGATCAAGTATTTATGTACTTAGAAGAGACAAAGGGGCCTCGGTGGCCGAGTGGTCAAGGTAGTTCGTCTACTATTGATTTCACGTGGTCTGTCAACACTGAGATTGCGGGTTCGATTCTCACTGCAGGCAGGGTGTACTCGACTCCAATCTTAATTGACAAGGATTGCCAGTTTTCCTACCGCAGGTCGGGGGTTCTCTCGGGGTACTCCGACTTCCTCCCCCAATAAAAACTGGACGCCATGAAATAGCTGAAAAATTGCTGAAAGTGGCGTTAAAACACCATTCAAACAAACAAACAAACAAAAAAATAGAAGAGACAAAAGCAAAGTGAAACCCAAGAACATGTACTTGTATACCAGTATATGCTGATAACTAGTAAGCCACTATTTAAATGCTAGTTCAAAAATAAAAGGTTACAACAAATATCCTTTTCCAGTATATGTAAAAATGTAAGTCATATATAAGACAATCTAGTTAAGTTTCTTCAATCTATTTGTGGGTTACCAACTTCTGTATGGTATGGTAGCAAAAAACTTATCCACACATTTTTATCTATGAAAAATATGCACAGCACTAGATTTTTTACTCTATATAAAGCTGAAAAAATGTGTTTACTTGGCTTAAAACATGCAATCACCCCTTAAAGAATATTGAAACCATGTGTCCCTCAGGAAATGTCCATGAAGTCAACATGTTAAAATCATTGTAATCTTTTTTCTAGAGATTTACCCAGAGCAATATACATGACCTTCATGATTGTTATTATAGTATATGTATTAACCAATGTGGCCTTCTTCACTGTACTGTCACCTAAAGAACTGCTTAGATCTGATGCAGTTGCTGTGGTATGCATACAATACTTATGTTATTGTCATTTATCATAAGGTCCTTATGTAATGAGTTGTATTAGTCTCAGTAATGAATTTCACACTTTTGGGTATCGAAATATATGATTCAAGTTTCTGTTTCCTATTTTGATCACAAACTTACTGTTATTTTTTTTAAATTTTCCAAAAAAAAATTCTGAAAGAGTTAGTTTATTCCTACATGTATGTGTATTAATGTAAGTATCTTCCCATTTCAAGCATATATTTAATTGTAATTCCACTGTTGTGTGTTCATTAATCGGCCACCATTATGGCAACCAAAAAGTTTATACAGGTATAAACCCATTCATTATCACATGAATACAATCAAAAAAGTTCTGTGTCAATGAGATGTTTTATCTAGACATAAATCATACCTGCAATGTTCTTTTATGGCAAGCTATGTTTCAGCCAATCTCCATGCAAAGGATTCTGGGAATTCTAGGTCAACCACAATCACCCCTGCCATACCATTGGTTGACATTGTGAATTAAATTCTATCTAACATACTGTACGGAATGATTGCATAGTATTCAAATTAGTAGATTTTACGATACACGTATATCGCTGTCTCTGAATGACTCCATTAACATAAGAAAGATAAAGTCTTGGATGGAAACTGTGAACTTGATATATGAAGAGATACAAATAGACTTCAGACTTACTTTTGTGAATAAAAAAGAACAATAAGTGTATGTAGTAACAAGAATTTTTGACTTCCTTAATTGAGTATTGAGTATTGAACAATTTTCTTGATATAGTGTATGTCCACAATTATGCATATATATGGCCTAATGCTAATTATTAATCTAATCATGGCGACAACAAACAGTTATTCATAGATGAAAAAGAAATTATTTCAAAACAGATTGTTTCCACATATTTGAAATGTGTCTTACTTTTAATAATGTAAACAAGATGTAAATCATTGTTTTAAGTTAGAATTATGTGTGTGTTGAATTACAGGTAATGGTACTTAATGCTGCCATTAATCAAACAAATCACAAAACGAAAATAAGATTTTTACAGCAGTACAATTTGGCCTATTAACATAAAGTGAGTCTTCTAAAGACTTCATTCAGTTTGTGAGTCCGCCCTAGTCTAAACTTTTTACTATTATTTTTATGAGATCCTCAGACACTCTAGTTACTAATGTGTTGATTTACTTTTATGAGTCATTTGGCTTTTTTCCAAGCTATTTATGTAGTTGTACCCAACTCCCAACTCCCATCATTACATTATTATACCCCCGCTTTGATTAAGATTAAGAGAGGGGTATACTGTTCTACTCTTGTCTGTTCGTTGTTCATTCATCAGTTCATCCCTTCGTCTGTTCATGCATCCTTCTGTAACAAAAATTTCTGTCACAGTTTTCTAAGCCTGATAATTATCCTGTAGTACCATATGGCTTATAGCGATTTCAGCCTCCTTGGTCATTTATTTCCAAATACTTAGATTTTTACACATGGTAAGTAATTGACATGCATGCACAATTTTTGTGACAGCGGGGGTATCACTAGTGAGCATTAGCTCACAGTCCACACTTGTCGGGTTTTTTTTTTCAGCTATTTATGCAGTACTTGTACCCATCTCTGACTCCTTTCTTTACAATATCTTTTTTTTTCAGCTGTTTATGCAGAACCTCTACCCACCTCTGACTCTGGTCTTTATAATATTTTTTTTTTCAGCTGTTTATGCAGAACCTCTACCCACCTCTGACTCTGGTCATTACAATTTTTTTTTTTCAGCTGTTTATCCAGTACCTCTACCCACCTCTGACTCTGGTCATTACAAAAAGTTTTTTTTTCAGCTGTTTATGCAGAACCTCTACCCACCTCTGACTCCGGTCATTACAATATTTGTTTTTTTTTTCAGCTGTTTATGCAGAACCTCTACCCACCTCTGACTCCGGTCATTACAGCACCTGTTTTTTTTCAGCTGTTTATGCAGAACCTCTACCCACCTCTTACTCTGGTCATTACAGCACATGTTTTTTTTTCAGCTGTTTATGCAGAACCTCTACCCACCTCTGACTCCGGTCATTACAATATTAGTAGGATTGTGTTGTATTGGAGTACTTAATGCATCCATCATGGGACATTCTAGGTATGTGCATTAATTTCCAAAATGCTACAAAAATATATTACATACAAAATTGTTGGTTTGTTGTTTCCTGGGCCACCATGTATATGGCTCTGCCAAAAAAAATATAATTAAAAAAAAAAAATTGCAATATATTTACTGTGTCTTAAATTTTTAGAAAAATAATCTCATTAGAATTTCTTAGTTTACCTGCATTCTGATCATATTTTGGATTAGGAAACATCAAACCAACAATTTTTACCCAGGTTGCAGAAGTGCAGACCCATGTAAGAGTATGATGAAATCTGGCAGGATGCTGAGTGGCCAGGAAATAATAGGTATCAATTTTGTGTAATCAAATTTTCGTTCAATTTTAAACCTAGATCCTCGAAAGTTCACAAATAGATTGTATATTTTTGAAGTTGTGCACCTGCTTTTAATGAACTTTAATAGGAATTTTTGTCCTTTATTTCCAGACTTGGAAACTTATTAATTTTAGGAAAATTTGAAGACGACATTACCTATTTTGTGTAATCAACTCCCATAAATTTCAACCCAGATCTGTGAAACTTCACAGAAAGATTGCATATGTATTGGAAGTTGTGCATCTGCTATTATGGAATTGTTCAAAGAAATTTTTCCTATTTTGCAAACAGTTTTAAATTCAGATCCCTTGAACTCCACAAAAAGGATTCAAATACATGTATATTGGTTATGCACCAGCTTTGATTGAATGGTTCAAGTAATTTTTCCCCCAGAATAAGAATCTTTGGCGGTTTTTTTGTGTGCAAATTCTACGGACTACAGTATTTTACAGTTACACCTCCTTGTACAGTTTTATACCGATCGTAAACTATCTTGCAATTACATTTTTAGCAAATTTTACAACATATATTTAGTCAGATGTTTATGCATATAATACAGGTGTGCATGACCTAAGGATTTTTATTTTCATTATTCTTAAAATTCCAGCTTGTTGCAACACACCCATCATTTGTGTCTTACAGACACACTTTACATTCTGAAAAAACTTTGCCAAAAACAAATCAACCTTAATTCTCAACTGTAGGGGCACTGTTCTGATAAAGCCTTAATTCTCAACTGTAGGGGCACTGTTCTGATAAAGTTATATACCACTAATTGTGCATTTTTTCAAACTCTTGTACCTCTTTGATCTAACCTTCACATGCATACATATATATAGTTAACCTATTGAATTTTTTGTATTTATAGGCTTTTGTTTGCTGCAGCCAGGAATGGACATTTCCCATTTATTGTTGGAACTTTACAGACATCTTTTTTGACACCATGGGCAGCTATATTTGCTATTGTGAGTTAATTGAACAGTTGCTGAAATTATTTGTTTATTTTCCTTATATGTTAACCTTCTGTAAATTTCTGCCATTGCTTACTTGTTTTTACATGTACTTTGTCCACATTTAATGTCTACATTTCATACTTCGGGCCTCGGTGGTCAAGTTGTTAAGGTAGTTCGTCTACTATTGATAATGTGGTCTGTAAGCCCTGAGGTTGCAGGTATCGAGTCTCACTGCAGGCAGGGTGTACTTGACTCCAATCTTAATTGACAAGGATTGCCAGTTCACCGAAGGTCAAGGTTTTCTCCTAGTACTTAATCTTCCTTCCACAATAAAAACAAAAAACCATGATAAATCTGAAAATTGCCGTAAAAGACAGAAAACACCATTCAAAAAAACAAAACATTTCATACCTTGTTTTAGTACTTATTTATTCCTAGTATACGTGTGATATCTGTAAATTGCTTTAATACATGTTTGCTTCTTGCAAGTGTACATTTTATCGCTAGCTTTCATACATGTTTATTTCTTGTATTCTTTGAACCTTTGTACTTTTCAGACATTGCTGGCAATGGTTTTACTATTTACCGGTGGACTGGCAATGTTCATGCAGTATATTCAGATGTTTTCGATTATACTGGTTCTGTTAGTTCTATTAGCCCTGTTGTATCTGCGTCGCTACAGTCCTGATACTGACAGACCTTATAAAGTAGGTAAATTCCATTTTTGGCCAGATTTCACAGAGTGAAAATCCTGGTATTAAAATGGTGAATGTCGGGCAGGCAGCATGCGGGCAGGGAAAATATTTTCGTAACAGTTTTCTCAGCACTACTAATCACAGCCTCTTGAAATTTGATATGCAGCATCAGCATGGCCTACCATAACGTGGGATTCGATTTCAGGTCTGTTGCTCACCTACTTCCTGTTTAACGAAATCTGGTCATTTCTGTCTTTGATTGATTTTTTATAATCAGTAAGACATACACCATGCCATGGATGACACATGTCAAGGTTGTGAATTACAAATAAAAATAAGTTAAACATAGTTTCTTTTTTCTGATATTTTGAGTTTTGAAATGTATTTATTCTATGCAGACACCTTCCATTTGCAACAAACTCTGTTTGAAAGTTATTATCAAGTATTATTAATTACCAGTAGTGTACCAGGTTTAATTAGATACCTGTGGATGTCAATTACCTGCACATGTCATGGTATCTTATCACTGCACAGGTCTCAGTTCATCAAAAAGACTGCACTCAGCTCGAAATCCGAAGTGATAGTCGACCTGATACAGGTACTTGCCTGGGATAAAGACTGCACTCAGTTCGAAATCTGAAGAGATAGTCAATCTGATACAGGTACTTGCCTAGGATAAAGACTATAATTATTGGGATGTCTGAAGTGTTAATCAACCTGATGCTGGTACTTTCCTAAGATAAAAACTGCATTCAGCTTGAAGTCTAATGTGATAGTCAACCTTATAAAGGTACTTGCCTCGGATAAAGTCTGCACTCAGCTCGAAATCTGAAGTGATAGTTTACCTGATTCAGGTACTTGTTTAGGATAAAGACTTCACTCAGTGGGATGTCTGAAGTGATAGTCAATCTGATGCTGGTACTTTCCTAGGATAAAGACTACACTCAGTGGAATGTCTGAAGTGATAGTCAACCTGATGCTGGTACTTTCCTAGGATAAAGACTACACTCTGTGGAATGTCTGAAGTGATAGTCAACCTGATGCTGGTACTTTCCTAGGATAAAGACTACACTCTGTGGAATGTATGAAGTGATAGTCAATCTGATGCTGGTACTTTCCTAGGATAAAGACTACACTCTGTGGAATGTATGAAGTGATAGTCAACCTGATGCTGGTACTTTCCTAGGATAAAGACTACACTCTGTGGAATGTATGAAGTGATAGTCAACTTGATGCTGGTACTTTCCTAGGATAAAGACTACACTCTGTGGAATGTCTGCAGTGATAGTCAACTTGATGCTGGTACTTTCCTAGGATAAAGACTACACTCAGTGGAATGTCTGAAGTGATAGTCAACCTGATACTGGTACTTTCCTAGGATAAAGACTACACTCTGTGGAATGTCTGAAGTGATAGTCAACCTGATACTGGTACTTTCCTAGGATAAAGACTACACTCAGTGGAATGTATGAAGTGATAGTCAACCTGATGCTGGTACTTTCCTAGGATAAAGACTACACTCTGTGGAATGTATGAAGTGATAGTCAACTTGATGCTGGTACTTTCCTAGGATAAAGACTACACTCTGTGGAATGTCTGCAGTGATAGTCAACTTGATGCTGGTACTTTCCTAGGATAAAGACTACACTCTGTGGAATGTCTGAAGTGATAGTCAACCTGATACTGGTACTTTCCTAGGATAAAGACTACACTCTGTGGAATGTATGAAGTGATAGTCAACCTGATGCTGGTACTTTCCTAGGATAAAGACTACACTCTGTGGAATGTCTGAAGTGATAGTCAACTTGATGCTGGTACTTTCCTAGGATAAAGACTACACTCTGTGGAATGTCTGCAGTGATAGTCAACTTGATGCTGGTACTTTCCTAGGATAAAGACTACACTCTGTGGAATGTCTGAAGTGATAGTCAACCTGATACTGGTACTTTCCTAGGATAAAGACTACACTCTGTGGAATGTATGAAGTGATAGTCAACCTGATGCTGGTACTTTCCTAGGATAAAGACTACACTCTGTGGAATGTCTGAAGTGATAGTCAACCTGATACTGGTACTTTCCTAGGATAAAGACTACACTCTGTGGAATGTCTGAAGTGATAGTCAACCTGATTCTGGTACATGCCTCGTATAAAGACTACACTCAGTGGAATGTATGAAGTGATAGTCAATCTGATGCTGGTACTTGCCTCGGATAAAGACTACACTCAGTGGAATGTCTGAAGTGATAGTCAACCTGATGCTGGTACATGTACTTTCCTAGGATAAAGACTACACACAGTGGAATGTCTGAAGAGATTGTCAACCTGATGCTGTTACTTGCCTCGGATAAAGACTACACTCAGTGGAATGTCTGAAGTGATAGTCAACCTGATGCTGGTACTTTCCTAGGATAAAGACTACATTCAGTGGGAGGTCTGAAGAGATTGTCAACCTGATGCTGGTACTTGCCTAGGGTTCACAATTTATTCATGCTATTCCAGTTAACTATGCTAACAAACCTTGTACCCAGGTAAATTGATCTGACAATTTGAAAAACTTTTGTTTCAAAATGACCTCTTCATTTTCAGGCTATAGAATCTACATTGCTGTTTTCTGTCTTCCACAGCTGTCAAGACCTTGTATTATAGGTACAAACATATATCAGAAGAGTTATATTCAACCAGATTTCAATCATTAATTGAATAATCATATTTCTGTTATATTTAAATTGAGCATTATTTTCAGTTACTTATAGGCTAATTATAACAATATATTATACTTGTAGGTAAATATCATTATTCCAGTTGCTATGATACTAGTTAACTTTACAATGATGGTGATCTGTGTTGTAACAGATCCAACCAGGACTGGCATGGCACTAGTTTTGTTTTTTACTGGAATACCTGTTTACTGGTTTGGTGTGGTGTGGAAAACAAAACCAAAATATTTCAATCAATTAATGTGTAAGTTTAGCATTTCTTATACAGTAACTTAAGTTCAGTATCTGTCCAACAGTTAAACAGTTTTATTCTGGTTTTTTTTTTAAAGAAGACATTAATTTATATTTTAAAACATGTCTATTCAAAATTATGACAACCTTATCTCTATATTATTCAGGTCACCAATAAGTCTAAGGGAGGACTTGTAATAAAGTAATAAATTATTTTTATTTATATATGCCCAGTAACCTATTTGTGATAACATTTGACATCTAATTCAACAAAATATCATTGAAATCAGAAATCTTTACGGTGGATGCAGGTATACTTATTTTCCCTAATTTTTTTGGTAAACCTAAAAATTTGCATACTGTGAAATACTTGAGCCCTGTGAGCAGTTAAAATACACAAAATAACTTAAAACCTCAAGTTTTTCACAAAATTTAACATATTTCAAAGAATAATGGTACTTTTTAAATTAACTGTCTTTTTTTAACCTCACATGCTACATGTGGCCTAATTAAGTCTAAATGTTATTGTTTTAAATTACATTTGACTGTAACAAAGTTACTGCAAGAGAACACAATTCATTATTAATGCAACAATGTCTTGGTTTACAGATAAAATGACAGTTACTTTACAGAAAGCTTTCATCTTGGAAAAGTCTGAAAAAAGATAATGGGCCTGAAGGATACAAGTTTCACAATTAAAGAGAAAGAAGATACAAACACGTTATTTTTAGTAGGGCCCCGCCACTTTGTGGCAGATGCCCTATAGTGATCAGTCTGTCTGTCCATCCGAAACTAATCATGTCTGGGTTGTAATTTTTTATCTTTTGAGGTAGGCTTTTGATTTTTGGAATGGGGTAGATAATATCAAGGCGATGTGTCACATACCATAGTTGATGACATTTCACCTTGAACTTTGACCTTAAGTTCACATTATTGCTTTCTGAATGACAAATTCATGTCAGGGCTGTAACTTTTGAGGTAGGCTTTTGATTTTTGGAATGTGGGTAGATAATATCAAGGTGATGTGTTGTATACTGTGGTTGATCACCTTTGACCTGAACTTTGACCTTAAAGTCACATTATTGCTTTCTGAATGACAAATTCATGTGGGCTGTAACTTTTTTATCTTTTGAGGTAGGCTTTTGATTTTTGGAATGTGGGTAGATAATATCAAGGCGATGTGTCACATACCATAGTTGATGACATTTGACCTTGAACTTTGACCTTAAGTTCACATTATTGCTTTCTGAATGACAAATTCATGTCAGGGCTGTAACTTTTGAGGTAGGCTTTTGATTTTTGGAATGTGGGTAGATAATATCAAGGCGATGTGTCGGATAATGTGGTTGTTGACCTTTGACCTTAAGGTAACATTATTGCTTTCTGAATGACAAATTCATGTACGGGCTGAAATTTTTTATCTTTGAGGTAGGCTTCTTATATTTGGAATGTGGGTAGATAATATCAAGGCAATGTGTCATATACCGTTTTTGATCACCTTTGGCCTTGAACGTTTTGACCTTAAAGTCACACTATTGCTTTCTGAATGACAAATTCATGCCCAGACTGTAACTTTTTTATCTTTTGATGTAGGCTTTTGATTTTTGGAATGTGGGTAGATAATATCATGGCGATGTGTCGCATACCATGGTTGTTGACCTTTGACCTTGAACTTTGACCTTAAGGTCAAATTATTGCTTTCTGAATGACAAATTCATATACTGGCTGTAATATTTTTATCTTTTGAGGTAGGCTTTTGATATTTGGAATGTGGGTAGATCATATCAAGGCTATGTGTTGCATAAAAAAGTTTTTATCTTGACCTCAAGGTTGGCAGGGCCCACCAAGATGGATACCATCTCACTGATATCTAGCTTATTGCTATTTAGTTCAATTTTCCTTTTATCATACCAGCTGGGATCCCATATCAATCTGCAATAATGATACAGATAAATTATCAGATTACTGTTTGCTTTATTTCTTCAATCTCATTATCCATCTTGCTGCAAGATGGATATTTTCTATCTTGGAAATAAAACCAGCAGTAATCTTTATTTTTTAATTAATATACAATGTTACATGAAAATGACACTTATTCAAATATGATTTCTTCCTGTTATCTTTGAATTCATACCTTAATTTAACTTTATGGGTTCTTTCAAAATCTAAACTGCTATCAACTATGTCAGATTAAGTTAATTACAAACATTGACTTTATACACTTAAATAGAAACTAATATTTGTGAGCGTGTCCTGTTTACTTCTGTCCAGCATGTTTCTGGTGCGATTGTAGATACAGTTTGTGTTGTGATGATTTTAAGTTAGTGTATAAGCTTTATATAAATAAGTATGTTTTTGTATCTGTAACATGTAAATCCATTACAATATCATATTTTTTAGCTCACATGACCCAAAGGATTAGTGCGAGCTATTCTCATCACTTGGTGTCTGTCTTCGGCGGTGGTGGCGGCCGTAAACTTTTTACCTTTCAATCTTCTTCTCAACAACCACTTGGCCAATTGGAACCAAACTTGGCAGGAATGTTTATTGGGTGGTTCTTAACAAAGTTTGAGTTTTTGGTGCTGATCAAATATGAAATATGGCTGCCAGGGTCATTAATGATTTCTGATTGGCTGAAATTCAAAAATCTTATTCTCATAAACTGCTTGGCAGATTGATTTGAAATATTGCCGAAATATACCTTAGATGGTCCTCTACAAAGTTGGAGTTTTTTGTGCCGATCCAAAATCCAAGGTGGCCGCCATCACAGAACATAGTTTAACATAGGACCCTATGGGAAAAACATACAAACAACTTCTTCTCTGAAACTGTTCCACACAATGAAGCCAAATTTATAAGGAAATAAAGGTTGGATAATTATTTATTATTTTGAGTTTTTGGAGCCAATTTGCAAATTCAACATGGCTTTCAGGGCCATTAATGCATTCTGATTGGCTGAATTTTAAAATTCTTCTTACCATAAACCACAAGGCAGATTAATTTGAAATATTGCATAATGTACCTTAGATGATCCTCTACAAAGTTAGAGTTTATTGTGCCAATTCAAAATCCAATATGGCTGACATTGCAGGACTTAGTTTAACATAGGACCCTATGGGAAAAACATACAAACAACTTCTTCTCGAAAACTGTTCCACACAATGAAGCCAAATTATGAAGAAATGATGGATGGATATTTATCTTATTATTTTGAGTTTTTCGAGCCAATTGCAAATTGAACATGGTTTCCAAGGCCACTAATGGGTTCTGATTGGCAGAAATTTCAAAAATCTTCTTTTTACAAACTGTATGGCAGATTGATTTGAAATATTGCATAAATGTACCTTAGATGGTCCTCTACAAAGTTTGAGTTTTTTGTGGAGATCTAATATCAAAGATGGTCGCCACTGTGGAACACAGCTTTACATAGGATCATATGGGAAAACCATACAAACAGCTTCTTCTCTGAAACTGTTCCACACCATTAAACCAAATAATGCAGAAGTGAATCTAAGATAGTTAATCTTATTATTTTAAGTTTTTCGAGCCGATAGGAAATTTAACATGGCTGCCAGAGCTGCAAATGCGTTCTGATTGGCTGATATTTCAAACTTCGTTTTCTCACAAACCGCTTGGCAGAAGGATATGTGATATTGTATGGTTCTCTACCAGTTTTGAGTTTTTTGTTTTGATCCAAAATACAAGACTGCTGCTACCATTGAACATCACTAAACATACTAACCTGATGAAAAAACATAAAAACTGCTTCTTCTCAGAAACTGTTCTATAAATTGCTGCTGATATTCAACATGGCAACATTCATAGAAACAGCATCTTCACATAAACTCTTTAGCATTTAATATCAAAATTTGCAAGAAAAGTCATGTCTTTTAAAAAGTTTTTTTGTAAGTCAGGTGAGCGATACAGGATCTTAAGAGCCTCTAGTTTCTTTTATCAGTATAAAACCAGCTTTGTTGTAATTTGCATTTAGATTTTATTTTAAATTAAAAACATGTATTCAAGAGTTTTGATATCTTAGCTGTTAACTTTTGGATATTATACTTGTGTAATATTTATCATAATTTGAAACTTATCTTAAAAGCTTAAGAAACAACCTTAAAACAAGTAAGCTGCTTCATTTTTTTAGTCATGTTTCTGGTAGGCCTCAGTAGCTGTGTGGTTAAGAAAGCTACTTATCAACTAGTGATCACTGGAGTGTCAACACTGAGGCTGCTTGTTAAAGCTTTACTATGTGCTCAACGCCGACTTTAATTGACAAGGATTGCCAGTTTTCTTTCCAAAAGTTAGGATTTTCACCAGGGACTTATGCTTCATCCCCCAGTGAAAATGAGATGCTATGATAAAGCTTAAAAATGGCAATATACCCTATTAAAAGCAAACAAATATCATCTGTCTGGTATATTTCCATACTTAGTTAAGATTCATGACATATATGGTCTAAATAAATAGCCAACAATTGTTCTGGATGTTGTATTGTTATGCTCGATAACGATACTGTACAGACTAAAAAAAGTAGTATATTCATTTAAAAAGTTGTACAACAACATCTAGATACATAATTAAAGCAAAAACAAAGTTTTACACTTTAAAAATTATATAAACATTTCGCCTGACCAACAGGCTTCATCTGTGTTTTTACAACAAATGACAATAACAGGAAAACAGTTTTTTTTCATTATACATATATAATATGATATATCAGTTGACATCTGCCTCTGCTTATTGTTTGATGTGTTATTCTGTTTATTTTTATCATTTATAATATTTCTAATTTTATCATTTTTTTACTTTACTTAATGGCTATCCTTACTTTTTACCTCTGTATTTATCAGGATGTTGATTTTACATGTGGAAGTGTTTATTTTTGTAATCCATGTAGAACAAAGTTTATTCATTAATATAGTCAAACAGTTTCTATACCAAAGGAAGTTTGGGGGTATATAGGTATCTTAGTACAATTACAGATTGTGATTTAAGCTTTGGAGCATGAATGATTTTCTCTCTTGAATTTTTTGGAATTATACCCACTAAACTTACAATATTTGATACCATGAACTTTATGGCCACAACTTCTACATGCATCTTTGCATGGTCTTGACATTTTTTTACATTGTAGGAGCTATACCTGAAGATATTTATTTTAACTGTTACTTATGGTTCATTTTTAGTGCATCAGTGATGTGTGTTAAATCAATTCATGTGGTATCTTTACACAAAAATATCAGCACAACACATTTCTAGATATTTGGTAGTACCCTCGAATTTCAGGAATGAAAATGTGTCGCTTTAACAGACGGTAATTTTGCTCAAAATGTCCTGTATTTTATTATTTAGGAGTCATCTGATGAGAGCAATAAATGCAACATATTTAAACAATATTTTAGCCTTGGATTCATTTTTTTCATTGCTGAAAAAAGGGAAATCGCCGATATATGAGTGTGGACGAAATTAGAGTGTATCGCCATAATGCATACAAATTTCAGAAAACTGGTTAAGGTTCTACTGTTACCAGTAATCAGTGTATGTGCACCACCAAAATGATTTATATTTGTTTCAATTCTTTTCTTTAAATTCTGTTTTGTTTTTGTTTTTTCTCTATGTGTATCATCCTGTTATTATTGAAGACTCATGGCAGTTCAGCAGTATTAATCTAATATATTGTGTTAAGGAATTAAGAGAATAGAGATTTATATTGTTTCTTATGATTTTTATGTAAGATGCACGACTATTCTTGATTGTTTAAATGATATTTTTAAGTGTTACGGGTGACTGTTAAAGTTAAATTGATGCTTTATTTCTTATGTGGACATTACAATTCTTTTTATGTGATGTGTATTGCATATTTTAACGTTATGATAATCTTATGAACTTATTGTAATGTTAAAACAGTTTATCTGAGTACCAGATTTTTACTGGTAAGTTGTTTTTAATAATGTATTTGTTGTTAATTTTATACAAAATGATGTCACATCCTATGTAACTTCTACAAAATCTTTGTTGAATTCTTTTAATGACATATTTCTGTTAAACTTTTTTTCTGGTTACTACAACAAAGCATTATTATAATGCCCTTCTCTTACAGTAAAACTTCTGTAGCTCGAACTCAGATGGCTCAAACACCACTGAGTTTTGGAACTGTTTTAAAAGTCCTGTCATTTATTTCTATATGTGTTTGTACAAAAAACTGAATGCAAAAATACTGTGGAAATTATTTACTTAATTTAACTGTGATCATGGCAGGTCTTCTGTGTACAATTTGGTTTTTAACAGGCATAAATAAAAACTGATGTAGAAATTCAAAATTTGCACATGATTACACCTTAAACAACTTTTTTCATCACAAAATTCATAAAACTTAAACTACCGATAGCTTGAACTGTTTTTGGCTAGCCAACCAAGTTCGAGTTATCAAAGTTCTATTGTATTTGACACCTTGATTATATCCAAACCATTTCTTTTTTTTTTGTCATTTTGTGAACAAGTTTATCACATCACCTCAGTATAATGCCTCGGTGTAAATTGCCACATTTTTGTGACTAATATAATATAGTATCACTGTATATCACTTTTTGTGTACCTTACACAAATGATCCATTGTTCTTACTTTGTAAGGGGTCATCCATACTACTTGCCTTATAAATTAAAAATGTCAGCAGCTACAGCTACATTATTCTAGCTATACATGTACATGACACAATATTTTTATAAACTGTATTTATTGCTTGTCTACATGGCAAAATTTAAGAATAAAATAATGGTATCAGACTTCAAGCTATCTACATCTGCCAGAGATATATTTTTAATGACATTAGAACTGCACGTGAAATTAAAACATGTATTATTGAAGTCAAATTTGGTTTTTTTTGTTATACCCTGCTTTAAAGAAGAGGGGGTATACTAGTTTACCCATGTCCATCCTTCCGTCTGTCTGTCCATCTTTCCACAACATAACTTTCGTAACAGTTTTCACGGCAACTACTTATCACAAACACTTGAAATTTTATATGACCATGTAATCTGTCAACACTGAGGTTGTGAGTTCGAGTCTTGCTGATGGCAGGGTGTACTCGACTCCAATATTAACTGACAAGGATTGCCAATTTTTTTCGACCGAAGGTTGGGGTTTTCTCAGGGTACTCCGGCTTCCTACCCCAATAAAAACTGTACGCCATGAAATAGCTGAAAATTGCTGAAAGATGTGTTAAACATCATTCAAACAAACAAAAAAACCATGTGGTCCTATATTGTGAGTACTGATTTAAGGTCTGTCACATATTTACTTCTTGTTTACCAACATAGTCAATTCAATGATGTGAATAGCAGGGGTAAGCTGAGTTAGCAGTAGCTCACAGGTTCCTGGTTTTGTAAGTTGGCAAACTTCATTAGTTTATACTTCCTGAATAGTGCATCGTCTGTCTGTCAATCATGCATTTGTGTCCAGCCTAAAACAGCTGTTTATTTACACATTTTCAAAATATGAGGCACTATTGATCTTCACACAACTATGTATCATCATCACATCCAGATAACATGTGACATATTAGGGTCTCTAAGGTCACAGTGCAGCATTGAAACAAATGTGTGTCTTAACCATAACTTTGTTGTCGATTGATGGACTTAATACGTAGCAAATGTAAACACCACACCATACGACATGTCATGTGCAACATTTAGGTCCCTGTCTTGATAGTTAAGGTCACAGTGCAGCATTGAAACAGATCTATGTATGGCCTATAACTTTGTTGTTTATAAGTTATTTTCAAATTATGGACACAAGTGATCATTACATCAAGATGCTGTATCACATGCAATATTTGGGTTGCTATGGTGAAATTACACAGATGGGCATTGAAGCTAATCTGTGTTCAGCCCACAACTTTGTTGTTATTGATAGTCTTATTTTTTTTGTCATGAGTTATATTTACATGAAGATGGCATGTCATATTCAGAATTTGGTCAGTAACTTGAAGCTCAAGGTCTTCGGTGCATTAGTTAAGCAAAATTGTTATCGCTGCTTGTCTTTGTTCTTTATTTTAGGTTTTTAACATATGATTTTACATTTTACCCAAAAAACCAAATTTCAGAAGGAGTGTAGCATGCAAAAGTAAACATTTCTTACAAAAATTTTGGTTAAGTACAATAACTCCTAAAAGGTGCCATTAGAAAATTTCTGAAAATTAATTGATTTGTAGGCCTTGTTGTTTAGGTTAATTGTGTAATTTGCAGTTTTACTTTAGGTGATAGACTTTAATTTATAACACAAAAACTGATTATTTTGTTCAAATCCGTAATTAAAGGTCAATAACTTATACAATTTTGGACTAAGCAACGACTTGTAGACCATTCTTGACTGACTATTTGTGCAATTTACATTTTCAATCTAGCTGTTATGGCATTTAAGTTACAGGGTAAAAACTACAAATTTCAAAAGAAATTTTTTATTTAAGGGCAATAACTCCTATAAGGAGTAATCTGACAATTTCAGACCAATAAAAAGAATTTTAGAACTTGTATTGCTTATCATTTTTCATTTTATCGTTTCACTCTAGCTGTTTTAGGTTTTAGGATTCAGGACAAATGTGGAAAATTTTATAAAAAAAATCATCATTAAAGGGCAATCACTCTAATGAGGAGACATCTGACAATATCAGACCAACAATGTGAATTGTAGGACTTGTATTGCTGATCATTTTTCTAATTTATAGTTTTACTGTAGCTGTTGTAGTTTAAATTTCAGTAAAAGAAAGAACAATTTCATTAAAAAATTGTCATTCAAGGGTAATATATGAATCATATGGTAAATGAAATCATTCAACTAAAACATAAATTCAAAAATGCAACTTTTTGGCTGAGTGGAGACTTTAATCTTCCCGATATTAGATGGCCAGAGCAAATCATCTCAGGTACTATGTACCCTAGGGAGATTAATGAAATGTTTGTTAACTTATTAAATGAAATAGGAACTGAACAAATTGTGGATATGCCAACCAGAAAAGAGAACACCCTTGACTTGTTTTGTACAAATCAACCAGCTTTAATCACAAAAGTTAAAACAATACCCGGAATATCTGATCATGATATTGTTTTGGTAGATGCCATTTGTAAACCTAAAAGAGAAAAAAACTCAACATAAAATTTACTTGTGGAAAAAGGCTGATCTTAATAAACTAAAAACAACAACTAAAAATTTCATTACCAACTTACTATCACAAAAGGAAAACGATTTTTCTGTTTATGACTGGTGGAATAAATTTAAAAATGGTGTAAATAAAATCATTGAAAATAATGTACCAAGCAAAATGACAAAGTCTAAATACACTAATCCCTGGGCAAATTCGGAAATTGATAAAATTTGTAAACAACAAAGAAGAGCTTTCAATAAAGCCAAAAAATCTGGCAAAAAAGCACATAAAGATAAATATAAGAAAATAAAAGCTACAGCCCAAAGAGAGATTAGAAAAGCTCAAAGGCAATATATGGAGGAGGTTATAAGTCCCCAGTTAGATGAAAAACCTAAATCATTCTGGCAATTTATAAAAAGTAAGAAAACTGAAGCATCAGGTGTGAGTCCTCTTCGTGGCAAAGATGGATTACTTTATAGCGACCCTAAAACCCAAGCTAATATCCTCAATGAACAATTCAAAAGTGCTTTCACTAGAGAAGTCACATCAGAAATACCCAATAAAGGAACAAGTCCTTACTCTGATATGCCAGACATAAAACTAAATTTAAATGGTGTCATTAAGTTATTAAAAAATATTAATCCCCATAAAGCCACTGGCCCAGATAATGTACCGTCTTATTTTTTGAAAACCTTAGCAGAAGAAATTTCCCCTTTTTTGGTCCATTTTTTCCAAAAATCAATTGACCAATGCTCTGTCCCTAAAGACTGGAAGCAAGCTTACGTAGTCCCTATATTTAAAAAGGGTGACAAGCATAATGCCAGCAACTACAGGCCTGTTTCCTTAACAGCTATATGTTGTAAAATCTTGGAACATATATTAACAAGTAACATAAGGCAACATTTAGATAACATTCTGCATGACAGCCAACACGGGTTTCGTAGTAAACGCTCATGTGAGACACAATTAATTATAAGTATTCAAGACTTAGCTAAATCCTTGGCAAATGGTGACCAAATTGATATTATATTATTAGATTTTTCTAAAGCTTTTGATAAAGTTCCGCATCAAAGATTAATTCATAAATTAGATTATTATGGCATTAGAAATCAAAACTTAAAATGGATTACAGATTTTTTGGCAGATAGGCAACAACAGGTTCTCTTAAATGGTACAAATTCTTCAAAATTATCCATTGATTCTGGTATGCCACAGGGCACTGTTTTAGGCCCAACTTTATTTCTCTTGTTTATAAATGACCTGTCTGAACATGTTAATTGTAATGTAAGGCTTTTTGCCGATGATTGTTTACTTTATAGAAAAGTCAATAATGGTACGGATGCCAATTCACTACAAAATGACCTCTCAAACTTAGAAAAATGGGAAAGTAATTGGCAAATGAACTTTAATTCTGAAAAATGTTACACAATTCATGTTACTAAAAAACTAAACCAACAAATTTTGATTATAAACTTCACAATCATACTTTAGAGTCTGTTAAAGAAAGTAAATACTTAGGTGTAACAATAAGTAATGATCTTGACTGGGGGCACATATTAATGATATACTTGTAAGGCAAATAAAACATTAGGATTTTTAAGAAGAAACATGAAAAACTGCACTCAAAAAGTTAAAAATCTTACTTACACTTCACTTGTGCGCCCGGTTATCGAACCCCAGTTTGGGACCCATACAAAAATAATCAGATATCTCAGGTTGAGCAAATTCAAAGAAAAGCTGCAAGATATGTACTGAACAATTATAAAGACAGTCACAAACATGTTAAATACATTAAAATGGGAAAGTTTGGAGAGTAGGCGCAAAAAATCAAGATTAAATTTACTATACAAAATTAATTGGGGGTTAGTAGAGGTTCCAAAAGACATGTTAACTAGATCTGACAGGCGTACTCGGAGAACCCCCGTCCTGCGGTAGGAAAACTGGCAATCCTTGTCAATTAAGATTGGAGTCGAGTACACCCTGCCTGCAGTGAGAATCGAACCCGCAATCTCAGTGTTTATATGGAAGAAGAAGAAGTAATGACTCCTATAAGGATTTGTCTGACAATTTCAGACCAAAAAAGTAAATTGTTGAACATTTAATGCTGATAATTATTGTTACTTACAGTTTCACTCTAGCTTATAGTTTTTAGGTTACAGGACAAAAATGAAAAAAAAAATCATTAAAAAATCCCCATTATAGAGCAATTACTCCTATAAAAGGTCCTCTGTCTCTTTCAGAACAATTAAGATAATTGTAGGGATTGTATTGCTGATCAATTTTGCCATTTACATTTTTACCTTAGCTGTTAGTTTTTATGTTTCAGGACAAAAACGGAAAATTTCATTAAAAAATCGTCATTTAAGGGCAATAACTCCTATTAGGAGTCATCTGACAATTTTAAACCAAATAAATGAATTATAGGACTGGTATTGCTTTTGAGATAGTGACGATAAACATGGGTTGACACCCATGTCCTATTTTTAGTAAAAGTGGCCAACTTTGTCCGTGGATCAACATTTGGGTACAAGTTTGAAACTAGGAACCCTAAGGATGATTGTGGCCAAGTTTGGAAAAAATTGGCCCAGCGGGTTCATAGTAGATTTTTTAAAAAGTTTACGACAGATGACAGAAGGCCAACGCCAAGTGATGGCAAAAGCTAAACTGGACCTTCAGTCCAGTTGAGCTAAAAAGGATTTAATCTTGAATTGGTCATATATTCATGTAGTTTAAATAAACGCTTTGTTGGCATTTATTCCTTTGGTATATATTTATCTACAGGAATGTTTATATTGGCCTTAAATTCAGAAAATTATTATAAGAGATGAATTTCTTGCATGTATGAGGAATTTAGTGAATAAGTATTCCAGTGGAAAACACAAACATCTGTTATATTAAAAATCTGTTTACAAAATACACAAACTTATCAGTCATTTAAACAAGTTTGGAAACAGAAAAATGTCTTGCCTGCATTCCGCATCAGTGATGAAAAAATTACTTTATGAACAACATGTAAATAGAATTAAATTGTCATAATATAAATTATATAAGGCATGGTTACATAGGAAGTGACCTAATCCAAAAACATCGATGTAGTCACTGGACCATGAAATTGAGGTCAAGGTCTGGTGACACCTATCAGACAGTCATGTACCAGTCATCATCAAATTGTCATCCTATTATGCATTATTACAGAAGAATGGCCCTAATCCAAATACTTAAATATAGTCACTGGACCATGAAATTGAGGTCAAGGTCAGGTGACAACCTACCAGACAGTCATCAGCAACTTATATACCAAATGTTGTCATTCTACCATTCATAGTTAGAGGAACTGACCTCATCCAAAAACTTCAACGTAGTCACTGGACCCATCATCAGAAAACCATGTCAGGTCGCATTCTCACTTTGCTACCACTTGCCAACTGTGTGCACACTTATAGATATTTTGTCGTTTTCATGAATATTCATTAAATTTAAGATTAAGACGTACTGCCAAAGATTTAAACCTACTGTAAAAGATTCAGGCATGTTGCCAAAAATTTAGACTTGCTGCAAAAGATCCAGGTCTACTGCCAATGATGGACTTAATCCTACTACCAAAGATTGAGATTTACTTCCAAGGATTAAGACCTATTGCTCAGGATTGGGACCTACTGTCAATTTAGACCTTCTTCCAAGAAATAAGACCTACAGCAAAGATTGACTGTCTATAGATCTACTGGTCTTCATTGTTTGTTCTGAACCATGTTTCTTGGTATTTTAAATGCATAATTTTGTAAAAATTGTGTGCTTTTGTTTTGTTTTATGTTTAACGCCACTTTCAGCAATTTATAGTTTCAGTCTACCAGCATCCAGTTTTTATTGGGGAAGGGAGAAAACCGCTAACCTTCCGTAGGAAAACTGGCAATCCTTGTGAATTAAGATTGCAGTTGAGTACACCCTGCCCGACCCACAGTGAGATTCGAACTCCCAACCTCAGTGCTGACAGACAATGTGATCAATAGTAGATGAACAACCTTAACCACTCAGCCACTGAGACCTCTTACAAATTTTGTGCAGTTTGTAATGTATTGTAAAAAAAAGAAATGAAGATAGATCTCTTATTTTAATTAAGTTCCTTATTCTTGGATAATGTACAACAATTATGTTACAAATAAACATTTACATATAGTAACAATTGTATCACATTTGATAATCTACCCATACTCTAATAAATACAGTATCACTTGGATTCAATGCCACAGTTTATTTACAGTCCCCATAGATTGCCCATAGACAGTTATCGCATATCTAACATTTGTGGAGGATTATATATATTTATTATACAATCATTGTCTTTTGCCAAAAAATTTATTAGTGTATTTGAATTGAATTATGACAATGAAACAAGGTGCAGTTCCGCTACCTTTTAAACTCTCTCTCTCAAAATAATAATCCAACTTAAACTACAACAGGTTTCCTTATGAATGTATATACTGCATGTAAATCTTAAAACATATACAGTTACCATCTGGGATTATATTGTACCCATAACACTGAACACAAAATGTTCATAAAATAGTCTCTAGTCTGCATTTTGAATTGTAAATTTGTCTTTTTACAATATTGTCACATAAACCGATAAAGATATGATGAGAAATATTATTATCCCTGTATTGAATATATTTTATAACATAAAATGTACGATACTGAATTCAAAACCTGTCATCTTGATTACTGGTAAATACCATCAATCCATGCAAGCTCTAAATTCTTATATAATATTCATTTAAGGAATCTGACTTGCCAATGACATGCAAAACTTTACCAGCAGGTACTTGGTATAAGACTGTTTCACATACTGACAAGTTAATTTTAAAGATGGAACTAAATATTTTCCGTATATACTTGTAACAAAATTATTTAAGCAGTATTATAACTTATTTTGTCTACCTACAAAAATTAGCATAACTTCTGTGACCCCCCCCTTTCCACAATTACCCCTTGTAGATAAAACCATGTTTTGACGAATTATCTTTACAAGTACATGTGGAGATTTATCATTTAAAAAAACAACACTCAAATGTTTTGTTTTGTTTTATTTGGTTTCTAAATTTGGTGTTTAAAACATTTGACATGTAAAACAAAAGGCTTTATTCAACTTTGTACAATGACTGTACAATACTATGTACATTGTGTGTTTTAGTAGTGAACTTTAACCTCAAATAACTAAAGGTTAAAATTATACATTCATGACACGGTTGAAATGTAAAATGGCCATCAAATTTAAGAATGGTTAAACATGGATTTGACAATATTAGGTTTTAAGATAGCTAACTAATTAATGAATAAATTGTGAAAAAAAAATATGTCACACATTTTTTTTAAACCCAAACATCTACTTAAGTCACCTTTGATGTTTATATCAACAAAATATTTTTTTACATACATCTTATGCTTTGAAATCCTTCTACAAAAGGCAGAACATTTCTAAAATACATTTTGTCTAATTTAAGACACATCTGTCCCAAAAAATAAATCTAAAAATATAGGGATCAGATAGATATAACTAAGAATGAGGACAGGAATGTTTATTTAGAAATTTTGGTGATTTTCTCTCCTATTGCCATAGTAACCAGATCTGATCAGAATATAGGAATGTAACTGTCAATCTTGGCCCTGTGTTGTTGAGCTACACATTCTGAAATCCAGATGATATTACGGTTTTCTTGTTCTTTAAGTTTCACATAGGAATAGAACACACCAAAGTGATACTGCTGCATGAATGCATTCTTCATTAGATTCACCTACAATGCAAAATAGTATTAACTCCATTTAATAAAGACAACAATGTATATAAAGTGTATGAATACTGCTTATCCCATTAACCTAATTTTATCTCAAATTGGAAATACAAAATTGATTCTGCTAACATTTCTGGGGAAAAACAATGTCCTATATGTTAATTACCCTGATAAATGTCATGTGATGCAAAATTCATATAAAACATTCTTAATTCTAATGCTTGGCCTATTTTGAAAGTGTAAACAAAGTTTAAAATAAAAATTCTTGTTACTTGGCTTCATGACCAATTGAGGATGGTTAACATCCTAAAAAAAAAGGACTTTTGAAACAAAAACAACTAGACAAAGTTGATCTAGCGATCACTGATACCCCCGCTTTTGTGAAAATTTCTAACGTTTTTCGTGGACTGTGACCTTGAAATTTGATGGATTTCTACCAAAATCAATAGGCTTCTTACCAACAAAATATATAACAATATTTTACAGTTTCATTAAAATCGGATGCAAACTTTTTTGTAAAAATTTCTAACGTTTTTCGTGGACTGTGACCTTGAAATTTGACGGATTTCCCCCAAAATCGATAGGCTTCTTACCAACCTGATATATAACAATATCCCAAAGTTTCATTCAAATCACATGCAAACTTTTTGAGTTATCGTCTGGAAACAACTTTTTTGTAAAAATTTCTAACATTTTTCGTGGACTGCGACCTTGAAATTTGACGGATTTGCCCCAAAATCAAAAGGCTTTTTACCAACCTGATATATAACAATATCCCAAAGTTTCATTCAAATCGGATGCAAACTTTTTGAGTTATTGTCCGGAAACGTTTTTTTTTGTAAAAATTTGTAACGTTTTTCGTGGACTGTGACCTTGAAATTTGACGGATTTCCCCCAAAATAGATAGGCTTCTTACCAACATGATATGTGACAATATCCCAAAGTTTCATTCAAATCGGATGTAAACTTTTTGAGTTATTGTCCGGAAACAACTTTTTGTAAAAATTTCTAACGTTTTTCGTGGACTGTGACCTTGAAATTTGACGGATTTCCCCCAAAATCGATAGGCTTCTTACCAACCTGATATAACAATATCCCAAAGTTTCATTCAAATCGGATGTAAACTTTTTGAATTATCATCTGGAAACCAAATGTGGATGGACGAACGGACGGACGGACGGACATGAGGACCACTATATACCCCCGACTCTGTCGAGCGGGGGTATAAAAAAAAACTATAAACATGTTGATTCTTTTGCAAAGAATTAAAACAGACTCTTACTTCATGCTCAAAGAATTTGTCTTCTAATGTTTTCTCTCCTGGGTTTGTTCCGGCTCCTTCAAACATTTCCTTGTATTCCTGATAAAAGAATAAGCAATAATTTATTCAATCAAACACCTGACCATATACTGTTT
This sequence comes from Limnoperna fortunei, assembly GCA_944474755.1. Lineage (NCBI taxonomy): Eukaryota > Metazoa > Mollusca > Bivalvia > Mytilida > Modiolidae > Limnoperna > Limnoperna fortunei. The sequence goes on along the minus strand of OX104112.1, from coordinate 85,874,924 downwards.
CAAGTACAAATACCTATTGTAGCTAGGTACCATCTAAACTAAATACTGTTAAGACTAAATTTGTTGCCCAGAATAGACAGCCTTCACTTTTAACAGGTTTAATTAACAAAGATTTTAAATACAACAGAATCCTGGGTTTTTAATTCGCTTTAGGTTATTGTTTATTTATGTAACAAAATAAATTTTGTACGTAATTTTTTTTATGGTCATGTTTGATCCTTATGATTTGTTTATGAATAAAAAAAATAGCTGTTTTGCAGTTTGACCTCGGTAACTAAGTTACATATTGATATTTTATTTTCCTCTATCAACTAGACAAAGTCGATCTAGCGATCACTAATACCCCCGCATTTTGTAAAAATTTCTAACGTTTTTCGTGGACTGTGACCTTGAAATTTGACGTATTTCCCCCAAAATCAACAGGCTTCTTACCAACCTGATATATAACAATATCCCAAAGTTTCATTCAAATCAGATGTAAACTTTTTGAGTTATCGTCCGGAAACAACTTTTTTGTAAAAATTTCTAACGTTTTTCGTGGACTGTGACCTTGAAATTTAACCCATTTCCCCCAAAATCAAAAGGCTTTTTTACAAACCTGATATATAACAATATCCCAAAGTTTCATTCAAATTGAATGCAAACTTTTTGAGTTATTGTCTGGAAACAACTTTTTTGTAAAAATTTCTAACGTTTTTCGTGGACTGTGACCTTGAAATTTGACGTATTTCCTCCAAAATCAATAGGCTTCTTACCAACCTGATATATGACAATATCCCAAAGTTTCATTCAAATCAGATGTAAACTTTTTGAGTTATTGTCCGGAAACAACTTTTTTGTTAAAATTTCCAACGTTTTTCGTGGACTGTGACCTTGAAATTTGACGGATTTTCCCCAAAATCAATAGGCTTCTTACCAACCTGATATATAACAATATCCCAAAGTTTCATTCAAATCGGATGTAAACTTTTTGAATTATCATCCGGAAACCAAATGTGGACGGACGAACGGACGGAAGGACGGACGGACGGACGGACATGAGGACCACTATATACCCCCGACTCTGTCGAGCGGGGGTATAATAAAAACGTTAATTCTGGCAAGATGGGTTTGTCTCCATGAGAATTTCTTTAAAGGCTATTGATAATTTTTTAAACCAATCAAAACCTTGCATTTATTTATTGGGGTGTTAACTTACTGCATAACAATCAGCCACTGCCCTCACTTGGTCATAATCGTCTGCTAAAGCAAGCCTTGCCAGTCCAGCTGGGTACAATTTACCACAGTGTGGGTATAACTTGGATCTGTCATCTTTTGTCAATTCTGTTCCAAATGAGTTGATGGTTATTATGAAAGCTCTTCTGTCTGCCTCAAACTACAAAACCAAACTTCCTGATGTTTAAACATTGCACCTTTTATTTCCACCTTTCTCTACTTCTTTTCCAATTGTACAGAAATTTAAACAATCTTGTAATTAGACCTTCTTGTTTACTACTATATTACTACTCTAAAACAGGTTTGCGTGGAGAGGAGCAATATCAGGACCCATTGGAATTCCAACAGTCTGTTGAAAACATGATAAATATGTTGTCAATAAGTAAATCTAACATTGGCCAGATTTGGTCTTCAGTATATTTATTATCTTTTTCAAAAAAATTATGGTTTTGACCTTAATGGTATCTGAAGTAAAAATCATAGCCTCACCCCCCCCCCCCCACTCAATATAAGTAAATGGTTGGTCCCTATGTACAGATGTATACATTACTCACTGATAATGCTTCACACATGACCTCTGCTGTAGCTCCTCCCATTTCCTTACAGAATGCGTAGAAATCTTCTAAATATGCCTGAATAATTAAATATTTAACACAATCAAACAAATTTCTAAATATGCCTGCATAATTAAAAATTTAACACAATTAATATAAATAGTTATTTGTCCTATATGTAACACTTTTAAATTAATAAACGTGCAATATTTCTATATGTTGCAGAAAACATTTAGATACATGATCCATGTCTGTTATATAATGTTGCCAGAATTGAAACATCAAAGTTTTAACACACCAAAGACCTGTGACAGAAACCCTCTCTTATTACAGTTAATTACAAACTACTTGTGTATATGTTCATTTTAAATAATTTCCCAACTTACCGTAGACCATAAGACATACAGGTTTTCACAATTTTCTTGCTTACATTCAATACAATACAAATTAAATGTTCATATAATCATTTCAGTTTTTTTGCAAGAATTGGTCCATCTTAATGGTAAAAATTTCAGCTTGAAAATAAATAAAATTTTTTAGATACATGCACTTTCAAACTAAAGGACATTATAAGAAACCCATGGCATGTGAACCCTGGTCATGTGATGAACACAATCAACAGATTAAATGAAACTATTGTATTTTAAATATGTGATCTAAAGTCTTACCTTGTATAGCGTGTTCCTTATGATTTCAGTGTTCATTTCATCCAAATCTTGTTCCAATATACAATCAATGAAATATGGGGCTGAAAAAAAAATAGCTTTACTGTTAAATGATTAAATCTTGAAAAAATATATTGCAGCTTTTATTACATTTGCAGTTGTAATATGCTTTGTCTGATATTATACATAAATAACGTGACAACATGCAGTGTCATGGTAACAATTTCCCCAATCTGTATGCCAAAGATAAATTCTTATTAACTAAATTGAAACAGAGGTGGAAAAAGGTAATTATTATTCACATGGAATGGGTCCATTTGGAAAATGTTAAATAACTGAGCATGACCAATTTCTTTTTTACAAAAAACAAACTAGTTCCATCTATGGGAAAGACAAGTTTCATACACAAGATATCCGATAAAGCTAACACATCATAACTTAGGTCAGAGGTCAAATTTTACAAACAAAAACTCCTTCAACTGAAGTATCCTTTAGATTTCAGGGGTTGAAATTTTTTTTGGGCAAGCCTAAGCCGTGGGCTTTTTTAACTTTGAAACCCTAAGCCCCAACATTAATTAACCAAGTCCTAAAAATTATCAGAGCGATGATTTGAAATTGGGATTTGTCATGTTTATTTTAATTATAGTGTACCATAAAATTGTTTTGCAAAAAGAACACAAAGACACAAAAAGACAGCATGTTTCTCGTGCAACTTAAGGTAATCAATTCATAAATTTTTTGTACCCTAGTAAGGGCATCCTTTCTAACCGAGAGATCAGGGTATTTTCTACAATATTTGCAATTCATCTCTTGGGCATTTCATGGAACTCAACCCAGAGAGACATGTCCATCCATGATGGTAAGAATGTTTGATTCCGTTTGTCTCTTTCATATTTGAGGTCTTTATTTTGTGGAGTATTAGATTTATTATTTGACCCCATTTGGTCTTCCGATGCTTCTAACTCGTCATCCACTTTCCTTTTTTCCGTTTTCTTAACCGTGAAGTTTAACATCGACATTTCTCGAATTCGTAACCAAAATTAATTGGGGGATATTTTGTATAGGGAAAGGAAACAAACTTGAATTGTTATTGATCATTGTTGCTAAAGCAGTGAGAAGATTAAGATCTGTCATAAATAGAAAATCAATATCGATTTGTTTTAGGATCTTAAAATAGATTTATGAGTATTTATAGGACAATTTTGACGGTATACACTTTAAGAAACATTGAAAATAAAAACAACATTTTTTTTTGAAGAAAGATCGAGCCTGATGGGCTTTTTTCATAGAAAGATGGCAAACCTGATGTGGTTTCAGTTTTTTAAGCCCCGCGCTTCGGGCTTTAGAAATTTTCAACCCCTGGATTTATGCACGCTCATATTACACCAAGGCATCACAATGAAAAATCACATTGAAAGGAAAAAGACTTATTCTGATGGCTGATGTGCATTTAAAATCCGAAAGGAGTCAATTAATGGAACTAGCCTCTATTTGGGAAGACAAAAGTGGCAACCTCATATCATACTAAGACAACTACATTGCCATATACATGTATGAACTTGTACCGTCAAATTGCAGAAAAAAGAGAATGTAATTGATCAACATTCCAGTATATCAACACTTATTCATTTGACCTGTTGTTCAAATTGAGATTGTTTTGTTTACTGATGTTACATAGTGCTGAGTACACAAACATTTCCACAAAGTTAAGGGGTACCGATCCCTGGATCTACATCTGAATGGGAGCAGGGCAAAATCGAATTTTAATTAGATAACATACACACGGTTCCTAATTTTTAAAACAAGTGTGAACAGAATTACAATGTTGTTTTTTAACTACCTACCTAATGGTGTATCAACTAATACTGCATTATACAGTTCTGCTGGTGTTGATGCTATGTGGATAGCTTCCATCTGTTCAAAACTTCCCAGAGGGTGACATTTGGGGATAAGTTCACTGAGGGGTCTTTGGTGAAGTGTTCCGGTGATCAGCAGTATAATATTATCAATCATGTAACTATATCTATGAAAAGATAACATGAAGCATTACAACACAGTAAACCATATTGTTACTTTTATTGTTATTATGATTTGGACTTAGTAAAACTTATTGATTGTTTGTTTGTTTGAATGGTGTTTAATGCAACTTTCAGCAATTTTTCAGATATATCATGGCGTCCAGTTTTTATGGGGGGAGGAAGCCAGAGTACCTTGAGAAGACCCTAGACCTTCCATAAGAAAACTGGCAATCCTTGTCAATTAAGATTAGAGTCGAGCGCACTCTGTCCGCAGTGAGGCTTGAACCCACAATCTCAGTGTTGACAGACGGTCCACATGATCAATAGTAGACGAACTACCTTAACCACTGGGCCCCTAAAACTTATTGATGTTCGATTGTTATATGAGTGTTTGAATTCATTATTTAAGTATTAAACAACAGAAAATGTTACAGCATGTACCAGTGCTTCAAACTGTTTTTTTTTATTGCAAGTAATTGAATAAGGCATATTATCCTGCATTTGTTTTAAGTCCTGGTGTTGTATATGTACTGTATTGTGTTGTATATGTATTGTTATTAATTAACAACATTTCTACAAGTTGGTACCATTTCTACAATACTGTCATAAACATTCAATTCATTACTGAAATCAAATGACAAAGTTTTAAAATCCAGTAATAATACTTTACATTAAATTACAGAATTTTCTTTATAAAATTATCTTTTTTGTATAAAATCTGGAAAAGCCCAAGGGGGTGAAACTTATGGTCCTTAGTATCTGTTTACTGACCATAAGTGTTCTAAAAGTCAAGCAACCCTGTTTGGTTTTACTTCAGAAAATATGGCTTTTAAGAAAATAATTTAAAAATTTAAAACAAGAATTTAAAAAAAAAAGAACAATGTTAAAACACTTTCTAAAACATACGTTATGAAATCTAGAAATGTTGCAAGTGGTTCCAGGCAATGGTTCCGTAAATGCTGGAACTCCACAACCAATTTTTCTTTAAGTTTATCATCAATTACTGACACAGTCAAGGGACTGGGTTCATTAGCAAGAAAATTGCCATAATCTGTACTTTGCAAGTGCAGTTTCAAATCTGAAACATACAAAAACCAATTAGATGAAATTTATCATAAAGCAATGGTCTATAACCTAGCAATGTACATGTAGGTAGTTTAGTCTTTACCTAGATTAAATTTAATACATGGAATAAAAAAAACAACCTTTTTTTCATTTCTATTTTGTTCTCATTTAGTGTATTCTTGACTATTTAACGAACATTTTTTTTTTAGTTATTTTATTGTTGTACCTTTAAATCACTATGAATAAAATACACCCCTGAAAAACCATAATTACTTTTCTTAATAAAGTTTGGGTAGAATAAACTGTGTTTGGGTGAGTGTTTTTTGTGTGACAAATGAAAACTGCTAACAGTGTATTGTCCAACTTATGCTTATGATTTTGAAATCAAAAATTATTTCCTCAAACTATTTGTTGTTTTGAAATGCTGCTGGTTTTTTTTATCATTTTGATAAGGTGATTTTCCATAGTGAAATTTGACTTAAATAGAAAGGAAGTGTAAGTTAGGAACATTCCATTGTTGTCTATTCGAAATCCTTGGGTAATGTTGTCTGCAGTTGAGGTAGGAAAATTCTCACAGATTGTACTTCATGGGCGCAGAGAAATGTTTGTAAACAACATAACTAAGTAGATCCATTTAGAAAAAAATGGCCGATTTAATATGGAAAATCGCCCTATAAAAAAGAAAAAACTGCTGCATTTGAATGGCTGAATATCTCAAAAAAATAATTGGTTATTTCACATTATACCTTTCTTAATTTCTTAATCTCCAAAAGAAGCATAAGCTAGACCAAACAAAAATCTAATCTGTTTAATTACTACCATCCTACATTTAGCATTAATTTTTAACAAAAATCATGAGATATGCGATGTTCTTTTTGTTGCAATTGAATGAATACTGGTAGCTAATTTATTCATTGACCTACTACTAAAAACAGTGTGGACGAACACATAAAAATGTATGAAATAATCTTACATTTCCTTTGCAATAATCAGCTTCCATAATGCTAAATGTGTATCTTCAAAGAATTCTAGGAAGTTAACATTACATTGTTAAAATGAAAAAAATATCTGAAAGTAGGGGTAGTGATGAAAATAAGGTTAGAAACTTATTAAAATTATCTTTATTGGAGTTGAGGTGATTATTTTCATGGAGAAAAATATCGTGAGAAGTGATTTATGTAAAGCAGAACCACAGGAACATTTATATAACATCGTGAGATAGCAAACTCAGACCACTGTCACAAAACCGCTGTTTTGTCTGTAGAGAGCTCTCCAATATCCCACGCTTCCATCAAAGTTTTAAAATAAGAATTTGACTGCAGAGGATTCTCTGACTTTAAATTCTAAGAAATTCCATTTGCATACATTTAAAAAAAACAAACACTTGTAAAATGTATTACTTTATAATAGTGTATTTATTATTCAGTTATATTGGGTCGAAACGACTCGCTTTCCAGTTCTGTTCTCTGTTCTGTTCTGGTACTTTCCTCCTCTAGCTACGAGAACTGCACAAGTGCGTAATTAGTCTAATGTCAAATGTCTATGTCAAAAATAAAATAGTGATACTGGGAATTGGGTATTTTAAAATGGTTTTGTCAAAACTAAAATTATAAAAATAGCAATTGAGTATAACAAAGGGGGAGATAAATAAATGGGTCGGTACACAAAATTATACCCTCTATCAATTCCTGTGTATCTCTCTTACTGGCTATTATTGTCAATGTTTAAGCTCAATAACACAACTGCGTTCTACATGCAGTGAATAGCAGAGTCCTCTGGAAATAGTCTCCAGCCGTTGGTAGGTAGAGCAAGGGATAGCTCTGAAGTATGTTCAGTCAAGTACAAGATGTAGTAGTTTGCCAGGTTGACAGAAGATGTGGTTTACCAATGATGGATCTGAAATGGCCCCAAAGATTGTATTTTTCATAGATAATACGAAAGGCTGTCTGATGGATTCAAGGTGGGGGCACATCAGTAAGAAGTGTACTCTGTCCATGATTCCAGTGTTGCACAGTAGGCATGTTGGATCTACTGTTGTTTGGTTGAACTTATGTTTGTGGCATTGCAGATTATAGACATCAAGAAGCAGCTTTGTTTTTACACATGCACACTGTATTGCAAATTGATCATACCCTGCACTGGTCCAGATGTTGTGAGGTTGATTCACCTGGTATGAGCTAGCATTGAGATGTCTTAGAGTAGACTTTTTGAAAGCTTCACTAGTGATCTTAGCAACCCATGTGTAATTTACTGCTGAGACCTGAGCTGTCCGGGAGAATTTCCCAGGCGGATTCTCCAATAGGTGCTGTGTTGATGGCAAGTTGTACTTGGCTAGGGTGGATACTATGTGGACGACCCAACTTTTAGAGTTCTTGTCTTTTACTGGTAATTGACGCAAGACTAAGGCATACACCAAGGTGTTTTGATTTCTGATTATGCTTCCAAAGAAACAGAGTCTTTTGTCTAATTCAGCTTTGAGAGGGAGTCGACCAGTTAGAATGTAGATAGCCACATCTGCACTGTTTTCAGGAAGATGTTGAATACGTTTAAGTAGTTGTTTGTAGTACTGGAGGTGAACAGATCCAAGTCCATAGAGAAGCCTTGGGAGAATAAAAATTCTTATGAGATGTACCGATACAGTGGGATTAAGACCGTTAAGGCAGTGAAGTCCAGCACCCATAAGGGCATAAGTCGCTTATCTCGCAGATGAGATCATTGAGCTGGCTATTTCACGAGTTCCAAATTTTGAAGTGCTATCTCTCTCTATCCCGAGGTGGGTTGCAACATCAGAAATAGGAACTAGACTGCCTTCATTGTGAATTGCCTTTTTTCTGTGTTGTTCATAATTAAGACTGTTAACTTGGATTCACTGATTTAATAGTGTTCTCTATTAGCGTACATGGACTGAATGTTTAGCATAATTTGAAGTTCTTCTGGATTGTCTGCCACAAGACAAACGTCATCAGAAACAGAATGGGTGAACTTATTATTGAAACAACACCAAAACCTTTTGACAGAATATCTGGCAATTATCCCAAGATAATAGCGAGCATCGCAGATGCGAGCTATACGATTACATGCACGTGTGGAAATAAGGTCATGTGATCCATATGAACAAACCCTTTTCGGATGGTAGATGAGCTGTCAGAAAATATTGTGGTCGAGCACAAAAAAAATAATTTAAAAGTAGACAGAAATATACTTTACATTGATAAAATTAAACTGTTTCTTTTTAAAATAACAACAAAAATGTCGGAAAATTTTTTTGCAATATCAAAAATGCTTTATTTATTTTTTACATTTTTTGTGACGTCACGTCACAAAAGGAATGCAGAGGCACTCTTGTGGTGCTCTGAAGTAACGTCATGAACCATAAAATATGCGATGCTCGCATTTTGGCTGTGCTTATATTCATATTATTTGACAAAACTACATTTCTTACAGGTCACTCTTCTGTAAATGCTTAAAAAGTTATCGTAATGCAACCAAAACCACAAATCCCTCGCGTAGGAGACAGAAAAACGGTTTTATTTTTAAACTAAATGTATTTTAGTTATTGTTTTTGCGTGACAAATGAAAACTACTTACCACGTATGGTCCAGTTTACGCTCATTTTGTAGATCACAAAATGTGTAAATTGAATTCATCACTTTATTTTCCACAGTTATTTAGCGTTTTGAAATGCGGCGAATTTTTCAATGTGATAGAGCAATTTTCTATAGTAAAGTTTGACCTAAATTACAACAGAAGTGTATGTTTGGAAGTGTCACGGGAGTGACTTTTCCCGAGTTCTTAAATATTTCAAAACAAACGCTGTTTTAAAGTTCCATAAATTTATTATGGAGAATAACAAATAAATACATCGTTGTAACCAAGTGAAGATAAAAGTAATATGTATTATATTCAATTATACAATTTAATAGATAAACCTACTGTTTATCTGGATATTTGCCTATGTCGTCTGCTACCCTTCCCAAAATCCTCGCGGCCGGGATCGAACTGTATATATATACTCTAAGTAGGTAACCCCGGCCGGAGTCAAAGAATAGACCCGGTGATCCCTTCCCAAAATGGCTTTGCCCAAGGTTATGATATAATCAACCAGAGAAGCAAATAACGAAATAAATATAAAATAGCACAATCACACTTAAATACTAGTATAAAATAACAACCATCACAGGAAGAGTCCATTGTCGTCTGTTCGAAATCCTTCTGGTAATATCGTCTGCAGTTAAGGCGGGAAAATCCTCGCGGTTTGTCCGAATACCACTGAACGTTACGAAAGCAGACGATCTTTTTGAAAATATTGCGAGGTCCCTGTAGAAACTCAAATGACTTACTTCCTATGTAAAATTCCCGTAGCAAAAGTCAAGGACGATTTGGAACTTGTCAGCAACAAGGCATAATATAAAATATGGACGTGTTACCGTGTAGAAATGTTTTAAATTGGATTTTAACACTACAAAGGTACAATATGGAATAAAAAAAAATGCAAGCAAAACACCTAGCGCAGCGGGGTGTAGCCATAACATTTAGTATAGTCACTAGTGACAGTGTAGTCTTCGCCTTCGGCGTGTTGTTAGAATTTATGAGTGGGACATTGCAAAACTTTATACAATATTGTTAAAACCTTCGTTCTTTTTTAAGTACTGGTTATGATTAATAATGAACGTAGAACTGAATACTGATTAAATCAATAATAAACAGATTGATGTCAATGAGATTCGTTTTCGCGTTTTACCTTCTAAAGTTTCGCACTGTACTAAATTCAGATAATCGGTCTGTTTTAAAATGCCAGCTTTGAATCCTCTAACCAATCCCTCAAGGTAGCCATGGTCAATATTAAACGTAAGCTCTGGCATTGAATACATTTTGTATCAATGTCTTACTTCAAGAAAATTATGATGATGCGGAAGTCACATGAGGCATTTGAAGTCTTTTTTGAAAGACCACACATTATTAAGAAAAGTCTAGAGAGACAAAATGTGAGGGCATCACAATTTGCTAACACTGCTTTGATTACGGACTGTGACAAATTATAGCTTGACGAATTACCCTCCGACCAAGGGCATTCTGTCATTATGACGTAAAACACTCGCAAGTCAGGTCAAGAACAGAAATAGTAAAATTTACTCGTTGATTTATAGAAGCTTTTCCAAACTTAAAAAATCGGATCAGGTTTTTTCTGTTTTATAATAGTAATGAGTTTTTTGGTATGTAAAAGGAGGCCTCGATTGCCCACTCTCGAGTGGTTAACTTTTATCGATCACGTGGTCTGTCAACGCGGAGGTTGCTGGTTATAGTCTCACTGCGGGTGATCTAGACTCCAATCTTTATTGACAAGGATTGCCAGTATTCCTATCACAGGTCGGCGGTTTCTACGTACCCCCTTCCTGTCAAAACTCGACGCAATGATATAGCTGAAAAAAATTGCTGAAAGTGGCGTTAAACACCATTCAAACAAACAAACAAAACCTACAGTGTAAAGTGACTACAATTATGTGGTTATGAAAATATCAAAATTTAGCTGTCGTTATCATTTACTTGTTAACTTATCACAGTAAAAACTAAAATGGGTATCACGAAATCGAAACAATCATTTCCATCCGGGACATTATATACTAATATAATCTCCCTGTTTCCTTATAAATACATCGGCTCGGGCAGTTTGTAAAAAAAAATGTTGAATTAATTGGTTTTTCGACCGTTCCAACTAGAAAGTTTTTTTTTTTTCGAAATCAACACATTTCCTCCATAAAGAACACTTGTCTTAGTAATATTTCAATAGCACTTCTTTTTTTATACATAAAACAATACTGTTCGTGCATTTAGAAGCTATACAATTCCTTTTGCCCCTTTTAGTACTGGAATTGTGACAACAACACACACAAAGCACGACCAGCTATGGATCCATGTATATCCTTTCTGATACACAGGCTGCAAACACTGCATAGTGACTTCTAATATTATTGCAGTATTTTAGTCTTACTTATTTTGGCTGAAATAGAACAGATGAACCTGAACATGTGTGATGATCACAATACTAATAGTCACATGCTAATAATGAAACATTCCAAGACTATATCAGCTTCATTATCTACGGCAATGTACACTGAAAAACAAATTTTTAAGACAAAGCGACGAATATATAATTAATCCATGGATTAAACAAGAACTCAAATTCCAAGTCGCACAAACAATGAAAAGTCCTATTATATAAGGTGCCAAGAAAGGGCAAGAGTTTTCTGTATTTATAATGACATCCGTCGTCTTTTTATTAGTCATATGGGGAGCAGGTCAAATGTCATATACCACCGCATACCCGATTTTAGCATTACCTATTTTACAGATCATTTTCTGATTATGATTACAGAATTATTATGTCTGGTTGTTAGTCTGATATTTGTAGGCTGAGCTCCAGTACATTACAGAAAATTGTAAATTTACGATAAATTATAAACTTACACAAAACATAAAATTGTAACTTTTCTAAATTACAGTTTTTCGTTAATGTGTAATAATGCATAAAGTTACCCGAACATAGACAGTTGATAATTGGAAAGTTGAAGTCACCAAATTTAGCATTGTTGAGAGACAAAACATCATTAATATAGCGGAATGTGAAATCAAAGGTCTTGGCCAGTATCTTTTCTCTCTCTTTCAGCAGGCCTTCTTGGAACTCGGCCTCAGTACAAAAACAGGTCGGCAAAGAGAGGACCACAATTAGTACCCATTGGAATACCAACAGTCTGTTAAAAATTGTCCTTAAGAAAATCTAACATTGACAGATTTGTGCTTTGGTAGATTTATTATTGGATTTAGTCATTGATGACGAAGTAAGTGATGTCATGGCTAATTACCAGGTATTTATATCGTCTCTTTCCGTTTTTTTCTTAAAAAGCAGCTTTTAATAAGATCTTTAAGCCTGGTTTTAAGCTGCATATGAGGGATGGCCGTGTAGAATGTCGAAAAATCTCAATGTGTTAATGCTCATACATAGGGTAAGAGATCCTGACTTCAAGATATCTACCAGGTCTTTTGAATTTTTTAATATCCACATTTCATTTATGCTACTGGAGTAGAAAGTGTCAATATTTTTGAAGTCCCGTTTTTATTGTTGTCAAAATAGCACTTGGTCAGGAGTTGCGATAGTGTTTTTATGTGGTACACAGACAATCCTGCTATGAAACGCTGTTTTTATGGATTGTTTTTTAAGTTTTGGAATCCAATTTAAGAAGGGGAGATTACGATCTTCAACTATGATTTTGTGACCAAAGGATGCCAACTCGAATTTGTGATTTTCAAGAATCTCCTCTTTTGAAAGCGCACTGAATGTGTAAGTAGGATTGTCAAGTGAACTGTCCATGCCTAACTCATTAATTAAACACTCTATATAATGTTTTTTGCAGATAAAAATAATGTTGTTAGGGGCCTTATCTGCTGGTCCAACAACATATTTGTCATGAATGTCGGACAGAGCATCAAGATTTCTGAAGATTGATGATCCTTTAGTACTCATAGACCTTCTTAAACGACTTATTCTTAATTGAATCAATGACCGCAAGGCCTTTAACCTTTCAGACAAGGTATCAACCTCCTGGTCTTCTTGCTTTGCCCATTTTCTGGCATAGTCCTCTATTGAATCCATCAATAATTTAAAGTTATAATTCCAGTTAATGGATTTAGGTTCAGGGTTTTTTTTGGTCCTTTTCACAAAATATTGCAGAGTCTTTCATTGTCAACAATGTAAAGATCTCCAGTTATCATGTGGCCTGAAGGACTATATATGAATGGGGAATTGTGGCAAGACCAGTCGTGGGGTTTGGCTTCTGCGGATGCATTTTAAATAGTATGAACCAATGAATCGTTTTTGCCTTTCAATTTTCACTTTATGAGGTGGACGGGTCGGCATAAATTTACGTAATTTTACATTTTAAAAATAAAACACTGTTATGTATCATCCCTTCCGGCTTTAAATGAATTGCTAATAAATAATAGACAGTTTAGACATAAGAACACCCAAAATTTATGATGTTATTAAAATGACAAATAATTCTATAATAATTTGCTCCGGAATGATATTCACAATTCCCTATTCCCGAAGCAGGATACAAATATTGTGTATACATTTTGTTTTCAAATCAATGTTATCTAAACTGTTTGTTTTAATATTTTTGATAAAAACTTTCAGAAGGCAAATCTACTTGAAACTTGTTTGGACATCTTTGCTTGTAGAATTTGTATTAGTTTGAGCCCTGTGTACAGCCTTATTAGAGAACAAAAACAATGGCAATTTTACAGGATTAGACAATAGATATTACTGATAAGTCTGGTTTTAATCGGTTTTAGAATCAACGGTTTCAGACCCAAGCTTGTTAAAATATTTTACCCATCGAAAACCATCTGCTTGCTGGACCAAAAATAAAAACTAAGTACTTAACATCCAAGAATGTTGACTAAGTTATGGTTCAATAGACCTAGTGTTTAAGAAAAAAGAAAAAGATTAAAATTAAAGAGAAAAAGATTAAAAGGAAAGAAAACAACAAGGTGCAGACGACAACAACGGACAAGAAGTGTTTTCGTAAGCTTATAACTGTCATCTTATAAAAAGAGATTTTGAATATCGTTGTCGAGGAGCCAGTTCGGCCGTATGCCAAAATAAAGCTTATGTGTGAGCTGTATACGTTGATTGTGAAATCGTACAGCCCAAACCGAATACAGCTCACGTCAAGATAATACAAGAGCAGTATATGTCAAGATGCAGCATTTGTCGTTTATACTGCAATCGGCTTACTTATTATTTGTATATAAGTCACTGGCTATGAACGAGTTATAGTCACGCCTACTTTATTATTTTAATTATGTACTTCTTGACCTTTCCCTGGCAATAATTGGATATGTTGCAATCACGCAAATTACGTGTTTTGTCATTTCTTTCGATAATTAAGCCAATCCAGAAAATTTGGCACTGTAACAAAAACATGGAGAAAATAAATTATTTAATTCTTTTTTAATTGTTACTATTGTTTGCATGTAGATATCTTCAGTGTTCATTTGCAGATTTTCACACACACACACAAGTGTAATACTTTTGAAATTATACTATGTCAAACTTGGGTACGATTGATTGATTAATGGTGTTTAACGCCCGAGCAGCAATATTTCAGCTATATTCAGGCGATGAACATGAAATGGATGATAAAATGAACATGAAATGATGATGAATGAAAATGGGATGGGACACAAGGAAAAATAGGGGTAACGGATTTTAGATTGCCACTGGAAAATGGGAGGATGGATAGGGTCGGGCAATTTAGCCTCCTGTAGCGGGATCGAAATCCCTACTCATAGCGAAAGTTATAGTCTGTCTTATACAACTGTCTACAAAAATTTTGACTTAACACATCCATTTAATTCGCAGGGAAGTATCACTAATTGATGAGATATAAGATTACAAGATACTAATTGGTTGTTTGCCATGACAACGGACATAAACATTAAATAATCAAGAGTAAAATGAACATTTATTAATAAACAAACATTATAAAACACAATGAAACAACAATCATAATTAATCAAACGTTTCCAATCAAAATAAAGTTGTTTGCTGTCCAGAGAAACATGTACAGAAAAAAAGACTTCATAAGAGAACCACGAATTAGAATTCTACAACATAACATGAGACCATATTTTGTTACGGATACTATTATTAAATCTTTAACAATGTTCTAAATTGTAAAAACTTTAACATTATTTGATTTAAAAGTTTTGGAATTTGTTTTTTTTTTAACTTTGAAATAATTTGTACATCTAAACATTAAGCAAAAAATGTCCAAAGCAGGCAAAGTGTACTCGACTCCAATTTTGAATGACAATTAAAGATTGCCAGTTTTCATACCGAATGGTTTCTCCGGATACCCCGGTTTCTTCACCAATAAAAACTGGACGCCACAATATAGCTGAAAGGGCGTTAAATACCATTTAAACAAATTAAAAAATTAATTCGACAGCAGACTACGGATTATTGTTGTATGCTGTTATGCAAATAGAAGTTGGTCCGAGAATCCTGTGCTGTCCAACGCTTTTTTCAGGTTTTGATGATTCTTGGACTAACAGAAGTATAATCTGAAAATATTTGTTTATTAAAATCGCAAGAAAGTAATGTGTTTAAAACTAAATTAAACTGTTATTAAGTGAAGCCATTAAACGAGCCACCGACAAAAACTAGAGACGAAATACAAACAAGAAAGAAAGAAACCAGTTGAAACTGTATTTCGTTCAATATTTGTCATATTTCCTGAGTTCTTATTTGTATTCTGTTATAACAACTGTTATAAAAAAGTGCTGTCTGAAAATTTATGTCTAAATATATATATTTTTAATTGTCTATTATCAGTAGAAAATATATGAAAACAGTTAACATAACATAATAGAACAACACTATTTTAGAAACTTAACTGCATTAATCACAGATCTGACGCCAGAGCTTGTCAGTTTGACGAGGTTCATAATGTAATAAATACATATAATAAGAAAAATAACACAATAGAGAACAACATCACAGGATATCGCTAGTACGACAAAATAAAGAATGGAGAAACAATTAATAAAGAAAACAATGCATAATGTCATGATTGCCGTTGTGTCTTTTGAATATAAATTGGCATTTATATACCATGCACTATTATGAGTGGCCGTTCATAATGCGTTATTTTTATCGCGTTACTTTTAAGAAGTATCGCGATACTTTCAACTTCTATCGCTATACTACTTTGAAGAAGTAACGCGATAGACGTTTAAGTAACGCGATAGACGTTTAAGTAACGCGATAGAAGTTGAAAGTATCGCGATACTTCTTCATAGTAACGCGATAGAAATAACGCAAAGTATGACATGAACAGCCACTCATAATGCACTTACTGCTAATTAAACAAAACGGGAACATATAGAGATATGTCGGATTGAATGCAACGTTCTGTAACGCATTTTTCGGATGAGTCTATTTTAATATATTTTAATTTCTTTTAAATGCTGCATGAGCATTAATGTTGTCCATCTTGCTATTTTAACCACACCCCAAGCGCGTGACTGATGGATGACTTTGAGGGGAGAAAACACTAATTCAGTTCTTTAAGATTTTCTACTAATTTTGTTCATTTTTTGAATGTGCAAAGCTCGTTCACCTTAAGTTTAACTTGACCAACACCATATATCGTACATCCCGGGGCTCTCAAAGTGTCATCCAAACTTTAAAACCCCATACGAACACGTGCTAGACGGACGGTCTAGACAATCTATGCAGTTCATTTAGTAGCTTGAATAACAGCAAGAGGATCGGCTTACACTATGCAGGGGCGGATCCAGGAATTTGTGTTAGGGGAGGCGTAAAAATTCGGCGAGGGGTCTGGGGGCCGCTCAAGTTTTCTAGACTCGTTTTTTGATATATTTGAGGGGGTGGACAGGGGGGGTACCTTTCTCCTTTCTCCCTCCCCACAGCTCCTTTCTCCCTCCCCTCAGCTAAAACCAAGATGGCTACAACACTGGAACATAGAACTCCAGAGGCACTAAAAATAACTGGTTTCAGAAACTATTTCACTTATTTAAATCAAATTATGCAAAACTAATATAAGGGTAATTTTCTGCCATTGTAAAATGCATTGTGGCTACTAGAGCCATTGATGTTCTGATTGGCGGAAATTAAAATGAATCTTGCTCTGAAAATCTGAGTAGCAAACATAAAAATTTTGATACTGTATAAATTTTAAGATTTTGGCGCAAAATTCAAGATGGCCACAAATTTTGTGTCATGTTCATGTCGATTAAACTAAAGTTTTTGTAATGAGTAATGTGAGCATTACAGGCTTTCCATGTGTAGAAATACTTTTTTTACACGTGTAATTATGAATGACTAAGACTTACCGCAGGTTGTTAGGACTTTTTTAGTTTCAGATACTAGTAAATATTTTTTGGTTCGGAGACCTTTAATGGATGACGAAAGTATTTTTAGTTGTGGATCAAAACGAACTATATCCGTCTTTTGGGTAACCAATATACTTGAATAATTAGAAACTAAAAATATTTAACCAAGATTTCCACCATAAATCGTGTTGTAAATTGTAACAAGAAAAGCAAGACCAGGCCATTTGGACATTCAGAGCTTTTAGTTCCTTGTTTTCCTGAAATTTGCTATTAGTGTTAGGTACCCAAAATCTAGTATGGTGACGTAATCATTACTTTGAATTACTGTGAATAACGGGATATACCTATAAAAGATGCCGTATTTTAATGTTTTTTATTTGTATAAAACTGTTAAATTGAAAAAAAAAACACTTTTTCAAGAATGCGTTTTTCTTAATTTCAAATTTTGCCCTTTTTCAATTTGTGAAAGCGCTATACATTCAACCATGTCTAGTAACGTTTGTTACGAACACATTTGTGTAATTTTTTACCGATTTATTACGACTTTCGACGTATTTGCCGCACTTTAAATTCACACTGAAAAATATAATATCATTTAAGATATGCGTTTTTTTTCTCAATAATTTTTCCATGAATTTTTAGAGTACAACATATATTTTTGTCAGATTTACACGAGTTTATCTATTTCTATAGTCGTTTCGTTAGCGCGACATTTTTTAAACGATGTTATTATAAACAAAGTTACATGAACATATTATAAATATTCCATAAGGAAAATATTAATGCGCAAAACGTATGTGTGCGAATTTAAATACAATTTGAGCAATAAATGGTTATTTATTGTGGACATAGACATACAAATCTAGATATTAAACCCTCTTTTAAGGTGCACGATGTAATATTTAACGTAACGTCAAAAAGCTCAAATGACGCTACGTTTAGAGGCGCCAATAACGTGCGCTACGTCTTATTGAAATTGTTACAATTTTCAATGTAAAAGAATTAACAAAACTTCATTTGTTTTAAAATCTACCGGTATTATGTACTACATGCAATAAAACACTACCAGTGCAAACTGCGCTTTGATTAATATTTGTTTTACATAAATGGATCAAATTCATGGATGCAAAGCTAAAACTAGGTACTCTAAGTGGTGTCAGAGGAGAAGATTGTTTATCAAGTTAACAACGGACAGATAACAAATGACAGACACCTAGTCAATAAGTGATCACAATGTAGAAAAGGGACAGACATACGCTTTAGGAAAAACCTTACTGCATACTAGCATAGTAAAAATTCTGATCATTTGGATGCAATTTATCTCTTTACTGTAGTTTTTTGAAAATAATTTTAGTCTTTTTAAATTACATCAATGAATTGGCACTTATTAAATGATTTTCAGGTACGAATTAAAGAACATATTTGTAAAAGTACTGCCTCCCTCTTTTTTTATTTTTTTCCTTTCTCCCTCCCCCTTTCTCCTTTCTCCCTCCCCTCACCTCCTTTCTCCCTCCCCTCAGCTCCTTTCTCCCTCCCCTCTACTCCTTTCTCCCTCCCCCTCTCTCCCTGTCTCCCACTACCCTGTCCACCCTCTCATATTTAGCGGCATAAAGAACGCTATATATAGACTTGGAATTCCAATTGAAAACCGAAAAAGGAATAAAGGAATGAAGGTGTCGCGTTTACTCGTTTTCTCATTCCTCCTTTTCTTTTTCTCTCGTTTTACCCCCTCGTTCTCTCGCTCTCTCTCTCTCTCTCTCTCTGGCTTTTTTAGGGGGGGGGGGGGCGTACGCCCGGTACGCCTTTCCTTGGATCCGTGCCTGCTATGGAATAACTTAAAAGTTGGTTGATTATACCATAGCTAAGCCCAGCCTTTTTCAATGTTATTTGAAAGGGAATTTTTATCAGGTGACGTTAAACCGTAGTTTAACAAAAAACGTCTTGTATTAAAGAATCATTTTGCGCAACAAGAAGAATAAGAATAAAAAAAATCAAAGGAAAAATTCCGTATTATGTTTCTATATTATAAACACCAAAAAGGAGCAATTTAAGATTCAAAATTGTCCCAATATATTCACCTTTCAGAAAAATGTTAATTTATTAAAAATCCATTTGGTAGCTTTCAATACACACTTAGTTGTTTTCAATATATACCAAGTTGAACAGGACTATTTTGTTTTAAGTACTACTTTCTTGTTCTTAAATGTGATTTGTCATATTTAGTAAATTGCAATTTTCACCCTAACGGCTTCCCGTAGAACCCCACACCTTTTCTTATTGATATGGGTTTTTATGAAAATAAACATTACATGCAATTATATAATCAGAAAATAAATTTAGATCTATTTAAGCATTTATTTTGTCCATTTTCTTTTGTATTCATTAATACCATATGTCATCTAAAAAGTCACAACATAAAATATTGGTCACTATGATCAAAATAACCCCACTCTGTACCTCTTACCCGTGAAAGACCTGACGTCAGTGAACACATCTCTATATTTTTCGCAGTTTGTTTCAAGTAAGTGTACAGTTCAGATGTGTTTTTTATGTTGATGACATTTTTTTGAAAATTTAAATTATTTTGCTGAGTTTTTTACATTTTATTGTAAGGGTGTATTCGATGTGTTATTTTTAAAATTTAATTATTATGCTAAGTTTTTAACATTTTATTGTAAGGGTGTATTAGACGTGTTATTTTGAAAATTTAATTATTTTGCTAAGTTTTTAACATTATATGGTAAGGGTGTATTCGATGTGTTTGTTATTCGCGTTTCGCGTTTTTCTTTCTTAATGGGTTTTTACCAATATGATTGATGTGTAAATGGTGGATGATTGGTGTACCGACAGCAGACGTTGGAGACATGGCTTTGGTGGACCGACTGCAGACGTTGGAGAGATGGCTTTAATGATTTAGAGTTGGCAAAATGGTGTTGTTAAAAATTTTAATATGGTAACATTCTGAACGAACTTGGACGACATGGTAAAATTAGAATAAGATACATGTACACAGGTCCAAAAACTAATACTGTTTAACATCAAAGAATGTTTCAGTATGTCAAAGCGTGTTTTATACAACAGAAGGATTTCCTTACTAACCCCATAAATATGAAAACAAAAAGACAGAATATAACTTCCACCCTTTAAAAAAAAGAGCTTACGTTAATTGTGGCCAATTGTTCCATGAAGTAATGTTTAATTTAAGTATAAAATACAGCTATCAGTATTTCAGCTAAGTTATTTTCAGGACAAGCAGGTTTACTTTTTGAATTTGCGATCTCGGCAATTACAGCTAGTATCATGCAAGAACACAAAACGAACTGTAACATCACAACCAAAGGTGTAGACTAAAACTATCTGTTGACGGAGTGTATAAAAGAAATATTACAAGAAATACTCTATTAGATAAAAACACTGGACTTTGCAAAATTGGTACCTGCCCAAGAGAAAAGTAAATATGTAGTGAACGTTTTTGTATATTTGCATGCATGTTTGTATACTGCCTATATATTAAAAAGGAACCATCTATTTTTTCAGATTTGCTCACAGAACGATAACAATGGCGCCGTAAGTATTTTTTTTTATTATATGTAACTGACAATACTATTTCCCTTATACATAATGTTATGGGAAATATCATTAGCTGCAATAATCCTAAGGAGCAACCATTAGCTGCAATAATGTTTTGGCAGCGACACAGCTGCAACAATGCTAAGGGAGCAACCATTTGCTGCAATAATCCTAAAGAGCAACCATTAGCTGCAATAATCCTAAGGAGCAACCATTAGCTGCAATTATCCCAAGGAGCAACCATTAGCTGCAGTAATGCTTAGCCAGTGACACAGCTGCAACAATGCCAAGGGAGCAACCCTATTGCTGCAGTAATGTTAATGAATCCAATTATGTACAATTGATTACATCAGCAATTTGCATACTTTCCCCAACATTTGAAGTTAAATTCCTGGGCAAGAGCTATTTTGTATCTACAGTTATAATACAAAAATTAGTTTTCCTTTGAATACCATGGGAACAGATTTGTTCTGTACCATAAGTTAGTTTTTGCCTGAGGCAGCTCAAGTGAATCTGAAATCAAAGACAAAACTAGATCACATTAGTTTGGAAGTTACAGTCCAAGGGAGTCAAACATTTTAAATAGACTAGTGAAATAATATAAGGACTGAAGTCTTTGACAAGTTTCTTAAAATAATTCCTAATTTTTTTCCCTATCTTTGGTAAAAAAACATTTGTATTGTCTTGTAGACAAAAATTGTTTTAAAAAAGAAATCCTTCAGAGGTGTCTACTATTGAATATAAATATTTGTCCTAAATTTCAGTCTAAAATATTTATTATTGATTCATATGCAGTCCTTAATTACGCCTTGACATTGTTGTGCCAAGCATCTTTTTTTCCAGGTCCGACCTATTTTGGTGTTTCCAAAAAATGCCATTATGACTGAGATAATGTATACAATTCAAACTCTAGAGCAGTCAATTGGTTGTCTTTTTACTGTTCAAACTTATTTGAGACAAAATTCTGGTCATTGCACATTTGCAATTCAGTCAAAGTTTGAATTTTATGTTCTGAATGAGAATCTGAGGTTTTGGACAAATGGTCCAAATAACTGACTAAATTCATAAGAATTACTACCCATAAAAGTTTCAAAAGGGTAAGTACCTCCCTGCCTTCATTTTAGAAAATATTAATTGCTGTAAATTAGATGAGCATAACCACTTTAGTGTTGAGATTTATTTCACTTTAAAGTTTATGCAATAGGAGACACTCAATATACATTTCATTAAACATGTATTTAGTTCCGAGATGCATTTAGAAATATAAGTTGCCATATTGCCCACAAGAAAAAGTAGAGAAGTTATAATGAAAAAATAAGAAAACATACGTATCAATACACACAAAATTATCTTATACAATTACTGACTATTCCAGAGTACACTAAAGGAATAAAGTGAATTAAATAATAAAGAGGTCGACTCACTTCGGCTGTTAATTAGCAAGTCATAATTAAAATAAATATGTTATTTTAATGACTGTAAACACCACTTTTGTATATAGGTATTTTTGTTGTTAACAGCTGCTATTTCATCTGCTGCTTATTCAAAATTTATTAACTATAATGAAACAGGAAACGCCACCTCTGTATATCGCTATTTTATTTGTTAACTACTGCTATTTCCATCTGCTGCTGCATCTGTCAGTTTTTTACAAATAAAATGGCTTTATTTATTATTGCTATTTAATAGCTCTAAATTATTCAAAACAAAATATACCAAATTTAATGTTTAAAGACAACTCTTCATTTTTGTCAAGCAGCAAACTTGACATGTTTTTCTGTCAGAGAATTGTTCTGTTAAAATCTTTCATAAAACCTGAAGAACTATAAACATTTGGTGGGCTGCTTTGTGATCTGTAATAATTACATTTAAATCTCCTTTTCTTCAAAAACTAAGCCATTTGGAACTAAACATGGAAGGTCTTTCAAAATACTTCTTTCCAAAATAACTGCCATTACCAAAAATAAGTGATAAAAGTGGTCATAACTACTAAATGTTTAGCCAGAAAAGGCTGTACCTCATACTGTACTGACTTAAAAGGAGAAGCCTAATATATGTTTCTGGCTTTAGATATAAAATATATTGTTTTAAAACTGTTTAGTGGTTTTACATTTATTAATATGCATATTAGTTTCATGATTAATTATCAGATACAAATCCATTGTAGCAACTCGTCATTTAAATTAATTTAGGGTTGATAATCTTTGGATTTTGACATTTAATATTATATTTTAATATTAAAGTTAACTGATATTTATGACAATTAAACCCAGATTCTGCACTTCCTCCAAAAAATTATTGCCGGACTGGCAGTTCTGCATTTTGTGTCTGACCAAAAGACCAGTATATAATTGTTTGTTTGGACGGGTAGTTATTACCAGAGTTCCTGACTGAGTAATCGGAGACATTCATCAACAATTGCTCCAAGTTTGAGTATTTTGATCCTTTTCAAACATTTTACTTGTTTCAAATGGATTGTGTGCCATTTGTTTATATCCATGATATGTCTAGTTAAAGACAGTGAGCAATAAAAAAAATAATTGTCATGAAAAACTAGATTCTATCAAAAAATATTTATTTATTTATTTATAAATACAAAAACTATTAATTAATGACATAATTTTTATAAATTTATGGGTGTCCCACCTTACTGTTTATAATAATTTCTAGGACAAGTTAAAAAAAAATCAAAACAACTGATAATTTTTGTCTAAGTTATGCCATAGAACTGTAAATTATTTAAAAAAAAATTCTTTCAAGCACTTCTAAACTTACAACTGGAATAAGATTTTTATGAAGTTTAATTACATGTTTTTGTCTCGCCTGCGACGAAAGTCGCTGGAGGCGAGACATATGTATGGGAATCCGGCGGCGGCGGCGTAAACACTTGACATCTTGCTTCATATCTTTGTAAGCCCAAGCCCTAGGTCCATCAAATTTGGTCCAGAGGTAGCTTATGATGAGTACTTGCCAGTCAGTCACCTGTCACCTGACCTTGACCTCAATTTCACGGTCCAGTGACTACGTTAAAGTTTTTGGGTTACGACAGTTCCTCTGTAACTATGCATGGTAGGATGACAATATTTGGTGTATAGGTTGCTGATGACTAGTACATGACTGTCTGGTAAGTGTCACCTGACCTTGACCTCAATTTCACGGTCCAGCGACTACGTTAAAGTTTTTGGGTTACGACAGTTCCTCTGTAACTATGCATGGTAGGATGACAATATTTGGTGTATAGGTTGCTGATGACTAGTACATGACTGTCTGGTAGGTGTCACCTGACCTTGACCTCAATTTCACGGTCCAGTGACTACGTTAAAGTTTTTGTGTTACGACAGTTCCTCTGTAACTACGCATGGTAGGATGACAATATTTGGTGTATAGGTTGCTGATGACTAGTACATGACTGTCTGGTAGGTGTCACCTGACCTTGACCTCAATTTCACGGTCCAGCGACTACGTTAAAGTTTTTGGGTTACGACAGTTCCTCTGTAACTACGCATGGTAGGATGACAATATTTGGTGTATAGGTTGCTGATGACTAGTACATGACTGTCTGGTAGGTGTCACCTGACCTTGACCTCAATTTCACGGTCCAGCGACTACGTTAAAGTTTTGGGGTTACGACAGTTCCTCTGTAACTACGCATGGTAGGATGACAATATTTGGTGTATAGGTTGCTGATGACTAGTACATGACTGTCTGGTAGGTGTCACCTGACCTTGACCTCAATTTCACGGTCCAGCGACTACGTTAAAGTTTTGGGGTTACGACAGTTCCTCTGTAACTATGCATGGTAGGATGACAATATTTGGTGTATAGGTTGCTGATGACTAGTACATGACTGTCTGGTAGGTGTCACCTGACCTTGACCTCAATTTCACGGTCCAGCGACTACGTTAAAGTTTTGGGGTTACGACAGTTCCTCTGTAACTATGCATGGTAGGATGACAATATTTGGTGTATAGGTTGCTGATGACTAGTACATGACTGTCTGGTAGGTGTCACCTGACCTTGACCTCAATTTCATGGTCCAGCGACTGCGTTGAAGTTTTTGGGTTACGATAGTTCCTCTGTAACTATGCATGGTAGGATGACAATATTTGGTATATAGGTTGCTGATTAATAGTACATGACTGTCTGGTAGGTTCCACCTGACCTTGACCTCAATTTCACGGTCCAGTGACTACGTTAAAGTTTTTGGGTTACGGCTGTTCCCCTGTAACTATGCAGGGTATGGTGACAATATTTTGTATACAGGCCGCTGCTGATATTTAATGCTATTTACATAATGCTTATGACGAAATTTATTTTCGTTACTGATGCGGAATGCAGGCGAGACGTTTTTCTGTGTCCACACTTGTTAATGTAAGAGTTATTTCCCTTGAAAATCTAAATTGCATGAAAAATAGTATGCAATATTTTTTAATGTAATTCTGTCATCGATTTATATCAGACATGTCCATTGTTGTTTACATGACTTTGCTGTTACAAATATATGGAATACATGTAATCAGATACATTGAATCTATGATTGGAATTTTTTATTAGCTACTGAATATCAGGTCCCACTTGACTGCTTTTAGTTATTTTTTTTTTAAATAAAACAGACAGAAATCATATAAAGGCCGTGCCTTTATCTCCGAATATGAAAAAAAACCATCCCTATAAGTTTCAAGACATTGCAAGTCAAAATATGGAAAACTCGAAATGCTAAAAAGTATTGTTAATATTAGTTTTCAGTACATTGAAGTTTAAGGGAACTTTAATCAGACAGCAGTATAATAATAGTAATAGACATGTACAATATGACATAAATTTTTTTCCACTTTATTACCTTTAATATATTTTTATCATTTAAAAGAAAAAGATCAAGTACTAGTACATGTACAGTTGTAGAAAATATTCTCCATATTTCAAGATTATAACGTCATCTACCAAAACGGTCAAAATTAAGTCAACAGCACTTGTTTTTATGGGTGATAGTTTTCATCAATATATAATATAACAATTATTATATAGATAGAGATGAAATATCGAATTTTCCGAGTGACAGAAATCACGGTAAATCACATGTGAAAATTATCGTTTATTTTCACTCTCGGGTTTTTTCCCGCCAAAATGTCACAATGGTTTTGTACTATACAGATATTCATCCGCCGTTCGAAAAATTTAGGATTCAGCATTAAAATTTTACGAAAACAATTTTGATCTATATAATAAATAGGATAATCAATTGGGCATCGTGAATATCCAAAATATGATCACTCGTGCCGCATAAAGCATCAGATTAAACTCGTGCGCGGAACAAGTTCCACGCACTCGTTTAATCAGATGCGTTATGCGGCACTCGTGATAATATTTTGGATATTCACTCCGCCCAATTAATTATCCTATAAATAAATTTTTTTAATTTTCAGGTAGATCAAGGGTTTAAGAACTGTAACTTTGATTTCATTATTGTACAATTCAATTATAAAATTGTTTGAAATTGCATTTAAAATGTAAATTAGAAATAAATAGGTAAATTTGCTAAACACTATGCATATCTAAAATTATAAGACTTTATTATTTTATATAAAAAAATATATCACGTGTATTGAAAAGAAACAAATTTCACAAAGGGAGATAATTCACATGAAAAGTCCCCACCAAAAGGGAGATAATATATTATATAAGCAAGTAAATATTACAACTTTCTATCAGAGTTTAATTGTTATTGCAAAACTAAATACTTTCTTTTCTATAATCTATGTAAAAATGACCCCAAAAGTATAAATCATCAAGATGTGCCAGCCTTGGTAATATGTGGCCTCTTATTTTTGTGGCAAAAAATCATCAAATAAGTAACCTTTATAATAATTCTATAGCTATATTTTTTTTTAATATTGATAATCAAATTTGAAGACATAAATAACAAATTGACAGTAAACTTGATTTGTGACAATAAAACCATTGATTTACATCCTTTGAATTCACATGAAACACTCAACACTCATGATTAATAATTTAATAATAAATAATAAATTAATCAAAAATATGCAAAACAAATTTTGATACCTGATTTTTGTTTACACTTCTGAAATGAACATTACATGTAGATATCTAGTCTAAGCAATAAAAAAATACCCCAAGTATTATTAAATGACATTGTCTCATACCAAACCAGGTTGTACTACAGTATCATTACATATAGTACATTGGATGAGGTATTGGTCAGCCTAGCCATAGTGGATTGGTTCACATTTAAGAAATAGTACACGGAGCTGTGGTTTATCATTGTTCTACAGATTTGGAAACTTGCCACAATTACACCCTTTTTACTAGTCAATGCAGCTTAATTGTTAAATGCAGTATTGCCTTAAAATTTTGTATTTGTATTAGCAAATTTAATCATATTTAAGAAATAATTCATTGAGGCTGTGGTTTATCATTGTTTTACCACAGGTTGGACATTTGTCACATTATTTTATTCGATAATTATAGTGCATTGAAAGATGGCTTTAAAATATTGCATTTTTTGTTTTATTTAGTGTAAAAATATTTGAATATTTGAATATTGATGTTTCAAGTACCGAAAAAGTTAATGTATACAGTTTATAGGAGATTTTATGTGTGAATATTATTTATTGACCTGTGCCCAATTCTTGGAGATATAGTGTGGTGATCCAAGGTGTTTTTGATAATTTAATTTTAATTTTTATACTGAATTCAATAATTACATCATCTTTCACCATTTTAATTGATATTTTTTTGTTGTTGTATCATACACACTTTTTAGAACAAAGTGTAAATTTTGTATAAGCAATCAATGTAAGGTGTTTTCGATAATTAGTGTGATGACATAGTACACAAGAATTTTAGGTTCTGTATGTTAAATACATTTTTATTTTAACCTGAGAGAAAGATTTGCATTGAATTTTATTGCAGTAACCTTTTATAATAGGGTAGTATATTATACAATTCAAAGCATTAATTATTGAAGTAGACCATTTGTCTGTATTTCATATGTTTATAGCGAGTCTAAAAATAAGACTAAGAGAAACAGATAGGTTATTATCTTTCAAATATATGCAGTTGACCAGGTTAATTACACAAAAAAATTATTAAGAGCCTTTTATTTTGAAATAAGTTAATGGTCAATTGGAATGTGATAAACATCTCTTGTGATTTTAAAAAAAATATAAATCCTGCCCCTCTAGATGCACAAATTTAAATGTAACTCTTAATGTAAGGCAAGAACGCCAAGAAAAACATTGTATCTGGCTCCTGGGAAGTGCAGACGACAAATCTATTATGTTCAGAAGTCTTAATATTGAGAACAAGTGAAATCTTTAGCTTAGCGTGAAAGGGCAGATAACAAATGGCTGAAAATGATATGATAAAAGAGAAAGTGTACTTTATTAGAAGTATTAAATTTATTAGAAGTATTATCATTTTAAGTCGTGCTACATACATCAACTGTGACTTGTTTAGGATTTGGTTCCATATAAAAACATTGAAGCAGAACTAAAATAAACCAGCTATTGAAAACACCTTTTACCCAAAATTTCCTTACGAGAGCATTTTTGTTGATGTTATGTGTAAATACTATTTTATTTTCAATATCAATAATAGTCTTTTATAATTATACCCCCCGCAGACTTGTTGGGGGGGGGGGGGTATATTGGAATCACCATTGCTGTCTGTCCGTCTGTTGGTCTGTCCACATCCCTTGTAAGCGCAACTCCTCCTAAACTGCTTGATGAAATTTAATGAAACTTAGCATAAAAGAAGTACATTGTATGTAGATGTGCATGAAGGATTTTTATTGACCTGGGATATCATTAAGCGGAGATAATTGGACTTGAAAGGTAAGCGGGGGTATCCTTGTGAGCGTGCTCACAGTCGACACTTGTTTTATTTGCTTTTAAACCTTTAAAGTTTAAAAAGGATGTACATTTTCTGTATTTTTTTGTTGTACATGTAGCTATTTATAAGATTATTAGTTGTACATATCTAGTGGGTGTACACTTTTGTATTTGGAACATCCCTTTTGACATGATCTAGTGCATGTTGCTCATACACAAATAATAATTTACTGTGGTCTCAAAGCATTTAATACTTACAATAAGACTTGCATGTAAGTCAATTATGTATAAAAATGTTGCTCAGTGTCTATTAAACAGACAATTACATGACAAAAAGCAAAGACATTAATTTAGTTGTAATTGCATCAAATCAGTTTAATTATAAACAATGGGATACATTGTCAAAGACTGCCTTTTATTAAATAATTTATCTGGATTTTGCAAGAACACAAAACATGAATGACCATCTAAGCCTTCATAAAAAGCTTTGTTTACAGTTTTTGTCTCGCCTGCGACGAAAGTCGCTGGAGGCGAGACATATGTATGGGAATCCGGCGGCGGCGTAAACACTTGACATCTTGCTTCATATCTTTGTAAGCCCAAGCCCTAGGTCCATCAAATTTGGTCCAGAGGTAGCTTATGATGAGTACTTGCCAGTCAGTCACCTGTCACCTGACCTTGACCTCAATTTCACGGTCCAGTGACTACGTTAAAGTTTTTGGGTTACGACAGTTCCTCTGTAACTATGCATGGTAGGATGACAATATTGGGTGTATAGGTTGCTGATGACTAGTACATGACTGTCTGGTAGGTGTCACCTGACCTTGACCTCAATTTCACGGTCCAGTGACTACGTTAAAGTTTTGGGGTTATGACAGTTCCTCTGTAACTATGCATGGTAGGATGACAATATTTGGTGTATAGGTTGCTGATGACTAGTACATGACTGTCTGGTAGGTGTCACCTGACCTTGACCTCAATTTCACGGTCCAGCGACTACATTAAAGTTTTTGGGTTACGACAGTTCCTCTGTAACTACACATGGTAGGATGACAATATTTGGTGTATAGGTTGCTGATGACTAGTACATGACTGTCTGATAGGTGTCACCTGACCTTGACCTCAATTTCACGGTCCAGCGACTACATTAAAGTTTTTGGGTTACGATAGTTCCTCTGTAACTACGCATGGTAGGATGACAATATTTGGTATATAGGTTGCTGATGAATAGTACATGACTGTCTGGTAGGTTCCACCTGACCTTGACCTCAATTTCATGGTCCAGCGACTACGTTAAAGTTTTTGGGTTACGGCTGTTCCCCTGTAACTATGCAGGGTATGGTGACAATATTTTGTATACAGGCCGCTGCTGATATTTAATGCTATTTACGTAATGCTTATGACGAAATTTATTTTCGTTACTGCTGCGGAATGCAGGCGAGGCGTTTTTCTGTGTCCACACTTGTTAGATAAACTTACAGTTTGCCTACCCCAAAATTGTATTTTTTTAAAACATGTTTGAAAACTTTGATTTGGTATGTTTTTATTACAAAAATATGTGTTGTCAGTATAAATAAAAGAGGTAGCCAATTTTAACATGGTTGGTCAGAAAACAACAAGCAATATGGCCACTCACTCGAATTTTGGTCCATACTCAAATTTCGGCGATTTTCCTTCATTCAGCAATATAAACAATGAACCCAATTCTAAATTACTTTTAAAATATCATGCATTTACTGCTCTAAACAAATGACTCCTAAATAATAAAATACAGTGTGTTTCAACAAAATTAACATCCATTAAACCAACACACTTTCATCTCAAACACTCGAGTGTACTAGTATACTTTTTAACCATGACCACATTTGTTATATTACTGTGGGCTATGGCGACAAATATGTATAAAAAATTGTACCAATATGAATTTATTAAATTTTATATTTACAGAAACAGAGAAAGAGTGTACGTCGATAATCAGATGAACAGGAGACTTGGACGTGTCGGTAAGCCGTATGGGTACATTGCCCCCAGCCCTGCCCCTGAGCGTTTTTCGAGGAGACTAAGAGGAATGGAACCAGAGGAAATCATTGTGCCAGTAGTCGAGGTAATGGTTGCTCCAGTTACCCCAGAGGTCCCTGAGGTAGTTCGAGGTGTTCAGGTAGGTGTTTTGGATGAGGTAGTTTTTGATGAGGAGGAGGTTGTGTTGGATGTTTCGGTTTCAGGTCAGGAGGAGGTTGTGTTGGATATGTCGGTTTCAGGTGACGAGGAGGTTCTGTTGGATGTCCTGGTTTCAGATGAAGTGGTGTTGATTGAGGAGGAGGTTGAGGAGGTGGTTACCCAACCAACAGTAGAGGGGGTTCCCCCTTCCCCTCGGGGAGGCTTTAGGTTTTTCAGGGGAGTTAGGCCAGTATTAAGTTTTTTGTTTGATTTTTTTCTTGAAACGGGATAAAATTTGTATCTTATGAATCGCACAAAAACTTTTGCTTGTTTTCGTGTTTTTTGATTTTGATTTTGATTTTTGTTTTCTATTTGAAGGACATCTTTGTTGTTTTGAAATATTTTTAACCTTTGGCTTTTGCCCTTTAATCTTAAACAGAATTGAACTGAAAAATTCCTCATTGATTTGACATGTCACAAAACTTATAATGACAGTTTAAATTTTACGAAAGATAGTTAAAAAGCTTTTTTATCAGTGCATGGTCCATTAAATATTTTGATTGTTAAATATTTTTGTCATTACATATTCATTCTTTATGGTTAAATCTGATCATTTTTTACAATTTTTACTAAAATTAAAAGATGAAAACACATCAAAATCTTTAAAATTATGTAATTAAGAATATCTATACATTTTATTTATCCATTTTTTCCACAGAATTTCACAAACACTGTTCATTCAACAATACTAATTCTACTAATAAATAATAACAAAATAACCAACTTTACTAATAAATGGAAAAGTATTTGTGGAACATGTGATATTTCTATTTTGGTCTTGTAAATTTATTGATTGACTTGGTGATTAATGGTCAGATTTAGGTTGGGGAGAAATTCTGGAAATTTGTGTTTTGCACTGATGCATGCAGAATGGGACATTTATTTTGGTGATTTTCTTAATTTTTCCAAACTCAATTAAGGTGTAAATTTCCAAGTGAAAAAAATTCTTTGTTTATTGCTGCATCATACATCCTGGCAGATAAATTTAGAAAACTTTTTCAGACTTTATTTAAATTATTGTTTGATCAAAAGGAATATTTAATTGTTTTATATCATAAAGATGTCCTTAAACTTCTTTAAATTAAAATAAAACTATTTTCAAAGCCTTTTGTATCCATTCATATGTGATATCACTTTGTTAAACAAAAAAACGTTTTTTGTACAGCATCTTCATAGAAATTAAAAGTTGCAAAATTAAGAGAAAATTTTAATTGCATTATATCTATTTTATAAAATTTTTCTAACACAAAATGTCTTCAAAAACCAAATACTGTGCTGGGGATCAAAGTTTTCAACAAAATTAATCTGGTAAATGTTGTTGTTTTTCTGCAAGTGAAATTCTATTTTAAAAACATCAATTTACACAAAAAATTCTTGTTTCAATTTTTATTCAATGTTTATTTTGGAAATGAAAATAATGGTTAAAATACATGCATTATTCTTTGTCATAACCAAAACCAAAATTTGATACATTTTTACATTCTATTCCTCTCTACTGCTGTTTTGGTTGTTTAAGTTGTGCTGTAGGCAGTCCTTTATTGTAGTGCCCAGTGACCTTTGGAGTTGTCCCCAGTGTTTGTTCTGGTTGTGTAAATGGTGTTTTTAAGCAATTTTCAGCTCTTTTTTTCTGGTAGTGCCCAGTGACCCTTTGTTAGGAGTTGTCCCCAGTGTTTGTTCTGGTTGTGTGAATGGTGTTTTTAAGCAATTTTCAGCTCTTTTCTGGTAGTGCCCAGTGACCTTTGTTAGGAGTTGTCCCCAGTGTTTGTTCTGGTTGTGTGAATGGTGTTTTAATCAATTTTCAGCTCTTTTTTTCTGGTAGTGCCCAGTGACCCTTTGTTAGGAGTTGTCCCCAGTGTTTGTTCTGGTTGTGTGAATGGTGTTTTAAGCAATTTTCAGCTCTTTTTTTCTGGTAGTGCCCAGTGACCTTTGTTAGGAGTTGTCCCCAGTGTTTGTTCTGGTTGTGTGAATGGTGTTTTTAAGCAATTTTCAGCTCTTTTTTTCTGGTAGTGCCCACTGACCTTTGTTAGGAGTTGTCCCCAGTGTTTGTTCTGGTTGTGTGAATGGTGTTTTTAAGCAATTTTCAGCTCTTTTTTTCTGGTAGTGCCAAGTGACCTTTGGAGTTGTCCCCAGTGTTTGTTCTGGTTGTGTGAATGGTGTTTTTAAGCAATTTTCAGCTCTTTTTCTGGTAGTGCCCAGTGACCTTTGTTAGGAGTTGTCCCCAGTGTTTGTTCTGGTTGTGTGAATGGTGTTTTTAAGCAATTTTCAGCTCTTTTTTTCTGGTAGTGCCCAGTGACCCTTTGTTAGGAGTTGTCCCCAGTGTTTGTTCTGGTTGTGTGAATGGTGTTTTTAAGCAATTTTCAGCTCTTTTTTGGTAGTGCCCAGTGACCTTTGTTAGGAGTTGACCTCTGTGTTTGTTGGTGAATGGTGTTTTTAAGCAATTTTCAGCTCTTTTTTTCTGGTAGTGCCCAGTGACATTTGTTAGGAGTTGTCCCCAGTGTTTGTTGGTGAATGGTGTTTTTAAGCAATTTTCAGCTCTTTTTTTGTAGTGCCCAGTGACCTTTGTTAGGAGTTGTCCCCAGTGTTCCATGTACTGTATATTGTTGTGTTTTATTAATTCAGTGTCACATACATGTCTGTGCTGTGTGATTCTGTTGCATTGTTGTATACATCTTCAAAATATTATAGCCCATGGTTTGTACAGATCAATTTTTTTGTAAAGGGTTTTGAAAATATTTGTTCAAAATTAAATGTTAAAATAAGTTTCTAGTGAAAGCAATAAGACAATACAAAATGTTTTTGTTTAATGTGAAATTCTGGTTTAAAGGTTTACATGACAAAAGAAAAAAAAGGTCAACCCTATCCTTTTTCTTATTCCTTTATTTGGATTCATCATATATGTGTAATTGATATTAGTTTTTTTT
The DNA here is from genome assembly GCA_944474755.1 of Limnoperna fortunei. Taxonomy (NCBI): domain Eukaryota; kingdom Metazoa; phylum Mollusca; class Bivalvia; order Mytilida; family Modiolidae; genus Limnoperna; species Limnoperna fortunei. The sequence goes on along the minus strand of OX104112.1, from coordinate 85,840,927 downwards.
CAGATTTTTTTTATTTATTGTGATATATAATATATATATATATATAATGTGTCCAGCTTTTTTGTAATTTTTTTTTTGTTATTTGGATTCAGCTTCTTCATGTACATATAACTTATTATCAGTTTCTATGATGTTTTTTTTAATAGGTATATTTATATCTTATATATAGGCCTGCATATTAATGTATAGAATATATTTTTGGTATGAAGGCAGATTGGATTGTCTACATTCCACAAAACCTAAATACTACTTGTCAATAGCATTATATATAGGTTTGAGGATGTTGGATAAGCCAATTTGTTTCTTCATGCCTCAAAATATAGATTAGATTTTCTCATCAAGAATTGTTTTTGGTAAAGACAAACATAATATTTTGAAATATTTTTATAGAATCATTACAATTCATTGTCATTTAAATTTTTAGTTTGAGCTGTATTAAACATTTCGAAATACAATTTGAAAAGAATGCCAAAATTTTTTTTAAATGAAATTGTATCTGCATTGCTATTTTTGGTGAGAAGTTGGTCTTTAATATTGGGTTGATGTATACAATAATGTTTTTATAAAAAAAAAAAAAAAAAAAAAAAAATTATAAAAAAAAAAAAAAAAAAAAACAAAATTACAAAAAAAGAAAAAAAGCTTTGTACCATGTATACTAATGTTTATCCTTTCATTTCAGATTGTTGTTGTTAAGGTAGCCTAATGAATGTGATGAATGCTTTAAACAGCTGTTGTTAAAATTGAAGCTGTAATATTAGAGAATCACTGTTCTTGGACAAGTCAGTTACAGTGATGTCAAGTATTGTGCGCTCTTGTAATCATTTTTGGTGTTAGAACTAAATTCTAAATTTGGCATATCGGATGCCAGTCATGTGCACTCTTTTGCAATCATTTTTGGGATGAGACCAAATTTTTGATTTGGCATATCGTATGTCAGTCCAGTGCACTCTTTTGTAGTCATTTTTGGAGTGAAAACAAATAAATTCTAAATTTGGCATAGTGGATGCCAGTGAAGTGCACTCTTTTGCAATCATTTTTGAGATTAGAACCAAAAAATTGGCGTATCGGATGCCAGTGCAGTGCACTTTTTTGTAATCATTTTTCAGGTGAAAACAAATAAATTCTAAATTTGTCATAGTTGATGCCAGTGCAGGGCACTCTTTTGCAATCATTTTTGGGGGGTAGAAACAAATTTTTAATTTGGCATATCGGATGCCAGTGCAGTGCACTCTTTTGAAATCATTTTTGGGGTTAGAACCAAAAATTTGGCATATCGGATGCCAGTGCAGTGCGCTCTTTTGTAATCGTTTTTGGGGTGAAAACAAATAAATTCTAAATTTGGCATATCGGATGCCAGTCCAGTGTACTCTTTTGTAATCATTTTTGGAGTAAAAACAAACAAATTCTAAATTTGGCGTAGAGGATGCCAGTGCAGTGCAGTTTTGTAATCATTTTTGGGATGAGAACTAAATTTTTAAATTTGGCATTTCGAATGTCAGTGCAGTGCACTCTTTTGTAATCATTTTTGGGATGAGAACCAAATTTTTAATTTGGCATATTGTATGTCAGTCCAGTGCACTCTTTTGTAATCATTTTTGGGGTGAAAACAAATTCTAAATTTGGCATAGTGGATGCCAGTGCAGTGCACTCTTTTGCAATCATTTTTGAGATTAGAACAAAAAAATTGGCATTTCGGATCCCAGTGCAGTGCGTTCTTTTGTAATCATTTTTGGGGGTGAAAACAAATAAATTCTAAATTTGGCTTATCGGATGCCAGTCCAGTGCACTCTTTTGTAATCATTTTTGGGGTGAAAACAAATAAATTCTAAATTTGGCATAGTAGATGCCAGTGCAGTGCACTCTATTGCAATCATTTTTGGGAGTAGAACCAAATTTTTAATTTGGCATATCGGATGCCAGTCCAGTGCACTCTTTTGTAATCATTATTGGGATGAAAACCAAATATTTAATTTGGCATATCCGATGCCAGTCCAGTGCACTCTTTTGTAATCATTTTTGGCGTGAAAACAAATAAATTCTAAATTTGGCATAGTAGATGCCAGTGCAGTGCACTCTTTTGTAATCATTTTTGGGATGAGAACCAAATTTTTAATTTGGCATATCCGATGCCAGTCCAGTGCATTCTTTTGTAATCATTTTTGGGGTGAAAACAAATAAATTCTAAATTTGGCATAGTAGATGCCATTGCAGTGCACTCTTTTGTAATCATTTTTGGGATGAGAACCAAATTTTTAATTTGGCATATCCGATGCCAGTCCAGTGCATTCTTTTGTAATCATTTTGGGGTGAAAGCAAATAAATTCTAAATTTAGCATAGTAGATGCCAGTGCAGTGCACTCTTTTGTAATCATTTTTGGGATGAGAACCAAATTTTTAATTTGGCATATTGTATGTCAATCCAGTGCACTCTTTTGTAGTCATTTTTGGGGTGAAAACAAATTCTAAATTTGGCATAGTGGATGCCAGTGCAGTGCACTCTTTTGCAATCATTTTTGGGATTAGAACCAAATTTTTAAATGGCATATCCGATGGCAATCCAGTGCACTCTTGTAATCATTTTTGGGGTGAAAACAAATTTTAAATTTGGCATAGTAGATGCCAGTGCAGTGCACTCTTTTGAGGTCATTTTTGGAATAAGAACTAAATTTTAATTTTGGCATTTCAAATGCCAGTGCAGTACACTCTTTTGTAATAATTTTTGGGATGAGCACTAATTCTACATTTGGCATATCAAAGCCATTTGAGTGCACACTGTAATCATTTTTGGGATGAGAACTAAATTTTTAATTTGGCATAGTAGATGCCAGTGCAGTGCACTCTTTTGCAATCTTGTTGGGATGAAAACCAAATTTTTAATTTGGCATATCGAATGCCAGTGCAGTGCACTCTTTTGCAATCAATTTTGGGATGAGAACCAAATTTTTAATTTGGCATATCGGATGCCAGTGCAGTGCACTTTTTTGTAATCATTTTTGGGGTGAAAACAAATTCTAAATTTGGCATAGTAGATGCCAGTGCAGTGCACTTTTTTGCAATCATTTTGAGGATGAGAACCAAATTTTTAATTTGGCATATTGGATGCCAGTGCAGTGCACTCTTTTGCAATCATTTTTGGGATGAGAACCAAATTTTTAATTTGGCATATCGGATGCCAGTGCAGTGCACTTTTTTGTAATCATTTTTAGGGTGAAAACAAATAAGTTCTAAATTTGGCATAGTGGATGCCAGTGCAGTGCACTCTTTTGCAATCATTTTTGGGATGAGAACTAAATTTTAAATTTGGCATTTCTAATGCCAGTGCAGTGCACTCTTTTGTAATCATTTTTGGGGTGAAAACAAACAAATTCTAAATTTGGCTTAGAGGATGCCAGTGCAGTGCACTCTTTTGTAATCATTTTTGGGATGAGAACCAAATTGTTAATTTGGCATATTGTATGTCAGTCCAGTGCACTCTTTTGTAGTCATTTTTGGGATGAAAACAAATAAATTCTAAATTTGGCATAGTAGATGCCAGTGCAGTGCACTCTTTTCAAATCATTTTTGGTGTGAAAACAAATAAATTCTAACTTTGGCATTGTAGATGCCAGTGCAGTGCAATCTTTTGCAATCATTTTTGGGATTAGAACTAAATTTTACATTTGGCATATCAGATGCCAGTCCAGTGCACTCTTTTGCAATCATTTTTGGCATGAAAACAAATAAATTCTAAATTTGGCATATCCGATGCCAGTGCAGTGCAATCTTTTACAATCACTTTTTGGAGAACCAAAATTTTAATTTGGCATATTGGATGCCAGTGCAGTGCACTCTTTTGCAATCATTTTGGGATGAGAACCAAAATTTTAATTTGGCATATCGTATGCCAGTCCAATGCACTTTTTTACAATCATTTTTGGGATGAGAACTAAATGTTAAATTTGGCATTTCGAATGCCAGTGCAGTGCACTCTTTTGCAATCATTTTTGGGGTGAAAACAAATAAATTCTAAATTTGGCATAGGAGATGCCAGTGCAGTGCACTCTTTTGCAATCATTTTTGGGAGTAGAACCAAATTTTTAATTTGGCATATCGATGCCAGTGCAGTGCACTCTTTGGCAATTATTTTTGGGATGAGAACTAAATTTTTAATTTGGCATTTTGAATGCCAGTGCTGTGCACTCTTTTGTAATCATTTTTGGGAATAGAACCAAATTTTTAATTTGGCATATCGGATGCCAGTGCAGTGCACTCTTTTGTAATCATTTTTGGGATGAGAACCAAATTTTTAATTTGCATATCAGATGCCAGTGCAGTGCACTCTTTTGCAATCATTTTTGGGATGAGAACTAAATTTAAAATTTGCATATCAGATGCCAGTGCAGTGCACTCTTTTGCAATCATTTTTGGGATGAGAACCAAAATTTTAATTTGGCATATCAGATGCCAGTCCAGTGCACTCTTTTGTAATCATTTTTGGGATGAGAACTAAATTTTAAATTTGGATTAGTAGATGCCAGTGCAGTGCACTCTTTTGCAATCATTTTTGGGATTAGAACTAAATTTTAAATTTGGCATTTCGAATACCAGTGCAGTGCACTCTTTGTAATCATTTTTGGGGTGAAAACAAACTCTAAATTTGGCATAGTAGATGCCAGTGCAGTGCACTCTTTTGCAATCATTTTTGGGATGAGAACTAAATTTTAAATACATTTCGAATGCCAGTGCAGTGCACTCTTTTGTAACCATTTATGGGATGAGAACTACATGTAATTCTAAATTTGGCATATTGGAAACCAGTTGAGTGCATTCTATTTGTAATTGTTTTTTCGATGAGCACTAAAATCTAAATTTGGATGTTGGATGCCAGTCCTAGTTCATGCTTTTAAAAAAAAAATTGGGGTTAAAAGTCCAGTGCACACTGTTTTTAATCTTTTTTGGGACAAGAACTAAAGTCTACATTTGTCAAATTGGATGACAGTCCAGTCCACTCTTTTGGTATAAGAAAAGGAAAAAATTTAAATGTTGAATATTGGGATGCCAGTCCAGTGCACTCTTAATAATTTTTTCAGCTGAAAACATCTGAGAATTCTTAATTTGGCATATTGTATGGCAATCTGGTGCATACTTGGTAGCAATTTTTTAGATGAAGTCAATTTCTTAATTTCATGTATTGAATGCCAGTCCAGTGCACTTTTTTGTAATTATTTTTTTTTTTAATCCAAACTGAATTTTAAATTTGGCACAGCCCAGTGCACATTTTTTTTCTGTAAATATTTTTTTGTAATGGGAACTGAATTTTTAAAATTATCATATTGGATGCCAGCCTGGTGCAATTTTTTGTAATTTTTTTGGGATGAAAAGTAAATTCTAAAATTGGCAAATTTGATGCCAGTGGTGTGCACACTCTTGTTATCATTTTTAGGAATCGGACTTGAAGTAAAGTTTAAATTTGGCATATTGTATGCCAGTCCAGTGCAAATGTTTTGTAAAAATGTTTTTGGGATGCTAACTTAATTTTTAAATTGGCATATTGGATGCCAGTCTGATATACTTTTTGTAATCATTTTTGGGGATGAAAAATGAAGGAAATTCTAAATTTGGCATATTGCATGCTAATCCAGTGCACACTTTTTGTAATCATTTTTGAGGATGAGAACTGAATTCTAAATTTGGCATATAAGATGCCAGTCTAGTGCACACATTTTGTTATCATTTTTGGTGTTAGAATTATGTAAATTCTGGCATATTGGATGCCTATCAGTATCCAGATAGCCTAGGGATGATGATTGGGAAATTCAGAAGAAGAGAACAAAACATTGGTAAATGAATTTTTCATTCATATATTTTAACACATAACTCCATACAGATTTCACCAACTTGAGTTTGGTCAATTATTATTTATTTGATGCATAGCAAAATTAGGAAACAAATTAATATTAATAATATTACCACAGGTTTTATCTGCAGGACTTAAAATTAACCAGTAAAATGCTAATAACCAATCATACATCATGTCTGATAATTGGTTAAATAAGGGTAAGGTGGAAGTTGTATTGAGAAAACCTACATATTACCAGACCACTCATCAGGTGGTCTGTCACCAATTAGATTGTAGGTTCAAGTCTCACTGCAGGCAGGGTGAGGTTGACTCTAATCTTGTTTGACAAGGACTGCCAGTTTTCCTACCGAAGTTTGGGTTTTCTCCGGGTACTCCAGCTTTCTCCCCCAATAAAAAACTTTACACCATGATGTAGATGAAAAATCACTGATGTGGCGGTAAAATAAAAACCAGACCACTCTAGCAAAATGTGACATTATCTTCATTGTATAAATACATAAATCTTTTTATAATCAATGAATTCAGACAGACAAAATTATGACACTGAAAAAATCCCAATTCTCCATCCTCAAAATGAAAGTAACACCTGCCACTAAAATTAATATAAGTAGAATAATATGTTTATCCCTCAACACCCTAAAATGTAATTAATTACTGCTACGATTACTGAAAACAAACTAGCAAAAAGTGTTAATTAACAGAACTAAAATTGACATCGATGCATTCTTCTTATGTAATGCATAAAAAATGATTAAAATGACTGGATTTGTTTATTTGTTAAAATAGGGTTTAGTTTTAACAACTTTTCAGCCATATCATGGCATGGTGTCCATTTTTTATTAGTGGAAGCCATATTACATGGAAAAAACCTCCAACTTTGGCAGGAAAGGAAGAATGGCATTCCTTGTCATTTAAGGTTGGAGTTGAGAAAACCCTACCTGCAGTGAGCCTGGAACAGAGAAAACCCTACCTGCAGTGAGCCTGGAACAGAGAAAACCCTACCTGCAGTGAGCCTGGAACAGAGAAAACCCTACCTGCAGTGAGCCTGGAACAGAGAAAACCCTACCTGCAGTGAGCCTGGAACAGAGAAAACCCTACCTGCAGTGAGCCTGGAACAGAGAAAACCCTACCAGCAGTGAGCCTGGAACAGAGAAAACCCTACCTGCTGTGAGCCTGGAACATGCAATAGTGTTCACAATGCCTCCTGATCAATAGTATATTTATATGGATTTGCACAAGAGTTGGTGTGTGGTGTAATAGGTCATATCATGACATTTTATCAGTCACAAATCCCAGACACCCTTGGTTAGAGTTTGGTGCCTCTGACGCTGCGGTACCTTGTCAGAGACTTGATCAAATCTTACCTAGTATTTTGTTATTGTCTTAAATGTTATATGCTGTACAGCAATAGTACTGATTCCATTCATAGTTTTATTTGTAACATTTCAGGGAGGAAGATGTGAAAGTCCCCAAACACGACACAACCATTCCCAAGAAGATACAACTGAGCTATGATGCTAGAAAACCTTTGAAATCGACTGTAATGGTAAATTTAACTAATAAATATATAATGTATACTAAAGATTGAGGCATAATTGTGGTCCAATTTATATGAATCCAAACTATACATGTAGACATGTTCAATATTGAAAAAAAAATTCAGAATGGTCACATTTGCCATTGGAGCCTTGGAGGCCAAGTGGTTAAGGTAGTTGTCTACTCTTTGTCACATGTTCTGTCAACACCAAATTTGTTGGTTCGAGTCTGACTGCAGGCAGGGTGTTCTAAACTCTAATCTTAATTGACAAGAATTGCCAGTTTTACTACTGAAGGTGATGGGGGTTTTCTCATGGTATTCCTTCTTCCTCCCCCAATAATAACTGAACACCATGATATAGTTGAAATAATTGCTGAAAGTGGTGTTAAACACCATTAAAAAAAATCTGTATTTTTATATGCTTTACAGCAATAGTACTGACCCCATTCATAATTTTATTTGTAATATTTCAGGGAGGAAGATGTGAAAGTCCCCAAACACGACACAACCATTCCCAAGAAGACACCACTGAGCTATGATTATAGAAAACCTTTGAAATCAACTGTAATGGTAAATTTAACTAAGGAATACATAATGTATACTAAAGATTGAGGCATAATTGTGGTCCAATTTATATGAAGCCAAACTATAGATGTAGACGTGTTCAATATTGAAAAAAAAAATTCAAAATGGTCACATTTGCCATTGGAGCCTTGGAGGCCAAGTGGTTAAGGTAGTTTGTCTACTCTTTGTCACATGTTCTGTCAACACCAAATTTGTTGGTTCGAGTCTCACTGCAGGCAGGGTGTTCTAAACTCTAATCTTAATTGACAAGAATTGCCAGTTTTTCTATTGAAGGTCAGGGGGTTTTCTTATGGTATTCCTTCTTCCTCCCCCAATAAAAACTGAACCATGATATAGTTGAAATAATTGCTGAAAGTGGTGTTAAACATCATTAAAACAAAAATCTAAATTTGTATATGCTTTACAGCAATAGTACTGACCCCATTCATAATTTTATTTGTAATATTTCAGAGAGGAAGATGCCAGAGTCCTTAAAGAAGAGACAACCATTACCAAGAAAACACCATTCCAGATAGATGCTTGAAAACCTTTGTAAATCAGCTGTAATGGTAAATTTAACTAGATAAAGAATACATAATGTACAATAGTGTGTATACTGTAAAACGATGTGTATAGTCCGCATTTACGTATTGTCCGCACCCCTTTCTTGAACCAGACAATTGCGGAAAAATTCTTATATGCATGTATGAACCGCACGTACAAGTTTTCACAAAACATCTCAAGATGAAGACGTCCAAGTCCAACTTGGCCGCACTTCTTAACGTTTTTACATTAATATGTAATTTATTCTCTTTTTAAATGTCATTTATGTTTATACTTTTATTAATTTCAAGTGATTGTAGTAAATTAAATTAAAAATAGAGCATTCTCATATCGTCTATTTTGATCGTTGTTAAAACGGAAAATCACACATTTCAAAACCAAAACAATTTGTCTACTTTGATTCATCAACCAAACAAAGAAAACAAAATATAACACGTTTTATTTTAATCCCTGAATGATTGCAATCAAAACATCGATCTTCAAACACATGAGGTTACATAACGACGCCATTTGCATTTTATGCAATACAGGTTACACATCTACTATTTTCGTATCTGTTTTAATTTTTATTCGTCCTATAGAATTAATATAATATTACTAAAAATAATTTAAGTAAAAATTAATATCATAACAACGTATACATATGGCAGTTTGTAAAAGAATTATGTTAGAATAGTACGAAAATACCGCGTATGACAATACAACAAAATGGCGACCGCCATTGACAACAATCAACGGGACGAAAAAACCGGATCCAGTCTGTATTTATGTATAATCCGCACCATTCCTTTCCAACTAAAATTAAAAGAAAAAAACTGCGGACAATACGACCCTTATTACGGTAATACATTAATGTGGTCCAATTTGTGTGAATACAAACTATGGATGTTCAATACAGTTGATTCCAGTTAATTGCATATTTCTCTTAATTAATTGCATAAAATTATCAATAAAGGGACATGTTCATTTCAAAAACTGGCATTTTCCTAACGAGATTATTACAGTTTCTACCAACAGAACTATTAAAAAGCATGTTTTGACAACCTTTATTTATATTATAATTGTTGTTTCAAGAAATAATATAAGAGTCGCCTAAATGGTTTTATGGATCAACACAGCTTTTTAGACGATTAAAGTGAAAACTGTGTATTTTCTGTCAAAAAATGTCATTTCTGTTTATTGCACATTTCGGTTAATTGCATATTTTTCTATTACAAATTGGTTATGCAATTAAGAGGAATCCACTGTATTTAAAAAAGCTTTCCAAATTGGTCACTTTTGCCATTGGGGCCTTGGTGATTTTATGCTCCTGGGTCATCTACTTCCTGTTTACTGAATACTTAGATTTTTACACATAGTTGACATTCATGCACAATGTTCATAGCAGTATAATATACAACTATAGGCTGAAGAAGACTGATATTTTGCATATTGCTTTATTCTGTAGTACCATATGGTGTATAGCGATTTATGCTACTTGGTCATCTACTTCCTGTTTACCGAATACTTAGATTTTTACACATAGTTGCCATACATGCAATTTTTTTTTATGTAAATATTAAATGAGGAAGCAAAGTAAAAAAAGACAACAGAAGCAAATTGGATTTTTTTTTGCTGAACCAAGCACTATACATTTTTATTGGAAAAGGAGTTTGAAATTTGCCCACAGGTTGAGAAAAAATATTTCAAACGGCTAGAAATAGGTACCCACACTGTCTCATAATTGAGAAATTTATGTTGTGTATTGGCACTTTATTAATTGGTTTTGACCGTTGATAACTAACGAGCAATTCCCAAATAAATGGTTTGTTTAATGTTTTATAATACTGTTTTTTGCAGAAAGTGTTACAATATCATATTTGGATTTGATAAACAGGTAATGTTTGAAATTGTTTTAGTATGTATATGAAACTTTATCTTTATTTTTCTTTATTAAACAATTTCAACAAAAACTAAGTAATGGCTAACATGCCTTGTTTTTTGTCTTCCTTCATTAAAAATGGTTATTTATAATTTTCAATAGTATCCAAAGAAACAAAAACTTTTTGTGAATGCAAAATATTTTTTATATTTACAAAATCTTGCCCCTGAAATGAAAGTGTTTTCATGCGAACGATAGATGAACGGACTACACATTATATAAACGGACATAAAACGAACAAACATGACAGACAATAGGATCTATACAACTGCCTTGTCCTGTTTAATTTATTGGCCAATCATCTTTTATTGCGCATGCGGACTAAATAGACAAACCAACAGAGTACGTACACGACAATTAAACAGACGAACAGAAAAAAGACGGACGCCAGCATGGCTATATTTTACATTTCAAGGTGCATTCCACTGTAAAATTGAAAAATATTAAAACAAAAATCTTTAGTCTTCAACTATTAGATTTTTATCAATTTAAAACTGTTAAGTGAACAGTGATAATATTCTTTGTTTGGTCAGTTAGGAAACAGTAAAATGTTAACAATTCGGACAATTTAAGGTACATTACTACAAAAAATATATAAATGAATAAAACATTTTTTGAACAATTAATGATTGAAAGGGTCAAAATTGTCTGATATCCATTTAAGAATGTATGTTTTATACTTTTTGCTGGAAATTGGACCAACCATCCTGTAAAAGAAGATGAGATCAACAAAAGATGTGCTTCCAGATACTGATGGATGTCCCATGGACTGGTAAATGTTTTTTTCAGTAGAAACTTGTGTGCAGTTAATTCAGCACAATCTTTACTGTGTTCTGGTCTGCAACAGATCATGATTTGTACGTATGAAAGAAGAAGAAAAAAGTTTTGGTTTATATCAGATTGTTTACCTCGTCAGCAAGTGGCCTCTGTGTCTGAGTGGTGGAAGTAGTCTTCTATTGATCACATGGTCTCTCAACACTGCAGTTGCAGGTTCCAGTCTCACTGCAGGCAGGGTGCATTTGAATCCCAATATTTCCTACCGAAGGTTACGGGTTTTCTCTGGTTACTATGGCTTCCTCCCCCTATAAAAACTGGACAACACCATGATATAACAGAAAAATTGATAAAAGTGGCATTAAACAACATTGAAAAAACAAATTTAACCTACTTGTTAGCATTTTTTGGTTATGCTAGCTTTTATTTGTTGAAAGTGAAGGCATCTGCGATCTGTGACATACAAATCAAGGAATCGATCAACTTATGGTCTAATGTTCTGAAAGTTAAATTCAATTAAAATTTATCCAAATTGCATTGAATTATCCCCCTTATAACATAAGGTCTTGTTAACAGCATTTCCAAATAAGTAGTTTAATCATATTTGTATACAATTAACTTTTAAGGGAGAAGAGGATGAGACTGACAGATGAAGAGGACAACAACTGGAGAAGATGCAAATTTTTGATGTCTTTTTTGTAAAAGGTATTTAACTTTAAACAATATAAAAATTGTGATTAAAAGCTTTTGCACGAACAGTTTAGGTTGTTTGGATTTGAAGTCCTGATTCTATCACAAGAAAATTGGACTGATACCCTACTTCCTGGAATATAATCGGCAGAGTATTCTGTTGGTTATAAAATGATGTGGCTTTCAAGTTAATGTCTATATGCTGCCTTTTCTTATTTACAGACTAAATAAGGACAGAATTGTTTTTTTTCTACGAAAAGAGACATGCCAGCTTAGAGCAAAAAATATGCACTTCACAGGACAAAAATTTACTGACAAAAAAATTAAATGGACAATTAACAAGGGCTAAAGTAAGCCCATTATCTCCCCTAAAATTTATAAAGAGTTGTCTTTCTTTGGCTGTTAATGGAGTGAACATTTTATAAACATTGTTTTAAAGCATTTTTTGTCCTGCCAACAAAAGGTTTTGGTGGTTTTTTTTGTTCATTCGTTCATCTCTACCACCTCAGGTTTACCTTTGCATTGAAGCTTTGTGTTATGAAGATGACTTCACATCTGCATGAAACTTGGTACACAGTTAACATTATGAGATCTCTTCTCTAGCAAAGTTCTGTAGGGCTGTGCAGTGTCAGTCTCAGTGTCATTGAGACTCATTTTCTTGTTTAATATGAAATCATAAGAGTATAAATATTATAATGCATGCAATTGTCTTATAAAAGGGCTGGTATTCACATTGTGCAGGAAATACGTTATTGATATTAAATAAACAAATTTCGAAATCTATCTTTTCAAGGCTAAGAAGAGGATAAGACTGACGATGAAGAGGACACCTACTGAAGAAGACATTTTTACGGATGTTTGGTAACAGGTATTTAAACTTACTTGTACTTGTATAATTACAATTCACTTGTATCGTTTATTTTCAGATTTATTTCATACAGATAGAATTATTGTACAGATAACATTATGGATATATATAGATTTCACAATGAATGAAAATTGTATATCACTTTATATCATTGTGACTTATTTAATTCCAACAAAATAATAAACAAGCCTATGGCAAGTTTAATGGTTTGTTGAAATTAAATAACAAGAGATGATATTAACAGATATAAAATTCTTCATTTTTATGAGACCTATTTCTGTTATGAAACAAAAAATATAATTGGCATGACTAATTTTTTAGCACTGAAACCAAGCCTAGTTGAAACCCGGATAAATATGCTAGATGTAATTACTGCCTACGACAATATAATGAAGCGTAACATTCAAAAGCAAAACACACAAAAAAAATGAAAAATGAAGAAATTTTTTTATAATTAAAAATAACATTAAAAACAATATTGTTCATTTGAATTGTTTAATACAGGAATATTTAATAATATATGCTCTTCCTCTTTCTGCATGTGACATCACAATGTAGTTTTACCTTAGGGACTGATGTCACAATGTATATTTACATTTGGGACTCAGATGTCACAATGTATTTTTACGTTTGGGACTTTGGGACTGATGTCACAATGTATATTCACATTTGGGACTGATGTCACAATGTATTTTTACGTTTGGGACTTTGGGACTGATGTCACAATGTATATTTACATTTGGGACTGATGTCAAAATGTATTTTTACGTTTGGGACTGATGTCACAATGTATTTTTACGTTTGGGACTGATGTCACAATGTATTTTTACGTTTGGGACTGATTTCACAATGTATTTTTACGTTTGGGACTGTTGTCACAATGTATTTTTACGTTTGGGACTGATTTCACAATGTATTTTTACGTTTGGGACTGATGTCACAATGTATTTTTATGTTTGGGACTGACGTCACAATGTATTTTTACGTTTGGGACTGACAGTGTATTTTCCTATTTCTTGTTTATATCACAACATTGCCTATTTTATACAAAATTTTCCAAGTTGTTCAAAAAATAGATTAATAAGGGCAATCATAAGTGGAAATGTATTATATTGCATAGGGTGTGTTGTATCATAATTCTGATTTACAGAATATTTGTGTATTTTTACAAGCAAAGGTATTATGGATGTCTTGTATCCAGTTTAAAAAAAACGGATGCCTTGTTTCTATTTTTACATTAATTCAAGGTATTTGACTAAAAATAAACCCAGATATACAAGTTATGTTACAAAATAGACATCTGGATCTTTGTTCCAGATTCATTTCATTATTCAGTTGATTTAAACAGTATGGCAGGTGTACAGACAACACAAAAATAGAATTAAAACATTGCTATTTCAGATGTAGTTTTTTAAGTTGGTAAATAGGCTTCATATTGAACATGTAGAAAGTTATTGACGTTGTCTTTATGAACTTAGCAAGTGCCTGTTGGTAAAACAAAAAAATGATTGGATTTTAATTGTAATATTTATTTCACATGTATTGCATTCATCACTTTTGCAAACTATTCTCAACTTTGGCAGACTATATTATGTTGTAAATTATTACCTTTTGTTTATTACAGTTGACTAAATGAAGATCTGCCTAATGAACATTTAAACCAGAGCCATTAGAGATTTCATAAAAACTGCATTAACTGAACATGTCAAAACCGAGAAAAAAGGGACTTAATCAATAAGATGAAGACATGCAACTAATGGAAGTTCTGATTATGGCTTCGTGTAGTTGATGTTGTTTGGTTTGAATGTGTATGTTTTTACATGTAATTGAATTTTGAAGTTTGTAATATTTAACAGAAAATTAAAGCTCTGCTTTCTTTTATAAAGATTATGAAAATGTCACTTTTTTCAACAGGATCTTCAATAATGGCATAATTTTATTTTGCAGAAGTCTTTTGAATTGAAAAAAAGATAATAAAAATTAATTCTAATAGGACTTAAATATTATAAGATGAAACAGTAAAAAAATGTATTTGTTTTTTTTTAAAAAAACCACAATTCAAAATAACATTTAAATTTTTGCTTGCTTTTTATATAATGGTTAAATTTTAAAATTTATTTAAATTGTCTCCCACAATGCTTTCTGTACTATTACCTAGCAACCCTGCATTGAAGCGGCATCTCTGATCTGCCACCCAGGTAAATGTAGAAATTATAAATTTGTTTTTCAAATGAAAGTATAAATGTGACTTATTTTTGCACATAACTAAATATTATTTTTCTAATTACTAGTACATACATTTTGAATTCTTTATTGGTCAACATAAACATTATTTTTGGATTAAACTCAATTTTTTTGTATGTAATGTAAAGTTACTGTTTTTGAATTTGAGAAATTTTGATTGAATGGACATATAAATTATTCCAGTCAAACTTTATAGAACTTTAATTATTTATAACATTTAATTGTTAATTTTTCCTATTTGTTTTTTTTTTTCAAAATTGGCATTGTGGAAGCAAACTGAACCCTCCCTTTGTGCACATTAACACTGCAGTAACAATACTAACAATAATATCACAATAACATTCTTCTGTATTAATAGGTGACCTCTGACCCCCTTTTCTGCACATTAACACTGCAATAACAATACTAACATAAACATCACAATAACAGTCTTCTCTAATGGGATGCTTCCTGTTAATTTGTAGATTCTTTTTGTATTAGGAGGGTGTGGTCATTTTTTGTTTTATTTTCTTTAATTGTTAAATGTTCCTCTTATTTGGCATTTTTCATTTTGCAGTTTTTTCGATTTTTAATTTTAATTTTTTTATTAAATGTTCATTTCTATCAGTTGTTAACTAGGACATGAACTGCAGGTCACCAGGTGCAAATTAACGGATGCCCTCCCAATATGGATTGTAAGATGAATGTGCAGAAAGCCTGTATGAAGACAATTCACCCCTTCTTCATTTATGACATTTCTAGCAATTTTTGTTCTATATTATGGGATCCAGTTTTTTTATTGTGGGCTGGGGAGCAGTCCTGGTCAGTTAGAGTTGGAGTTTTGATAGGTTCTAACATTTGGAATAATAACATTTTACATAAAATCTTTTACAGTTACACTTTTCTTTATTTTCTATATCCTGTCTCGTTTTTAAATACATTCTTTAAACCCATTTTGCATATTGAAGTTTAAATTTTCAGTCTTTTCAAGTGTTTTTTTATTCTTTTCTAACAGAGCTTGTAATTTTGCACAATCTAATTTTAAAGTATATCATCCCTTGGCTCCCCCTTTTTGCTACTGTCGCCAAGAAGCTTCACAACGACAATAACAAAAAGGGGGGAGCCAAGTGAAGATATAATTTTAATTAGATTGTAATTTTGCATTACAGAAATGTGATCAGTAATGTTTTGGTTGCAAGTGTGCATTTTCCAAATTGTAAGCATATAGAACATTACAGGTTATCCAAAGATTTACTGAATATAAGAAATATCTATTTTTATAAGTCACTTGTGAATTTGTATATTAGTATATTATTTTCTGATTTTTGTGTTCCTGTACGTAACTTTGGTATTGTATTGTTTTTCGTGTTTAAGAAATAATTCATGGCTGCCCCAATTTTATGGATTATTTAAATATGGGTAGGCATTATATTCATGAATATTTTGCCATGGTCGATCTTATGCTCCTGTTTTAGATCCACAATGGTGCACATTTAAATCAACAGTTATTTTCCACCATTAATCAACATTTTGAAATCCGGTTGCGTTTTCATTTTGATACTGTAAATTCGTTTGCGGTGGGGGCGGGAAAGGTCTCGGGGTTTGCATTGAACGTCATTGTAAACAACGCAACAACGTCCCTTGAAAACACAACGTAGCAAAAGTCAAGGAAGAATTGTAACATGTAAACAATAAAGGCATAGAATAGAAAATGGACGTGTTATCGTGAAAACATGTTATCTATTGGATTTTCGTACAAAGGTACAATATAAAAAAAAAATTTAAAAGCAAAAACATCAACACACAGGGGTTTTTGAAATGGCTGGAACAGCCAGATTTTGTTGAATATTTAAATAGGGGTTTGTTTCCAAAGCGTTTGAAGGACGTCATATTAGAATTATTTATAAAATAAGTTTTCTTGACTGCATTATCTATTAATGTGTGATTCAAATAGCTTTAAAGTAAAAAAAGAAATTTGCTTGATTTTTGGTGGAATGAAATATTTATATTGTTATAATCAACTGTAAATATAGGTAGTGTGTTGGAAAGGTAACCAGAATAGACTGGTTATTCGATCCAGTGTCTTTTGTGTTTTTTTCCATTACATGTTGAGTAATGTTATTAGAGACAATTTTTACAATATTTTTTTTTTACAAGTTTAGTAATTGTTTTCTAACAGTATTCAGAAATTAAAAAGAACTAATTGAAGAAGAATTTTTGTCTTTTTGCCTCGCCTGCTACGATTGTAGCAGGTGGCAAGACATATGTATTGGAATCCGGCGGCGTAAAAACTTGGACATCTTGCTTCCTATCTTTGTAAGCCTAAGCCCTAGGTCCATCAAATTTGCTCCAGTGGTAGCTTATGATGAATACTTGCCAGTCACCTATCACCTGACCTTGACCTCAATTTCACTGTCCCACAACTATGTTAAAGTTTTTGTATTTGTATTTGGGCAGTTCCTCTGTAACCATTCATGGTATGATAACAATATTTGGTATAAAGGTTGCTGATGAAGAGTACATAACTGTCTGGTAGGTATCACCTGACCTTGACCTCAATTTCACAGTCCAGCGACTAAGCTAAAGTTTTGTATTAGGAGCAGTTCCTTGGTAGCTATGCATGGTAGGATGACAATATTTGGTATACAGGTTGCTGCTAAAGAGTACATGACTGTGTGGCATGTGTCATCTGACCTTGACCTCAATTTCCAGCGACAATTTTTTTTGTTACTGATGCGGAATGCATGCAAGACATTTGTCTGTGTCCACACTTGTCTTTTTTATGACTTCTCCAGCATTTTCTTTTTTAGAATTAAGAATAAAGGAAAGAAATCATTGATGATTTTTTTTTACATACATTTTTTTTCATTGCAATTGTTTTTAATGTTACTTGAATGCAAAGAATAGAATTTATTGAAGATTTTTTCTATTAGCAATTTTTAAAAAATTTGTAAATATGTGATTGAGATTTTTGTGATATTGTATTGGTATAATATTGTAGATTGTCATTTGTAACATGTCAAAGTAATAAATTCTTGCTAGCTGTAAAACATATGAATTGAGCTAGCAATGAAAATTGAGTTTGTATTATCTCTTTATTACTATTGGTGGATTCTGTATTTGTATTAAATGATATTTCTTATTGCAATACAGATAAAAGGTTAAAAGTAAAGTTGCATTAATTCAATAACTTTTCTGCCATGTCATATCACATGCACACAAAGGACAGGAACATGTATACAGTCGATTACAAAAAAAAACAACAACAGAACAGCATTCACTAATTCCAGAGAAGATAAATTAAGTCTTAAATTGACTTAAATACAAAATAAACATGTACAAAATTAAATACTACAATGACTCACTGGCTGATGGGTGATCATCATCAAATGTGGGATTCTTGCGAGGAAGACATGTTACTTTACATTGGATAAGTGTTTCCATGGAACAGATGGTGACATTTTGGTGACTTGTATGACTAAGTTAAGTTGCTACAGTGTATGCTGTATCGAACTCCGAGTTTAGTGGTTCTCGGATACATTTGCTTAATGCAGATGTAACGTCCCCTGTCATACATACCAAAATGTCTGGTGTACATTTTGGTATGTAGACAGGGATGCGGTGGTCCCTGTCTTGGGAGAACTCCCTGTTCTTCCAAAGCACTAGAGGATATGCACGATGATGTAGACATGGCAGTCTTCATCAATGGAGAACTCCCTGTTCTCTTAAGTAACTCAAGTGTGAGTGCTATGTAGGATGATGTAGACATGGCAGTCTAAATCGACGGAGAACTCCCTGTTCTCTTATATCAATTATTGGGGTAGAGGGTGGCCGTTTTTAGCAAGGAATTTTATCTAGGATGATTGTACGTAGGATATCTATTATCGTGCCTAACTAACTACTATTACAATGAATGAATAACGATGTTGTAGGGGATGTTTTATTGTCCTGGGGTAGAGGTCCTGGTATTGGATGTAGACTGAGGGCAATTACCTTCCCATTTATAGCAAGTCAGCCAAATAAGACATAGCAGACTTTAGTTTTGGTCAAGGGGATGTTGGGGAAGTCAGTTTTTGCTGATATTTTGTTTAGATTTACATGCACACTAAAACAAATCTAACACATTAACAAAATTAGCAACATAACCTCTCTACTAACAGGTAAATTTGAACAAAATCAGCAAAAAAACATTGAAAAAAAAAAGATAAACAAATACAATTATTACCTGCATGTCTTGTTTGCTTACTCCAAATTGCAGAAATTAAATCTTTGCTTATTGGGGATAAAATATGGTCTTTATCCTTCAATATACTTTTTTTTAAGTTTCCTTGTCCTATATCTTTTACAATAGGTCATACCTCAAATTTTTTTTACTTTTTGAGTGTGTGAAGTAGGAATTTTTATCATACCATTTCCTGATGTGATTCCTCGATGTTTATTTTTAGACTGGATGCAACAAGGATTCTTTTTCTAGTGTGCATTTTTAAGGAATTCCTTTAAAAAACTAATTGATTTGTCTTCTTGTTGTATATTATGTAATTATCTTCCTTGTTAAAGTCTTTATCCTACATAATAAATAGCCTTAAAGTTTTTATGTTGGTCTTATCTGCACTTGAAGTAAATAATCTTTCTGCTGAAGTCCTTTTACAAAATAAATAGACTGCTTGTTTACATTCTTACTTTATCAGTACCTAAAGTTAATTATCTCCATTGTTATAGTAATCCTACATAATAAATAAGCTTCACTTGTTTTCATGTCCTTATTTCTGTACACAAAGTAAATTACCTCCCGTTTTGTATACCGTATCCTAAATAATAAATAGACTGCTAGTTTTAATGTTGTCCTTATCTGTACATTAAGTGAATTATCTCCCCTGTTATAGTCCTTGTCCTACATAATAAATAGACATTGCTGTTTTCTTGTTGTTCTTATCTGAACATTTGGTTAATTATCTCCCCTGTTATAGTCCTTATCCTACATAATAAATAGACATTGCTGTTTTCTTGTTGTTCTTATCTGAACATTTGGTTAATTATCTCCCCTGTTATAGTCCTTATCCTACATAATAAATAGACATTGCTGTTTTCTTGTTGTTCTTATCTGAACATTTGGTTAATTATCTCCCCTGTTATAGTCCTTATCGTACATAATAAATAGACATTGCTGTTTTCTTGTTGTCCTTATCTGAACATTTGGTTAATTATCTCCCCTGTTATAGTCCTTGTCCTACATAATAAATAGACATTGCTGTTTTCTTGTTGTCCTTATCTGAACAGTTGGTTAATTATCTCCCTTGTTATTGTCCTTATATACTTTTGTTTAATTTTGTGTTGTCCTTATTGATACCTTTAGTGAGCTATCTCCCCCGTAATAGTCCTTATCCGAAAAAATAAACTGAGTTCATTTGTTTTATTTATGTTGGCCTTATCTATAATTTAATTGAAATATCCCATTATAATAGTTATTATCCTTTTGCTACATAATAAATAGACTAAATGTTTTTATGTCATTATCTGTTCCTGAAGTGAACCCCTGTTAAATTCCTTATTCTACATAATAAATAGACTGCTTGTTTTATTTGTTTTTATTTGGTCAGTATTAATATTTGAATTTAATTATCTCCCCTGTTAAAGTCCTTTTATACTTTAATTTTTTGTTTTCGTTCCCTGTTGTAGTTCTTATCTTTCTTAAAAATAAGACACCATTTTTATATGTAGCTCTTATCTGTACCTGAAATCTCCCCTGTTATAGTCATCTTATATAATTAGTAGATTCCTTTTGTTTTTATGTTGTCCTTTTCTGAACCTGAGGTGAATTTTCTCCACTAGCTGCATTATTGATAGACTTCATTTGTTTGTATGTTGTTCTTATATGTACTTGAAGTTAATTATCTCCCCTGTTAAAGTCCTTATCCTACATAATAAATAGACTGCTTGATTTCAATCATGACTTTATGAGTACCTAAAGTTAATTTTCTCCCCTGATATAGTCCTTATCCTAAATAAATAGACATTGCTTGCTTTCTTTGTGTCCTTATCTGAACATTTTATTAATTATCATTTGTGTTATAGTCTTTCTATACTTTTGCTTAATTTTGTGTTGTCCTATCTCCTTCGTAATAGTCCTTATCCTTCATAATAAACTGAGTTCATTTGTTTTGTATGCTGTTCTTATCTGTACTTAAAGTGAAACTTCCCCTTTTTATTATTCTTATCCTACATAATAAATAGATTGCTTTTTTATCTGTTTTTATGTTGTCCATATCACTATTTGAATTTAATTATCTCCCCTGTTATAGTCCTTATCCTACATAGTAAATAGACTAAATGTTTTTATAATAGACTTCATTAGTTTTTGTGTTGTACAACTTTGTACGTTAAGTGAATTGTTTTTATGTTGTCCTTATCAAAACATGAGGTGAATAAACATCTTTGTTGAAGTTCTTATTCCACATAATAAATAGATTTTGTTTCTTTTCATCTTTGTCCTTATCTGTACATTAAGTAAATTATCTCCCCATTATAGTCCTTACCCTACATAGTAATACGACTTTGCTTGTTTTCATGTACCGATAGTCATTGCATGTATTTACAGTGAATTATCTCCCCATTATAGTCCTTACCCTACATAGTAATACGACTTTGCTTGTTTTCATGTACCAATAGTCATTGCCTGTATTTACACTGAATTATCTCCCCATTATAGTCCTTACCCTACATAGTAATACGACTTTGCTTGTTTTCATGTACCGATAGTCATTGCCTGTATTTACAGTGAATTATCTCCCCTATTATAGTCCCAACCCTACATAGTAATACGACTTTGCTTGTTTTCATGTACCGATAGTCATTGCCTGTATTTACAGTGAATTATCTCCCCTGTTATAGTCCTTACCCTACATAGTAATACGACTTTGCTTGTTTTCATGTACCGATAGTCATTGTCTGTATTTACAGTGAATTATCTCCCCTGTTATAGTCCTTACCCTACATAGTAATACGACTTTGCTTGTTTTCATGTACCGATAGTCATTGCCTGTATTTACAGTGAATTATCTCCCCTGTTATAGTCCTTACCCTACATAGTAATACGACTTTGCTTGTTTTCATGTACCGATAGTCATTGCCTGTATTTACAGTGAATTATCTCCCTTGTTATAGTCCTTACCCTACATAGTAATACGACTTTGCTTGTTTTCATGTACCGATAGTCATTGCCTGTATTTACAGTGAATTATCTCCCTTGTTATAGTCCTTACCCTACATAGTAATACGACTTTGCTTGTTTTCATGTACCGATAGTCATTGCCTGTATTTACAGTGAATTATCTCCCCTGTTATAGTCCTTACCCTACATAGTAATACGACTTTGCTTGTTTTTAAGGAACCGAAAGTCATTGCCTGTATTCACAGTGAATTATGTCCCCATTATAGTCCCTATCCTACATAGTAATAAGACTTTGCTTGTTTTCATGTACCGGTAGTCATTGCCTGTATTTACAGTGAATTATCACCCTGAAATAGCCCTTTTCCTTAATAATAAAGACTTCTTGTTTTTACATCAGTACCTAAGGTGAATTATCTCTTGTTATTGTCTTATACCATAGGTGAATAATGACCCCTGTTATGGTCCTTTTCCTAAAAAATTAGTAGACCTTGCTTGATTGTTATGTTTTCCTTATTTGTAGTTAAAGTAAATAATTACCCCTGTAATAGTCCTCATCCTACATTATAAATAGAATGCTTTCTTTTATGTTGTCATTTTCTTTTGATTATGTTAATTATCTCACATTCCTTGAGATTAAATGGAACAAAAATCATTTTTTATATTTGTATTATATTAAAAGCATTACTTTAGTAGGATGTGAGCATTTTTTTAGTACTGCCTTATTTCAAAATCTTAAAGTATTGATGTTCTTATTAGTTTCCATAATTAAACCAACAAAGGACTAGTTAATCTATGTGATAGCAGTCCTATAGTATTTATATGTTCCTGATCAAGACTAGAGTTTATATTTCATTTATGTGTTCCCAGATGTTAACATTTTTAAATTGAATTGTAACCAAATGTATACATCAACAATTTTTGGACATAATACAAAAATAAGCAGAGATCAATCATGTTTATAGGACTTAAGTCCCTTGGAAATTCAGATAAATGTTTATATGTGTTTTTTTTTTGTTAGTTATTGCCCTTGGAGAATGAACAATTGTCTCTTGTGCCTACACTTCTTGTTAGATTTTAAGTAATTTATGTAAACACTATTGTTGACAAGTTCAAAAATCAGGAAACTGTCCATTATTTTTTTTATGTCCCTTGAAAGTGTAATTACATGGAAAATTGTATTAAAACATTATCCATGGCTTTACAGCAGGTGAGATGTTCATGAAAGTGATATATCAATTTTGTATCAGCAATATCAGAAAAATGAACTGAATAAACAAGCAAAGCACAATGGCCTCAGTCTCTCTACCTCTGGTGGCAGACATTGGAATTTTGTTCTGTTGTAGGGATTTGTATTATTATACTAGATAATTTTGTATTTTCCAGATTTGTTTATTTGATATATTTTACTGCTTGATACAAATGTGCTTTAACAGTGTTATAACTGATGTATTGTTTAGGACACATTTATATTTTTCTGTAAAACAAAATCATTATTTGTATCACCAGGAAAATTCATACTAAAGATTGTCCCTTTTAAATATTATGTCTCCATGTTAAACTAGAATTTTCTTAATTTAATATACTTAGCATGTATGTTTATTTGGTTACCAATGAACTTGTTTCTTTTATTGAACTATTTGATAACATTGTTTGGTATTGTATTGTTAATGGTATTCCTTTAAAAAATTAAAGTTTTCAAGACTGCATAATGTATTTATGGTAATTACAAGTGAAGCTAAAGCAACCTGTTTTTTATTAAATATTCAGCAAATACCTTTATTTTTTTTTCTATTGTAGTTAAGAAAAAGAAAACTACTCATTAAAAATATGTTTTTTTATATTTATAAAGAATAAATAATAAAGTAATGTACTATTTGAAGACTTGTTACACATAATGTGTTCCCTTACAAATTCAGTAATGGCTTTTTTTTTGCATTCTGAAAGACCCAATCGAAGACTTTTTTTTCACCAATATTTTTTCAATTGCAAGTCGAGCAAGTTTAAATATATTAGTAATGAAGAAACGCATGTACTAACTCAAGACTTTTTTCACTTAATTTTTACAATTACAAGTTCTACATTGTTTTTTGTAACAACAAAGAATTAAACGCTCAGCAATGTTATTTTTATAGTAATAAAAAATAAATAAAAGATTTCTTAACATATTTGTTCCAAATACAAGTTTAGCTGTTCTATCATCTTCGCTAGCCAAGGGTTACGATCCGATACTCTTGAAGAGAGGGGGGACCTGATCGTAACACTTGGCTAGCGAAGATGCTGTTCTATATATACCTTTATTAGAAAGGAAAGGACTGATTTAAAAAAATTGATTGAAAAAACTAATTAAAGACTTTTATCACCTAATTTTTTCCATTACAAGTTTAGCAATGTTTTTTGTTTATATTAATAATGAATAATGGACTTAATACCATAATAATAAAGAATAAAGAGAAGAAGAGTTTTCTAACATAAACTATTCCATTACAAGTTCAACTATGTTTGTCATATAACTTAAGAAGAAAAAAGTACAACTTGAACAGTTTTTAAAATGAGTTTGTCCATAACAATTTTTTATAGTAATAAAGAATAAAAGAAGAACTAGTAGGAGATTTTTTTCACATATATTAGTTTCAATTACAAGTTAAGCTATGGTTATTTACATTTAGAATTTCATGTGTATTTTTTCCATTGCAAGTTCAGCAATGGTTTTTTTTATATACATGAAGAATAAAGGAAAAAACAAAAACTAATTGAAGACTTTTTCATAATTTTTCCATTCAGCAATGTTTTTATAGCAATAAAGATCAAAGAAAAGAACAAACAAAAACACAAATAAAAGATTTTTCAACATATATCTGTTTTCCATTACAAGTTTACCAATGGTTTGATTACACTAAGAATAAATTAAAACTATTTGAAGATTTGTTACACATATACATCAAAAGGTCATCACTGTTGGCAAAACTTATCTGGGCAGTCTATTGTTAATATATTCCATGATTTTCTCTTATTTTTCATAGGAAAACATTGCTGCAATGTGAACAGGTGTTTTAGGTTTTTGTGGTATTGTATATGTATAATATTGTAGAATATGCTTTATTGTTTATCATTTGAAACATGTTAAGTTTGATGGTTTGACATAATAAAAACTTGCTAGCTATAAAAAAAAATCAAAGCTAGCTATGAAAATTGTTCGTATTATCTATTTGTTACTATTTGCAGATTTTGTATTCGTAATAACATGGTGATATCTTTTAGCCATACGGAGGAATCAATGTTAAGGAATAAAGTCATAACCATAATTTTGTAACATCGCTCAAATTTAAAGACAATACCACTGTCATATGTCCTGTCGAGAGCCGCAGTCTGTGTCAAACACGGCGTCCTGTCTAAAAACGCAGGCTTTGAACCTCCTGCATAGAGCCGCAGGTTTTGTCAAATGTCTTATCTAGCGGCTGTGTCATACGTCCTGTCAAGCGCAGTAAGCTGTGTTAAATTTCCTGTCTAGCACCGTAGGCTGTGTCATACGTCCTCTCTTGTGCCATAAGTTGTGTCAAACGTTCTGTATAACGCCGTAGGCTGTGTCAAAAGTTCTATCTAGCGCCGGAGGTTGTTATAGTCCTATGTAGCGCTGTATTCTGTATCAAACGTCCTGTTTAGCGCTGTAGGATATGTCATACTCTTTTCGAGGTCCATATGCTGTGCCAATCGTCTATGGTTATGGTTGCCACGACTTGTTTTTTTATATCGGAACAATTGGTGATCTTTTGTTGACGACCTTGTAAATTTTTGCAATGTAAAAATGTGGTTATCTTCATATGCATACGTATCTTTCCCCTTATAAGATCACACATCAGATATATGTTAGTTCAATCCCGGTTATCGAACATGCCGCCGCGGAGGGATAAATCAGTTTGTTGGAGTAAGAGATAGTAACTTAGGGAAAACTGAGCTCCTTTTTCTGAATGCACGCCGTGTGATGGATTGCACTTTGCTCACTTACTGTGATCTACTGTGGTGATCTTAGCTAGAGAGGATATTTGAATCCTTATTTTCCCTTCCTACACCGCAAGTTTCAACTGTTTTACTATTTCTTGGATCCATATTTTTTCTTGTGTATTTCTTCTTGTTTATTCACCGATTCTTATTCCTATTTCGGTTTTCAATAATTTTGTTATAAGTAAATATTCAAGATAACATGACATTGGAAACTTCCTCAGCGAGGACAGACGACTTTATATTAATGGATTTGTCATTAACTGGAATGACTATCGCACGTTCTGTGGTTTTCTAATGTGCCGCAACGCAGCATAGAACATCAAGAAATGCACAACAGGTATCAATATGATTGGATGTTTGTCACAGAAATATATTTCAACATATGTGCCTTTGGAGTAGACAGCGTCTATAATGCTGTGAGAAATTGGCCGCTTTTCATCTCGATGTAACGTGTCGCATGTAACACAAGGAACGTCCTTATAATCTGAGCACCAACTACATGCTATAGTGACTAAACCTTTCCTCTACAACGTCGTTCACATCTGGGTGCAGTAGTTCCCCTGGCAAATAATAATTACAAAATATTTATACTTATTGTACATTTTGTAACATATTTATTATATAATTTGTAACATATTTATTATACATTTTGTAACATAGCAATATAACGTTTACTTGAATTGATATTGTCCGAATTACCCCTAAATAAAAACATATATTTTCGAGGAACCCCCGTCCCCCACACACACTAACATTAAAACACAGTAAATGGACTTATTTCAACTTTGCTTCTTTACTAACGTATGGATATCAGTATCCTGGTACAGGCAAATCTTACTGTGTATATACCCAGATTTTACAGGGCTTTATCCATCCATTCTACGTAGAAATCTGGGCCATCTACCTGTAAAAATCTCGACAGCCTGGAATTCCCCTTACCCTTTCTCGTGCGTATATAAACAATACTTGTGCATTGTCAATGCATATATATCAGCCAATTTCGATGCTTTGAAATAAACACATTGAAAAATGCTGTTACATGTTATACAGCAATTTTTAATTAAAATTGTGTGTATAGTAAAAGATTATAACAGCACCCTCAATGTGGTAACATTTAGTGTCAATAAATGTTGGAGTCGAGCACACACTGCCCGCAGTAAGACTCGAACAAACAACTACTTCAGTTTTGACAGTCACGTGTTTAGCAGTAGATGACCCTATCAACCTTAAGCATTCGTGTATTATAATGTAGTGTACAAAAAGTAAGTTATAACACTGGGAAAGTGTTGCTAGTAGTTCATTTGACATTCTAATTACATGTTGATTAATTGTATCTATCAATAGAGGTGAAAGCTATAGTTTTAAATTGCAATAATAAAAGCGTAAGTACACGTTTTTATAAATAAGAACTTTTGAACAAAATAATATTAACATTTTTGAAATTTTAATGTTAGCAGCAAACTCGTATCGTAAACAAACTCATGAAGTGTATGGCTCTGTGTTTCCGCAATTTTACAGACTGACATTAGACTCCCCTTTATTTTGTAAATCTATAAAATGGTATGTTCTTCCAGTTTTATCAATTATATGTATTGGCAGGAACCTATAAAATTATACTATATACTAAAAGTTATACTAGTCCCATGCAACTGCTAACATTTTAACTGAAATTATGCATAAGAATTCTTTTGGATCCTCTCAAATTGGTGTACTATGAAATGTATATGCAGTAACAATAGTAAAATACGGTCCACATTTCAACACACAAAATAGTTTAAAGATTCCACTTGTTTATAAGTCTGCTACAGCCTTTCATCCAATACTCCTAAATAACCACTTTACGTTACAACCCCAAAAGTTATAGCTGAAATATACGAACGCCCAATTCACTATTCTTAATTGGCATAGTAGCATTTTGGCCAAACGAATTTGGATTAAATTTAAAGTCTATCATAAGTCAAACCATCCTCGCAAGCTATCTGTCTCTCCTCCACAATGTGTTATTGTAAACATATTGCTTTACTGTACAGTGTGGTATCTATATTAGCTGCACTTATTTAAATAAAGTTAATTCATCCGCCCAACTCAGGGGTTCTGTTTCCACGTTCGCTCCACGGTGGTGGTGGATGGAACCTGGAATCATAACCCCTGACTTGGGAGGATGTAGTTAATTAAAAGAAAAAATTATCGTTGTGGATCTCGTGTGCATTTGTTTTTCTCCGATTGTATACTCCTGACATAGCACTAAAGTTTTTTTAGCAAAGAGTTCCATCTGTATTAATAATTAATTTGTCCGCCACAGTTTCGTCTAAGAACGCGGAATTACTGGAGTGATAATCAGATATCCACGCTTATTAGTACAATGCAAATACAAATATGAGGATTTTGATAGTTATAGTTATTGAAGGCTATTTGCTTTCGCAACCATGTTGCTCATAAAGGATTAACTACAAAAAATATTTTCTCCATCGAGGGATAAAAATTTCAGTGTTGCATATTGTTAAATCTGCGTAGCAGATTAGATTAAATGTGCACAACGGAAATTTTGCAATAAACTTAACAATTTTTGTGTAATATTACAGTATTGGAAAATAAGTAAGTTTTCCGCGGAGTAATATGACGTCAAATTGTGCGTGTCTCCATGAGGGTGATTTTTATTCCATCCTCTGATAGAAAATATTTTTTAGCCAATCAAAAGTCAGTATTCTTGTACAATTTATTTATTTATAATTAACTACAAGCGATAAAATCGGATTATTGCGGAAAAAAAACAAATTGGCCTATGTTTGCATAAGAAAACGTAAATACACACATTTTGATGTATTTTCACGACATGTCTTTAACAAGATAAAACATTCTATATTTTTTGCAGACAAATGTTGGGAGTTTTTCTTCACAGAAGGGAATAAATTGAGATTAACAATTAGTTGTCATATCTGTGACATCATATAGTGTTCGAATTTCAGTTTGTATTCAAGATATTGCGGCTATGAGAAATTCTTAGAAAACAACAACAAGAAAGGAAACCTATCTTATATTTTGGATAAATGAAGTCAACAAGCTTTATCAAAGCATAAACTATTAAAAATATCTTTCATCTCAGCTAAAACAAAGACAACACACAATGATAACCTTACTTATCCAGACATATACAAAAATGTTTTATTGTAAAACGATGTAAAACGACAGTTTTTCAGGGACAGTTACTTCTACTTTACTGTAAAGCCCAAGAGAGAAGATAATTTATGACCATACACATGTCCACTTCCAATGGATCTTACCCAAACTTCGTCACCAACTTCTACGGAAACAACAGAGGACACTGTAGAAGATTCTCCCTGGATTAAAACTCGAGAGGTTGCAATGCTTTCACCGTTTTTAACTAATTCCGACAAGAACGGTGTCGGGTCGTCTGAGTGAACAGTCCATGAAAAAAAGACGAGGCCATTCGATGTTGCGGTAAAGATACCGGTTTGACCGTTGTAACAGTTCCCTATGTTACTTTCTAGACTGTCAAAAATTACTGTTTGTCTATCGTTGTATCTACCATTTTCTATGGCTAACTTTGCATAGAATGCACAGAAACCTGAAAATTATTATAAAAATATTTATCTTGCATTTATGTTGCATGTAAATTGCTTACTTCATATTGGTTTGAAATTCTTGATCAACGGTCGTATATTCGATGCACGATGTGTAAGACAAAATGCATTTACATTCGTACGTATTGCTTTTAATAAATTTATAACGAAATAGAAAAAAAAACACATTGGCTAAATGTTACGTCATGATTTATATGTCTACTCGGTATATTTGGGCATGGAATGAACAAAATGTATAAATCGATTTCAAAACGACAACCTAACTTTTTCTTCTTATTGTAAGCATGCTATCTTTGCATTACTCTGGTATTCACTTTCGAAATATCGTCATTGTTAAATATACAGTGTTATACATGTAAAAAAACCATTTTTATACCAACCTTGTTTGATATCGGATTGAGAGATTGTTACTACGTAATTATGGTGCAGAGTTCCATTATCATTTCCTAAACGGGAAAGATTCTCCTTCAAGTTGTGTTGTTCGGACAGTAAACCCGTTAATGTTTTATTAACTAGATCACTGTTTTCCTTCAATAATTTGTTTTCATTCAAGAGGACAGATACAAGTTTCAACAGCTTCTTGTTTTCTACCTCACACCGTTCTTCTGCCTCTTCCAGGGCACCTAGAAAAGAATAAATATATCTGTTTTCACTTTTGTCAATTGTTCAGTTATAGCGTGTCGCCCACGCAGCTCTAATCTTAGAAAGAAGCAAGAGTACCTGTAGGAAAACTGGTAGCGGATAAATTTTGTTAAAATCTGCTGGACGACAAAAAGACAACAATGGCATTAGATGGGTCATTTACTGCGACAGCTAGTAGTGGACAAGTCAATTCTTAATAACACTAGAAAACAGCAAACAATGAATAACACAGCAATATTAAAGGTCCCTATTACATGAAATTTCAGTTGAATCCTTTTTTCAGTTTGGCGGCGGAGATCTTAATTTTTACAACTTACAGTTTTGCAAGGTTTCTTATAATTCAATTTTCGATGAATTACATGTTAACAACACCCCACCTGGTGTCAATATAAAACCCAGTAAATTAATATCACCTAGTAGCAAAAATAATACCTGTTCTTTCTTTCAGCTTCTCAATATCTTGTCCGAGTTTTCCAAAGAACTGATTCAAAGAATCGGCTTGCAGGTTTGTCCAAATCTGACTTGATATATTAGTAGCTTGACACGCTCCAAAAATGAGAGCAAATATGATGGGTACGGCCATTACTGACAGGGAATTCCTGATGGTAGTGTCGTCTCTAGGGTTTTGATATACCTTTATCAATGCAGTCACCATATTAACGGAAAACAAATAGTAAACTGCATTTAGTTGCTAGAACTGATTTTTAGGTAGTTGGGCAAGTGGAAAATATTTTACCTTTTAAAGAAATTTTAATAACCTAAAATCCGAACCTGTACTTAATTTATTTAATGGCAATGGTTCATAAAAACATGAAATTTTATTCATTTGTATTCTACTTTACATGATATATAACTTCGCGTCAGTCGTTTTCTCCGTTAACTTTATGATGAAATTAGCGCATATAGATATGCATTAGATAGAATAATCGCACCCTCGCTTTTTTTTGGTTAATCCGAAAATTACAAAATTAGCTTGGGATTATAACGGCAGTAAAATTCGGCCTAGATAAGCATATATAGCTGATTATAGCTCAGACTCGTTCGGTTCATTATTTTGTTAGTGTTTGAAAAAAATGACCTCCTACGGACAGGAACCTATACATTTAGGTATACCTGTCCCAGAACATTTTATAACGTGTTTCTGCACATTAAGAAAATTAAAAAAAGACATCAAGCTCGGTTCGAAATCCAGTTTGTACCTGTGTTTTTGATGTAAACAAACCTGAGATCAATTGTCAATATCTGCCCATGCAACAGCGCAAAGGTAAATAAAAGGTAGCTATTTATCGTTAGCAAATTTCAGTGAGTGTGGCCGTGCTTTCTACAACTTGATGTATTATCTAATAAATTATTGTTGATAATATAGGATTATCTTTACCATTGATAATGTAGCATTATTTCAACAATTTTCTTTGGCGAGTGTTTGTCTACCTATTTAATTTAATTTTTTTTTTTGTGGGGGGGGGGGGGGGGATTTATCTTTACTTGTTCGTGTACACTAAGATTTTCTCATTAAAGCAAGGCAATGTATACAGAACTTTTTCCCATTAAAGTAATTGCACAACAGACGATATTTTTAATGTCCACGTTTCTGGTTTAGAAAAGGTCATTATATTGAACGATTTAAAAATCGATTTCTTTAAATAGATATAATGCTTAACCGTTGTCACAATAAACACTTTTTTTCCAAATGGAACAACGTACGTATGCCACAATCACACATTTATGTAATTATTTGAACATGACATACATGTGTCTTTTCCAAAGAATACATATATATTATAACAGGGACCTATAAATCAATAGTTATACTAGTCACAGGTTATTATTATTACTTCATTATAAACATAATAACTGCTTTCGCTTCATTTAGCGTGTTTGTGTCTGGTTTACTTATGTAAGGAATTACTTCATTGGTTGTAAATGGAAAAATGGTACATTGGATGGTCAGAATTTTTCTTGTCCTAAAAGTCAGACACTAAGTTTTGATGAAAACGCAATGTAAGCAAGTATGTGTACTTTAAATGTGCACGTTAAAGATACCCAAAAATAAAATTGATTACATTTTTTGTCGTTGTTGAAAGTTAAAAGTGTTAGTCTTTCTAAAATGTATACAGATCTATTATAATATTAATTCAAGGTAGATAAGGAACGTGTATGCCGAACTACTGACAGAGCCAGAAACAGATTACAAAAACAAACTTGTTTGCCAATGGGTAAATTATCTCCTCTTGTTGACAGTATTTATTTCAGAAAACAGAATATATTTGTCTTGGCTTCAAAACGCCCCGTATACTCAACTATGTAATTGGATTGTCATCAACGTCTAATTCATATGGTTTAGCAATAGGTTTTGTCAACATGCTCTCTCGCAGTCGCGTCATCATACAACAACATTACATACGCTTCATGTATTAGAAGATGAAATTCACTACTTTTTCCATTGTTCGAAATGCTCGGATATAAAAATTCTTTTATACTGAGGAAAGTGGACTTGAAAATTGCATGATTCTACTGTATGATCTGTTGTTAATTTTTGTTTATGTATGCCTTCAACCCCTCACGGGGTATAACTGTGCTTTAATTAAATAAATTAAAATATGTAGGTCTCTAAATTGGAGATCCAAATACACACACAGTTCATTACTAAGGGGTTTGGTTATATACTACATACGCAAATGTTTGGTCACACTTTATAACGTATTTGGTTCTTAATCAAAAACACTTGTTAAGCATGCTCTTTTCCAACACCGAGTCACATTCTCCTATTAAAGTCTTACATTGATGTGCTCGAGCAGGTTCTAATCAAACCCCTCCGTCACTTAATATACCCTGTTCAAATGTGCAAGTTAGAATCAGCACCAACTTCCCATTCGTTTCCGCAGTTGCAATGGTTTGTCATTAGACATGATATCTTATGTACGCAACATGGTAGCAATTTTAAAAACATCCCTTCTGGTCATAGCCATCACAAACATACTCAGTTCGACAAGCGCATGGTCATACACGTAATCGGATCGTCATCAAGCACCTAATGAACGCCATCGCTTATAACCAGGAACCTATAAATCAAGTTATTTTAGTACACGCTTTATAACCAGGCTTTCCAGATATTCAGTTTGTTATATAAATAACGTGTTTAATATCATCAGTGACCCATTTCACATACGCAATGAATTCTTCGCCATGCGCGCCAGTCATAGACAAGATTGGCTATTCTCTACTGAATGACTATACTTATAGTGGTTTATTTAGTATTTAACTGCTAAAGTATTAAACGCCACAGTCACCGACCGTTACGTCGATTAAACATGTGATTTTCATTCATTCGTCTGAAACATACTGTACTGATGGCCTCACTTTTGATATGGCGTTGGTAATAAAGCAGATAGCTGTTTAACGCATGCACTTTCAGAAATTTTTCAACTTTATCATGGCGTCCAGTTTTTATTGGGGGAGAAAGCCGGAGTACCCGGAAAAAACCCCGACCTTGGGTAGGAAAACTGGCAATCCTTGTCAATTAAGATTGGAAACGAACGCACCCTGCCCGCAGTGAGGGTCAATCGCAATCTGAGTGTTGACAGAGCCAGCAGATAGATGTATCAGTTTTTTGTCGGAAACATGTCTTCTGATTAGACAGTCGGATCTGTTGAATAATAATAAATTACAGAACTTGCAATCGGACGTGGGTTACCGACGGCATCTTCACTTGTCAGGGTAAACCATGACTTGTGAGGATGTACCGACGGTAAAGATGAATTCATTGAACATAATTATTTATTTGCTAATATATGCAAAGGGGTTGGACACTAGTTAAGTCCTCTCCCATAACACAACACGATTACAAATATGAATATTACGACAATAATACATACAAAGAAGTAACTAAAATAGAAAATAAATTGTACAAATTAAAGTACTACATGTATTTAACTGGCAACGGAGAAATTTAAGGTGGACTATAATTACATAATACTAAAAACTTAATGAGTGGCATTTTCAAGGATTTACATGGTATTTTATCGTATATTTAAGCTTTAAATACAAACAATATATGAACATGTTTATGTTAATCATTTCATCTGACCGTTTCAGTTCGACATAAACCATAAACATGGGAAATGGCACCAGTAAAAGAGTAAGTAGTTTTATCTGATTGCAAAACTGAATTCATGGACTGAAAAACATTCGTTTCCTCGTTCGTTTATTTCTAGGGTTTATTGAATCTTTTTGTGTGACATGTGATGATTTTTCAATGTCAACGGTGAGGTTGCTTTAGTTCACTGCAACATTGCAACTTTTTCTTCCGAAGGTTGGAAGTTTTCACCGAATACTCTAGCTTTATTCCCAAATAAAAACTGGAAGCCTTATAGCTGAAAAATTGCAAAAAGAAAAAAAAACCGAACTAACTATTCCCTCTCATCCTATATTCATCATTTGTTTGTCTGTCCGTAAACGTTTACGTTTACCTACATCTGAAACATGTCATATGTTATGACAGAGAATTGTGTTGCAGCAGGCTTCCAGGGATTTCAACGTTGGTTGCGTAAGGTCAAACGTTATGTCATAGAACTATTGTAGCATTCTGGGATTCATCGTCCCGTTCAATTGACGTTGTTTTCGTAAGGTCTCATGTTGACAAGGAACTATTACCGCATGCTTCCTGCATGTGGTTGATCGTTCCCCTCTGATGAACGTTGGTTGTGTAAGTACGCTCTGGCAAAACCCAATGCATCACGCTTCTAGGGATTTATTGTCCCCATCTAAAAGACGTTAGTTGCGTAAGGTCTCATGATATATAATCGAACATTACAGCGCGCATCCCGGGATATTATCGTTCCCATCCGATAAACGTTGGTTGCGCAAGGTCTCACATTCTGTCAAAGAACTATCACAGCATGCTTCCAGAGATTTATTGTACATATCCGTCGTTGGTTGCGTAAGATCTCACATTATGTCACGGAGAACTATTACAGCTCGCTTCCAGGAATTTATAATCCAATCTGACGGCTGTTGGTTGTGTAAGTGGATCTTACGTTATGTCGAGAACTAAATATTATATCACGCTTCCAGGAACTTATCATCCCATATCAGACGAACGTTAGTTGTGTAAGATCTAAAATTATGTTAGAGAACTATTACAGCACGATTTCAGGGATTTGTCGTTTCCATCCGATGGACGTTGGTTGCGTAATGTCTCGTCCCCAAACGATTGTCGTTGGTTGCATAAGGTCTCGCGTTTTGTCAAAGAACAGCTCGTTTCCAGGGATTAATTGTTCCCATTCGATGGACGTTGGTGAAGTAATGTCTCATGTTTTTTCTTAGAACTATTATAGCAAGCATCCATGGATTTATCGTTCACATTCGATGGAAGTTAGTTGCATTCTTTCCATACAAGCAATGATATCGGGAATTATAATTTACGACATTAACTTCGCACGTTAGAGATGTAAATTTTTTCGCTGTCACTGGATTTTCTCAGGTGGAAATTAAATGTGAATATGATTATGAACATATGATGATCGTTTGCCTTTCTTACGACCATACCATCTAAACTTTTTTCGGACCTGTTGTCATCACTTGCCCCCGTCGTTATGCTACTTAGATGTTGTATACTAATTTACATTTGTTAAAATCTACAATTATGTAGCTAGGTAAAATCTTGTTCTCTGAACCCTGCCCCCACCCCTTCTGCCTTTTTCACAATACAGTGACCAATGCTAGTAACAAAAAGTGTAAGGGAAAGATTTAATTTTAATTTATAATAGATTGAACTGTACTGTCTATCATTTAACTTAAGTTTCACAGGAGAAATACAGGCCAGAGCCACATGCACTTGGTGTTGGGATAAGTTTTTAATGTCAATAATAATAATTCTAATATTCATTGTTACATCAGATTTTATCTGATGTAACAATGGTAATTTTTTTATTTAATTTATTTATTAAATTGAAATTTATAATTGAATTTAATTAAATTATAAAAATACTTATTGCAGTCAGGGACAGTCTATACTACTACTGTAGTATAGTACCTGTTGCAGTAAACCAGGAATTGTGTGTTTGAAATAAAATAAAAATCTTGTCTATTATTTGTTTATATAGTTATTTGACACTGTCAATAAAAGGAAGAAGGAAACTAATTACATTGGACTTTCACGGGTCCCTTTACTGGCACACTTAAAAAAAACATTGTATACAAACACAGTTGTATATTTTTGATGCTCACCTGCCAATGTGATTAATAGGGCCTATTTGGTGACTTAGTTCCCGAAATTATGTGTAAATTTATTTAAAAAGTTATCTTGTGTGCAGTTTTTTGCAAAGAGATTTTTTAATGTATTTTAGCAAGACACATGACAACAGTTGACTTTTATACTTTTCAATAATTTTGCACTGTTTATAAAAATTGTTAATTTAATACGTTTTTTAAAGCACTGGTAGTAGTAAAAAAATACTTTAATGAGATGGAACCTATTTTAAATAGGATATATATTTGAGAAAGGTTACTTTTTTTTAAACCACTTTGTTTAACATCATGATTTATTAAAGATTTTACTATGGATACATACATTGCCAACACTAATACAAAATCATTCATTCCACATAAAAAAACTTCATCCTGTTATTAATAGACATTTCAAATGCTAACACAAATTCATTCATAGTACCGTTAAAAAAACATCATCCTATTAAAACAGGTTTTTTTAATCTGGCATTAATTAGCTTACATGACTGTTTGTACTGTGAGATTCTATAAATTTATAGGCTTATCCAACTGTCTTAAGAGGATTTAGACATGAACACCATTTACAGCCTGTGGCAACACAGAATAAGCAAACTACCTCAACAACATGTAAAGAAGAGGATAAACCAAAAATAGTGACAGAACCAAATTCTCTAAGAGAAGAATTGAAGGAGGATGAAGGAAAATCTACCCAGACAAGGATCGAAAATGAATACAAGGACAATGTTCCAAGAGAAACACAGAATGATAACACCAAGAAAATGGAAAACGAAGATGTTTTGCTAGATATAAATGATGCAGGTAAGGTTAGCTATACAACACTGATCATCTGCCTCTGTTGTTTGACTTAACGTATTTGTAATGAAGAAGTTTAGATGATAGGGCATTACCATTAACTGTTATAAAATAATAAAAATCTTTTCATTAAAATTTTGGAACTAAATAGATCATTTTCAAAGACATTTATCACAATGATATTAAAGGTATATTTTGAAGCAAACAATGCAATTTTAACTGCATACTGGTACATGTTGCACAGTACTAGTTGAATTGAACTTCTTTAGAACTCTACTGGGGGCCTCGGTGGCTGAGTGGTCAAGGTAGTTCGTCTACTATTGATCATGTGGTCTGTCAACACTGAGATTGCGGGTTTGATTCTCACTGCAGGCAGGGTGTACTCGACTCCAATCTTAATTGACAAGGATTGCCAGTTTTCCTACTGCAGGTCGGGGGTTCTCTCCAGGTACTCCGGCTTCCTCCCCCAATAAAAACTGGATGCCATGAAATAGCTGAAAAATTGCTGAAAGTGGCGTTAAAACACCATTCAAACTAACAAAATCAAAAATAGAACTCTACTAGAAAAGTTTTGGTAAGTCTATTTATTTATAGTTGAAAAAAAACCAGTTCTATAACCTAGCAAAATCTACTTATTGTTGTGTATCATAAAAATGGGAACACTAGTTGTAGATGGACTGGTGCTTAATGGTCCATGAATTCTAATCTCTAAGTAAACAGTTCAGAAACATTGTCACTGTTTGTATTTTGACTGCTTTTAATTTTGGTTTTGTATTTAAAGTGATGTAAGATTACAGTAGTGGTTATTCTATCATTGAATTCAATAAAAAATTCTATTGGAGATTCTTAAATTTCAGATTTTGTAAAGACAGTATATGGGCAGTGTAGGTCAAAATGGCCGATTCGTTGCTATGGGAAATTGGCTTTCAATGTAAATGCATATCACGGTGGATGTACTGGTCTTTTGTTGGTGTCTTGTGCATATGGAGAAAAAGGAGAAGATACTAATGGAGAAATAATGCTGGTACGTTCAGGTTATGACTGCAATCATGTCCAAAGAAAATCTATTGCTCAGTGTCATGCAGGACATTTTGGAGCGAACAATTCACACTATATTGATGAAGAAGGAATATACATTGCAGATTGTGAGTTTGGAACTAATGATCTAATGCTTTTAACAAATGACTGTCGTTATGGAAATCTCAGAAATGGTGTTTACATAGAAATGAATGACAGTCTACTAACACTACCATTGAATGTAAATGGAAGTAATGGCTGTGGACTTTCTCTTATTCTCTGCAGTGCCATTGAAAGCGATAAATTGATCAATGCAGTCTATATGATAAGGTCAGGATACAAGGACAACAAGTTTCAAGCCAAGGTCATATCTGGTGATGATAAGTTCAATTTTGATGTAGACAACAATGGTTTTCTTACCGTTTTAGGCCCATTAGGTAGTAAATTTGGTTTGTTTCACAACAGAGACAACCAAACAAAATCAAATTTCCGTGTCCTTGTTAGTCAAACACAATGTGTAGATGGAACTCAAAAACGTGTGATAATGGAAAAATTGCCCCGACACTGTACATTACTTGTTCTTTGTTCCAACAGCAATGGAACAGAAGATTCTACTGCATCGTCAGTTTACTATATAGGTATCAATGAAGGAAGTATATTTATTTCCATGGAATTATCTGGTTGTCATGGTCCAAGCTATAAAACCTCAGATTTATGGAGATTTGAAGTTGAGAGCGAACAAGTGTTGGTCATTGGACCAAGTGGACCATGTAGATATGGTATTCTGTCCAACATCAAAGCCAGCAAACAAGAGCTATTGTTGTCAGTTAAGCAGCATGGTTGCTTAGCTACAGGGAAGACAACTAAAACTACAGGAAATATTGTGGTTACCATGAACAGTGTTACTGGTACTGTAAGTAAATCCACTGCTGTTTGTTTGATGATGAATCACAAGATAATTCGAACAATTTCTGAAGCAGAATTGAAAAAAGATAATGAAATTTACACATTTTCTCATCAATGGCGAGAAGAAGAATGTATGGTTGGTTACCATATGATCAGGGTTTTTGCAGTTAGGAAACATTTAACATGTGAGTACTTTGCCTGATTTCTAGATTATTAAAGCTTGCATACATTATCTTTATTTTTTTAACATTTTATGCCAAATCATACACATTTGTGATTTAAGCATTTTATAATTTTGATATTTAAATCTGTCAATTTTGAAAGCATTCTTTTAAAGGATAACAATTCTTTGATATCTTTGCCTACAATAACTGTGCAAACAAGGAGTTTGGTAGTTATGGTAATTCCTGTTAAAAACTATAAGTAGGG
The DNA here is from genome assembly GCA_944474755.1 of Limnoperna fortunei. Lineage (NCBI taxonomy): Eukaryota > Metazoa > Mollusca > Bivalvia > Mytilida > Modiolidae > Limnoperna > Limnoperna fortunei. The sequence continues at coordinate 85,801,143 of OX104112.1, read as the reverse complement.
AAAACAAACCCTGTATAATAACCATATCAGGTGTTCTAATGTTGCACACTTTATTACTTGAAATTTCTTTTTTTTGTTATAACTAATACATTCCCTTATTTAGATTTGAAAGGTAATATATAGATTCTAGTATTGCCTCTATCAGTAGTATCTTCCTGTAGCTGTTAAAGTTTTCTTATGGTTGTTCTTTCTCTGCTTCTGCTCAATTTTTATGTTAACATAACCTTGTCCATCACAGCAGGTGAAGATGTGTACATAGAGTTGTCAGGATCCCCATATCCTCTGGTTAGACAGAAACCAGGTGTTGTATATGCTTTGAATTGTGCTGGACCAGCTTATCAGGACTTGAATGACATCATCTACTCCAGTGAACATAAACAGTTTGCCAATTTTAGCTTCGATGTATTGTGCGGTAAGATCATAAAATATTAGAACAAGGCACATGTGAATGGGTTTAGGTTGTACATGTATAGAATGCTGCTCCAAAGGCTCTTTGAGTATTATTTTCACTAATTCAGGCTACTTAATCCTTTAATGACAAACATTAGTAATAAACATTATTGCAGCCTTAAATGATGATAACTTAGTGCCAGTGTCAATGTGTATCCTGGTCCTGCTATAATCTATGACACAGATTTCTTTCATACTGGGGTTGAAAACTGGTGATTTACTCCTTTTGGCCAAAGAAAATAATAGTCCCTTATTGAATTTTGGAAAAGTTTTGGGAAAACATATTATTACATATGTTAATTTTTTAATTTTAGCAGTTTATAAAATAAAGTTTTAATTCATATAAATATAAATAAATATATCACTAATTATCTCCTTGATCTAGTAATCTCGTGAAATAATGTGAGATATTTTGAATCCTATCCAGAAAACATCAATAGTATATATTTCATCATAGTTATGTATTATGTTGTAAGGTAATAGTTACCACTAAATAATAAAGAATTAACAAGAAAAATCTCATAATGTGTTTTGTGTCTAGTAGTATTTACTTATTTTTAAATCAAATATTCCACCAACTGCTAAATACTTCTGCAAAAACCTTTTATTTCACAGGTGGAAGAAGTAAAGCTGCAGGGGGTGTTGGAAATCATGCCATTTTATCAGCATCCATGTTGAATTCACACGATGGATTTCTATATGCTATCACCAGGTCGACTTTCTATGAGGATGAAAAAGATAACAGATTTACTTATACAGTAAGAATATTCAGACTTCTGACTTAATCAGTTTAAGATTAGGTCTTAAAGGGGCTTGTTTGGTCCAGTGATTAAGGTAGTTAGTCTCCTATATTACTCATGTGCCTGTCAACACTGTGGTTGCTTGTTTACTGCAGGCAGATTTTACTCGACTCCAATCTCAATTGACAAAAATTGCCATTTTTCTCACCGAAGGTAAGGGTTTTCTCTCAGTACTCTTGCTTCCTCCACCGATAAAATATAGCTGAAAAATTGCTGAAATTGATGTTAAACATCAGTCACACAAATAAATTTAATTCATTTTAATTTTTAAGTGTAAAGTTTTTAAAATCTCAAAAAGAAGTTGAGTATGTAATCTATATTCACAAAAATATGACAATGTATTGTGTAGAGTTGCGATTTTTTATACACCTATTTAAGATGGATCATATTATTGTAACACCTTGGCAGGTGGATGGGCCATGTCGTGTCCGTTTTTTAAACAAACAGTTATTGTCCAATCTTCATGAACCTTGGGGAAAATGTTTATGGGCATAATATCTTGCCAAGATGGAAAACCAGCCGAATTACTTCAGCCATTTCAGAGTTATGGCTCTTTATACAGAAAATAGTGAATTCGCCTTTTCCACTCTCTAACTCAAACAATTGTTGTCCGATCTTCATGAAACTTTGGGAAAAAGTTTATGGGCATTATATCTCCACCAAAATTGATAACCAGCCAAATTGCTTCAGCCACTTCAGTATTATGGCCCTTTATTTATACAAAAAATGGCAGTTGTTCGATTGGCATATTTTGTAGTACTTTGGCACTAGTTTACATATATATTTTGAGCTTGAACACTTTATCTAAATCATGACTAAATCTACAGATGCAAAATAGGTAACCAAGTTGGCAATGACAAGAACCAGGGAGCATCTTTTAGTTAGCAGTATACTTGTTATACCCCCACAAACTTGTTTGGGGGGGTATATAGGAATCACCCTGTCTGTCTGTCTATCTGTCCACATCCCTTGTAAGCACAACTCCTTCTAAACCGTTTGACAGATTTTGAAGAATTTTCATCGCTGTCGAATATTTTTTAGGGGATAAATTGGACTTGAAGCGAAGCGGGTATCCCTTTGTGAGCGTGCCCACAGTCCACACTTTTATTTGTAGTTTATCTATATTTGATAAAACATACTATCATTACAAGCAAATATTTATAAATTCTACTCTGAATGAATGGTATAAAGAAGGATTAGCTCATTGTTGAGATAAAGTTTCAAAAGGAAAAAAACCGAGACTTTTCTGTATTTTAGATAAATGGTATTCCAAATGGCAACTTCAAACTACGACTACACTTGATTAACTTACCAGAGCACATTGAGTTGAATGGTAAAGCAGTGAGTAAACAACTCAGACAGGTTTGTATTACTTTAGGAGCAGAGTTTAAAGTGAGAGTAAACAACTTGCACAGGTTTGTATTATTTTAGGAGTGCTGTGCAAGTGTTAGTAAAAAACTCAGACGGGTTTGTTTTACTTTAGGAGCAGAGTTTAAGTGAGAGTAAACAACTCAGACAGGTTTGTATTACTTTAGGAGTCAGGTGTGCAAGTGTGGGTAAACAATTCGGACAGATTTGTATTACTTTAGGAGTGGTGTGCAAGTTTCATATGATACCAGACTATATGATGAGACTTTTTAATTGATTCATTACCATTATTAGCCTATAGAATAACAATGATTATACAATAGTCCATATAGACTTATTATCTAGTAAATATGGTCATGTGATAAAAGAGATATAGCAATCAGTCCAACACAAAATTAATATAAAAAGTTTTATACAAATGTACAATTATCTAATCATAAATAGATGTTAATAAGGAATTCTTTAATCATTTACAAAGATGGACTTGCAATGCTGCCACAGAAATAGCTTTCCCTTTGTTATTTAATGCTTGTTACTGTGGTACTTTTCTTAATATTTTTTATTGCTTTTGTTAAGAAATGTGTATCCAGTTTCCTTGTCTGTTTTGATTTTCTGCTGAATATGAAATCTATATCTACCTGAAACTTTAATGGTTGTGCATACCATTTACCTTTGAGGATTTGAGTTTCCATGCTATTAATGATAGTAAACATCTTAATGGAATGATTAGACTCCAAGTGAAAGAAAACATCTATCTTGAACTGTTACTGGTACTCACTTTGTCTGCATAGCACATCGAACATAGGCAGTAATTACAAATTTGTTTTCCCCCTAATTTTAAACATATTATCCTTTGCACATTAGAAACGCATATTAATACTTTATCTAATAGAGTAGAACGGAACAACATGGACTGGTAAAAATATTGCTTGCTTTGCATAAAGATTTCTCCAGTCTCTGCCCCCCCTCCAAACTGAATGTAATATATTATTTTTCAATGTTTAATTACAAACACTATCAAAATGAAAAGCATATTAATTGTTACTTATTTGCTAACTTGGAAACTTAACTTTTGTTTTTTAGGACATTGAGAAAACCATTACGAAAGGAGACCCGTGTGGTCCGTTTTGTTACTGCGTTGATATAGATACTGAAATCAGTGAAAACCAACTTGTTTTACACAGCAAAAGTGTAAATGTATATAAACATGCTGGTTAGTTCATTAATAAAATTTAAACTTGTTAGTAAAAAGTATAAAAGATAAAAAACAACAGAAGGAAAGATCAGTGAACATATGTTCGTATAAAGAATGTTAATTTATTGTACATGTAGATACCTGTGTTTCAATTTATCAATTAAATAATTACAAAAGAAAAATTAAAGATTTTGTACATTTTTAGATGAACTTTCAATGACTCTGTATTTACAAAAACCTGTAGTGATATTCAAATAACTTAAAGCCAACATATTTCTACAGATCAAATTGCAGCAATTGCATTGTTGGACGAAACATATAAGGAAAAGACTAAATCAGACAGTCAACTATCGGAGGAGGAGAAAGAGAAACAAAAGCTTGCCGATACAGTGCTTCCTCTTAACACATCGACCACTAGAAAGGGGATGAACATTGTGGGATGGTCTCCTAATTTACTTCAGAATGGCAGTGGAGAGGTTAATATTCATGTCAAGACTGTTCAAGCCATATTGCAAGCAGGGTTTTATTTTCTCCCCCCCCCACCTAAATTTAACAGGTATGCCAAAGGTTTGGGGTTTTCTCACAGTACTCCAGCTTTTCCCCCAGATAAAAACCATAAGCCATGATATAGCTGCAGAATTGCTCAAAATGGCATTATTCAAACAAACATTCCTAACTACATGTACAAATGTTACCCTAATTTATTGGGTTTTGTTTTTCCTCTTTCTCTTCCTTTATTTTAGGCTATAGTCACAGTCACAGAATGATATTAAATTTTAAATTTTAATTTAAATATCATGTCATAAACAAAAATAAAACGTTTTTTGCGTGCAGTGAATTAATGAAAATGTAAATTATTAAGTTTCAGGATATAAAAAAAAACAACAAACTTTATCTTAGTTAACCATAGCTTCAACTTCAATCCTTTTTAGAATAGGGACATGAAGTATTGGAATACATCTGGAGATTTTAAGGTATTAGACGGAGGATTTGCTACTGAAACATGCTTTGTCACATCAAATATGTGGTGTCAGAAATACCAAGAAGTCAATCTATTGGATTCATTCACTGCAGAATACCTTGACACAGCACCAGATATACAGGTACAGTTCATATGCTAAAATCAATCTTCACCTTTCTCGTCACTAACCAGTGAGTTAATTACGCATTGATTTATTGTTTGTAAACTTGACATGTCTTAAATATACTATGAAACCTGCTTCATCTTACACCATTTGGGATGAGTGAAAATATTGGATTATACAGGGTGATGAAATACCGTATTGTTTAATAGACGGCAGAAAAGTGTGACTAAGTGGTTGATGAAATACGGTACTCAAATTGTTGAATAGACAGCAGAAAAGTGTGACTAAGTGGGTGATGAAATATGGTACTCAAATTGTTGAATAGACAGCAGAAAAGTGTGACTAAGTGGGTGATGAAATATGGTACTCAAATTGTTGAATAGACAGCAGAAAAGTGTGACTAAGTGGGTGATGAAATACGGTACTCAAATTGTTGAATAGACAGCAGAAAAGTGTGACTAAGTGGGTGATGAAATATGGTACTCAAATTGTTGAATAGACAGCAGAAAAGTGTGACTAAGTGGGTCATGAAATACGGTACTCAAATTGTTGAATAGACAGCAGAAAAGTGTGACTAAGTGGGTGATGAAATACGGTACTCAAATTGTTGAATAGACAGCAGAAAAGTGTGACTAAGTGGGTGATGGAATACGGTACTCAAATTGTTGAATAGACAGCAGAAAAGTGTGACTAAGTGGGTGATGGAATACGGTACTCAAATTGTTGAATAGACAGCAGAAAAGTGTGACTAAGTGGGTGATGGAATACGGTACTCAAATTGTTGAATAGACAGCAGAAAAGTGTGACTAAGTGGGTGATGAAATACGGTACTCAAATTGTTGAATAGACAGCAGAAAAGTGTGACTACCGTAAGTGGGTGATGGAATACGGTACTCAAATTGTTGAATAGACAGCAGAAAAGTGTGACTAAGTGGGTGATGAAATACGGTACTCAAATTGTTGAATAGACAGCAGAAAAGTGTGACTAAGTGGCTAATGAATGATACATGTTTGCTGATTTTATAAATTCACATTAATATAATCAGATTAAACATTCTTTATACTTTATTAATACAATTATTGATTAAAGTGAATAAAAACATATACAGACTTTAATATTGTTTCTGGGCTATAGTCCACAGTAAAATGATTTTCTATGTAAATTATCTAAAATTGTAATATGTCCTATATTTTTTGGAAAGTTCTTTGTGTGAAAATTTAGGAAATGTTTTACTGATCAGTTAATGGCTGAATTTTTGTAATCTAACATTCCTGTTATTCGTTGATTTTTTCAGTGATGGAGTATCTTTCATTGACCATAAATAACCATATATATTATGTTTTAAGGTTTTAGAGATGTACAGAGAGGGAGGTTGTGGAGGTGGTTTTTACTGTTTTACTGCACAACTTTTATCAGAAAAAGGAGAGGTATAAGTATTCATTCATTCAGTCATTCATTCATTTCATTCATTCATTTTTTTTATAATGGTGACATTTAGCTTAAATTATAAATGTTATAAAATAAATAGCTCATCTTAATAACTGTTTTTATTTTGTATGCAGTCCCAACTAGGATATGAAAAAAGAGTGGTGCATGAGGAGGGCATTTTTTGTTGAACAGCATACAATGTTTTAATTATTCCCCTTTGTTGATTATGTTATGACTAACTGTAGAAAAAAAAGTGAGTTGGGGCACCAATAGGAACAGGGGCACCTGAGAGGGCACAGGGTTGGGATCATTTTGTGGTGGGGCTATACAACCCTCTATAATAATAAACAGTCAACAGTAGATTTTGATTTTTATAATCGTCTATCTACTACATGTATCTGCTGTGTCTAAACAATCATGAAGGAGTGACTTCCCTTGTTTCAGATATTCTACTTGTTTGCTTGGTTTTATATATGACAGAGAAATATCTGAATTATTGATTGTGCAAACCTGTTATTAGCCTGTGACTTTCTGACAAATCCTCAGTGATTATTTTTTACTTTCAATGATTTTTTTTAGGTTCTGAAAGAATTTACAACAGGAGATATTGGGACTATATATACCCAAAAATCATGGCATGAGGCATCAGTAACTTTTTCGGGTTATGGTCCAGGAGTTAGAATTGTGGCTGTTTCCTCACAAGGTATTTATACATTCTGGTTATGGCCCAGGAGTTAGAATTGTGGCTGTTTCCTCACAAGGTATTTATACATTCTGGTTATGGTCCATGCAGGAGTTAGAATTGTGGCTGTTTCCTCACAAGGTATTTATACATTCTGGTTATGGCCCAGGAGTTAGAATTGTGGCTGTTTCCTCACAAGGTATTTATACATTCTGGTTATGGTCCAGGAGTTAGAATTGTGGCTGTTTCCTCACAAGGTATTTATACATTCTGGTTATGGCCCAGGAGGTAGAATTGTGGCTGTTTCCTCACAAGGTATTTATACATTCTGGTTATGGCCCAGGAGTTAGAATTGTGGCTGTTTCCTCACAAGGTATTTATACATTCTGGTTATGGCCCAGGAGTTAGGATTGTGGCTGTTTCCTCACAAGGTATTTATACATTCTGGTTATGGCCCAGGAGTTAGAATTGTGGTTGTTTCCTCACAAGGTATTTATACATTCTGGTTATGGCCCAGGAGTTAGAATTGTGGTTGTTTCGTCACAAGGTATTTATACATTCTGGTTATGGCCCAGGAGTTAGAATTGTGGCTGTTTCCTCACAAGGTATTTATACATTCTGGTTATGGCCCAGGAGTTAGAATTGTGGATGTTTCCTCACAAGGTATTTATACATTCTGGTTATGGCCCAGGAGTTAGAATTGTGGTTGTTTCCTCACAAGGTATTTATACATTCTGGTTATGGCCCAGGAGTTAGAACTGTGGCTGTTTCCTCACAAGGTATTTATACATTCTGGTTATGGTCCAGGAGTTAGAATTGTGGATGTTTCCTCACAAGGTATTTATACATTCGGGTTATGGCCCAGGAGTTAGAATTGTGGATGTTTCCTCACAAGGTATTTATACATTCTGGTTATGAACCAACAGTGGATTTCTCTCATAATTGTAAATCATACCTAAGTTGCAGATCAAAGATAAATGCATTGTGACAACAACACTACAGATGTATTTCACACTTCTTGAACTGTTTAATTGGCCTCCATCAACATATTGAATATTCTGTCAATATAAGCTAGCACAGTGCAAGAGGAAGGTTAAAAGAAAAAAAAATGATATAACTTTTAAAAAAATATTTTTTAAGCTAAGATAAAACTATGTACAAGGCTTGTGAATTTAGCGTTGAATTATTGAGACAGCTGCCTTGAATGACTCAACCGAGTCACTCAGGATAGTGTCCAGAGGAAGGTTGTTCCAGTTTCGTATTGTTCGTAAAAGAACGATTGTTGATGGATTTGAAGACGTGACTGTGGAATTTGTTAGGAGAGCACTGCATGTGTCTTATGAGCTGGTTTGGTCTTATAAGCCTATCTTCTGTGGGAACTGCAACTTTTTCATTTGATATCTTATAAAGCATGGTGGAGTCTGTTCTGTGGTCTGCTAGGGATCTCCAGTTCAGATCATGGATTATGTCACTAACACTTGATGTATTATGGAAGTGACTAGTGACATACCTAGCAGCCCTGCGCTGTACTTTTTCAATTTTTTGAATGTTGTCCTGTGTGTATGGGTCCTAAACGCAGCAGGCATACTCCACTAAAGGTCTAACTAGTGATTTTTATGCCTGCATTTTTACTGTGGTGGAACTAATGATGATGTTGTTTGGTAGGAACCCTAAAGTTTTGTTAGCCTTAGTGGTGATGTTGTTTATGTGACTGTCCCATTTTAGGTTAGATTGTATTGTGACACCTAGGTATTTGGCAGAGTCAACATGCTCGAGTTCATGGCCACGGAGTAAGTATTTGTATTTAATGGGATATTTGTTTCTTGTTATGGATAAGACGTTACATTTATTTGGATGAAATTCCATTTTCCAGCGTTGTTCCCATTGTCCAAGTTTATTAAGATCTTTTTGTAAGGTTTCACTATCTTTGTTGGATTTAATGGCTAAATATGCAATAGTGTCATCGGCAAATAATCTTATTGTTGATGTTAAACCTACTGGAATGTCGTTGATGTAAAAAAGGAAAAGGCTGGGTCCCAGTACAGAGCCCTGAGGGACTCTCAACTTTACTGATACATACCCAGATGCCTCCCCTTCTAATATGTCTGCCTGTGTGGTTTTTGGGAAAATTTTGAATCCAAATATTTGTTTTACCTTGAAAGCCATAATGGTGTAAATTGTGAACGAGAAGATTGTGACTAACTTTGTCGAATGCTTTTTAAAAATCCATAATTAGAACATCCGTTTGGGTAGAGTTGTCGAGATTTTTATGACTTACGACACACTGCAAAAGTTTGAAAGTATTGTTGCTTCTGCCTCAAAAGGTAATGATACTTTCTATAGATATGGACCAGGAGTTCTGGCTAATACCTCCTAACATGTATTTTATACACTTTAGATGGTAATGGCCCTGGAATTAAAACTGCCTCTGTAGTTACCTGCTATAGTATATCTTATTAGGTTATCATCAAGGAGTTAGAAATGTAAATTTCATCTCCTAAGCTGTTTATACTTTCTCTGGTTTTAATCCATTCGAATTGTTGCTGTTACCTCAACAGACATTTTCTCTTTATTTTGTTATTGCACAAGAGTTATTTCTATTAAAAGGTATTTATACTTAAAAAGGGGGGTGTTGAACAATGTGTGCCAAGTGTGACATCAGTGTCACTGAGACACATGTTATGTTCTGGTTATTGCTCCAGGAGTAAGAATTGTTGATATTACCTGAAAAGGAATGTATAGTTTCTTAACTATAGATAAGAAATAAAAATCAAAATGTACAGTATTAACATTTTGCATTAGAGCTTTACCATGCAATGTCCTTATTTTTAAATTCATTTGCTCAGAAAAAAAGCAGAATAAAAAATATAACATCCATTGAGTTGGATATAATTCATTTGACAGTTTTTGTTATTGTGATTGATTAATTTATTAGATGTTTGCTTTGCGCCAAGCGAGCAGTATTTCAGCTATATTCAGGATAATTTGTTATTGTGTATTTGCTGTAATGAATCCAAAAAGAGGTAAAGCACTAGACTTGTTAAAATTTTAATTGTGTAATTGTTCAGTTTAATTTTCCAGTAGATCTTTGATTGGTTAATTGAATTTTAACACTAAATATTTTAAATCCATTTCATGACAGCCAGGGGCATAAAGTAGGACAGGTAATTTGCAGATGTTATCATATGTGGTTATGGGTTGTGAGTTTGATGCACTTGTCTTGTAATCCTACAACCTGATTATAACCTGAGCCCAGATATGCAAAAAATAACATAAACAACAGAGCACCACAATATTTTTTCTTTCAAAGAATATGTACATTTTTGTGATGCAGATACAAATTTGTCATTATTTTAGGCAAAGATGATAAATTCTGGGCAGGCCATTTTGGAACACTAATGTGTGGGGCAGAAATTCGTGTACGACGGGAAAGCAAGCCAGCCCAAGGAGATAGCTATACAGACATTTCACTGGTAGGTTTGTTTTTTTTTCTGTTTATTTATAAACAAAATGTTTTTGTTTCGTTTACAGTTGAGATACAGATGTATTATTTTAAACATGCAGCTTTTTGACATTATAGCAACATTTTTTGACAATTTCTTTATAGGAATCTGAAACAAACAAACAATCTAATGTGGAGAAGTTAGTTTCAAAAGTTCTGTCAGACAACCAGGAGTTTTTAAAAGAGTTAGTTAAAGATCATAGTAAGTGAGATTGGCCATATGTGGCTATTTATAGCATACTTTCTATAATATAAATCACTGCTTTATTGTACTAAGTTCATGTTGCTAAAAAAGCAGTGTTATATGCCTCATCTTGACCTACATCAGGAAATTGACAAGTGAAAAGGTTGTCTGCTGAAAGAAAAGCTACTTAAACAAAGATTCACAATGGCAAGATTGAAGTCATCACAAAGAAAATTGTATGGTTGCTATCATTACTCAAATATCCTCCCTCAATACATGCAGAAATATAGCTAAAGTAGCTACCACGAATCCAAACCTATACTTAAGACCATACACATCAAGACTTTCTGTCAGATGTCACAGTCATTGTCACCAATACAAACTGTTCAACATATCAACATATTATTTCAGATTCAGTTTCTTCCTTCCCTCTGTCATTCTTTGGAATGCTTTGCCTTCAGGCTCTGCATCTGCAAGCACATTGGAATCAGTTTAAAACACTGATCCAAATAAACTAAAATTATGGTTTCAACTCTGTATATATGTAAATATGTTAATTCTTTTCAAGTTAATTTCTTCCTTTGTGTAAAACTAGTCTGTTTTCGCTGTTGCATAGTCATCAACGTTGACGGAGCAATGTATCATGTAGATTATTTTAATCCTTATAATAGTAATTAAAAAAGGGGAGAGAAGTGTGAAAGACATGGGCTTTAAATGAAAAGTACCTAAATATTAATGAGCAAACACCAGAAAGACAATTGTGTAACCTTATAATGGCACAATGCTTTGTGTTGGAGAATACAATTTTATAAATTGTAAATGTTAATATTATACACTAAGAAGACTTCCTGCTGAAGAAACAATTTATATTATAGTGATTCCAGTAGATGAGCAGTTTGAGAAGCAGACAATCATATCACAAGATCATCATTTCTCACCTTCCAACAAATGGACTACTTCAAGAAATGTTTCAAAAAAGAAGAGAGAAATAAGAGTTTTTGTTTCCAGTACATTCCGTGACTTTACCAATGAAAGAGAACAAATAATAAAGAAATCCTTTAGAGAGGTTTGTGTTTTTATGTACATGGTTTGTGTATTAGTAAACAATTTAACATATTTTGTAGCACGATGTGAATAATATCGCTCGGGATAAAATAATACGACATAAATGGTCACCTCGTGGTAAAACAATGATAAATCACAGCCTCCATGAATTATTTCTATTCTAATAAGACAATTAGAGTGCATTTATAATATTTTCGTACCTATAGAAAACATCATTTCCGCCATAAACTGGCTGTTCCGTCAATGTAACACACAATATATTGCAATGGATAATTATAGCGCGTGTCGCTATTTATAAGATTTATACGTCATATGCAATAGCTTTCCGGTGGGAGTTATAGTTTTGTAATTGGAACAGCCATTTAAAACACGCCCTTCTCAGTGCGTATTGCTCATAGATAAATCATTTTTTTACCACAGTTGTGGTCTCAAAGCCTTTAAAGCACGTCATATTAGAATAAATGTTTAATTGCTAAAAAAATAGGTCTAGTGCTTCATCATCCAGACATGATTTTTTTCTGCTTTTTTTTAAGCAAGATACTAATGTTTTAGCTCAACCGACATCTGTTGTCTGTCCCTCATACATCAATTATAACTTTTTGAAGTCCAAGCCCTGTCAGTTTTTATGCCCCGCCACACGAAGTGGCGAGGCGTTATGTTATACCCTCAGTTTCGTTTTGATGTCTGTCCGTCCGTCCGTCTGTCCGTCTGTCCATCCCTGAAGGTTTCCAGATGATAACTTGAAAACGTTTTGATGTCCGTCCGTCCCCGAAGGTTTCCAGATGATAACTTGAAAACGCCTCAAGGGATTTGAATAATATTTGCACAGCTGTTCAGTACAATAAAATACAGGTCAAGTTCAATTTTCAGGATGATCCACTAAATATTATTGAAGTTTTGCCACTTTATAAATTTTCAAATTTGACAATAATGAAATTTTCTGGTCTAGGAAGGATAACTCATTTCTTTCTGTCTCTATATACTAGTATATAGTGGATGTATAGTATATACAGTATAGTATACTAATTTATACAAATATATTTAACTATTGATGAATATCGTGGCAGGGTATCATTTAATGTCCCATTAGATGCCCTATTTTTTTGTTTTGTTTTTGTTTGATGGTGTTTAATGCCACTTTTAGCAATTTTTCAGCTATATCATGGCATCCAGTTTTTATTGGGGGAGGAAGCTGTAGTACCCAGAGAAAGACCCGGACCTTCGGTAGGAAAACTGACAATCCTTGTCAATTAAGATTGGAGTCTAACACACCCTGCCGCAGTTAGGCTTGAACCCGCAATCTCAGTGTTGACAGACCATGTGATCAATAGTAGACAAACTACCTTAACCACTTGTCCAAAGAGGCCCCTCAGCTTTTTGTGATTTAGCTCCAAAACTATAAGTCAAAATGACAAGAAAGACAATGCCTACAAATTACTCAACTGGTTCACAATTTTTAGATGACTCCACTTTAGATAAAATTATCCTAAATATGTTTGATGATGCTTTTTAGGAGTTTTTGTCCTTGACTAATATTTTTTCCTGAAAGTGTAATTTTTTTGCCTTGTCCCCTATAAATTTTAACAATTAAAGTGAAACTGAATTGCAAAAAATGATCAGATAATCCTAAAATCTTCAGTATTAGCCAAAAAACTATTTATTCTTTATTTGTAGTTCTTAGTTGTCTTTACTGCTTCTAACCAGATTCAGTGGCTGTTTGTGTAAAATAGAAAAATGAAATAGATAAAATGAAGATAATGTTAAATTTTCAGCACAGTTCGATTGTAGTTTTTTAGTTAGACTAGTTAAAAAGAAAATGGCACCAATTGGCAGTTTTCAAACAATTACTTTGTTAAAACTTTGCACAGCTGTTAAGTATTATGTTTTTGTCTGTATAATGTGCATATTTATTCTTTTAAAACATATTTTTTTAAACCAGGTTAGCATAATACATATTCAAGACTTTTTTCCAGGTAGCAACAACAGTTCCAGAACATAAATTCAAATCTATTAATGTAAATGTTATTATATGCAAGTTTTTGTTGAATTGATTTTTGTTATTATAAATGAATTGATTTTTGTTTATAATAAAGGCAAATGATATATATATATATATATATATATATATATAATTGAAAACATAACTTAATTAAATTAGCAAGAAAGTAACTTTGTTTCGTTTTTTATGCTTTTATAATTTGATGTTGAATGGTCATTTCCCTGGTTGATGTTTCAAAAAAGAAAATGAGTTCTGCAATATGATGACAAAGGAATTTTCATTACCAGGCATGTGCTAAGTTACAAGTAATAATTGAATTTCCAATAACAAAGAATGTTTTGTCCACAATTCATTCATCTTGATTGCCATTTTATGTATTTGGATCACAGGAAATTCGAAACTAACAATTTAAAACTCTTACACATAGCAATATTTCTTTTTTTGTTGTTTATTAACAGAAGATAAAAACATTAATGTTCATATTGTATTTCAACTTGCAACTGCATTTGTAGGTTTTTTCCTTCACCGCAATATTGGTCAATAACAATACCACACTCTAATAACAAACGGTAAATTTTGTATGGTTGTTACAGACAATGATAATTTAGTACTTGGAAGGTGTGATAAATTTTAAAAAAAAACTTCCTTTATTTATAACGGAATATAGATAACGAAAACAGTATTTGCAGTTAATTAATATTTTAATCATTACAATAATAGTGCTGGTTTTTTCTGTGAAAGAGTTGTCCAATGATCGAATAAACTAGCTTTTTCTCAAAGCTTGTTTTCATTTTTTTTATTCAATTAGATGTTACCAAACTTGTCGTCGTTTATTTAATTAAAATATAAACATTCCATATATAGATCGTACGGAACTTGTGGTTACATTGAAAACTTCCTGTTTACCAAAATGTGACATTTTATTGTTTTAAGTCTGTGCATATACATATACAAACAAAACTTTTTTCAAAATTCTCCAGATTAATACATAAATATGCATTTTACACACCTTAAGACAGTACTATAAAATGAAATTCAAGTTGAATTTTCAGGACAGTCTCATTTGTAGTGTTTGAGTTAGGCCAATTTCAATTTATTTTTCTAGGTCCAAGGTCAAGGTAAAAAGTGTCTTCTGAAATGGAGTTTTATCATGTTAAACTGTTCCTATTGGCTGATTTATAATTCAGTAAAATGTATTCATTGTTATTTAAAACAATGCAACATCATTTAATGTCCCATTAGATTTTTTTATAGCTTTGTATTATGTGTTTAATAAGAACATGAAACAGATCTGATTTGCTCTATGTTTATATTATATTTTTATCTTAAAGTGTTCACTTTATATTTATCACAGATAAATAGGCTTTGTGCAGACAGAGGAGTTTTCTTTACATATGTAGACCTTAGGTGGGGAATTAACTCTGAACAGACAGAAAGTGGCAAAACTATAGCCATATGTTTACAAGAGGTAATCAAACTAATAATTACTTCTGAATATTAACTGTATGAGTTATATTTTTGCAATTACTTGTAAAAATTATCAGAGAAACTGTAAAAGTAAATTAATATACATTTATGAACATTTTCTCATTTATTCTTTTATAAACAAGCAAGATTTTTTGGAAAACAAAAAGGAACTCAGCTTTAAAATTCTTACACACATTAAAACATGGGATCAATTGATCAGATTAAGTGTTAAAACACATAATTAATTTATAAGTTAAGGTATTAAAACTTATACTAAATTGATAACTTTCTCATAAGAATGACAAATTTTCCATCCTATGTTTTGTTTTGACAGAAAGTGTATTGATATTATTTTTTTTAGATTGAAAGATGTAAACCCTACTTTATTTGTATGATGGGTGAACGTTTTGGTTGGGCACAGACACAAGATAAAAAGGATGAACTCCTCAACAAAACATTCGACTATGCAGTGGAACACTGCCAGAATGTGGAATGGCTCGAGGATTATCGATATGATACTAGTGTCACACAAGTAAGTGTTACTGTTATTGATCCAAATTTCTGTGAAAGGAAAAATGTTGAAAGAATGCTAATAGTCCAGTAAAATATTTATTAATTTAAAATATAATAATTTACTTTGGTTTTTAAGATGAATTCTGATTGGTTAATGGAGCAACCCATATTATAGAATATAACAGGTTCCTCACATGACCTTACACCATAAAAAAACGATCTTATTGCTGTTTTTACCATTAAAATTATATAGATTTATAGTTAACATAAAATTATAAGGAACATTTCTGATTTCTAGGCTAAATTTTCCGCCCCTACCCAAAACACCATACTTTTCCAGTGGCAGTCAATTGTATTCCCTGTGACCCGTCCCACCCCCATTTTCCGTTGATTTATTGTTTGTTAACTTGTTCCCGTCCTGAATATAGCTGAAATACTGCTAGCTGGATGTTAAGCAGACATGCAATCAATCAATCAATCAATCTTATTTCTGAACAGGTTATGCTCTGTAACCTGGTTTGAGTATATCTACACCATTCTTAAAACACTTTGTGGTTTATTAGGCAAAAACTGTAAGATGATGTTTACCAACTGGTACAATATCAATAAGTCTATGCACACTTGAGATTGATGATCAATAAGTGTTCAAAATACTGTATGATTTTCCCTCTTTATATTGAGAAGCTAAAAAATTTACTTTATCATGAATAGATCCTGATATTGGTGAAATTGATTAAGGTTGACACCAAGAAACCAATAATTTCCATGCACATTTATACTGTTTACTAGTACTTTCCCTCCAAGAAGCACATATGATATCTGAGAAATCAGAGGAAAAACCTTCACTTAATAAATTATTCCTCAAATATACCATGCAGTCAAATAATGTAAATGCTCCCATAGAGGGTGTACTGTATAATCCAGAGATGACTGAACCAGATCTGGGGACACTGGCAGTCACGTAGATTTGCTTTTTGTCAAATTCATTAAAGTGGGAAACCATGCTTGTGTTGGCCAATATGGTGCTATCAATAACATGTTTGGTCATTCTCTGCTGACTTCGTCCAGAAGTCTGCCAACAATAGAAAAAGGAGGAAATGCATACAAATTACAATTTAATACACTCCAATCTAATGAAAAAGCATTTACTGCAAAAGCTTCAACATAATGGGCCCCATGAAACAAACTTTTGTAACTTTTTATTGTATCTAGAGGCAAACAAATCTCATTCTAAATTAAATTCATCTTTTAAACAAGAAAACACTTTGTCATTAAAAGACCATTCCGTTCTATTGTTACTGACCTAATTCCACCTTAATTGTTAATATAATTGCTACCACATAGTAGAATTGTCTGTTTTAATTGCTATATGAGCATTGAAAAGTGAATGAATGAAATATTGAAGTGCTAATTAAACAGCTTTCAATTCCAAAAATAATTTATATGAAACTTACGTTCCATTTCATTCCATTTTCCATGAACAAAATAAAAATCGCACCAAGATCCCCAACCTCAGAGGCTCGCATCACAAAACAAAGTCTTAAAAGTTGGAGGTTCCTTAATATGTCTCCCATTATACTTTTCTAAATTCTGAACCCACCAAGAAATTTCCTTTTTAGCCTCATCTCATAAATAAATATGTTGAGCATAGGAGTTGTATTCTTTCAAACCATCTGTTTAAAGGTCCCAACAGAACAGCTGGGAAAGATGAAAGCCTGTAAGACTTGCCAACTTACGAAATACTGAAATTCAAAAGTTTCTTATCTTTTTCCTTACCCATAAGAATAAGAATCAAAGAACACTAAAGTAAAATATCTAAAAAATCCAAAGTAAAGCAACTCTAAACGTGGCACTGCAAAAAAAAAGGTCTTTTATATAGGGAGACCATGTGATTGTCATGTGACATACTGTTATTGAATTTCACTGGGCTGTGAAAAGGTTCTGTGAGAAACTACATAATGACTCAGAAATGGGAGATATACTGATTAAGAATTAATTACTTTGGCTGAAGAGTTGGACAATTTCTTATAGGAAAGGAAAGCTAGATAAAAATGAATTATTGCAAAGCTGTTCACTTTGTTTCAGGTTCTGGTGAGCAAACCAAGCTTCAAGGAGCTTCTAGTTTTTTTTAGGCATTTAGAGTTAAAAAAATCGAAAATTTAACTTCCTTTAATAATTTTTAAACTTATTAGTTGGAGATTACGCATGGATTACTGAAGAACCCAACTCCAGCACTTGATAAATGCTTCTTTTATCTACGAGATAAACCAACAAAAGAAGACTATACAGAAGACGAATACAAGGTAGTGTATTTTTTTTAACTGTTTGTAACCATAATGTTATTTGGTTTACATTGGAGCATGCTTTATTCATTAGTTTGTATCTTTTAGAATTTTGTACAGTAATATCAATAACTCTTGTACGTTGGAATACATGACATACTTTATATTCCATGAAACTTTAACAGAATCTTTTTCACAGTGCAATTGTGCACCTGATATTTAATATTTTGATCAGAATGATATTTGTGGTTTCCCATAGAAAAACACTTGTCTTGTGCATTCTTTGAGATAGAGGGGTACCCATCTGTTATCTACAACTCTACCTACACCACTTAATAGAATTTAATGAAACTTAACAAAATCATGTAATATATAGTGCCATGGTTTACCATATGTTTGACATTTTGATCGGAATGAATTTGTAGATTCCACAAATAAAAACATGGCCATTCTTTGACATATATATGGGTACTTATTTTGTGAAATCAACTCCTGCTACAGTTATAGGCCCAGAACTGTGTCACTTCACCAGTTATAGGCCCAGATCTGTGACACTTCACCAGTTATAGGCCCAGATCTGTCACTGACACTTCACCAGTTATAGGCCCAGATCTGTGACACTTCACCAGTTATAGGCCCAGATCTGTCACTGACACTTCACCAGTTATAGGCCCAGATCTGTGACACTTCACCTGTTGTAGGCCCAGATCTGTGACACTTCATCAGTTATAGGCCCAGGTCTGTGACACTTCATCAGTTGTAGGCCCAGATCTGTGACACTTCACCAGTTATAGGCCCAGATCTGTGACACTTCACCAGAAGAATACCAGTTCACATGTTTTCAAGTTATGCTTATGCTATTATGGAATTGTTTGAGGATTTTGTAACTAATTTTCCTCATTTTAATTTTCAGAAAACGGTACCTATTTTGTACACATGTAATTTACTCCTCCTACAGTTTTTCTACTCAGATGTTTTGATAGTTGGGAAGCCAGGGTGTATCAATTAGTGAGCATTGCTCACAGTTTTTCTAGTTGTGAGATTTGTTTCAGACCTCATTGAAGTTATAGAGGGGGATATCATCAGGGAGCATTAGCTCAGAGTAACTTGTTTGCTATGAAATTTACCTTGTGGGATTAATGCTGTTTTTAATTGCTACATTTACAGAGCTGATATGAATGCTTGCAATTAGAGAAAACATGTAGCTTCTTTGAACAAGAATTTTTTTAATATAAAATTTCTATTATTGCACTTTCCAGAAACTGTTAGCTGAATCAGATTGGCATAATAAACATCAACAAACTTTGAAGTCAATGGTTATGAAATATCCAGGATTAAATGTTAAAAGATTCAAAATGGCTTCGGACGTGTCTGAACTTATTAAAAAGGTAATTAAAATAAACAATATTTTTTTCAATTAAATAAACAAAGACAAAAACATAGCATGGCATCAACAGGAAAGATCACATACAAATGAATGGGAGCTATCCCTGTGAAATGGCTTAGCTGGAAATATTTTTTTTAAAATTTTATAATGGGCAATAATATTGAAACATATTCTGCCTGAATTCCACCCCCTTTTGGTAAAATTGTCTTATTACTGCTTTTATTTTATAACAGGAGCCCTCCTTTTTTGTTTCTTTCTGCATTGTTAGAAAGTAAGCAATAATACAAACTATTTAAAATTGTCTCTTGTACCTACAAGTATTTATACGGTCACATTCAAATTTGCTGTTTTGTTGTTTTGTTATCAATCACCAGCTTTTGAAGAAAGTCATTAAAGGCTAAATATCCCAGACTTTCTGAAAGATGAAAATTCTCTGCCTGATATTCTCATATAAAGAAATTGACTGAATAAACTGTTGCCAGAATCTAATTAAAATTAAATCTTTCACTTGCTCCCATTTCCCCCACCCCTCCCCCACCCTTTTTGCTTTGATGGCTGCGTTGCTACACGCAACTTCCAAAGCAAAAGGTGGGGAAGCAAGTGAAAGATTTAATTTTATTCAGATTGCTGTTGACAGTCCTTAATGAAATTTTTTGGAGACTTCTAACACTTTTGTGTGAGATGGTCAGACAACTGTAAAACGACAGAGGCTCAATTTGCTTGTCATGTCCTGTGGCACGTTTCAGGATGATTGATAAGCAGACACAGAAACATATCTGAACACTTACTCGTTTGTAATTTTAAGCTACCGTACATACTGGCACATAACTCAGGAAATTGGGAGTTAAACTTTGATTTTAGATAAGGGTTCCGACTTATAAGCGAGTCATACCACAAGAGGAAAGAATTCCGGATGAAGTTTAAAGGCCGTACATAGATCGTCAACTATAAAGATGAACATAGACAGATATGTGATTGTTTGTCACGAGAATTGTGAATTCTTATTTATCTGTAATGTTAAGGATATAGTATGATTTGGTTATATATTAAGGATTTGGAACACTGTATTGATGTTGAGTTTCCCAAGGGGACTGAGCTCACTAAGCTGGAGCAACAAAGAGAGGCCCATGCAGCCTTTGCTGAAGCAAGATGCAGAGTTTACATTGGAAGACAAGACTATTTTACAGAGATAAATAATGCTAGAAGTCAAAATATCAATAAACCATTTGTGATTCTTGGAGAATCTGGTAAGTTATTTGTAAATATGTCATCAAAAATGGTTTTGGTGAAAAATTGTTTGAAGAAATTTAGGTTACTAGTTACAATATATACAGTTTCTCATCCCAGTAGCTCATATTGTTGACTAAGTTTGGTATGCATGGCCAAATGCAATCTACACTTTAGATTTTCATAAAATATTACAGTAATGTATGTTGACAGACTAGTTGACGATAATTATTTTGAACAGATTTTTGTATATGTATTAAAACTTCTGAAAATGGCAACAATTAGTGTCATTGATGCATAACTTATGTTCATTCAAAAAATTAAGTGTCAAACAAAAGTACCACTATAAAGTGGACTGCTGCTTTTACTGAATGGAATGATCGTTGTATAAACTTTGGGCCCAACTAATTTCTAAAAGACCTTATTAACAAAGATTGCCAGTTTTCCTGTTAAAGTCCAGAGTAGTTCTCAATGAAACTATAACATCTTCCTTCAATAAAATTAGATGCCATTATATAAATGAAAAATAACTAAAATTGGCTGAAAACGTCAAGCAGTGTTGTTAACATCATAGGTGAGTCTGAAGTCCATTTTATTAATAACCATCTTTTATGTAGGGTGTGGGAAGTCAGCATTTGTTGCCAACTGGGTAAAGCAAATGGAGGTTTCTGAACCTGAAACTTTTATGTTTGTACATTTCATTGGAAGTTCAGCAGACAGTGCCGATTACATCAAGTTAATAAGACGGTAATAAATGTAACACTTTAAAAATTTTTTCATGTATGTATTAATACTGGAATTATTTTTTATTAATGTTTGGGATTTTTTGAATTAGTAAAAAACTTCATTCTTTGTGTCATTAATCTTCATAAATTTTATTGAAATTAACATTTCATAGAATGTTAAAAAGCAGACTCCTAATGCATTAGAAATACAGCCATTGTAAAACTTACTGTTTCCGATATCTTAAGAGGATTTTCATAGGCAATCAGAAGAAAATTTGGGTCTAATCATAAAAGGCATAAACTGAAATGATGTTAGCTCAGGCAAATATTTTTTTATTTGAAGATCTTTGCAACCTGATTAATATGAACACCCATCAAACCTTAACATTAGATGTCCAATTTACTTAATGAATAGTTCTTACTGTTAAATAGGGCGGCCTCAGTGGCCGAGTGGTTAAGGTAGTTCGTTTACTATTGATCACATGCTCTGTCAACACTGAGATTGCAGGTTCGAGCCTCACTGCAGGCAGGTGCATTCGACTCCAGCCTTAATTGACAAGGATTGCCAGTACTCCTACCGATGATCCGGGGTTTTCTCGAGGTACCATGGCTTCTTCACTACATAAAAAGCTGGAGCCATGATATAGCTTAAAAATTGTTGAAAGTGGGGTTAAACAATATTCAAACAAACAAACAAAAAATACTGTTAAATATTTTATTACACTACCTTTGCTTCAAACAATTTACAATTTGTATACTTGCAGTTTGTTTGAAGAGATGCAGATTTTCTTTAACTTTGACATGCAGATACCATCTTCTGATTCCTTGTTAATAAATGAAGTTGGTAAATGGCTTAGAATGGCTGGATCACTGACTAAGGTTGTAATAGTACTTGATGCCCTTAACCAGTTAGATAATGGCTTAGGGGATGAGGAAGGTAGGAAAACTGCTTGTCTTCATTTTTATGTCCCATCAACGAAAATTAATGAATCCACATAATACAGTTATAACCCTTTGATGAGTTTGATGCATTGCACATTTTTGTACACATTATTAACAGTTTCTTCGCAACATCGCAACAATCAACAGTTAAGGCACAGAGCTAACAGTTCAATAAAAAGACAAGCATATCAATTTTCTGTACGTGTCATGAAGTTTATAATATATATTTTATTTAGTTTTAAAAACTAATATTGCCTTTTATAGCCCTTCAAAATTTTAAAACATTTGTGAGGCATATTAGAATCGAAATAGGTTTTAATATAGTTGAGAACATGGTGAGCCTTACATTCATCTTTATTTTATACCTTGCTATCACTCTGTATAAAATATTAACATCACGGACTGACCATGTTCTACAATAATCTTTTTTTTTAAATATACAAAATTATTTCTCTAGGTGCAGAATGTGACTTGCAGTGGATACCAACTGAAATTCCACCTAATGTATTTCTATTGCTGTCCACACTACCAGGACGGGTGTGTATTTAATATCCTCTTTTAACTTGTGGCATATGTATTGATTATACTCATATATATATGCAATATTAGTACATTGTCAGAAAATATACAGTTTATTTGTACCAGCCTTAGAAACAGGTAGAAAAGTCAGGCTCTGACAATGTACAAATATTGTTTTTATTCTGCAACCAGAAAATACACTTAATACTAATGGAAAACAGGCAAAAAGTGCACTTCCAGCCAATTTTTTACTTGAAATTTTCATCATGTATTCGAGTGATAGCCTGTCGTCACAAACAAATATCGTATTTGACAACAAGCCATAAACCAGAACAGAATACTAAATATCGTTAAAAGTATGGACAATGGTACCAGAAGCCTACGTCATTATTTACAAATAAAGCTTTGCTTTATTCGCAGGGTCGTATTTGTACAGTTGAAGCGGTAGTTACAGAATAAAATTTATTCTTTTATTCTAAACTCTACAACTGTGGTTTAAAGGAATTCATTTTTTTATGCCTGTGAAGGATAGTCAAGGGGAGTTATTTATTTATCCTCTTCTCCTACTGTTTTTAGCATTTATATTTTGTAGGATGTTTGTACACTAATGGAGTCGTGCACTGCTAAAGGATTTTGCTTTTTATACTGTTTTTTTTAAATTATGGATAGTTGGACTTACAGGTTGCAGGCCATGTGTTGGTTCATGTTTTGTCTGGCTATTTTCTGGTACAGCTTTAAAGCTACAGTGTTACTATTTTGTAGGATATTTGAAAACATAATAGAGATGTGCAGGGTCAAAGTAGTTTAATTTTTGTGAAATATTCTTAACACTATAGGTAGATGGACTTTGCAAACCAGTTGACTGAGATAGGGGTACATGCCTTGTCATGTTTGTATACATAAAGTTAAATGTGCAGAACCAAAGGATTATGATTTTCATTAAATTTTTACAAAATTAGAGATAGTTGGACTCATTTTGTAAATTAAAGTCAATGTTAGTGTATGCTGCTTTAGTATCTTCTCCATCATTTTAGAGCTACAGCATTGCAATTTAGTTGCATGTTTGTACACATTATGGAGGCATGTAGCACCAAAGGATTTTAATTTTTGTGAAATATTGTTAAAACTACATATAGTTCAACTTGCAGTGCTTGTCTCGTGCAACTAAATCCTACTTTATTTTAAGACCTTCATTTATACTAAGTAAGATGTCTCAACACATAATGAAGGTGTGCTTGACCATAAGATTTTGATTTTCATTAAATTTTCTTAAAATTCCCAGCTGTTGCAGCATACCTGTCATGTTGCTGGTCAGGTTTTGTTTTTTTGTTTGTTTGTTTGTTTGTTTGTTTGAATGGTGTTTAATGCCATTTTCAGTGTTTTGGTTATGGTAGTTAGTCATATCACATGCCTGTCAACATTGAGGTCGCACGTTTGAGCCTAAGTGCAGACAGGGAATATTTGACTCCAATCATAATTGACAAAGATTTCCAGCTGTCGTGCCAAAGATCCGGCCTTCACCAGATACTTGTGCCTTCTCCCAATAAAAACTGGATGCCATGATATAGCTGAAAAAATTGCCTAAAGCTGTGATGAACCCCATTCAAACAAACAAATCTATTAAGCAAAATAATTTCTTTCATTGTAGGCTATGACTGCATGTATCAAAGCACAGTGGCCAAGTATGAAGGTTCAGCCACTGCACAATTCTCAAAAGATGCAAATTATTACTGATTACTTGGAAGGCGCTTATGGAAAGACATTAAATACCACACAGAAAGAAATGATTGTTGGTGTCAGTCAGACTTCAAATCCTTTGTATCTTAAGTCTCTTTTGGAAGAGGTAAATAGAACCTAGTAAATTTGTTTTGTTTAATTTTTTGGGATCATGAATAATAGGGTTAGAAATATCTCAGGACTTCCTGTTGGTGAGATTTCTCTGTCTGACAGCATAAGATAGTTTAGTGTGACGTCAATTAATTATGACACCATTGATGTCACACAGGGTATAGAAATATCTTAAGACTTCCTGTTGGTGAGATTTCTCTGTCTGACCGCGGAAGACAGTTTAGAGTGACGTCAATTATGACACCATTGATGTCAAGTTATTTATACTGAAATGGCTACCAAGCATACTAAAGAAACGCATAAAAATTCTGAACTCTAGTCAGAACTTGTGGAAAGCTGATTCAAGAAATTCTCAAACCCACGTTTGTCCAATCTGTCGGCAGAGCCTTTGGATGGACAAGCTATTTGCCCTTGGGTTTGAGATTTTCTTGTCTCCCCTTTATACATGTAATAGATACTATTTATCTCTATTCTTCAACAACATTTGTCAGTTGCTGATCTTGTTTCTGTTTAGACCATCTATGTACTAGAAGGAATTGAATTAAATTTAAATTAGCTTCTAAATAGTAAATCCTTATTGTACGAATTGGCTATAGTTTACTTATAACAGTTTTTGCTTCTTAAAAATAAAGAGGGTATTTTCTCCTTCTCCTTACCTGTTTAAAAATTAAACGGAATAGTGGAGGGGATAGTTTAATTCTCATATCCCCAACTCTTTTTACCAAATCATTATTATGAACTTTTTATGTGATCTAAAAGAATTGTTTTCAAACAAATTTTAAATTTTTATTAACATGACAATGAGCTTAATAATTATGAACTCCTAATGCAGCAGGGTTTTTACTTTTTCAATAAAAAAACTTGAAATCATACAAGGGAGTTAGAATTAATTCTTAAACAAGTGTTTATTTTTGTAAGGAATTGTTGTTTCTTTTTTTAAGTTTGTTTGTATTCTCTGAAGGCAAGCATGTCTTGCATGTTCAGCTTTTTTTCCAGTTGTCAATTACTAAAGATTTTTAACAATTATTTTAAGGTATGTTTCTGTTTAAATTTATCTGTACCATCTTTGGCACTGTATTGAACAAGCAATTAAAAAGAGTTTTTGTTATTGTTGATGACAGTAATAATTTACATTCAATAGGTGCGTATGTATGGCTGTTTTCCTAAACTGACAGACAAGATTCAGGAATATTTATCAGCTGACACCCCGCAAGACCTCTTTGCCAAGATTCTGGAAAGACTTGAAGAAGACTTTGAAACAGGGCCTAGTGCAAGGTAACTATAATTCTCTCCAAGATTACAAGTACTTCTTTAGTAAGTTTGTAATTAGTTAATGTCACATATTCCTTCGCATTCATCATATGTTAATATATGTCATTGATGTTTGTACTTTGAATATTTAAAGGAAATACAGGAATTTTAAATGAGGATAAATCTGTGATGACATGTGAAATATCAATCAAGTGCTTTAAGATATACTTTTTTATTTTGGTTATTGAAACTGATGATGTTGCACCATTCAAAAGGACCTTGAAAAAGATTTAAAAGACCTTGGAAATGTCATTAAAATTGTAATGAAAACCTTTGTGGGAAATCTGACTAGAAAATACATAGTTGATACAATGTTAGAAATGCCATGGTGTTCTTGATGTTTGTATCAAATATTTTGTTTTAACACAGGTAGTTAAATAATACACATATATATTTATTTTTTGTACATGTAGTTCATAATATTGTTTCTACACTTGCACTTTCTTATCTGGACTGAATATATCAATTTCATTACATATAAAGATGTCTCTTTCTGCTCTCCTCAACCAAGAAACATGAAGGTGTTTCCTATGGCTCTCCTTAACCATGACACATGAAGGTGTCACTTGAGGTTCTCCTCAACCAAGAAAAATGAAGGTGTCTCCATTGGCTTTCCTTAACCATGACACATGAAGGTCTCACTTGAGGCTCTCCTCAACCAAGAAACATTAAGGTGTCTCCTTTGGCTCTCCTTAACCATGACACATGAAGGTCTCACTTAAGGCTCTCCTTAACCAAGAAAAATGAAGGTGTCTCCATTGGCTCTCCTTAACCATGACACACGAAGGTGTCACTTGATGCTTTCCTCAACAAAGAAACATGAAGGTGTCTCCATTAGCTCTCCTTAACCATAACACATAAAGTTTCACTTGAGGCTCTCCTCAACCAAGAAAAATGAAGGTGTCTCCATTGGCTCTCCTTAACCATGACACACGAAGGTGTCACTTGAGAGGTCATTATCCTTTTGGATGGCCTGAGCAAAAGTAACAAAACGGGCGAGACATCAAAATTTTTTATTAAAAAAATCTTTCTTTCAAATAAAATTTCATATATGGGGCATTACACATATAATGCTAAATTACATAAAAATGGAGAAAAAAGTATATCTGTCCACAGACTTTTTTTGGGAATTTTATCTTAAAGTTAAAGAATGGTTTTTCTACTTTCATTTCAATGTTGTGGTCACATTGTACCACATTACACACTTTAGGAAGTGCTTCCACTGTAAAGACATTGACTGGAAAAAAATATATTCTTGTTCTACAGTAATGCTATACCTTTCAAAATATCCAACTCTTAAGCAATAGCAGTTATAAGCAAAAGCAGAAACAAAAGAGAAAATTGGGACTATTTTTTCATCCTGCCATCTTTTGACATGCACCGGAAATTCATTACATGAATAGGATAATGACCCTTTGAGGCTCTCCTTAACCAAGAAAAATGAAGGTGTCTCCATTGGCTCTCCTTAACCATGACACATGGAGGTGTCACATGAGGCTCTCCACAACCAATAGACATGAAGGTGTATCCTTTGGCTTTCCTCAACCATGACACATGAAAGTTTCTCTTGCAGCTCTCCTCAACCAAGAAACATGCCAGCTATTGTCATCATTTTTTGTCGTAGGCTTAACAATTCTGACCTGAATTTTATAAAAGAAACTGTTATCAAAATTATTTCTGAATGGTCATGAAAAACTTAACAAGTCTGCAGGCTTTTATTAACCATATGCTGTTATTTTCATCTATAAATGTTTTACTGTGTTGTTGACTTTTTATTTTATACAATGACTGCACTTGATTTAGTCAAAATGAGGTTTTATGGAGCAGAGTAGAATAATGGATGAGGCAAGCAGAGTTCAATATTGTTGTACCCTGCTCCATAAAAATCTCATATTGATCAAATTTAAGTGTAGTTATTGTTTTATATAAGGATTAATTACAAAAAATATTTTCTCCATCGAGGGATAACAAAATTTCCGTTTTGCACATTGTATTATCCATGTAGCTGATAATATTAAATGTGCACAACGGAAATTTTGTTATCCCTCGATGGAAAAAATATTTTTTGTAGTTAATACTTATAAATAAGTTCACACAATAGAATAAACTGAACAATTTTATTTTTGTAACTGGACATTTTTGAAAAAAGAGATCAATACAAAAACTGTTTCTCATGGAGTAACATATGATGTGAAATGTCGCATGTTGCCATGATGATAAAATTTGTTTTCCATCCTCTGATTGAAAATATTTTCCAGCCAATCAAAAGTCAGTATAAATCTCGCAAAATTTGGAATAGACAGAAACTTTTTACTATACCTTTAGTTTCATAGAAATTTGAATTAAAACTTTATTAAACCATTAGTTTAAAATTATTATAAGTTTTAATACAAGAAGAATTTAAAAAAATTTGGTTTTAACAGTTATTTCTGGTTAACATGGTAAGCAAAAAACTAATTCATTCTGCTCAATAAAACTCTTGAGGTTTGATTGGCTATTAAACAGCCTATTAAATCACAAGTGTGCAATATGTTTTTTTTAGCTTTCCTGACCCACATTCATCACTTGCATCTGTCGTTGTCATTGTCATCTTTGTCGTCGTCAGCTGCGGCCATGACTGTAAACTAGCTGCAAACCAAACTTGGCCATAATGTTCATTGAAAGGACCTTGACAAAGTTTGTATTTTTAATTTCGATTGGAAAACTAAATATGGCTGCTAGCGCAGGACAGTTTAAAATAGGACCCTATCGGAAAAACTTTTAAAAGGCTTCTTCTCTGAAACCAGTTAACCTATGGAAACAAAACTTACTAGCAATATTGTTTGGATGATCTTCTTTAAAGTTTATGTTTTTTATACCAATCCGAAAATCTAAATGGCTGTCACTGCAGGACTAAACTAGTTTAACATTGGACAAGTTAAAAAAGCTTCTATGAAACCTGTTAACTAATTGATGGAGAACTTACTACCAATGATGCTTGGATGGTCCTCTATGGCGTTTATGTTTTTTATGCCAATCGGAAAATCAAAATGGCCGCCACCACACTACTTAGTTTAACATAGAACCCTATGGGAAAAAGGCTTCTTGTCTGAAACCTGTTAACCAATGGAAACAAAACTTACTAGCAATATTGTTTGGATAGTCCTGTAAAATATTTACATTTTTTATGCCAATGGCAAATTCAAAATGGTCACCACCTCATGACTTAGTTTAACATAGGACCCTAAGGGAAAATGTTTTAAATGGCTTCTTCTCTGAAACCAGTTAACCAATGGAAAAAAAAACTTACTAGCAATATTCTTTGGATGATCCTCTAAAATATTTATGTTTTTTATGCCAATGGCAAATTCAAAATGGCCAACACCACAGGACTTATGGGAAAAGGTTTAAAACTGGTTAACCAACAGAAAAAAAACTTACTGGCAATATTGTTTAGATGGTCCTCTTTGAAGTTTATGTTTTTTAACCAATAAGAACATCAAAATGGCTGCCACCACATGACTTAAATTAGGTCCCTATGGGAAAATTAAAAAAAAAATTTCTCCTTTGAAACTAGTTAACCAATGAAAACAAAACTTACTATACTAGCAATATTGTTTTGAAGGTCCTCTATAAAGTATATTGAAAATTACAGGACCTAGTTTAACTTCAGGCCAATGCCATCTTTATTGCCCATAAAATCAGGTGAGCGATACAGGCTCTTAAGAGCCTCTGGTTTATTGAGCAGACTAGGTGTTTTGCTAACCAATAAGATAGGAAATGAAATGTCACATGAATTAATTTAGGCCAATATTAAAACTGCAAAAGTAGCTATAATGTAAAACCCTATTATTGTATTGTTTCATATATATTCTAGTGAAATATTGTGTTACTAACCATTTAGTGATTAGTTGTGATGTGGCCTGAGTGGTAAGTAAAATCTTGTATGTGGACTATCTGTAGTCTAATTAGCTATCTACATTGAGCTATAGAACCTATATAGTACTGTAGACTTAGTTTCTAGTTTTTATTATTTAACATCAAACTAGATGAAATTATCAAGCAACTAAAATGTTTTAGATTCCGTAAAACTTTGCCTATAACATGATTTTTCAGGAGAAAAATTGCAAAGGAATTCACCTCGTTAACAGTTGCTGCTAGAAGTCAATGATATTTTGTATTTTTAACAAGTATAGCAGGAAGAACGTGCCATAACACATTTGACTTTGTTGTCTGTAAATTAGGATTACCAAACTTGTATCTCCTTCTTTTGCATTACACAAAACAATCTAAGATAGGTTCCACTTCATTCTTCTGAAATACCAGCTTAACTTGATTTGTAGTCTCAAAAAGTGACATATTTTATCTTTCCTAGTTTTTCTGAAAAATTGACACTTTTGTTGATTTTACTGAATAGACAGACTACGCTTATTTGGACAAGAAATTCAGTTAAAAAACTCCAAAACCACTGGACACATATCAACCAAACTTGGTATAAATGATAATTAGATGATCCCTCACAAAACTTTTGACTAATATTCCATCCCTCCATCCAGGATGGATCCTATTAGCTAATTAGCTAATCTGCTCACGTTTCAGCAAAACCAGCACAAATTCAACTAGAGTATCATGAAATGACATAATTTGACATATTTTATCCAGATTTCACTGAGTGAAAATCTGGGTTATAATATGGTCAAAGGCAAGCGGGCCGGAAAAAAAATTACGTTACAGCTCAGCAACTACTGATCACATTATAAACCTCTGTAACTATTGAACCAACAATGTCAACCCAAATTTAGTATAGATGATCCCTTATAACACTGAAATCTGATAGGACTGCAATCAAACTATGATGGCTGCCATTAATAAACACAGAAAATCATTGAATTGGCTGTTTCCACTAAATTTTAAAGAAAAACATGCACAATTTGAATTGAAGTAGTTTTAATGTACTTTTTGGTTTATTCTACAAAAAAAAATTATTTTTTTTATAATGTAACATGCAGTTCATGTCTCTGGTTCAAAGGTCATGGTCATTGAAAATACAAATTCTATGACATGAACTGAAAATATATATAATATATATAAAGGGGAGATTACTCAGTCAATGTCAGTGCAAAGGTTTGAAAAATATTATGTTAAATGTCTGTTTACTTCTATGAGCAGGCAATACCAAAAAAAAGTCAGTTTATAATAATATTTACAAAATATTGAATGACAGTGAGGGCAATACCAAGAAATATTGACTGTCCTTGGGTCTGGTCTATACATGTATCAGTATCATTAAAGAACCACAAATATTGTATGCAAATACCCCTTGCCAGTTTTCTGCAGGATTTCACAGTGTGAAATTCCGGGTTATTGTATGGTGAATGTTGGGCATGCGTGCAGGGAAAAAATTTTCGTAACAGTTTTCTCAGCAACAACTAATCACATTCTCTTGAAATTTAGTATGCAGCATCAGCATGGCCTCCCATAGTGTGGGATTTGATTTCAGGTCTGTCGCTCACCTACTTCCTGTAAACCGATAATTTTTAACGAAATCCTGCCATTTCTGTCTTTGATCGATTTTTTTATTGATTGCATGAGATTTCTTTGCTAGCATCCACCTTATACTTGCTGCTTTTTGTGGGTGACTTTTCTTGCAATGTATGCACATTAAATGGTTTTTAAACCTCTCCATCATAATGTTTACTGTTACAAGTGTCATCTGTTGACAAGCATTAGATTCATTTATGGAGAAATAATACTAAAATTACCATGTTTTTGTGATATTGCTGCCCATCAATATCAGGATATTAGACCACTAGCTTTTCATACTAGAGAAAAGGAATATCATGTGATCAATATAAACCAAGAAATTTTAGACTATAATACTGGTATGCAATAATAATATATATCCATCACACAAATAAAAAAAAATTGTAATCTTTATAATGGATTATTATTGATTTAATAATTGATGGATTCAAAAGTTTAAAAAGTCCTTGTATATTTTAAGTGCAAACAATGATTTCAATATATTACAGAAAGAACCTTGTACACGATACCACATCTGCTCTTTGGTGTTCTAACAGAGGAATGTCGGAATCTGAGCTGGTTGAAATATTAGATGTAAATATAATAAGTATAATGTAGTAATTTGTAAAAAAAAGTTTGAAATGTGACATTATATTAATCATTATTAGTCCCAGATTTTTACAGTTATTAGGTCAGAGTGTTTATATATTTCTAGAGCAATTTCAATTGTGATCATGTTGAAGTGCTTTCCAAAGGTATTTCAATTTTTTGAGGACATGTGGTAAGGTGATAATAATTTTTTAGGACCGAATGAATTTTTTCCAGACCAAATAATTTAAGCAATAAAATAAGTGTACTGAAAGTGTAGAAAAAGTTATAAAACCAATACTTAAAGTACTACTTTTCCTGATTTTTTTCAGTCCTTTCAGTTTTATACTAGCGATGTCTCATGGTCCAAAAGATTTCCACAAAGACTATAATAAAAACTTGTAGTGTGTATAAATAACCTTTGCAGTGTTTTGCAAATTTTATGTCTAGTACATCTCAATCTCAGCACAAAGCACGTGCTATTAGTAAAATTTTCTTGTTTGATTAAATAATGACACAATTATTACAGAGTTCAATACATGATAACAAAGTACTTTAATGTTAACTTTTTTTCATGACTATTTTAAAAAAATCTTGTTTTATAGGTACCAAGTGCTATTTGGTCACCATTTTATCTTTCTCTGTTTGAGAATTTAGTAAACCGCAATGGAATACTAAATTTCTTTCATGATCATCTGAGACAAGCTGTAGAAAAAAAGTACCTTTCAACTCCAGAAGCAAAGAAGAAAGGTTATCTTCGTCTTGCTGATTTTCACAGTTCCAAAGAAGTCAGTACTAGAACGGTATGTTTTCAAAGTTGTATGAGTTTTAGTGGAATAATGTTTTTCAACCTTGTGTGTATTTATTTATGAATTAAGCAATAACTTGTATCTATATTACAGTCCATGTAAAACTCTTGCATTAGGCTAGCAAGTCTTATACATCAGGCTATGTATAGGTCTACAGCAGTATACACATGACATAGTTTTACCCTTGGAAAACTAATCATTATGACTACCTCAGTTCTGCTTTGGTTGCAAAATATGTGCTTTAAGTGTAAAAAATTGTCTAAATTAACATTTTTTTAACAGGGCCATCCCTAATATGCAGCTTAAAACTAGACTTAAATTTCTTATTAAACACTGCTTTTTCAAGCAAAATGGGAAGAGGCAACATAAATACCTGGTAATTAGTCATGACAGAACTTACTTTGTCATTAGTGACTCTAAACCAAAACTAAATATACTGAAGACCAAAGCTGTCATATGTTAGATTTTCTGATTGACAAAATGTTCATTATGTTTTCAACAGACTGTTGATATTCCAATGAGTACTAACTGTGGTCCTCTCCTCCCCAACCTGTTTTTGTACTCTTATGAGGCTGAGTTACTAGAAGGTCTGCTGAAGAAGAAAAAATGACACTGGCCCAGACCTTTAATTTCACATATACATATATTGATGATGTTTTGCTAAATTTTGCTAAATTTGGTGACTATTTGCATTCAATTTACCCTAGCACGCTTGAAATTAAAGACTTCACCAATATACTACAGTCAGCCTCTTACTTAGATATACTTCTAGAAATAGACTAGGGAAAACCTCAAGCCACCTATTCTTTAATATAGTTATTCTGTCTTAATTTATACTATAATATTTATTAACTTTTTTCTTTCAACAAAATAATAATCCAATGGGGGTACTCCCATATGGAAAATAACATTAAAAGGCCAATAGTACTTTGTAGTTCTATTTTGTTGCAGAGGATGAATTATTGGTTATTTCCCTTGTCCTTTTTTAATTCAAGACAAATCAGAGAAGGAGATGTTAGGTGCTGTAAAATGCATGTATGAAAAATCAGTGTTTCATATTTTATATTATGTTTTACTTTTTATATTATGTAAAACAAATAAATGCAGCAGTAAATGTAGACACCATTTTGAAACTGGTTTCATTGTCCCATTTCACAGGGAAGTCGGTCTGATATTCCTGTCTTAACTAACCAATCACATTACAGGAATTCACTGGATACATTACTAAAACAGAATATAATGTCACATTCACAGCTTAGAATTTATACTACATCAGCAAAGATTTATATTCCATGAGCCTTGAATGTGACATTATATACGTTTGTCATAGATTTACAGAATATTCTGCCTATTTTACAACCAAATGCATTCTGGAAGCCTTGTTTTTATTTAAAAAAAAGTCACTATGTTTCTATATATACCTATATTCAAGCTATGTTACTAAAAATAGGCCCATATATTTGAGGCATGTTACTAAATATAGATCTAGATATTCATTCTGGTTTGATTTCATTCAATTCAAAAACAATATTGGTTTAATAGATTGCAATTTTAAATGTAGTTTTCATATGTTTAGGGCCCTTAATTCAGTCAGTATGATTTATATGTACCATGTATAATGCTATTGACCTCTGACTTCATTGTCGGTCAATATCATTTTACAAGGTCTATATAAAGTGTATTGACTTCTTCAAAAGACTATAATTGAATTAATATTTACATGTTATATAAATAGAATAATTTGTAAAATGCTGTAGATGTAATACGTTTATATAAAGGTTGAAGAGCTACCATTCTTGTTGACAAGGGCCGGTGAACTAGAAAGACTGAAGTCTACTGTAACAAATCTGGATGTTTTCTACAGAATGTCGAGTAATGAAGATGGTTTCTTTGAGTTGGTCAGAGCTTGGAAGACTGTAAGTACATAGATAGTAAAATGAAGTAGAAGAATAAAGGTTATCAATATTATACAGCAAATAATGTTTCCAAGTTTAATAGAATAATTTTAAAGAGGATCGATGGTCATTTGTCATTTTTATTTTATAAATAAAATATAGAACAGGAGCGTATTGCGCAGATTGCTACACTGATAAAAACATTGTCAATTCCATTACATATTGGTTGACAATGCCTTTTTTGAGTCTTTTAAATAATTTAATTTGAAATATAAACATCAGAAACATTTGTAAACATTCGTACAGAAAATCTGTCTGTCTTATCAGTGTCAACTAAGTGTTTGTTCAAAAATGTTTACCCGCTGAGCCAGATTGACAGTAGATTGTTACCCACTCATTAGCTAATAAAAATTACATCTTACTTACATATACAATAAAATTTGAGAACATTTCAGGGTATATTTCAGTTATAATTTAATGTGCTTTGTAAGCTGAAATCTGATTGGCCAATTTAAATGTAGAAACCCATCCTGATATTATACCAATGCCATATAACTTGCGTTCCCTATTCTTACACCGTTAAAATTTAAATAGTTCTATGATGTCATTTCTGTTTTAAAGTTAATTGTCATTATTTATAGTTAAAATTAAATTTTAAGAAATATTAAAATATCAAATTTATGAACAAGTTATACGATATAACATGGTTTGGGTCTGTTTACACCATTCATAAACAGACCCAAACCATGCTGTTCAGAAATTTTAAATATTCCTCAAATAAAATATGCATAAATATGTATTCCAAATTTGTTAAATTGACACATTATACATATCTTAAATTATACGTCTTATTTATTTTTTATTTGTGATATTAAAATTACTATTGTTGAAAAATAGCAATTTCACCAAGCAGATAATTCCACTGTTATACATACACTACACTACAAATTCTTTAAATTTTATACAAGTTTGAAAAAAGAATAAAGAGATCCCATTCTTGTTTCTTATTTTTTTAAAGTTGGGATAGGGACCTTTGGATAATGTTTATGTATTGTTTCATCCTTGGTCAATAAACATTTCTCAGTCGATATTATACAATTGCTAGCTTTGATATAGGTCCGTTTCGGGATTTCTCAATAAGAGAAAATGTATTATTACATGAATAGAATTTTGCGAGTTTTTGATTAGTCTAAAAACAACTATCCGGTCACGATAAATCACAACAGTAATAAAATTACATAAAATGTTTGTACCCTGCATGATTCCGCTGCATAGTAGTCAAGCAGAATCCCATATCAACCTGGTTTTTATGTTTTAGCCAATCAGAACAGCTGTCTTAATAAATTCATTTGTCCAATCAAATCAATTGTATTAACTGTATTGTACAAAATTAATTGACGCCTTCTACACATACATCATGCATGTCAATAAGAAATGGGAGAAGTGTCAGCTCTGCGATATATTGATTTATTTATACTCTTCTCAATATTTGAAACTGCAATTTCAGGATCATCACCAAATTGATATCAAAATGCAGTATTAAATAAAAAATATTAGGCCTAAGGGGGTCATGATGGCCCTAATAACTTACCATAAGGGGCCAGAATTTATAGCTAGGGGTCAATAAAACCTGACAAAGAGTGAAGGCTGTTTTTGCATGTTTATCTCCAATGGGAGTAAAATATGAAGAAATACGCTTCATCTTGAAGCATGAACAACACCTTATAAAAAAATCAATAATATATTGTCTACGTGATTTAAACGCTTGCTAAATTGTAATTGTACATGATAAAAAGCTTACTTAGGACCGAGAATACAGTTAAATTTCCGGTATATTTTAAAGGGACTTTCTCAAAGCTGTTGACTATTGGGGAATTTCTCAAAGCAATGAAAAATTATGTTGCGCCAGTAATGACCCTGGAGGTTTTTTAAGCGTGTCAATTCAACAAAAAATGTATTCATGTAATAAAATATTTAATGCCTTTATATACGGTCGCTATCAGGACTTATCAGCCCTTAAAAATGTATATTCACCTCACCTAGCGGCTCGGTGAATATTACATTCTCTCTGTCTGATAAATCCTGATAGCAACCTATATCAAAGTTATTAACTGTATATTATTACATAACTATAATTGTACGTGTTTTTGATTGAGTTGCAACAGCTTAATCACAATTACCTCTGTTCTTAGAATCAGTGAACATAGCAGCTTTAACAATGAAGTAAAGATTATAAACAAATCACTAAGAAACAATAACAGATGTCATGGCACTGCAAGTTGCAGCAGTAAATAAAGGGAAAAGGTGCATGGAAAAAATTAATCACATCTTATTTACCTTATAATATTATGCAATTCCTGAGTTTGATAAAGGTCAATATTGGGATTTCTCAACCAGAGAAAAGGTAATATATACATATTTCCAATGTTTCATCTGCAACTTACTGTATTTTCCAATGTTTCATCTGCAACTTACTGTATTTTCCAATGTTTCATCTTCAACTAACTGTATTTTCCAATGTTTCATCTTCAACTTACTGTATTTTCCAATGTTTCATCTTCAACTTACTGTATTTTCCAATATTTTATCTTCAACTAACTGTATTTTCCAATGTTTCATCCTCAACTAACTGTATTGAGATTGTAACTGCAAGTTACAGCAGTAAATAAAGGGAAAAGGTTCATGGAAAAAATTAATCACATCTTATTTACCTTATAATATTATGCAATTCCTGAGTTTGATATAGGTCAATATTGCGATTTCTCAACCAGAGAAAAGGTAATATATACATATTTCCAATGTTTCATCTGCAACTTACTGTATTTTCCAACCTTTCATCTGCAACTTACTTTACTTTCCTATGTTTCATCTGCACCTTACTGTATTTTCCAATGTTTTATCTTCAACTAACTGTTTTTTTCCAATGTTTCATCTTCAACTAACTGTATTTTCCAATGTTTCATCTTCACCTTACTGTATTTTCCAATGTTTCATCTTCAACTAACTGTATTTTCCAATGTTTCATCTTCAACTTACTGTATTTTCCAATATTTTATCTTCAACTTACTGTATTTTCCTATGTTTCATTTGCAACTTTCTGTATTTTCCAATGTTTTATCAGCAATTGCTTTTCTTTTCTCAGTTTACATTTTGTACTTTGTAGCTTGGTGGTTTTTCACTGTCAGAAGATGCCTACTTATCTGAGCTTGCTAAGATACCAAAAGAAGTGATATTAGCCAATGCTTTATATTATTGTAAAATATACAGGTAACATGTTATTATTGTATTCAATAACAAAATTTTGAATATATTATTATGTCCTGCAAACGAAAGTTGAGGGAAATATAGCTTTCAGTCTGTTTCTGTCCAAGCTCACTTTACTTTTTTCACATTTTAATCAATCATGAAATACAACTGTAAATGGCACAGCCCTACTGAGTTTTGCCAGTTACAGAGAGAACTCATCATGTGGTAACTGTGTTTCAAGTGTCATGTTAAGTCACCTTTATAAAGAGAAAAGCTTTAACTGAATAGCTGACAGTATGGTATGTGTTCATTTGTTATAAAATTAAGTTGGTAAAAAAGTATGTTGGATTTTAATGACTGACCAAGTAATTAATGAGAATATTATAGCTGAAGATATTGACTGTTATAAAACTGTTCTGCTACTTGTATTTGTTTTTTTGTTCTTTCAAAAAGCAATCTGGGAAATTTCTTTCTTTCACTTGGACTGATGGAAGCAGCACAGAAAGTGTATGAAGCATTGATTAAGCAGCTGGAGCTCCATTATGGAGAATCACATGGTACCATTGTATACAATGCTTTTGATCAAAGTTGGAAATATCGGTGTAAACATCCAGATGTAATAAAGGTAATTTATATCAATTACTGCATATTTCTCTATATGTGCATGTTTTATTATACCGCCGCTAACATTAGCGGATAAGGGGTGCAAACTTATGCGTCATTGTATGTCCTTCTGTAACCATTTTTTGTCACATTTTTTTCAGCAATTAAAATGATACAATCTAATACAATTTACTGAAATTTTGTCAATATTTTATATGATGATGCCATATTGTGGGATTTTTTTTCAGATCTCTATAATGTTATAGAGTGGTGTGTCATTGGTGAGCATTAGCTCACAGTCATAATTTTCATACAATTTGTTTTACTTGAAACTTGAGTTTACTACAAAGTATTATAATGAAATAAAAAACGTCCAGATTTTGAGTCAGTCACAATATATACTGTTGCCTTTTCATGTTCAATATTCCTTTGTGATATGTGGTACAGTGGTTATAGTTCTTAAGTACATAATTTTTTAGTGTACAATCCACAATTATAGGCAATTATTTCTTCAAAGAAAGAAAGAAAATAGTTAATCCATTCCATTACAACTTATTAAATATTTTTTATACAATTTATTAACAAACGGGGACAAAATATTATAAGGCACATCTTAATGTTGCTTTTACATATTATAAGAAATTGTGTGATATAAGATATAAAATCACAATGAGTTGTACACCATAGATTTACTTAATTTTAATTAACACACAGGAAGCAAGTGCTGTTTAAGTCAAACTATCTGTTTGAATCCATTTGCAGGGCTTACAGGATCTTGGTACTGTATACAGTAAGATTGGACAATATGACCAGGCTATTTCAGTATACCATGATGCCATTAACCGTCAAAACAGGATAGAAACTCCACGTCAGAAACTTCAGGTACAGTAAATCCCTCTTGAACTTTAACACAAGCTGATGAAATTCTGGTGACTCATTTCTGTATTCTTTTTTGCCAATCACTGACCATTAAACCCTCATCTTGCCAACAAAGAGATACACAAAATGGAGATTACATAAATATATCTATAGTTTTCAAACACTGATTTACAAATGGAGATAAACACAAAGGTCATTGTTCTCTTATTGTGTAATTAATATTTTCAAAGACTATTGGGTGGTGGCCTTTGTAGCCAAGTGGTTAAAGTAATTAGAATCCTATTGATCACATGCCAGTCAACACTGAAATTGCAGGTTCAAGTTGCACTGTGGGAAGGTGTACTCAACTCCAATCTTATTTGACAAGGATTGTGTTGGGCCATTTTTTATGGGTACTCCTTCCTTCTATAATAAAACTGTATGCCATGATATAGCTGAGCAATTTCTGAAAGTGGCATTAAAACACCATTTAAATCAAATTCAAATCAAACAAATGCTATTGAAACTGAAAACAAAAACATATTTACTCATGTTACTACTTTTCAAAATAAGTTTCTGTTAACATATACCAGATCGGAAATTATCAAATATATTTAACTTTAAACAAACAATTGAATTGATTAAATTGTGCTTGTTGTTTGTTTATTGGTTAGTTCTTGGCTGTCATCCAGGTATTACTTTTTCTTTCCAGCTTTGTGAAGGTTTGCTTGGGTTATCAACTGTATACATTCAAAAAGAAAATATGATAGAAGCTAAAAAGCTTATGATCAGAGCTTTAGAACTTGCAACTTCTGTTCTTGGTAATAAACACCACTTTGTAGGTGCAATATTTACAAGGGTAAGCAAAATAACAGTCATCTAACATTGAATTTAAATGTTACTTCCCTACAATTTGTTGGATTTTCAGAAGAAATGACAAATATTTCAATTCTCATTTAATGTTAAGTTATCATATAAAATGTAAATTGAATAAATTGGAAAAAGTTAGAAAAAGGCTGGACATAAGACACATATTGAGCATTTATTGAAATGAAATTACCAAGATATGTTTGTTATTATATTCCAGCTTGGTCAATTATCATACAAACAAGGACGTGTAGATGAAGCCTTAGGATATTACATGCAAGATTTAAAAATGACACGCAGTGAGGTTGGGACAAAGCATCCACGTATGGCCATTGTTCTGAACGAGATTGGATTGGTTTCTGATGACAAGAATGATGTTATGGCAGGAGAGCTTTATGAGGCAGCTCTGTCAATCATTCTAGACACCTATGGAAAGGACTATTTAGGAACTGGAACTATAAGGTTAGGGTTTAGTATTGGATAGATTGGACACATTAAGATTACAATAGTATATTATGTAGTAAGGCATTTACTATTAATCACTTAACCTGTTAAAACTGAAGTTGCAGGTTTTAGTCTCATTGCAGGCAGGGTGTACTCAACTCCAGTCTTTATTGACAATTGTTGCCAGTTTTCTACTGCAGGTCAGAGTTTTCTAGGGGTGCTCCAGTTTTCTCATCCAAAAAACTGGACACCATGATATAGCTGAAGAATTGCTGAAAGTAGCCTTAAATGCAATTCAAACAAACAAACAAACATATGCATGGGTTGTTACTATTTGGCTATCTATTTGTGGATCAGTGATGTATTTAATATATTTTATACGATGTAACAAATACACAAATCTTGAAGGAGCTTGACAATGGAGATGCAAAATACCATAAACAGGAAGTTTGCTTTAGTTCCAGATATGTCGAACATTACTACCTAATTGTTTTACACGCCTGGTATGAACTTAGAATTAGTGGTTAATTGCCCAATTACCTGCATTGTTATACATTAATTTTATGATTGTTTTTTTTCTAGGTACAATTTAGGAGCATTCTATTTTGGTACCAATCATTTTTCCAAGGCAAAGTTTCAGTTTTACGAGTCCCACAAAATACATGTAGCATTTCTAGGCAAGGATCACCCTGACACCATCGCTGTTAAAGAAGCTTTAGATACTGTGTCTAAAATGGTATAGCAGACCATATCAATAATATACAATAACAGAGAGAGTGTCCGAGAGGCAAGGAAGTTCCTTCTAGTTACTAATCATACCATAATATATAGATATGGTGGAATGATACAATGGTTAGATTTTGTTTTTATGTATTTATACAAACTGTACTAAAATGTGATATATTTTTTATTAATTTTCTTTTGTATTTATTTCTTATATTTCCAATATTTGGAAGTGAAAAAATAATTTCATCTTACAGGGCTACGATTTTTGTCTAATTGTGTTGACAGTATAAATTTTTGGTCTATTGAAGTAAACCTACATTAAAATCTGTTGATTTTTGAAAATATATAGATTTTTTTGGCATGGGGGAGCAGGAAATCATAAAGCAGATTGCCACAGGAATGTGCTTGGTAATACTGGGGATTTGATGTACGGAGGGTCACAACAACGTCTTCGATTTTTATTGTAAATCCCATGGTAAAACTTTTTACAATTTCTTTCATTATTAATTCTTTACTTCCATAAAATTTATAATATTTATCATACCTGTCCTGAATATAGCTGAAATACTGCTCGCTGGACGTAAATCTATATGCAGATGATACCACATTACATTTATCTGGAAAATGTACCCAGCTTTTGCAAAATGAAATGCAAAAAGAATTAAATTTTGTTGAAAATTGGTGTAAAGAAAATAATATGTTTATTAATCCCAACAAATCTAAATGTATGGTTATTGGAACAAAACAGAAACTAACTGCTCAAGTTATTGAGCCTAAATTGGAATTGTTTTCAGAACACCTTATGAATTCCTCCTGTGAAAAAGTATTAGGAATTAAAATAGATGAAAATCTTAACTGGAAAGAGCATATTGATGTGATTTGTAATAGCATCTCATCTAGAATCTTTTTGTTATCAAAGATCAAATCTTTCCTTAATATTGAAGCAAGAAAAACTTTTTACAATGGGTATATTTTGCCACTTATTGATTACTGCTGTGTTGTGTGGGGAGGTTGTAATAAAGATGGTTTAAATAGAATAATCAAATTACAAAAAAGA
This sequence comes from Limnoperna fortunei, assembly GCA_944474755.1. Lineage (NCBI taxonomy): Eukaryota > Metazoa > Mollusca > Bivalvia > Mytilida > Modiolidae > Limnoperna > Limnoperna fortunei. The sequence continues at coordinate 85,758,568 of OX104112.1, read as the reverse complement.
GCAGCAAGGTTAATACTAAATGCTGACCCACTGTACCCATCTAATCCTCTTTTTAAACAGCTGGGTATAATGCCAGTCCACCTAAGAATCAAGTATCACAAACATTTACTCCTTCATAAGGTTTTAAAAGGGGAGGCTTCAGAATACTTAACAAAAAAATTCAGCTATCTCTCTAAACATAACCCATATGCATCGAGAAACGTTTTAGCTGGTAATCTTTTTATTCCAAAGGCTAAAGCTGAATTTTACAAACAGTCATTTGTGTTTTCAGGACCAACGTTATGGAATGAATTGCCACACGACTTAAAAAGCAATGAAAATACACAACTTTTTAAGTATGGTGTCAAAAAATATCTGACTCAAAGAAGAATTTATAGTGATGTGTGATTTATTTGATTTTAATTTTACTGTATACATACACTTTTTTCATTTTGAATTGTAAACTTTTAATAAGATTGCTT